>CM052893.1:33784790-33971676 GCA_028534135.1 Potos flavus
TACCACATCTTCTTTATCCATTCATCTGTTGATGGACATCTAGGTTCTTTCCATAGTTTGGCTATTGTGGACATTGCTGCTATAAACATTCAGGTACACGTGCCCCTTCGGATCACTACATTTGTATCTTAGGGTAAATACCCAGTAGTTTTGGCAGCTATTCTTACGGATTTCCATGGTGCCATCATCTGTTGGAACTTAGTGTAATTTACTCATGTTTCTAGAAGCTTAAAAATTTTTTCCCCTACTTAAGAAGATTAAAAAGTGCATGTTAGAGGAAGAGAATTATATAAATGTAAACATTGCAATAGTAGTTGAGATATTAATTTCTTGTCATCCTTATATAATAATGTCTTGCAAAGTTACGAGTGGAACTTGTCTGTGAAGAGGGTTTTTAAAATTCACCCATAGTGCTGGATCTCAGTTTTCTCTTTCCCACTAATCATGTACCTCATTTGGATTCCATTATTTCTAGGTAACATTATATATACCTTAGTTACCAATTCACATTATCTTTTGATATTTTATAACCATGTTTATTATGTTCAAGTCAGTGTTTATTTGTAATAATTTATTTAGAACTCCAGGTTTACTTTCTATAGGGAAAACCTGATGACTGGTGTTTATTTTGCCAGCTGATCTCACAAAAACCCTTTATATTTATAATAAAACTGAAGTCAGTCAGGCCTTTTATTAACTTATTTAGTTTATTTATGGAGCTTCTGCTATGTACTGTGTATTTTCTACTGTGATTAAAAAGAATTTCTATCCTTCAGGGTCTTGCTTTCTACTGAGGATTATAGAAAATTAACCAAATTATAATATATATCTTTTAGGTGTACAGAGGCACCAAATTTGGTCCTACTCCTATGCTGAGTTTTGAAGGAATTTACCAGGGAGGCAAAGACGGGCATGTTATAAGGTGGTATATATGAAAGTATAACAGGATGTTAAAAGGGAGTGTGAGAGCATCATGAAATGCTTAGGGAAAAACAAGGAGTTTGGTTGTAGCTTTAGAATTAGGTACGTGTTCGGGAAGGATGAGAAGTGAGACCAGAGTTCGATGGGGCCCTTTTATGCCATGGCAAGTGTGTACTTTATCCTGAAATGATAGGGAGCCGCCTAGTATAGGGTTTTAAATCAGAGGGGATACCATCAGATTTGTGTTACGGAAAGTCGCTCTGGTGGTATTGTGAACGAGGTAGCGCTTAGGAAGCTGTTAAAATAGCCGGTACCTGAAGCAGAAGCCGTTGAGATGTAGAAGAGAGTTTGATTGGAAGAAGCATTTTTGAGGTAGAATTAAGGTGATTTTTGACTCATTGCAGCTGGGAAATGAAGAGAAGCTAGAATAGGACTGGCAAAAGATTTTATCCCTTATGCCAACTCTGATTAATAGGTGGTTAACTACTAGAAGTTGGAAAAAATAGCTTCTTTGTTTCACTCTGTTCTTCTGGGAGGCTCAAGGTCTAGATGTTAGCTTCCCATCTTCTGTTGCTCCTGGTGCTTTTGAACCCTGATATTTTTATTTAATAACGATAACAAACAAAAACAAAAACCCAAAATAAGTATAGGGTCAGCTTTATAGTTTAAAAATCTTGAACCGATATTCTTAAATCTCTTATTTTTGACGAGAAAGATAAAGGTGACTTTGTCTTGTCCTAAGTTTTTTTCTTCTTAGTACCTGTTGGAAAAAAGGGAGTTGTATATAAGTGAAAGCGGATCTTTCTGTGTACAGAGAAATGAAATAAGATTGATATTTATTTTGTTAGAGTATCCTGTTTTTTAGTTTATGTTATTCTTATATATTTACCACAAAGATGAATGGGAATTCCTTGATATAATAAACTTACTCAGTTCTACTTTGTACACTAATTGAGGCATTGGTGATGAAGTAGATGATATCTGCCTTAAAGATGCTCTTGGAAGACATTAGGGGTTATGTGGGATTTTCAAAGAGCTGCAATGTGGAGACTTGTCTAGACTTGTGCAGACTTGTGGGGATGAAATGAGGGATAAACAGAATTGAGCATACTTGACAAATGTTAGCTTTTAATGCAATATATGAGAGAGGTCATAGTATTCTTGTTGTATAGGTGAGGAAACTGACACCCACAAAAGGTACATTAACTTGCCCAAGGCCAAGCAGGTGATAAAACATGATGCTAGGATTTAAACTTGGTATCTGCTGCCTCCAAAGCCACGCTTATCCCGTTTACACCAGATGGCCTTTCAAAAAAATCTGGCCAAGCAAACAAATAGGAAAAAAAGTGAGATTGTATGTGGAATCTAAAACAAACAAGCTCATAGATACAGAGGACAGATTGGTGGTTGCCAGAAGTAGCAGGTAGGGTGTGGGCAAAAGGGTTGAAGAGGGTCAAAAGGTACAAACTTAGAGTTATAAGTAAGTCATGGGGATGTAATGTACAACATGGTGACTACAGTTAATACTATAATGCATATTTGAAACTTGCTAAGATAATAAATCTTAAAAGTTCTCCTCACAAGAAAAAAATTGTTACTATGTCTTGTGACAGATGTTAACTAAACTTATTGTGATCATTTCACAATATATACAAATATCGAGTCATTATGTCATACACCTGAAACTAATATGTCAATTATACTTCAGTTAAGAAAACTACCGTTTCTATGGTGCTTAATAGTTTATGATGCATTTACACTTTTTTTTTTTGGTAACACCCAGAAAAGATAAATAGGGTAGTTATTATCATCTCTTTTTGACAGGTGAGGAAACCTTATGGATGGATTTATTTAATAAGATACTTATTTGGTTTCTTCTGACAGGTGTAGAAAGAGGCAGTGAATAGATGATGATCAAATAGCTAGTTAGTGACAAAGCAGAGGTAGTTCTCAGATCTTCCTGACTCCTAACCCAATGCTTATTCTACAAATACATTGCACTGCCATCCTTTTTCCTGTCCCTGTGGATTCTAATCTGCATTGATTCTAGGAAGACCCACAGAGAATGTTACCATGAACTAGAATGTCACACAGAGAGTGTTCAGCAATGACAGGAAATCCCAAGAATAGTAGGAAGAAAAGGGAAATTGTTTTTGGTCACTGAGTCTGTACAGGCTGCTGTAACAAAATACCACAGATTGAGTAATTTATAAATAAACTTATTTTTTGTAGTTTTGGAAGCTAGAAAGTCCAAGATCAAGGATCAGCATGGTTGGGTTCTGGTGAAGGCCTCCTTCTGGATTGTAGACTACAGATTTCTCATTGTGTCCTCATATGGTGGAAAGGGCAGGGATTTCTCTGGAGCCTCTTTTATAAAGGCATTCATCCCGTTCATGAGGGCATGGGCCTC
This sequence comes from Potos flavus, assembly GCA_028534135.1. NCBI lineage: Eukaryota > Metazoa > Chordata > Mammalia > Carnivora > Procyonidae > Potos > Potos flavus. The sequence goes on from CM052893.1 coordinate 33,788,122, forward strand.
ATGACCTAATCATCTGCCAGAGGCCTTGTCTCCTGATACCATCACCTTGGGCATTAGAATTCTAACATATGAATGCTAGGGGAACATGAACATCCAGATTATAGCAGGTACTCTTTTCTTAGGTAAGGGATGCATCTCATTTAGTGACCGCTGACATATAAAGTTACAGTTTGTTTTTTTTTAAGAGTTTATATATTTATTTGACAGAGAAAGCAGGAACACAAGCAGGGGGAGTGGGAGAGGGAAAGCAGGCTTCCCATTGAGCAGGGAGCCCGATGTGGGGCTTGATCCCAGGACCCCGAGATCATGACCTGAGCCGAAGGCAAACGCTTAAGGACTGAGCCACCCAGGCACCCCTAAAGTTACAGATTTTACGAAATAGAGTGATTCACTTTGCAAAATAGTGTTGTAATTTAAAAAATATTTTAGGTTTCATTTTCACAATTTCTCTGGTTTAAAAAAATCCTGGTTTAAAAAAATAGGACTTAAAATAACTGAGTTTTTAAGAACACATGTGAAGGGGCGTCTGGGTGGCTTAGTCATTAGGCTCAGGTCATGAGCTGGTCATGATCCTGGGATCATGAGATCGAGCCCCGCATTGAGCCCTGAATCAAGCCCTGCATTGAGCCCCACATCGGGCTCCCTGCTCAGCAGGAAGCCTGCTTCTCCCTCTCCCACTCCTCCTGCTTGTATTCCCTCTCTCTCTTTCTCTGTCAAATAAATACCATCTTAAAAAAGAAAAAAACACATGAAGTGAAAAATGTCTATTATAATGTTCAGTGTATGTTTGTTGTATTAAAAGTTTTGTTCTTACGTAAAATCTAGGTTCTTCTTTATCTGTTAAACATATTTTATATTTCTTTTTTCTAGCTTTATTGACAAAAATTTTGCATATATTTAAGGTATACAATGTTTTAGTGTACATATTCATTGTATATATTTATCATATTGAACCAAGTGTTATGTCTTGAACAGTAAGGGCTCAATAAATGAAGTGTTAATTTCTGGCCACAAAGATCAGATATTTTAGACAAATTGAGATGGTGGACAGTTTCTTATTTCCCTAGAGACCATGCGTATGCATCTTACCCTGCTCCTGGCCATTGCTGATTTATCTAAGGGTTGAGATACCTGATATATGGTGGGCTGATTGGATTGGTTACTGAGAATCTGAAAACCCAAATGGAGAGAGAATCACAGCACAGTGATAGGCGGTTGGAGCCACCCCATCTTACCAAGGCTGTGCCCTAGGCGGAAGTCTGTGAACTCCCGCTGCTGAGATCACTGGCGCTGCTCAGCTTCTGTCCTTCCTGAGCTTAGTGTTTCAGCTCTTCCATAGATGCTGTCAACTACTCCAGCGCCCTCCCAATAAGCCCCAATTTTTGTACAAATTAGCACAGTTAATTCAACATTTATATTCTGTTGCTTGCTATGAAAAGAACTGTAGCTAAATATTAAATGAAGAAAAAGCTGTCCATTATTTATTTTCGTTTTTCCCAATCAAGGACACATTTCAGCTATAAAGTTTTAGAGCTGAAAGACCCTGGCAATCATTTGGTCTGGAGTTCTGAACTTCTTTTGACTGTGACTCACAGAAGTGCATTCTATTGCAAATGTTATTTACCGCACCTGGTTTACTTAGTTACACATGTATTATAGAAACAAAAGTATTTATGCTTTTAACTTGATTTTTGTTCTATTCTAGTTGGAAAAAAATTAGTTTTAACTAACTGAATTGACTTCATGTATGACCCATGAATGGGTTATAAGCCCACATTAAAAACCAATTTAGTTAAATTGCTTTATTTTCTAGAGAAGAGCAGTAAATGACTGTTGGTATTGAAAACTACACATCCATGTTTTTTTTAAAAATGTATTTTAATATTCAATTACCAATAGCTTTTATCTGTTTTAATGAAAAGAACTGTGGGAATAGAGTTTGTATGTGAACTTGCCTCCTTAAGATTTATTTTATGTAATTTCTATGGTATATTGCTGTCAGGTTAATTTTCCAGAAATGAAACTGATATCTGTCTTATTTTCCAATTCAAAAAATTTTAATCATTTTATTTGCCTTGAAATGTAATATACACTACAGGTGCACGTGCAATTCTTTTTTTTTTTTTTTTTTTGGCTTTTCAGAGTTAGCATCTAATGATGGAAAAAGTTGCTTCCAACTTTGTAAAATAGATAATTTACTTTTTCAGATTTTTTATGAGGTATAATTGATATATAATATTAGATTAGTTTCAGTCGTATAGCATAATGATTTGATATTTGTATGTATTGTGAAATAACCACAGTAAGTGTAGTTAACACATGTCACCATATATATTTACAAAATTTTCTTTTTCATGTGATGAGGACTTTTAATATGTACTCTCTTAGAACTTTTAAATATGTATAGTACTATTAACTATAGTCATCATGCTGCACATTACATCCCCATGACTTAAGTCATGTAAGTTTATACCTTTTGACCCCCTTCACCCATTTTGCCTACTCTCACCCTCCACCTCTGGCAACAACCAATCTGCTATTTGTATCCGTGAGCTTGTTTTTTTGTTATTGTTGTTTTTTAGGTGTCACATATGAGTAAGATTGTATGATATTTGTCCTTCTCTGACTGACTGGTTTCACTTAGTGTATGCCCTCAAAGTCCATCCATGTTGTCACAGTTGGCAAGATTTCATTCTTTTTTTTATGGTTGAATAATATTCTGTGTGTGTGCGTGTGTGTGTGTGTTTTCACATTTCACACTTTCCTTATCCATTGATGGGACACTTAGGTTGTTTCCATATCTCGGTTATTGTAATATTTACAATATTAATGCTGTAGTGAACATGGGAGTGCATATATCTTTTCCAGTTAATGTTTTGATAATTCACTTTGGAATAATGAAAGTTTTATATTCTTTTTGTTTGTGATCTTATCTTCATAACTCATTCAAAGTAGCAAAAGCTAAGATACTTAAGAAGTTGTCTGATATTACAGACCTGCCAGCAATAATTTTTGTTGTTTACTGGTGATGAATTAAACATATATTAACTAGGGCTTTTCATCTTTTAAAACAACAAAAAGATAACTATTCATTATAGGTTACTAAACTTCTTCAGTAGGTAGTAGAGTAGAAGGTGGTTTATATTTATATATGATACATAATTATTGCTATATAGTTATGTATGCACACATATATAATTAGAGCACAAAGATTGAGATGTTGCGGCAGGTTTGATACAGAAATGTAGATTTTTCCAGTTTGCATGATTCCAGTGCATTGCTCTACAGCAGTGGTAGTCATAGCAGTTGTAGCCATTTATTCCCCCGGTCTATGTGGAACAGATTGAGTTTCATCCCAGCCCCATGATACCAACCCATTGTTGCAGCTTGGTAGATTATAGCAGTTTAATAAATTGTTTTTAACTCATGTCAGTGATGTGATTTAAAGAAAGAAAATAGATGATCATTAAAACAAAAACTTTAAAAAGGGTTTCCATTTTGATGCTTGCTTGTGTTCATACACCTGGATAAATGAGCTTCTGTAATAAAAATAAAAAATCTTTGTTATTCAGATTCCTTCCAAACCTGTACTGTTCCCTGGTTGAAAAGAGGGTTAGGGTGAGCTATGTTACAAAGTGAGATATGTTACAAAGCTGTCCCAGGGGTTCATCTTTCTTTTCAGGAAGTTCTTTTAATAAACTTGCAGGGATATAAGAATGCTGATTGTTGTTTTCCTGAATTTATACATTTTACTTTGTTGGTAAGCAGTCAAACAAGTAAACAAATAAAAAAATTTTAAAAAGGTAACTTTAGAGAATGGTAAGAAAGTAAAAGGATAATGTGATAGAATGATCTCAGGCAATTGTGTGCTATTCTCTTTAGTAGTTAGAATGGCTAGGGACGTCCTTACATGGAATGTATTTGAGCAGAAATCTACATGATGAGTAGCCAGTTAGGCAAAAATAAGGGGAAAGAGCATAGCTGACAGAAGGAACAAATTCAAAGACCCTGAATTGGTAGGTCATCCACAAAATAAATAAACTTCATGTCTGGATGATAAGATTCCTAACTAAGAATTTCCTGGGGGGAACATTTTCAGGAATTGAACTTTTAGGGTTACATTTATTTACCATAAATTATATAATTTATACAATATGAAATGCTGATTTCTTTCAGTAAATATTTGTTGAAAATTTTTCTGGGCCTGGGCAATGGGATGCAGTAATGAGATGACAGACCAAGTCCTTGCTTTCATAGAGATATAATGTAGTAGCGAAGACAACCAGCAAAATGCTAAACAAATCATAACAATTTCAAACAGTGGCAAATGCTGTGAAGAAAATAAATCAAGAAGAATGGGCTAGAGGAAGTGGAATGTGCTATTTTCATAGGAGGTGGTTAGGGAAGTCCTGTCTAGGGAGTTGACATTTGAACTGACACCCAAACACCAGAAGCACAAGTATGTGAAATCTGGGAAAAGAACATTCCAGGCAAAAAGAACAGTAAGGTTAATGGCCTTGAGGTAGGAGTGAGTTTGGTATGTTTCAGAAACTGAAAGCCACTGAGGTTAGTCATGAACAAGATTGATAGGGAGAGTAGATAGAGATAAAGATTGTAGCCATAGCAGGTAGAGCCCTGTAGACCATGATAAGAAGTTTGAATTTTATTCTGAGTATGCATGGAAATCATTGGAGGATTTTAAGTAGGGCAAGGAGTTTGATCTGGTTTACTTTTTAAGAAGTGCTTTCAGGTTGCTTTGTAGATAGTGGGTGTAGAAGGTAGGTTGGGGGATGTGGGGAGGCAGCTGGAGAATCAGGCATTGTATTTTAGACCTGTTAAGTTTTCAGTGCCTTCTAGCTGTCAAGTCATTGAATATATGAGTCTGAAGTTCAGAAGTCCTGTGTAGAAATTTAAATTTGAGAGTCCATCAGCATTTGAAGTCCATGGGCCTGAATGAAAGCACTTAGGAAAAGAAGGTGGGTAGATAATCATTAAAAGCCATTATAGTAATTATAGCATAGCAGAGAAGCTTCCCTTCTTAGGATTGTCAGTGTTTTCGTATAGGAAGGTCATAGTAAGACAAAATAATTTGAAAAAAGACTGGATAACATGTATGCGATAACTTAGTAAGTACAGAGTGCTATATATTAATATAAAATCAGTATTTCTTGCATGGTGAAGCAGTAAATTAACAGGTAAGGACATCCAAAAGCTTCTTCCTTATATCAAAAAGTTCTACCAAACTTATTCTTTTGAAAAAATTGTTGTCTTGGGTGTCGAAAATGCAAGAAGTTGGGTGCTCTTATCATAGTATTTGGTCAGAGAGCTTAGGAACATTTGTCTTGTTCTTTGACCTTCAGGTTGCTTTGTAGAGAAATACTTGAAAGAAAAGGCAGGAAAAGCAAAGCAAGACAAAACATTTTAGTGTTAGCTCAGGTTTGGTTCCAGCCCCCAGTGCAGAATTTTAGTGAGCCACACTGAACCAAGTTAAAGGTTCTTTTTGTCTTCCTTTACACTGGCCTAGAACCGAGTAGTAATAGGATGCCCTTTATGTTCCTATAACAGCCAAACGTGGGACTTATTATTCCAGTAGGGTCGATGGCTATCCTGCCTGTTTCAGAAGAAAAGGAACCTGAGCGTAGGAGAGAGAAGCCTGGGTGAACATGGTGGGAGGACGAGAGAATAGAGAACTGGTCAGTGGTTGGAAGAGTGGGAGAAGTTGGGTGAGAAGCAGAAGGAGGCAGTGAGAACTGAAGGTGGGGAAAGGAGGAGCTGGAGTGAGAAGACCAGGTCCAGGTAGGTACTGCCTGTATAGCCCTGTTACTTGGAAAACCTTTAAAGGAGAGGAGAAAGAACTTGGATTTCTCATAGATCCTCTTAAGATCTTACTGGTCATAGGAAAGAGAGAACAAGAGAAGGATGACTGGCCTTTCCTCTTGAGGGAGCAGGTCCTGGGCTCATGAACACTGCAGCCACATGGACAGACGACAGATAAGAGGCCACGCATGACTTGGTGCTGACCTTCATATTTAAATACACCATCCCTGCAAAATGTGGGGGCCCAGTCAGTGTTTTGGAGTCTATTTCTAACCACTATTTCTTTCTCAGGTATGGAGTAAAGGGAAGGATGTTGTTGCTCAGAAGAGAATGAGTATTTCCTTTTCCTTAAGCCAAAACTTTATGGATAGAAGGATTCAGATTTTCAATTTTTTGTCTATATGATGAAGCTACTTCAAAAACACACTAAAAATTAGTTGAAATAGACATGGTGAAACATCTTATGTAATAATTTGAAAGGAAATAGAATATTGCATTTATCGCCACTTTTTTTTTTTTTTTAAGATTTTATTTATTTATTAGAGAGAGAGAACAACAGAGGGAGAGGGAAAGCAGACTCCCTGCTGGGCAGGGAGCCCAATGCAAGGCTTGATTTCCAAGATCCTGGGATCATCACCTGAGCCGAAGGCAGATGCTTAACTGACTGAGCCACCCAGGTGCCCCTCCGCTTTTTTTTTTAAGATGTTATTTTTTTATTTTGAGAGAGAGACAGGAGGTGGGGGGAGAGAGCATGAGTGGTAGGAGAAGCAGACTCCTCACTAAACATGGAGCCCAACGTGGGGCTTGATCCCAGGACCACGAGATCATGACCTGAGCTGAAGACAGACACTTTACCGACTGAACCACCCAGGTACCCCAATCTCCACTTTTTCTTTTAGTGTTTAATTTTTATTGAGATATAATTTATACACACACACACACACACACACACACACATACACATTTTAGGTGTTGTACACCATGATGATGTGATTATACGTATATATTGTGAAGCGATTACCATGTTTAGTTATATCTCTATTATTGAGACTTTTGTTTCTCTGATAAGTGAAGAAAAATGGTACGGATATACTACGAGTACCTAACAACTTTACCTATTAAATCCTGTTTTTGGAAACTTTTAGAAGTCATTTTTTAGAAAAGGTAGATTATAGATTTTAGTTTATTTATATATGTTGGAGTCAAGGTAGAAGTCCTCCAATCAAATTCTTAATAGGGAAAAAAATGTCTACTACTTGACAGTTGTTCCACCCAAGCAAGGCTAGTGGAAAGTGTGTTTTTTATTACAGAATCAGTTTAACAAATACAGGGCCATGTTGATCATGTTTGTTGTATTTCCAGCATCTGACCCAGAGAAGATTCTGAATTGGTGAAGGATTAAGAGATGTTAGTGAATATTTAAATTAAAAATTAAGTATCTTTTGAAAGAGAAGTCATTTAGATTTACTACTAAGAGAGTAGTGAATGTTTGGTTTTGATTTTTGTTTTCCTAAGATTTGAATAGAGTGAACTTTCATTATTCCTAAAGTACATATTTATTAAGCTTCCAGTATTAAGTATTCTGGAGGAGGCTCCTGAACTCATGGAATTTATAATAGAATCTGATTAAGTGATTAAGTTGTTAGCTTTCTACTTTCTCATTAACATAATAAGTGTCTCAGCTTTCAAATAATCATGGGGAAAAGAGTATAGATTTTTCATTTCATTTAGCTCACTTGATGACTCCCCTCTCTACCTTTGCATTTTATGTTCAGCTGTGGTATTAAAATATAACAATTAATATAGGTATATCTAAGCACCACGATGTACACTTTAAGTTTCTTATACTTTTATATGTCAGTTATACTTCAGTAAAGCTGAAATTAAGAAAATTTAACAATTCTGTTTCATATTTACACCTCTATTTTTACCAATTTGTTTTCTTAAAGTGAAGCATGTGTAGGATAGGACTGTTAATACTAGGATGTATTTTAGAAACTAAATCCAGTTGCAATAGATTTTAGATTTTTGCTCATATTCTTTCATTATGTAATTGCATTGAATTGACCTAGAAATATTTCAATTATAAAAGTTGATTCCGAATTTTACTACATTTGGCCAGAGCCATTTTTTGTAAGAATAGATAAAATTTAAAGAGTAGTGAGTGATCTATGGCTTCTGCTCAGTTGCCCTACACAAAATGATGAATGACGCCAGTCAGATTCTTTACCTCAGAAATCTGAACAAATCATGGGAGGAATTTACTTGTTAGCAAATTAGGAAATTAAGCAGAATCCTGAGGTAGAGCTAGGGCTGGGGGAGCCATGGCAAACCATGTTGTTAGGGGTGGGGAGAGTGCCTAGCTCTTCATAAGGCTTCGTAACCATCTTTCCATATTAATGAATATAGATACATACAGTCATTTTTGAAGGCTTCGTAATACTCTGTGGCATGAAAATACCACAGTTTATTTGCCTAATCCTTAGTTGATGGATGTTTTGGACCTCTTTGCACCAAAGGGTTTTTAAGCAAAACAGTGACATGATCAGAGTTACATTCTAAAAATAGAGAAATAATGAGGCTATGTTACCTAGACTAAGCAGGCTGAGTATATATTGTAGTGACCTTTATGAGATAGGGAAAAGGGGAGACAAGGAAATTGAAGTGCAGGATATGGCCATGGTAGAGCGAGTAGATAATTTAATTTGGGATAGATTTAAGCTTAAGATGCCTTCCTGACATTCACTAAGAAGAGATGCCCAATGAAGTGTGGGCTGAAGATAGAGATTTGGGAATCACCTGAGTAGTAATGGTTAGCTGAAGCCATCGGATTGAGATGCCCGTGGAGGGGACGTTTTAGAATAAAAAGAGAAGGCCATGGATAGAAGCACAAATATTTAAGTAATGTGTAGGAGATACTGTGGAGAACAGTCAAAAGTGTAGGATAAAGAATTGAACAACTCTGTGTGGTACTAGAGTCTTTTTGATCTATATGATACCAATTTTCTTCTGATTTTTACTGCCAGTTTGCTAGTTAATAATTTTTTTGGTCTTGTATCTCAGGGAAAATATTTTAAGAGTCTGTTTAATAAATATAGAACATCATGATATATTTAGAGGGTTCCCATAGATTTTTCTAAAGTTTTAAAATAAAAACTTAAAGTACCTTTTCTTTTAATATAAAATTTTGAGGCATACAGGTTTAGAAATTCTTTGGATATTGTGACATTTTATTAATTGTAATGCTATGCCTTGGTACCACTTGTCTAAAATAAGCTTTTCCTCTGGCGCCTGGGTGGCTCAGTAGGTTAAGTGTCCAACTCTTGATCTCTGCTCAAGTCATGATCTCAGGGTCATGAGATCGAGCACTGAGCGCTGTGTTGGGCTCTGCACTGAGAGTTGAGCCTGCTTAAGATTCTCTCTCTACCTCTCTCTCTGTCCCCCACCCTGGCTCATGCACATACATTCTCTCTGTCTCTCAGTAACTTAAAAAAACAAATAAGTAAAATAAACTTTTCCTTCCTGTCTGTAACAGGGTTTATGTCATATCACTAGCTTCCATGTAATTATAATATTACTGGAGAAGGCCTGAAAATGCAAGGAATATTAATTTTTTCAATCTTTCTTTTGTTAAATAGCATTTTAATTAATAGCATCATTTAATGAATTTTTAGTGATCTAAATTAGAATTTAGGTTTAATAATGCCAATAGTTAATGATTCACTACAGATTAATGTTTTAATGAATTTATATATATCATGGTCTACCAAAATTATAGAGGTGGCATTTTATGTGACAGTACTTGTCTATTGGAAAAGTCAGTACTAATAAGGTGTTGCCAGGCGAGAGGATAAAAAAAGCTTCACAGTCTTGATCTCTTTACATTTTTTTCACCTTAGAGTTCAGAGTGAGGATTTGACAGTTTATTGTAGGTAGCATTTCTTGAGAACTATATCAACAGGTTATTTTGGGGGGCAAGGAAGATAATTGCTTCATAGCTGACGAGCATCTGTTGAAAGCACACTGGTTCGTAAATCTGAACTTCTTTTCAGTGTGCATATATTTCCCTGCCAGTTCGCTGGTGAGGTACCTCCCAGATCTATAGCTCTTTACTTTTTCCGATAGCTGCAGCTTTGTGGGCTCTGGTCAGTGTCTCTGTGTAGAGGCCGTGAGACAGGCTTAGGGAAAGTGTGATCTTTTAGTTCCACCACAGTGGCATGTTAATTTGGGCACTGCTTGCCAACAGGCATTCATCTAGAAGGAGGTGGGTGACTTCCAGATACCTGGTAGGTTGGAGAAAAGGTATTCGTACTTCTTATTATGCTGTTTGAGTTTCTGCCATAGCTGTGTTCAACTGTTGTGAAACTTTCCCTGTTGCTATTCAATTTTATTTATTTATTTATTTATTTATTCATTCATTCATTCATTTAACAGAGAGAGGGAGAGATCACAAGTAGGCAGAGAGAGAGGGGGAAGCAGGCTACCCGCTAAGGAGAGCCTGATGCAGGGCTCGATCCTAGGACCATGAGATCATGGCTTTAACCCACTGAGCCACCCAGGCGCCCCTGTTATTCAATTTTAAATTGTCTTTGTATTTTCTACAAACCTAGGATGGGTAGTTACCAAGGGAGACGTCATGACCTTCCTTTTTCTCTTTCTCATAGTGTTGGGAAATGAAGCCTGACTGGGTGGTAGAGCCAAATTAGAGAACAGCTGTGATTGTGTCACAACCTTATGTTTCTTTTTTTTTCTGGTAAAGTGAGTACTGTCAGGAGCATTTTTCATACATGCCCAGCTGAAAGAAATCTGCTGACAAACTTCCTTTCAGGCAATTTTTTCATTGTTAAGTGGAGCCTTTACTGATGCTTATTTTTATATGATAAAGCATATTTCAGTGTATTTTATGTAGCTTGTTTTAGATTTTGAGATTTGAAGCAGTTTTTGACTCCGCATCACAATGCTTGGAAACTTGCAAATCTGGAAAGCTGTAAAGCACAAACATACTTTGAAGTACCCCATATGTGACTGGTTAAAATATACTAGGAATGTCATATTGGTTAGCAAATGAAAGAACATAGCTGTCATTTTACATCGTTGGCATAAAGCAGCAGCAATTATGTTGAGTGGTGGTGGACAAGCCTGAGCTGCCATATATAAACTATCATAAAAATAAATCTTGCCCGGGTCACTATGGTTAGGACATTTGGAAAATATATATGTTCTGTACTTAAATCTTGATTTGTTGGATATAATAGTCTATTTTAATTTTTTTTCTTTTAAAGATTTTATTTATTTATTTGACAGAGAGAGCACAAGCAGGTGGAGTAGCAGGCGGAGGGAGAGGGAGAAGCAGGCTTCCCGCTGAGCAAGGAGCCCAATGTGGGACTTAATCCCAGGACCCTGGGACCATGACCTGAGCCAAAGGCAGTCACCCAACCAACTGAGCCACCCAGGCGCCCTTAATTTTTTTTTTTTTCCATAAAAACCTAGCTTTATTGTCTTGGTGGTTATTGTCTTTTTCCTGCTTATGTGTCTTTTTTTTTCTTTTTTAAAGATTTAATTTATTTATTTGACAGAGAGATCACAAGTAGGGAGAGAGGGGGAAGCAGGCTCCCCGCTGAGCAGAGAGCCCGATGCAGGGGTCGGTCCCAGGACCCTGAGATCATGACCTGAGCCGAAGGCAGAGGCTTTAACCCACTGAGCCACCCAGGCACCCCTTCCTGCTTATGTGTCTTTGATGGCTCATTAGCACCTCCTTTCTTAATGGACTGGGCACATGAAGGTGCCCTCCTAATCTCCTAATTTAGTTCCTTAAAGAATTAATTGATGTAACATTTGTTTGGGAAACCATAAAACTAAATGATGACAATGAAGTTTGAAGATTATCTTTAAAAAATAGACAATTCTGTAGGTTAATCCCATAGTCATACACTGAACTATATAATACCTTAAGTAATTAAAAACACTGTAAATCTTTCTATCACTTAGAATTTTTTAGAGTACTTTGGTGTACACCTTATGTGATGCCTTGTGAGGTGAGAAATCAGGTGTTATCCACATTTAACAGAGGAAGATGAAACTCAGTGAAGTCTGAGTTACTTCCTAAGGCCAGATCTTTCTTTTTAAAAATCAACTTTGTTGAGGCATAATTTAAATAAAATATACCTATTTGAAGTAAATAGTTTTGAGTTTTGACAAATGTATGTATTCATGTAAGTACTACTCCAGTTAAGATATAAAATGCTTTTATCATCCCCCAGAATTTCTTTGTGTCTCTTTGCTGTCAGCCCCTCACCCCACTCCAGGCATCCATTAATCTCCTTTCTGTCACTGTAGATTAGTTTTTCCTGTTCTAGAATTTCATATAGATGAAAGCATAATGCATGAACTCTTTTTATTTATTCTTCTTTTTTTTTTTTTTTTTTTGAAGGGGGGAGAGCACATATGCTGCAGGTGAGAAGGGAGGAGGGGCACAGGCAGAGGGAGAGAGAGAATCTTAAGCAGGTTCTACGCCCAGCATGGAGCCTGATATGGGGCTTGATCCCAGGACCTTTAGATCATGACCTGAGCTGAAACCAAGAGTTGGGTGCTTAACCAACTAAGCCACCCAGGTGCCCTACATGAACTCTTTTTGAATTGGATTCCTTTGCTCTTATTTTGAGATTCATGCATATTGTTATGTGTAGTTTCTTCCTTTTTATTGCTTCATACTATTCCATTGTATGAATACCACAGTTTGTTTATTCATTAACCTATTGTTGTTGGACATTGATGTTTCCAGGTTTTGGCCTATTATAAATAAAGCATCTGTGAACATTTGTGTACATTTTTGTGAGTTCATATATTTTCATTTTTCTTGGGTAAATACCTAGGAGTCGAATTGGAGGGCTGTATTTATATGTGTATGTTTAACTTTTAAGTAGCTGTCCAGTTTCCCAAAGTGGTGGTTGTACTTTTTATTTTGCCACCAGCAATGTATGAAAGTTCTAATTGCTCCATATCCTTGCTAACAGCTCTGGTATCATAAATCTTTTTAATTTTAGCCATTCTAGTGTGAATTAATATCACCTTGTGGCTTTAATTTGTATTTCCCTGATAACTAATGTAACTTAGTGTTTTTCTCGTATGCTTATCGGGTCATTCATACATCTTTTGTGAAGTGTCTCTTTAAATCTTTTTCTCATTTTCTTACTGGGTTTTTTATTTTCTTATTACTTTAAGAGTTCTTTTGTATATTCTGACTACAAGTCCTTTGTCAAATACATACATTGCAAATGTTTTCTCCTAGTCTGTGGTTTACCTTTTCATTTTCTTAATGGTGTCTTTCAAGGAATTTTAAATTTTGATGGAGGTCAATTTTAATTTTTTTCTTTGATAGTTAGTACTTTTTACACCCTAAAAAATCTTTGTCTACATTGTGATTGTGAAGAAGAATTTGTTCTCTGTTTTTTCTTCTAAATGTTTGTAGTTATAGCTTTTACATTTAGGTCTATGCTTCATTTTGTATTTAGTTTTATTTATTTTTTGTATATTGGGAGGGAAGAGTCAAGGCTTATTTTATCCTTTTTTTTTTTTAAACAAGGATATCTAATGGTTGAAGGCTGTTCTTTCTCCACTGACTTACTTTAATATGTGTGTCTGTGCCATTTATTTATGTTTATTAGGCCAGTACCACACAGTACTACTTCATTATTGTAGTTTCATAATAAGTCTTAAACTCTGGTAGTGTAAGTCAGCCAAATTTGTTGTTCTTTGTCAAAATTGTTTTAGTCATTTTATATTCTTTGTGTTTACATATAAATTTTAGAGTCACTTCTCAGTTTCTACAAAAAAGCTTGCTGTCATTGAGATTGGAATTATGTTGAATCTAGATCATTTTGGGAAGACTTGATATTTTAGGGATGTCTGGGTGGCTCAGTTGTTAAGCGTCTGCCTTCGGCTCGGGTCATGATCCCAGGGTTGTGGGATCGAGCCCCTCAATGGGCTCCTTGCTCAGCGGGAAGCCTGCTTCTCCTTCTCCCACTCCCCCTGCTTGTATTCCCTCTCTCGCTCGCTCGCACTCTGTCAAATAAATAAAATCTTAAAAAAAAAAAAAAAAGGATATTTTAGCAATATTGAGTTTTCCAGTATAAACATGGTATCTGTTCCCATTTACTTAGCTTTTCTATAATTTTTTTCAATAGTGTTTTAGTTTTTAGTATATGAGTCTCGTACATGTTTTATTAAATTTTTCTGTTTCATATTTTTTATTTTGACTATAAATGGAGTTGGTCTTAAATTTAATTTCCAGTTGTTCATTGCTCATATGGAGAAATACAATTGAATTTTGAACATTGATTTTTATATCTTGTAACCTTGCTAAATGCACATTCCCTAGTAGATTTTTTGTGGATGTGTCCAAATCTTTATATACACAATCATGTTAGTTGTGAATAAACACAGTTTTACTTTTTCCTTTCTAGTATGTATGTCTTTTCTCCCCTTCCCTTATTGCACTGCCTAAGACTTCCAAACAATGTTAAATAAACATGGTGAGACCGGACATCCTCACCTGTTTCTGATTTTATGGGGGATGTATTTGGTTCTCATTGAGTACAATGTTATCTGTAGGATTTTGAAGATTCCCTTTATCAAGTTTAGAAGTTCCCTTTTATTCCTAGTTTGCTAAAAATTGTATGAATGTATGTGTTTTAAATCATGAGTAGGTGCTGTATTTTGTCACATGCCTTTTTTTTTTGCCTCTGTTGAGATGATCATATGGCTTTCCTTATTTATCTTGTTAATATGTGAATTACATTGATTTTCAAATATTAAACTTGTCTTAAATTACTGGAATTAAATTCATTTGGCCATGATGTATTCTTTTATATATTGGTGGATTTACTTTGCTAATATCTTCTCAAGGATATTTACAGCCATATTCATGAAAGATGTTTTTCTTTTCCTTCTAATTTCTTTGATTTCAGCATCAAGGTAATACTGACTTTATATAATGAGTTACAAAGTGTTCCTTCCTCTTCTTTTTTCTGAAAACTTTAAGTTTGGTATCATTTCTTCCTTAAATGTTGGATATAGAATTCACCAGGGAAGCCATCAGGGTTACATGCTTTCTTTGTTTTTAATACAAATTTATTTTTAAAAATAGATTTACAGCTCTAAAGATTTTTTGTTTCTTGTGTCAATTTAGGATGTTTTGTAGTCTTTCAAGGTATTTGTTTATTTCATCCAAATTTGTCAAATTTGGGGCACCTGGGTGGCTCAATCAGTTAAGCATCTGCCTTCAGCTCAGGTCATGATCCCAGGGTCCTGGGATCAAGACCCGCGTGGGGCTTCCTGCTCACTGGGGAGCCTGCTTCTCCCTCTGCTGCTCCCCCTGCTTGTGTTCTCCCTCTCTCAGACAAATAAATAAATAAAATTAAATTTGTCAAATTTATTGGCACTAAGTTGTTCATAATGTTCCCTAATTATCCTTTTAATATCTATAGAACCTGTAGTAACATCCCTTCATTCTTTCCTGACATTATTAATTTGTGTGGAAGTTTATTGATTCTATTACTCTTTTTCAAGTACCGGCTTCTCGTTTTTTTATTTTTTATTGTTTTGCTTGTTTTCTATATTGCTGATTTTTTTTTTTTTAAGATTTTATTTATTTGCCAGAGAGAGAGAGAGAGATCACAAGTAGGCAGAGAGGCAGGCAGAGGGAGAGGGGAAAGCAGGCTCCCTGCTGAGCAGAGAGCCCGATATCATGACCTGAGCCAAAGGCAGAGGCTTAACCCACTGAGCCACCCAGGCACCCCTATATTGCTGAATTTTCCTCTTTATTTCTTTCCTTCTTATTTTTTTTTCTTACCTTCTTTTTGATTTAATTTGCTCCTCTTTTTCTAACTTCTTAAGAATGGAATCTTATGTAATTGATTTTAAACTATTCTTCTTTTCCAGTATAAACACTTAAACTCATGAATTGCCCTCTCAGTTCTGCAGATTTTGACATGGTGCCAAACACCAGTGAATGGTGTTTCGCTACTCTTCAGTTCAAAATATTTTCACTACTGTTCAAAATATTTTCGCTACTGTTCAGTTCAAAATATTTTCTAAATTCTCTTGTGGTTTCTTCTTTACTCATTGATTATTTAGAAGTATCTAATTTCCAAATATCTGGATATTTTCTAGGTAGATGTCTTTTTTTGTTATTGATTTCTAGCTTATGTTTGTCGTGGTTAGAGAACATACTTTGTATGATTTCAGCCCTTTCAAATATCCTGAGACTGTTTTTGGCCCAGCAGTTTGATCTATCTTGATGAGCGTTCATGTGCACTTGAAAGGAATGTGTATTTTGCTGTTCTTGGCTGTAGTGTCCTATAAATAAATATCAGGTCATTTTGGTTAATAATAATGCTTTTCAGGTCTTCTCTATCCCCTTCTTTTTGTCCCCTTACTCTAATGATTCTTGAAAAAGGAGTATCGAAAGCTCCAAATATTTGTGAATTTCTCTGTTTCTCTTTTTAATTCAGTCCATTTTTCTTCTTGCATTTTGGCATCTTTTAAGATTTTCTCTCTCTCTCTCTCTCTCTCTTTTGAGAACTTTGGGTATGAGAGGCCTATATGTGGTTTTCTTTACATATATATTCTGCTAGGGGTTCTGAAATGTTTAGTTTTGTGGGCTGGTATCTTTCATTAATTTTAGAAAAGTCTTTGTTTTGACTACTATCTCTTAAAGTATTTCCTCTACTGTACTTTCTGTCTCTTCTCTTTCTGGTACTCATATTGCATGTAGTTTAGACTTAGACCAGTAGTGTACAGTAGAAATATAATGTGAGCCACACATGTAATTTTAAACTATCCAGTAGTTTAGTAGCCACAGTACTAGTAGCCACAGTAAAAAAACAATAAAAACAGGTGAAATTGATTTTAAGAATATATTTAGTTTAACCCAACATATGAAAGTGTTATTTCAACAGTTATATTTAAAAAATATTAATTGAGTATTTTTATTCTTATTTTTGTATTAAGTCTTCAAAACCCAGTGTGTATTTTATACTTACCAATTCATGGGTATTGTAAACATCATCACCATTATTTCTCCCTTTTGTCCTTTGTGCTTGAACATGTTTTATAAACCCTAGAATCTTGTTTTTGGCAAGAGTTTTAAAAAACGAGATACTCAAAGACTTTCATATTTGTACACATATAAACTTTTTTTGGTGCTCTTCAATTCTTTGATGAAATTTTAGTTTCCATTTGGTATTCCTTTAGCTTGAAGAACTTCCTTTAACATTTTTTGTAGTGCCTATCTGCTTATATCAACTTTTCTTAATGTTCCCTTACTTATCTAAAGATGTCTTTATTCTGCCTCCATTTTTGGAGGGTATTTTTGCTAGTTATAGAATTTTAGGTTGACAACTTTTTCTTTCAGAACAGTAAAGATGGCATTCTGTCTCCTGGCTTGCCTTGTTTCTGAAGAAGTCAGATGTTATTCTTATCAGTGTTCCTCTGTATATACTGTGTCATTTTCATCAGTTACTTTTAAGAGTTCTTTCTTTATTATTGTGCAGTTTGGTTATGATGTACCTTAGTGAGCTTTTCTGTTTGGGATTTTTTTGAACTGCTTGAATCTGTGAGTTTGTAGCTTTTACCAAAATTGGAAGAATTTCAGCTGTTATTTCTTTGAGTATATCTGTCCCCCCACCACCTTTTTTGGACTGCGTTTACATAACTGCTTGCTGTTGTCCCATAGGTCACTAAGGCTCTATTTTTTGTTGTTGTTGCATTATACTGTTTTCTTTTGGTGCTTTAGTTTGGATAGTTCTCTTGCTTTGCCTTTACGTTTACTTCAGTGCTTCTGCTAAGTTCATCCAGTGACTCTTTCATTTCTCATACTACATTTTTAAGCTGTAAAGATTCCATTTGTTTCTTTTTTTATAACTTACCTTTCTTTCCCCTATATCTTTGTGTTTTATGATATTCCAAAGTCTTTGGTAATTCTGTTATCTTTGTCATTTCTTGTCATTTCTATCTGATCCTCCTAATTATGAGATGATTCTTGCTGATATGTCTAGTAGTTTTTTTTTTTTAGTGGTAGACATTGCAACTATCACATTTTTGAGTCTCTGATTTCCCCCGCCCTCCTTTATAGTTTTGAATTTTGGTAAGCTTCTTGTGAACCTATAATTATTTTAAGATTAAAAAAAGGTTTAAACCTTGTTTTTACAGGCAGTTAAGTTACTTGCAAATCAGCATGGATTCTTTTGGGACTTGTTTTGGAGCTTTGTTAGGGTAGGTCTAGAGTAGCCTTATTCCAGAGCTGTTTTACACCTACTACTCAAATGTTACCCTCCAGGGTCTCTTATGAAACCCTGATATTTGAATGAAATGAAATCAGTGAAACTTGATATTTGGTGTGGTCTCTCCATTCTTGCTCATTGCAATTCGGATTATTCCAAGCCCAAGTGAACTGTGGGGATTATTTCACTTATAGCTCCTTTGTAGTTTTTTTCTTGGTAGATGATTTTTGCCTAGCCTTGTAGAGTCTTACCTTGTTCATGTGCAGTATTCAACCAAATGGGACCTCATACAGATTTCCCTGTGTAGCTTCTTTCTCTCTGGTACTCTTCCCCACAAGTTTTAGCAACCTAACCCCTCTCTCTCCCAAAGTGCAGTCTTGTCTCTTCAACTCAGTGAGACCACCATGGGGCAGGTGGGTTTCTTTTTTCTGTTCAGTGCTCCAGAAAGTGCTTTTGGGCATAAAAGTGAGATGATTGTAGAGTTCTCATTGTTTCCTTTCACTCAAGGCTCACAGCTCTATGTTATCTATAGTCCAGTGTCTGAGAATAGTTGTTTTATATATATTTTGTCCAGTTTTTGAGTTGTTTGTGGCAAGAGGGCAAGTCTGCTACCATTTACTCCTTCATAGTCAGAAGGGATTGTATTTTAGATAATAATAGATAATAATTATATAGTATTAGGTATGGATACTGCTCTGCGCCCTTTATATTTATTAATCCATTTCATCTCTAACAGTTCTTTTGAGGTTGGTAGTGTTATTATCTCCTATTTTGTAAATGGAGAAAATGGAGTACAGAGGTGTTAAGTGCGCTTCTCTGAGTCAGAGTTGGTGGAGCAAAGATTTTCCCCAGGCAACTTGACTCCAGAGCCTACACACTTAATAAGTGCTTTGTGTTCCCTCCCTACTTTGGAGCTCTAGACCTGGAGGATCCATCTTGGAGTAGAGTTCTGGGAGCTAACTAAATCAGGTGGGTTGTTTAAAAGAAACTAGTCAGACATGATCCAAGAGGTGAGTAGGGGTTGTCATTGAGAAAGGGAACCAAATATTAGAGTAATATCAACTACAAGGCTCGAGAAGATAAGGATAAAGCTGTTAGTGGGGGATAAAGCTATTAGTGGGAGATAAAGCAAGATCAAGGGTCAATGCCAGGTACAAGGCAGGATGAGACAAAATGGTTCAGAACAAGATACTGGTTTCTTTGGGGTTAAAATGTATTCCTTCATTCAACCTGCTCTGTGTTAGGCCCTTTGTAAACTAGACCAGCCCCTGTTTTCATCAAGTATTCATTCTGGAGTAGCAGAGGTAGGAGAAGCAGAGGGTAGGAGGCAGAGTAGGAGAAGTAGAAGGCAGCAGAGGTAAGTGAAGAGGGAGACAACATGGTAGACAAATATGAGATGACTTAGATAACATCAGATAGTGCTAACTGCCATGAAGAAAATAAAGCAGCATGATTTGATAAAGAATAACTTAATTGGGACGCAGGCAGAATCTTTAGGGAAGATCTCTCTGAAGAGATGATATTTTGGCTGGAATTGGAAGAAAAAAGAAACAGACGAATTAGACATGAAAAGATCGGAGGGCAGAGCCATGTAGTCAGAAGAGCAAGCAAATGCAGGATTCCTAGGCAGAATAGGCTTGTCAGAAAAAAACAGCATGGCTTTTGGGGCGCCTGGGTGGCTCAGTGGGTTAAAGCCTCTGCCTTCGGCTCAGGTCATGATCTCAGGGTCCTGGGACTGAGCCCTGCATCGGGCTCTCTGCTCAGCAGGGAGCCTGCTTCCCCCTCTCTCTCTGCTTGCCTCTCTGCCTACTTGTGATCTCTCTTTCTGTCAAATAAATAAATAAAATCTTAAAAAAAAAAAAAAAGAAAAAACAGCATGGCTCTAATAAATGAGATCTGAGAGGTACTCATGGACTAATTGTGTTGCATCTAATGAATTGTGATCAGATTTTTATTCCAAGTACAGTGGGAACTCATTGGAAGGTTATTTTTTATTTTTTAAAAAGATTTTATTTATTTATTTATTTGAGAGAGAGAGAGACAGAGTGTAAGTTGGGGGAGGGCAGAAGGAGGGAGAGAAGCAGACTCCCCACTCAGCAGGGAGCCCAACGTGGGGGCTCAATCCCAGGACCCCAGGACCATGACCCAAGCTGAAGCAGACGCTTAACCTACTGAGCCACCCGGGTACTCCAGAAGGTTCTTTAAAATACAGAGGTGATGTGATCTGATTTGTGTATTAAAAAGATCACTCAAGCTGCTCTGAAGAGGATGTAGTAAGAAAGAGTGGGAAAACTAATAAAGCTATACAGAAGTCTCAGCAAGAGATGGTACTAGTATAGTAGCAATGAAGATGAAATGGATGAAATGAACCATATCACATATTACTACAAATAAATATTGAACTGAGCTACTTTTAGCTACCTATGGATATGGGTAAAAAGAATACTTTTAGCAAGATGACTCTAAAGTATTTATCTAAAGTATTATCTAAATCCTCTAAAATTCTTAAAGTGCCAGTCTACATGGAAGTGAATGTTAGACTGAAAAATGACTTGGTTCTAGAAGATTTAGGTAGAGTGATGCTTTACTCTTTTTATAATAGTAATTATTTTTAAAAGCATAGCATTATATCTTAAAATGCCTGATTTAAAAATAACTAATAGTAGCCTCCATCAGAATGGGTACCATGGAAAAGCACATTAGGATAATTCTTTTGACATTGAATAGAGTATCATGGAAGGACTCTAGGTCTTCTGGTCATTGCTAATATGTATTTCATGCATACTCATTCATTCAGCAAATTTGTCTGTTGATCACTAATGTGTGTTAAATATGGAGCTACATCATGGTGGCACAATCCTCCTTTTAGGGCACAGTCTAGAAGGAGAGGCAGACAAGAAACTAGGCAGTTACTTCATGGTAACTGCTACTCTTAAGTGCTATGGAACCTATCAGAGGGGCACCTAATCCTAATCTAGTCAGAGGTAGGGATTAGTGGTCAAGGAGAACTTTCTGGGTGCTGTGATATTTCATCTAAAACCTAAAGAAATGCATGGAAATTAGCTTAAACCTTATTCATGGATTAAAGGAATAGTTAGCCGATGATTACATGTAAAAGCACAGAAAAGAAGATGTGAATTTTATTCATTGCCAGACAAGTACTTGTGAAATTTTTAAATAATGTTTTTAGGCATTTATGGTTTGGTGTTTTTCTGTGTGTGTGTGTACATGCATGCATGCCTGTGTATGTGTACATAATAAATAAGCACTATAATACTGACCACTTGCATAGGAGATGAGTAAAAACTATGTATAAGTATCTCTGAGTAGGCTGCCTCATATTACCACTTCTTTGGTAATTTGAAATATTACTACAAGTTGAAAACAGGAAAGTCCTATATTTTTGGTCTTATTCCTGTGTTTTCCTTCAAAGATGTATTTGGGGCAGGGGCCTCCTATGATTATTTCCTTTCCTACAAGACCCTCACAGGCATTCAGTTTTTATATGAGCTAGTTAGTTAAAAAATTGAATTAATACTGACCAAAAATAAGCTATTTTTAATTTTATTTTATTACTTATTTTAATTTTTAAGTAGGCTCCATGCCCAATGTGGGGCTTGAACTCATGAACCTGAGATCAGGAGTTACACATTCTAGCAACTGAGCCAGCCAGGCACCCCACTAATTTTTTTATTTTAATGGTGACATATAATCTGGGTTCTTTTTAAGAGTGAAAACTTTAATTTAGTTAGAACTTTAAACATTCATAAGAAAGGTAAATTGGCAAATCCAGCCACCCATTATATTAAATAATTTAGTACCTCAGTTTAATATATTTAACAGTCTTCTACAAGTATAAGTGAGATAGTTGGTGTTACATGTTTAATGTGTAGGTCAAGCTGATGTATTTACATTTATAAAAGTGTTGATTACCATAATCAGTGGTTTAAGAGGTTTATTGGAATACTACTCAGCAGTAAAAAAGGAACAAAACTATTGCTATATATTTCCTATAAATGGAATAATATGTATTTGTGTGTGTGTGTGATTGGCATCTTTTACTTAGCGTATTGTTTTCAAGGTTCATCTGTGTTGTGTATATCACTATTTTATTGCTGAATGGTATTCCATTGTATGGAATATCTATATTTTGTTTATCCATTCATCAGTTGATGGACATTTGGGTTGTTTCTACCTTTTTGGCTATTATGAATATTTGTGAACAGATTTTGTGGTTTTCAGTTAGCAATAATCGCTCCTCGGATAAACCTCATTGGGCTACGATACTGCCACTGCCCAAAGCTAGATTTTGTGGTTTTATTTCTCTTGGATATATATACCTAAAAGTAGAATTGACCAAATGGTAATTCTTTGTTTCATTTTTTGAGGAACTGCCAAACTGTTTTGCACAGCAGCTGCATCCTTTTATATTTTCACTAGCAGAGTATAAGGGTTCTGATTTTTCCACATTCTTGCCAACAGTTGTTATTATGTGACTTTGTAATTATAGCCTTCCTAATGGATGTGTAGTGGTATTTCAGTAGGTTTAGTGCTATTTTACTTTTATCTCCATGTAAACTAAAGATAAAGGAAACATACAGTAAACCTGTTTTAAAAATAAATAAATGATATAAATAATAATAATAATAAATAATATGCAAAGTGTAATTTTCTGAATTGGAACTAACTTTGAGAAGCCACAGTCTAATATGTACATGCTGTGCATATCATTTTAGCAGAATAATTCAAATACATCATGATTGATTTGTTAAGTCTTGGCCCCCTCCTGTCTCCTTCTAGGACTGCTTGGACATGCTAGGTGTTAGAGCCGCTATACCACAGTAGGCCAAGCAAGACCTGGCTTATTTTTAGGAAATTTTTTTTAAGTTCTGTGTCTAAATCTGATACAAGAATAATAAGAGGCATGCAATACTAGAACTTCTGTCTTACTAATTTATGAGGCTTAGTTAAGCACTTTTCCTTATGTTATAGCTTTAACTTTCATTTCTAATACATAAATGTAACTTATTTTATCTAGACTCCACTGATTGGAGGGAACAAAAATATAACTTTTGTAACAGATACAGAACCTACTCTTGGCCTTTGTGTGATACTTCAAGCTCTGTCAAGTTAAATTCATTGGGAGCCTGTATCCTTTCCTTTTTCATTGGAACTGCTTTTTACTCCATAAGCAGTCTTTATACTTCTCTTAGACGGCCCGTTCTGCTCTGCCACCTGTTGGTGGCAGTTATTGCTTCTGCCTCTGCTGCCTCGCTTCCTACTGTGATATGCAGACTCAGAGAGCGGAACATCGGGATGAGTCCGCCTGATGGTGTGAGGTGGTATGGTGGTATGGGCTCCAGAGCCAGACTTCTAGGTTTGAATCCCTACATCACTGCCTCCTTGCTGAGTCACCTTGAACAGGTTACAGTTTCCTCATCTGTAAAGTAAGTATAATAATAGTCCCTCTCACAGGGTGGTTGTATTAAATGAGATTAAAACAAATGCTGAAAACATTACATGGCACATGGTACTCTGTGTTAGCTGTCTCCATTATTATTCTGATCTTAATGTTTTTTTTTTTTTTGAGATTTTATTTATTTATTTGACAGAGAGAGATCACAAGCAGGCAGAGAGGCAGGCAGAGGGAGAGGGGGAAGCAGGCTCCCCGCTGAGCAGAGAGCCTGATGCGGAGCTCGATCCCAGGACTCTGAGATCATGACTCGAGCCGAAGGCAGAGGCTTTAACCCACTGAGCCACCCAGGCGCCCCTGATCTTAATGTTTTAGATAAGAAATTACATAGATATGTTTTATTTAGAGGTATAAATTATACTGACTGTAGCCTAGTTTTTTTTTTTACTGTTGATCTTCTCTAGATACATTATGTATATACTTTTCTATTTGCAGTTTGATCTGCAGCTTTATTTACATTATAAAGTTTTTTATTTGCAGCTTTTCCCTTTCTGTTTTACATAATTTTTAATTTAGCTCTATCTCATATTGTAAAGTGAAAGGGTAAAAAAAATCATACTAAAATTTATTTAATATTCATTTTGAAAGTTTTTAGTTTAAAAGTGGCTGAATATCATATAGAAATAACTGTAAGGACAAGAGTAGAATTTTAAAAATTTGTTTTTGAATTTGTAGAATTTAATTAGTAAAATGAGAAAATGTTTTTGTTTTGAAAATGTATTACTAATTCTACTGTTTACTATCCTAATTTTTGAAGTAAATGATAGATTTTATTTGCATTTTTTTGCATACCATGATAGGGTAATTTCTAAGTAAGTTTTTTTTTTTTTTAACAGCTTTTCCCTTCCTGTTTTATATATATGTGTATATTCATACTGTATGTATATACATATATATGTGCATATATGGGTGTTTGTATATATATCTTGAACATTATATGCAGTGTTGTTTTTTTCTACTCAGTATTGTGCGTATTTTCTCCTATTGTTAAATATTTTAAGATACTGTAAATTACTCATTACAGTTGCACCATTGTTTCCTTCCTTTTTGTTATATATAATATAATGTCACTTTCACATAGTTATTTTTTCCTCTCAAATTATATCTGTAGAATAAATTGCCAAGAGACAGAATCTTGATAGAGTATGCAAATGGTTTTATGGCTCTTGAAATATTTTCCCACATTTTTGTTCAAAAGAGTTATGCTGAGTGAAATAAGTCAAGCAGAGAGAGTTATTATATGCTTTCACTTACGTGTGGAGCATAAGGAAAAACATGGAGGACATTGGGAGAAGAAAAGGAAGGGTGAATTGGGGGAAATCGGAGGGGGAGATGAACCAAGAGAGACTGTGGACTCTGAGCAACAAACTGAGGGTTTTGGAGGGGCGAGGGGCGGGGGGTTGCCTGAGCCTGGTGGTGGGTATTGAGGAGGGCATGTATTGCATGGAGCACTGGGTGTGGTAGATGAACAATGAATCTTGGAACACTGAAAAAATAAAATTAATTAAAAAAAGGAAAAAAAAGTTATGCTAAAATTTTTAATTCCCTTAAATACTAATTTCTAAGAGCTTTCCTCCTTAAAACATTGTGCTAGGAACAAAGATAAAAAAGACAGGATCTCTGCTTTCTAGGGCCAGAGTTTGATAGAGAGGACACATATGCATAAATGACTTGAGTGAAAGGAAATGCTAAAATTGATTCATCGTGCCACTTCGGGCCTGAAGGAATAAGTGGGCTATCTGGGCAATAGCATTCTAGAAAAGACTTCTCGGATAAGGTAGAATATGAAAATATCTGAATTGGAAACAATTATTGATGCTTATTTTTCTTTCTTGCATATGGTGTTTTGTTTATCATTTCCAAACATATTTCTTGCCTAACTAAATGATTTAATTTCTACCAACTGCACGATACAGTAGAAAGAGCACATTAGGTTTGGACAAACTAATTATCTGAACTTCGGCTTCCTCACATATAAAATGTAAATGATACTTCCTTTAGAGAGTTGTGAGGGTTATAGAAAATGTATATTATTTCCAACCTTATTTCAGAAAAGATTTGAAATGAAAGAACTAATATATTAATGAAGTACTTAACATGGTATCTGGCACATAAGTTAGACTTATTAAGTAGAAGTCACCTTGGTTTTATGATTGCTGTTATTAAGATAAAGTATCTGCCTTTCTGTAAATAATGCTAACTTTTTGATAGGCTAGTCTATCACCTCCTAGTCAAAACCCTCTTTTTTAAGCTCCAGTGTAAATTTAGCTCTTCATTCCTTATAGTGGCCCACAGACTAGCTTCTTTCCTTCTTTCTTTTTTAATTTTAATTTTTTTTTTTGAGAGAGCATGTGAACGGGGAGGGGCAGAGGGAGAGGAGAGAGAGAATCTTAAGCACACTCCAGTCTCATGACCCTGAGATCATGACCTGAGCCAAAAATCAAGAGTTGGTCGCTTAACCAACTGCGCCACCCAGACACCCTGCTTCTTTCCTTCTTTCCAGCTCTTGCTAGTTGCCAGGTACCATGTTAGGTATAGGAAGTATGAAGATAACTAAGATCATCTCCTTGCCCTCAAAAGTTTTACTGTCTCACTAGGGAAATAGTGTTGTGTACAGGTGACTATACTATGGTGAGATAAGTCAGTGATTCTCAACCCTGGCTTCTGGGGAGCTTTTTAAAAATACCAGTGCCCATGCCCTTCTTCACATAAGTCAGAATTTAATGCAACTACAAACACTATTTTGTAGGAACCTATACTCATTCGGTAGGAAAAATGAGTCATTTTGATTGGAAAATGAATTGGAAAAAACCTTTCGAATGAAGGTGACAATCAGGCCAATGTCAGGAATTAGTCTATATTTGTAAGGAAGATGACAACAGCAAGGGCATGGAAACCTGAAAATTGGTGACAGATTTGGGAAACAGCAGTCTTCTGTGGCTATTTTGAAAGGAGTGTGGATTGGGGTAAAGAAATGGTAAGTTATGAGGCTAGACTGATAGGGACCAACTGTTAAAGAACTTTACCTCTGTTAAGGAGTTTAGACTTCCGTAAAGTAAATGAGGAAGACTTCATGAGAGAATGATATGATGAAATCTCTGATTTGGAAAAATGACCAGCCCTAGGTAACGTCTTCGAAAACAAATTCTAGATGGACTTAATAGAAAAAATAGAGGACAATATTTCCATATTTTTGGGGTGAGGGACTCTTTTGTAAACATGGGGTAAATTCTGAAGCCATAAAAGAGAACATTGAGATTGATAGATTTTACCAAGAATATGTTTAGATCTTCCCTATAGCTTACTATACTCTAAACAAAGTTGAAAATCCAAAGGCAAACTAGGAAAATGTATTTGCTATCAGAATGACACAGAACTAATGTTTCTAATATATAAAGGACTCTAGCAAATCAAGAAATAAAGAAAGATGAACATCCCAAAAAGAAAAATAGGCAAAAGATATGAGCAGGAAGTTTTCCAAGGAAAAAATACAAATTCGTTGTTTAACATGTAAAAAGGTGCTCATCCTTATTCAGAGAAATGCAAAGTCAAACAAGAGTAAGTTTTTTGGTAGCCTTTTAGACTGATACATATGATAAAAAGTGAATGATGTCAAATGCTGGCAAAAAATGTGGGGAAACAGGCAGAGTGATAACATTCTTGGTAGGAGATAAAAGTTGCCACAAACTTTCTAGGAAGCAGATTAATGGTTATTTATGAAAACTTAAAATGTGGTTGCTCTTGGGCCCAATAGCCCCACAGTTAAAAATTACCTCTGGAGAAATATAATGTTGTAGCATTGTTTGTAATGCCGGAGAATAGGAAACAATGTGAATGTTTACCTATTTGATGTGCATTAAATGTTTTTGTTAAGAATATATACCAGACTGTACCTATTGCTAGGGGAGGAGGACTAGGAAAGAGGTAATCTCTACTTTATATGCATTGTAATGTTTGGAACGTTTAAGAATCACCATATAACAACACTTTTGCATTTAAAAACAAGCAAACATGTACAACACCAAAAAACAAAAAAGGCAAAGGAAAGATTGGAAGTCCTGGGCTGCTGGGTGAATAGGATGAGGAAGAAGCTGGAGCTAGGAGAATCAGTTAGAGAGTTTTTGTCTCCTTCAAGTGTGAGAAATGCTGATGCTCTGCACTGGGACTGTGGCAATCAGTAGATTTGAGAGACATTTTAGAAGTAGAATCTATGAGCTTCTACCATGTGGATGTGAAGCCCAAGGCAAGAGCATGGTCAAAGATCGGAAATTGACTAGTACCATTAATAATCGGCGCACCAGACATAGCATTTTGAAGTTTGTAAATTGTATTGCTGAGTAAATGATTATAACATTATTAAAAATAGGAAAAATAGGAAAAGGAACATTCTCTGAGTAGAAGATAAGGAGTGTCTTAAAGATCCTCAATAATTATTTCAATGATAAATTAGTTTGGTTCAGTTAGCTCATCTCTCATTTTGTGCTTTCCTATTAAGTCTTGTCTTCTGTAGTCTTTAGTTCTGTTACTGTTTGTTAGGAATTATTATTAATATTTTAAGATATATAAATAACAGTTTCTAAGTGTAATTTTTAAACTCTGTGTTCTTTTGTATTTGCAGAGTGCTCATTTGGCCATGATAGATACCCTAATGATGGCTTATACCGTAGAAATGGTCAGTATAGAGAAAGTAATTGCGTGCGCTCAACAGTATTCAGCTTTTTTTCAAGCCACGGATCTACCCTATGATATTGAGGATGCTGTCATGTACTGGATTAATAAGGTAGGAATATGCTCACTTGAGTAAAAATGAGTTTCATAACCAGAAAAAAGTAAAATCCTCAATTATGCATTGCCACTCTGTTACAGATTGCAGGTTTTCTCCGCCCAAAATTCTTATGTTGAAATCTTAACCGCCAATGTGATACTATTAGGAAGTGAGGCCTTTGGGAGGTGATTAAGTTATAGTGGGATTAATGCCCATATAAAAGAGGCCCCAGTGAGCTCCCTTGCTCCTTCTGCCCTGTGATGTCACAGCAAGGAGATGGCCAGGAAGCAGGCCCTCACCAGACACCAAATCTGCTGGTCCCTTGATCTTGGAATGCCCTACATCCAGAACTATGAGAAATAAATTTTTGGATGGAACTAGAGTGTATTATGCTAAGTGAAATAAGTCAGTCATAGACGAATATCATATGATTTCACTCATATGTGGAATTTAAGAAACAAAACAGATGAACATGGGGAAGGGAAGGAAAAATAAAATAACATAAAAACAGAAGGTGGCAAACCGTAAGAGACTCTTGACCATGGGAAACCCCCTGAGGGTTGCTGGAGGGGAGGTGGGAAGGGGGACAGGGTAATTGGGTGAGGGACATTAAAGAGGGCACTTGATGTAATGAACACTGGGTGTTATATGCAATGGATGAATCACTAAATTCTATCCCTGAAACTAATAATACACTATATGTTAGCTAAATTAAAAGAAAAATTTCTGTTGTTTATAAGCTACCTATTCTGTGGTTATTTCTGTTACAGCATCCTGAACAGACTAAGGCACACTCCATTACTGTTTTTGTTTTAAATCGAAATGAAAGCTAGTTGTTTAAGTTACTTAAAATTTCCCGTTACCTTTTGACTAAAAAAAAAAAATTCTGTTAAAGTGATTAGAATAGATTTCTATATATTCTGTAATATCTATAATTACATTTAATGATTTAGTTCATATCAGATAAATATAAAATTCCCAGCACTCAGAGTAGGATATTATACACTGTGAGTGTTGAGTAAATATTTTTTGAATCCAAGAATGAAGTAATTTTGTCCTATTTCCTATTATATGATTCTTAGGTTTGCTTGACCAAGTTGCATAAGACTGTATCAATTGTAGATTCTTTTTGGAAATTTTTATGGAACTATGATTAGTTATTAGTTATCTAAAGATGCTTAAATTGTCAATTTATCACTCCCTTTGCCAGATTGAGTAGTTAATTCCTCTTAATTTGCACTTATTTGCAACGCTTAACTGACTGAGCCACCCGGGAGTTCCTGAAAGTATTTCTTTTTTAAATTAAAAAAAAAAGAAAAGAAAACACACACAAACCCCCCCCCCCCAAACAGCAGAAAAATATAAACTTTCCCAGTCAGAAAACTGGTTTTAGTCCTGTCACCCCTCTCTGCCTAACCCTCCCCAGCACACAATAGGTAAATTGACCAAAATGCTTCAAGATGTAAGTTATAAAACTGCCTTATAACATGTATATTACCAAGACAGAAAGTATGAGTGATTTTGGCAACATGTCGGATTAAGACTACAGTTCTCCTAGTTATAAACACCTAGACATGTTTAATACAATGTAATTAGATAAATTTATATTATACAGCTGTGCTTTAAAGAAAGAAAAGGAAGTTCTCAGATGCCAGAAACAAAGTAGGGACTGAAAGTTTTCAGTCCCTAGTGGGCTACTGAGCCTAGTCTAGAGTTTTAAAGTCAACTTGGGCACAAGATAAGGCCTTAGTTTTGCCTGCTGTGGGAGGTTGGAACTGCAGCCTGTTTAGACCCACAAAGTTAAGGCACATGAAAAGCTGTACCGTCAGTAAAAGGGAGAGTGTCAGCTGTGCTTTTAAGTGCCAGAAGACCCACTGCAAGTGGCTTAAAGGATTTATTATCTTACATAGCATATCTGGAGGTAGGGCATATCCAGGGTTAGTTAATTTAGGGGCTCAACAGTGTCAACAAGAATGCAGGGGCTTTCCATCTTTTCTATTCTGTTATTAACTGTATATGATACTTCCATTTATGGTTGTATGATGGCAGCAGTGTATAATGATTCCAGAGATCATATGTAGTCAGAATAATGTCTAGCAAAGATGAGGGGGTTTTCTGGACTCTTCTGCTGACAAGGAAAACTTTCCCTCAGCTGGTCCTCCCACCAGGAGGTCCCATTGACTAAGACTGGTTCTCATGCCTACACCTAAACCACCTTCAAACAAGAAGAATAAGGCTGTCATGATTGTGAGTCTCTATCTAGGTCTGGGAAAGAGGCCTCCTTGACTGACCATGTAGGAACATGAGCACCCAACTGATGAACAAGGAAAAAAGGGGGAAAGCAACACATTAATGGGATACTAGTACCAGGCCAGTGATATCTTTCTGGTACCTGTGAGAGAAGCAAATTTAAAAATACTCTGAAAGTTCACTTCTACACCCAAAGCCTTGAGTCTTTCAGGCGGGGGTGGGGGGGGGAGGGAGTCTCTTAAAAGAATGGCAGTTAGACTGCAGTAGACTTTTTAACAATAATGTTTGTAACCAGAAGATGATCAGCCAAATCTACAAAGTGTTGAAGAAAAATAGCAGTGAACCTAGGGTTCTAGATCTTTTATTCAAGATTAAAGGTGAAATCAAGATTTGTTCAAACAGAGAAAGACAATTCATCACTTCCCTTGCAGAAAGAAATACTAAAAAGGTGGTACTTCAATAAGAAGGAAATCGAACCTAGAAGAAAGAGATGGGATGTAGAAGCAATGATAAAAAGCAAAATCAGTATACATATGAGTAAATGTAAATAAGTATTACAGAAAATCGTACTAATTCTGAGACCCATAAGAAGAAAGAACTATAATTCTAGGTGAA
Organism: Potos flavus; assembly: GCA_028534135.1. Classification (NCBI taxonomy): domain Eukaryota; kingdom Metazoa; phylum Chordata; class Mammalia; order Carnivora; family Procyonidae; genus Potos; species Potos flavus. Next base: position 33,819,323 of record CM052893.1, read on the forward strand.
ATAACATGGAGATGAGAGGAGGTGATTTGATTGAAAGCCTTTGTGAGGTTTTTGTATTCTTCAGGAGGAAGGTAAAATATTGACTAACTTTAGACTTATATTAAAGCAAGGACACACATTACTATTTTGTATTTTAAATTATTTTTATTTTTATTATTATTTTTTTAAGTAATCTCTATACCCAGCCTGGGGCTGGAACTCACAACCCGGAGATCAAGAGTCATATATTCTACTGACTGAGCCTGCCAGGAGCCCTAGTATTTTATATTTTAAAATGGAAAAAAAAAATAAAAATTAAAAACTAGTGTATATTATTAAATTAATGGGTATTTTAAATTAAATATATCATTTTAGCAAATTTATTTTTACCTAATTCATATTGCTAAAGCCAACTATTTGTTATATTGTTCTCTAGTTCACTACTCCTCAACACTAGTTCTGGTGGTGATCTACCTCGAAGTCATGATGAGCTCTGTGATACGTTCTTTAACTTTTATCCTTGAGTTGCACAAAAAATATCATGATTCAGCTTCAGTGGTAGAACTTTGTAGCCAGCATTTGGGAACTGGTTTGAGAGTCATTAAGCTGATTACTTCATTTCTCTGTCTTGGGTACCCAGGGAGGTTAATAGCATGGCATGTCTTGTCATGTCTACAACATGTCTTGAAGTTTTCTTTTATTCTTCCCTATTAGGAAAGTTTATGAATTATCAACATGTTAAAATTTTCTTATAATCATGATTTTGGTAATTAGGATGATTGATACCATTACATTAGCTTAAAGTATTTTACTAGGGTTTGTTAAAGCCCTTACAGACATTCACCTCTCTGGTATTGCTTTGGGGATGTATCGTTTATAAGCAATGGCCGTAGTTTCTATCTGTGGTGTATGTGCTGTGTGTCATGTACTTTACTTGGTACATTTGATACATTATCTCTTTTATTCTCTGTATTGTCTCAGCTACTTATTTAATTACTTATTTATTATTATTTCAGTATTAACCAGTTTCTGTGGGTTATAAAACCAGGCACTGCTTAGCTACATCCTCTGTCTCAGTCTGTGACAGGGCTGCAGGCAAGGCGTTGGCCAGGCCTGCAGTGTTATCTGAATGTGTGACTACGGAAGGATCCACTTCCAAGTTCATATGGTTGTTGGCAGGGTTCAGTGCAGGCAGTTGGACTGAAGGCCTCAGTTTCTTACTGTCTCTGGGATGGAGGCAAGGCTAGCAGTTCCCTGCCATGTGGGCCTCTCCATAGGATAGCTCACAGCATGGCAGCTTGCTTCATCAAAGCCAGCAAGAGAGTTGACTAGCAAGATGGAAATTAGAATGTTATGTAACATGATCACTGACATGATATCCCTTCACCTTAGTTGTATTCTGTTGGTTAGAAGCAAATTAGATCCTTCACAAATTCAAGGGGATCAGTGGGGACCATTTTAGAGCCATACTACCCCAAACCGCTTTATGAAGTAGCTTTTATTCAAACTAGCATCTGAGGCTGAGATGCATCAAGGAATTACCAGGGTCATAGATTATAAGTACAGATTTTAATTCAGACTAAAGTCTTATCTAATTCTATTGTCTCTTAGAGTATTTTATACAACCAAATTGATGATCTAAGAGATTAACTAGAAAATCTTAGAGCATAGCATATTCACATACTAAAATAAATCTGTTGATTAAATCCCTTGTAACCCCTTAGAAATATCATGAATAGAGAAGACTCTTAGTGATTATTGTTAATTAAATTTATCATAAATTGGGTGCCTGGGTGACTCGCCTTCAGCTCAGGTCATGATCCCAGAATCCTGGGATTGAGTCCCGCATCTCCCTCCCTCAAGCTTGCTTCTCCCTCTGCCTCTCATGAATAAATAAATAAAATCTTTTAAAAAATTAATCATAAATTAAAATTCCCCATTTGTTTTTACTTTTATTTTTAAGATTTTATTTGTTCAGAGAGAGAGAGAGAGAGGCAGAGGCAAAGGCAAAGGGAGAAGTAGGCTCCCCAAGGAGTAGGGAGCCTGATATGAGACTCTATCCCAGGACCCCGGGATCATGACCTGAGCCAAAGGCAGACAGTTAACTATCTGAGACACGAGCCCCCCCCCCCCATTTGTTTTTAGCCACTGAACGGAATTTTAGGCAATAGAAGAGTTCAGAAAACTGTGGGTTTAGTTTAGAGTTATGGTGGTTGATAATGGCATTAATGTTTTCCAGAGTGCCATAATTAAACAATTTGAACATTTATTTTTCGTTGCTAGAGTGACCTTAAAATCATTAGCTCAAAATCCAGAATTGTTTAAAGTATTCTTAAGAAATATTTTATGTACTACATAGACTGTTTCTTAACCTTTGTGGATTATGGATGTTTGAATAATCTATTAGGAGATAAATTAGACCTTCTTCCAAGAAGGTTCTCATAGGGAAGGTTTTTCATCTATTTTAGCTGCGACCTTATGGTGGCGGTAAAACCCGCTCATGATTCAGGGAATGTCTACGAAATCACAGATTAAGAACTTGATTCAAAGTATTTTCTATTGTGTGACACACACACACACACAGGAATATTTAGCTATTAGAAAAGAAGGAAATCTTGCCCTTTGCTACAACATGGATAGATCTAGAGAGTATAATGCTAAGTGAAATAAGTCAGAGAAAGACAAATACCATATGATTTCACTCATTTGTGGAATTTCTTAAACAGAATAAAGGAAAAAAGGACACAAACCAGAAAACAGACTCTTAACTATAGAGAACAAACAGATGATTATCAGAGGAGAGAAGGGTTGAGGGGATGGTTGAAAAAGGTGAAGGGGATAAAGAGTACACTTATCTTGATGAGCACAAGAGTCATACACAGAATTGTTGAATCACTATATTGTACACCTGAAACTAATATAGTATTGTATGTTACCTATACTGGAATTGAAATAATAATAAAATAAATGCTTCATGCCGTTAAAAAAAACCCTAAAGTGTTTCTATTGATAACAAAAGCATTAATTTTAAGGAAAATAATTTCCATTTACTAGTCCTTAAAGAGATAATAAAATTTTTATGGAAAAAAGTTTGTAGGGGTGCCTAGATTGCTCAGTTGGTTAAACATCTACCTTCAGCTCAGGTCATGATCTCAGGGTCCTGGAATCAAGCCCTGCATTGGGCTCCCTGCTCATCAGGGATCTGGCTTCTCCCTCTCCTGCTGCTGCTTACCCTGCTTGTGCTCTCTTGAATTTTCTCTCTCTAAAATAAATAAGATCTTTAAATAAAAAAGTTTGTTGGACTGCCTGGGTGGCTCAGTCGGTTAAGCATCTGCCTTTGGATCAGGTCATGACCTCAGGGTCTTGGGATCGAGCCCCAAGTCAGGCTTCCTGCTTCACAGGGAGTCTGCTTCTCTCTTCTACCTTCTGCCCCTCCCCACTGCTCATTCTCTCTCTCTCTCTCTCAAATAAATCTTTTAAAAAAATAAAAATTAAAAATTAAAAAAGTTTGTTTTGTAAGCATTAAAATTGGAAATTATTAAGTACTTTTTTCCTCTAGAACTCTAACCAGGTCCTGGCATATAGTAGGTATTCAACAAATTTTTAATAAATTAATTTTAGAATATCAAATAAAACACCTGTAAAATACTTTTTTTTCTGGTTGGGAATATGAAATTTTCTCATTTGAGCGGTACCAATATTGGACATCAGAGATCTGACCACAAGGCATTTTATGGTGCATGTTATTTTATTGTCATATTTGAATATAAATTCAAATTAGTGTTTTTATATTTTAAGGTAAATGAACATTTGAAAGACATTATGGAACAAGAACAGAAATTGAAAGAACATCACACAGTCGAAGCTCCAGGAGGTCAAAAGGTATATATTTCAAAGAAAAAAAGGTGCCTTTATAAATAGACTATGTATGTTCACATACATGTATTGTTTGGGAAATACAGATATTAATAAATAGATATGTTCATTAAATTATTTTTTGGTGGTGTTAACTGTGCCCTAAGAATGTCATAAATGCCAAGTAAGTAGAAGTACAAAATGAAGGTTAATTGAATGATGGTGTTTAGGAAAAACTGTTAATGATTAGAACTCAATTTCTGGAACACTTTTGGCAAAAATAATGGCTTTGCCTTTGGCAAAATGTATGAACAACAAGAAAACATTTTCAGTGTATCAGCCTTACAATGACTTGTAGTAAGACCGGCCTTTAAAATGTATTTCAGGAATTGTAAGTTATACATATGGTTATTCTATGAAGAAACAAGAAACATTAATATAGATTCATTCTTTTTATTCTTTAAAAATTCTTGTGGCTTTTAGAGTTTTCTTCCTTGAAAATTTGTGTTTTTGTCTATACTAAAACCAGAAGTATATTTCTTGCCCTATAGTATATCACATTTTTTAAAACAGTGAGAGCTCTTTAAACATGTTCTGTAGCATTTGAATTGAGGCGAAAGAAATTACAAGTATTCAGAGATCTTGTTTTCCAGTTGGATTATTTAAAGTTTCTTTATTATTATAAAGAATATATTATACAGTTTTTCTATTCATTTTGGTCTAATGCTCCTGGTCATTGATACTTCTATAAGAAGAGAAAGAGAAAAAAGGAAGGAAAGGGAAAGGTGTTTTGTGTATTATCAACTTCAGTAGAAAACTTTTGTAGGAGACCATCTGAAATTTTGTCTAAATTTGTTATTTTGGGATCACAGTGATTTCCCTCATTTAGCTTATTGACTAGCTGCTGAAAATACTGTCCATACCTGATTCTTCATCCTAACTTTGTTGACATCCTTTTTCCTAAATTAGGTACGTCAGAATGGAAATCTTTTTTTTTCTGTCACGCAGATCACATGCTCCAATTTCCTAACTTCCACCAGCTTCTGTCCCTGTCTCTTTCCTCCTCCTTCCCCGAGTCCTTCCCTGTTAATTTCCTTTCTTTTCTCTTTCTCATCCTGTAGGAGTTAAAACCTTTGCCCCCAGTTTTGTTCCTGGCTCTAATCAGGAATAAGCTAAGGTGGTATCATCCTAAGTTTTAACACTGATGGCCTTTTTCCATAGAAATCTTGTTTGTTAAATACAATGATTAAATTCTGTAGTATTGTATACACATCATGAAGTAAATGGGGATTTTATTTGCTGACATAGGACCCAATAAACATAATTTTATGGAATAAAAAATGCCATTTGTATTCCAAACAGTATGTGGCCTTTAAGAAAAGCTATGTGGAATCTGGACACTACTTGTATTATACCACTTTGGTGTTTTAAAAGCACTTAGTCTCATGCAATTGCACATATTAACCTCATAACCAGTGTTTATTGAGTGAGTCATTGAGTAAATGAAGAAATAAATGTGACTCATTTTTAAATATTTGGATTAGTACATATTTTTATTTTAGCACAGTACATATTTTTATTTTCAAATTATTTTCTTTTTTCCAATTGTTAGGATCTTTGTGCAAATTTCATATAGACCGTGTTAATTTTACAAAGTCTTACTGCAAAGTGCGGGTGTCATCATTATGAAGAGCCACTCTGTGACAGCGTAAACTAGGGAAAGAAAATCTCTATTACCTACCAGTGAGATTTTTGGCATTTGAACTGGTTGGTTTGGCTGGAAATTTAATCACTTCATTCTTGATTTTTATTCCCTTAAAAGCAAAATTCTTGATTCTTTTCTCCTTTTAGGGATGAGAGGTAGAATGACTTGTTCTTTCTTATTGCTATATAATCGGTGAGAAGTTGCCATGCCACCCACTCAAGCTTGCTGGCCTACTGACCCAGATTAGCCTTGTTGTCTGTGATTTATCCAGCTATAGACAGAGCCCATGGTTTGGATGATAACATTTCTTACCTTTTGTCTTTGCCTACCTATTCTCAACTTAGATGTACAATAAAATCTATTTTATGAAATTTCTTTTTACAACCATCTTCTTGGTAAAATATATGCATATGTTGAGGGATACTTACTTGCACTGTGTATTTTTTTTTTTTTTACTTTTTCAGACTTTAATTTCGTGAGCTAACATTTCCTCATTACCAAAAATGCTGAATAATTGTCCATGTAATCAATCTTTCTTTCTCTCTCTCTCTCTTTCTTTCTTTCTTTCTCTCTCTCTCTCTCTTTCTTTCTTTTCGGTCTACAGATTTATTCCTATTCATTTTTTTAAATTAACATATAATGTATTATTTGCTTCAGAGGTACAGGTATGTGATTTATCAGTCTTATACAATTCACAGTGCTCACCATAGCACATACCCTCCCCAATGTCCATCACCCAGCCACCCTATCTCTCCCACACCCTCCCCTCCAGTAATCCTTGGTTTGCTTCCTGAGATTAAGAGTCCCTTATGGTTTGTCTCCCTCTCTGGTTTCAACTTGTTTCATTTTTCCCTCCCTTCCCCTATGATCCTCTGTCTTGTTTCTTAAATTCCTCATATCAGTGAGATCATATGATAACTGTCTTTCTCGGATTGACTTATTTCGCTTAGCGTAATACCCTCTAGTTCCATCTACGTCGTTGCAAATGGCAAGATTTCAATTTTTGATGGCTGTGTAATATTCCATCGTGTGTGTGTGTGTGTGTGTGTGTGTGTGTACACTACATCTTCTTTATCCATTCATCTGTCGATGGACATCTGGGCTCTTTCCATAGTTTGGCTATTGTCGACATTGCTGCTATAAATATTGGGGTGCAAGTGTCTGTTCAGATCACTACATTTCTATCTTTGGGGTAAATACCCAGTAGTGCGATTGCTGGGTCATAGGGTAGCTCTATTTTCAACTTTTTGAGGAACCTCCATACTGTTTTCCAGAGTGGCTGCACCGGCTTGCATTCCCACCAACAGTGTAGGAGGGTTCTCCTTTCTCGGCATCCTCACCAATACCTGTCGTTTCCTGACTTATTAATTTTAGCCATTCTCACTGGTGTGAGGTGGTATCTCATTGCGGTTTTGATTTCTATTTCCCTGATGCCAAGTGATTTTGAGCACTTTTTCATGAGTTTTTTGGTCATTTGGATGTCTTCTTTGGAGAAATGTCTGTTCGTGTCTTCTGCCCATTTCTTGATTGGATTATTTGTTTTTTGGGTGTTGAGTTTGAAAAGTTCTTTATAGATTTTGGAGACTAGCCCTTTTTCTGATATGTCATTACTTGCACTGTATATTATTAGTGCTGGACCAAAATTAGAATTCCAAAGGTATTTCTTTAGATTTTATTAGATCTGTTGATGATGTATTTCTGATTATTGAATTCGTTGGTGTCCTTAAAGGAAGGCATTTTAAGTAATACCATGTCCTAGAAATGTTTTGTTTAAGCAGATTACTAATGTTATTTTCTTTCAAGTTGCCCTTTTTCCTTCTAATATTCCTTTTTATTCTAAAGTAGGATGCCCAGTTAAATGTGAATTTCAGAGAAACACCAAAAAATTTTGGTGTAAGTTGCACGAGCATCTCATATATTTTTTTAAGATTTTATTTATTTATTTGACAGAGAGAGAGAGATAATAAGTAGGCAGAGAGGCAGGCAGAGAGAGAGGGGGAAGCAGGCTCCCTGCTGAGCAGAGAGCCAGATGCGGGGCTCGATCCCAGGACCCTGAGATCATGACCTGAGCCAAAGGCAGAGGCTTTAACCCACTGAGCCACCCAGGCACCTAATATCTCATATTTTTATTTGCTAAATCTGGCAGCCCTACTTAAAAGATCTCTAAAGGTTATAGCTAATGACATTAAGTCCAACATTCATTCTTTTAAGGAGTTTGTACAAAGTGCTACAGAAAAACGAGTATGGACTTAAAGTCAGAATAGTTCTGCCACTAACTAACTTCATGACCTTTACCAAGGCACTTGACCTCTTGGGCCTCATTTTCTTTATCTGTAAAAATTTTAAAGTCAAATTAAATGGCTAAATTCTATGTCTAAATTCTATGACTAAAATGATTCTCTAATTTTCCTTTCTTAATATATTAGTAAAAGTAAGGGATTCAAAGCAAAAGGTTAGTGAAAATAGTAAGTAGTTATTATAAACTTTCATATGTATAAATATATATGTATATATATCTTGTAGATTTATGATAACTGTGGGAATGAAATATCTAAGAAGGTTTTCTAGAAGATATGGGACTTGAACAGGGCCTTAGTAGATTTTATGGTATTTGCAAAGTAGGGCACTAGGTCATAGGGAATAACACGAGTGGAGTTACAAGTAAAAGACATATTTGGGCATTAGTAAGTAGACCATTTGCATAGTTTTTGAAATAGCTGCAAATTCATGGGTTTGTATTCTTAAATTTACAGTACTAACTATATAGAGAGTAAAGTTTGTTTCTCACAATATTAAAGATACATGTCTATTCAATGTAACATCTGCCACTTTTAAAATAGAAGTACTGGTGAGGTATTTTACAGAGAGGGTTGGGAATTGGATGAGGGAATTACCTGTGGAGAAAGGATATTAACTGAGCTCTAATTGCTTTTCATTTAAAGGTATAGTCTCAGAGTAGACTACACTTTTCCCAGTGAGACAGTAGGTGAATGCTTATACATCTTTGCTTGATTACCTCAGCCCGTGCAAATTTCCATTTTTACCAACGTTCCTTAGCAATTAAAAACTATGACCAACTTTTTGTTTTAAATTCTATTTCTTCAAACAGTACCTGAGATACTATTTGAAAGATTCTTTTTTAAATAACATCAGTTTTTTAAAAGTTTTTATTGAATCCAGTTTTGTTTGTTTATTTTTAAGTAAGCTCTATGCCCAGTGTAGGGCTTGAACTCATGACCCCAAGCTCAAGAGTTGCATGCTCGACCAACTGAGCCAGCCAGGTGCCCCAAAAGAAAGATTCTGAAGTCAAATACATTTGGGAAATGCTGCCTTGTCAATGCCCCTTTAAAAATGTTACAGCCCATTTTAGTACATTGAAGGCCGAATTAAGAAGCTTGTCTAGCTATTTCTCAAACATAATCTTGGACTTCTTTTGTGAATGACATCTATTAACATCCTGTAGAATTAGTGTTATTTGGAGCATGCTCTAGGAAACACTGATTTGTAGTTTATAATTTTTTAATTGATTAAGTTGTCTGTTTCATATATATATATATATGTGTGTGTGTTCTAATATAGTACATCATTTTCAGATACATCATTTGCATTGACTCTTAGATTTACCTGGTTTCTTTTTCATACCATTATTTCACTCAAATAATTGTGCTGACCTGACCTGCCGAAATTAGATCATTTTTAAGGAATTCTACCCCTAAGATCCTATTCTTTAATTACAGTTTATTCTTGTGTGGACTTTTGTAGTCAGTACTGATTCATTTCTTTCTTTATACTTATTGCCAATATACCGTTTCTCTTTCATAGTCGTTTACTCACTTACTGATAAAGTAACTTCCCAGTCTAGAATATACCCCTGTTGTATTATCAACTCATTTAATATGAGGAACTTGGCATTTTAAGCATTTTTAAAATTCAGAGATGGTACCATGATTTTTTTTCTCTAAGCAATATTTTATAAAAATGACTTGCCCTGGAGAGACTTAAATATTAGTTAGATGTCCTAGTACTATGATTTTCATCTTTGCTTGAGAGGGCTGTAAAAATTAGATTTCTTTAACAGCTCTGTAGATCTTATGCAGTTGGATACAGACTCTACAAAGATTTGGATTGGTACAGACTTAATATAACTCTTTAAGAATATTTATTTTGAAATATTTTAGACTTACAAAAGTTCCAAGATAGAAAAAGAGCTCTATATACTCCTTACCCAGATTCATCAATTTAACATTTGCCACATTAACTTTGTGTGTGTGTATGCATGCATGTATATACACATACACAGATATAGACATCACACACAGACACATATGTATGTAAATGTTTCTGAAACATTTGAAAGAGGGTTGCATACATCATATCCATTTACCCCTTAATACTTCAGTGCATATTTCCGAAAAACAAAGCTGTTTGTTTGTACAACGAAAGTACAGGTGATTTAATGTCAGTATAATACTTTGACCAGTCTTATGGTCTGTATTTCAGTTTTGTCGCTTGTCCCAGTTATACTCAATTGTACATTATAATATTTTTTTCAGTACAAGATCCAGTCCAAGGTCATGTAATATCTTCAGTTTCATATCTCTAGTCTTCGTTAAACTGGAATAGTTCCTTAGCGCTTCTTTTTTGCTCATGACCTTGACATTTTCAAAGAATACAGGTCCTGTTCATCCCTCAATTTGTTTTTTTCTGGTATTTCCTTACAATTAAATTAAGGTTGTGCTTTTTAGACTGGCCTTGTGTCCTTCTGACAGTATTATATAGAGAGGCACATGATATCCATTTGCCTCCCTATTAGGTGATGTTAATTTTAATCAGTTAAGATATTATCTGGCTCCTTAACTTCTGGTTATTATTTTTACTTTTATGATAAGTAATTTGAGAAGACATTGATATTTACAGTTGACCCTTGAGCATTGCGGGATTAGGGGTGCCAACCACCCATGCAGTTGGAAATCTGGTTATAACTTTTGACTCCCCAGAAACTTAACTACTAATAACTTATTGTTGACTGGAAGCCTTACCAATAACATAAATGATTAATTAACACACATTTTGTGTGTTACATGTATTTTATACTGTATTCTTACAGTAGTAAAGCCAGAGAAAATAGTATTAAAATCATAAGGAAAAGGAAATAAGTTTCCAAGACTGTACTGTATTTATCAAAAAAAAAAGAAAAAAGAAAAAAAACCTATGTGTAAATGACCTGCGCAGTTCAAGCCTGTATTATTTAAGGGTGTTAACTGTACTTACTTGCCCAATCCTACAATACATATAAAATAGCTTCAGAGTTGCTATGTGTAAACCAATATGAAAAAGAAATCTGCTAAGGAGCTTAAGATTTGATTGCAGTTCCTTTTTCTTTTTAAATTTTTTTGGTTGGTTTTACCCTTTTAATGCTTTTATATGTTTTCCAGTTTTATTGAGATACAGTTGACATACAACACTGTATAAGTTTAAGGTATGCAGCATAATTATTTGATTTACACATACTGTGAAATGATTACCACAATAATTAACCATCATCTCATAGATACAATATAATTCCTTTTTCTTTAGATTGATAATATATGGTCAAAATGCTGTGTTCTGAAATTACTTGGGTTCCCCCCACCATCACCACCACTTCATTGTAGTTCTGTTATTCTTTTGAAATGTATGTTGTTTTATTGGTTTCTGTTTTCATTTAGTTTTTGTGGGCTTTTTTGCTCCATCCTTATTGATTTGATTTCATTTTTTGAATATGTAAAACATTAATTCCAAAAGTCAAAACTATGCAAAAGTTATACTCAGAGAGGTATCAGTCCCTCCCCTTAGCTCTTCTGCCTCTTTCCTATCCCTCACTCCCCGCCAACTCTCACAGGTAACTAGTTGGTTTATCCTTCTTGTTTTTGTTTTTATAGAAGTAAGCATATATATATACATATAGATATAGATATGTTTGTTTTTTCTCCTTTAACAAAACATATTTAATCTTTCACAATTTGTGTTTTACAAAGACAGTATATCCTGGAAATTACTGCATATAGTCCCTAGATATCTTCCTCATATTTTTGCAGCAGCATTGTACTCTGTTGTGTGTATGTACTACAGTTTCTTTAACCACTTTCCTAAGGGCATTTCCAGTATCTTGCAATTACAAATAATGCTACGTAGAATAATGTCCTTTTGTATTCTTGGATTTTCAGGATAAATTCCATAGAAATTGGATTGCTAAATTGGAGGGTAAATGCCTGTGTAGTTTTGGTAGCTAATGCCAAAATCTTCTCCAAAGGAGTTTGTACCGTTTTCCATTCATATCAGCAATTCAGCACAACTTTTGGACCTACAGCAATAAAGAGATTCTTAAGTCTAATGGCTTATGAGGTGACAGGTCACACCATAATTAATTCCTTAACAAATTCCAACTTCGTGAGGTCTCCAGCAACAGCCAGGTCAAACCAGCATCCTCCCAAAGTGTCTTGAGAGCACCCAGAAGTTCAGGAATTATCCCAAATTCCAGAGTGATTGTGGGTACCCAGAGGAAGACAGAGCTGTTTGGGGAGTATTAATGGCAAGACCTAAAACAACTAAGCAAAATTTAGGGTGAGCCAAACGTGTGATGAAGACAGTAGAAAGGATTGCTGGAAATTAGAACTATTCCAGAAAATCTGAACTGCCCAGGTTGGTCTTGTCATCAGTAAGGACTTAATAAAAAATTTTCCACCAGTTGTCTATGGCCTTTTAAAAACATTTCGGTCTCATAATTACATCTTAAAACAGGATTTGAGGTTGCAGTTTGCCTAGTTCTCTTAAAATTAAAAGGAGGGAGCAGTTGCTGTTCACTTCAGAAATACAGTTATCCTTCAACAAGGGGCTTTCGCATATATTTGAGCTTATGGAAGCATGCATTTATAAGCATGAATAGCACAGATATGTATTTGTTCTTTTAATGTATCTACTTTTTTTAGTCCTATTTCCTTCAGCTAGGCAATCTATATGGTTTTCCTTTTTCCTCAAATAAGATTGCTATCACTAAATTAGGTCAGTGGAGAGGTGGGAGGAAGGCCAGAGCATCTGAATTAGTGAAAAGTCCTATTGAATAGTTTAAAAGATATATATATAGAGAGAGAACCATTAGAGACTGCTTTGCATATCTCCTATTTTAATAGTTCACAATAAATTTCTTGTTGTCAGTTTGTGTATAACGAATTTTTCTAGTCTCAAAAACAAGAAAACCCTGTTTTTGAAATTTCTATTATACATTGCGATCCTGACACATTCTCAGTGGGTTCCTTTGCTCCTGTTCTTGTACTTTTTACGGTTTTCATAACTGCAGCTGCCCAGAACTTCTGGTTAAATGAGGGACTAAAATACATGCAACAAAATTACTAAGGTTATTTTTCCTGATGCAATAAGGAAAACTTATTGGATATGTTATCTCTATGGAAAGTTGGTATTTTTCTGATTCTTGAGGTGACCTTTTTCTGATTCTTGAAGCTCTTGAAAATATTTATGTTATTTTCCAAATAATCTTATTTTTACAGTTAATTTTATGTAGGAAAAATTTTTTTTGAAGATTTTATTTTTAAGTAATTTCTACACCCAACGAGGGGCTTGAACTCAAAACCCCAAGATCAGGAGTTACATGCTCTACCTACTGAGCCAGCCAGGCACCCCTGCAGAATAAACTTTCTACATAAAATTTAAATATGAATTTTAACTCAGACCCCATTTAGTTTGGTTCATTCAATAAATGTTTATTCAGGTCTGTTAGAAATTGTGCTAGGAAATACAAAGATAATCACAAATTATTAATTCATATTAACTGAAATTATGAGTTTATTCATCATTTTAAAGAAATAAAATTATATTCTTTGGGATACCACTAGATAGTAAAATAACACTTATATTCTCTTTACATAAGTAGCTACGTGCTTTAGAGACTGTAAAAATCTTAGTAAGAATTGCCAACTATCCCATTAATTAAAAGAAATTCTTCATATAGTGGAAAGAAATGATTATCTTGTTCAGGCCTACAGTGCTGTTTGCTTTATTCGTACACTTATTGCTATAGTCTTTCTTCTTTTCTCTTTGGAAAGAAATACTGCCATATCAGACTTGGTTTACTAATGTCTAAGCATTATAGTGACTGCAAATCCAGCCCTGATCTTTCTACTTACCTTTCGTGATATAGATTTACTTTTTAATATGATGTATGATTCTAGAACTTGGAAATAAAATTCTTTGCTGCCGAAGAATACAGAATATCCTGAGTATCTGAAAAATCAATTGTTGTGTTGGGAGAGGAGATGAGGAGAGGAGAAGGTGGAAGTCTTTATCATTAGGAACCTATATATTTTAAAACATTAATTAACATTAAAAAATACGAGAACTGTAAACTTTGAACTCCACTATGAGAAGCTTTACTGTCACTTGTTAATTGAAAATCATTCTGATGAATTTTCCCTTTACCTTTTGCTTTCCCTTTTTTCCCCTCTGCTGCTTCCTCTGAAGTCTCCTTCCAAATGGTTTTGGAAACTGGTTCCAGTAAGTTTGCCCAGCTGCTTCAATTTGCTCTCCAGAATTGTAATTGTAGAATGGTATTGTTTATGTCGTGCTGGTAGGGTCATTTCATATAATTCTGTTAGTTGCTGCTCTGAGATTGGATTTTAAGGTATTTGATCATAATATAAAATAAAGAGATTAAAAAATCTAGCCAAAGTTTGGATTAGAAGCTTTAAAAATAGTTTAAAGCATAAGTATCTTTTGTTAGTCCTATTGATATTTACAGACTTACCTAGTTAGTAACTAGGTTAAAAACATGTATGGATAGAGATTCTTATTAGTTTTAATAACTTTAGGAAAAGTAGATATGAATTGCATATGTAAATTACCTGTACCCTTTTTAAGGGTACACTTTTTGTGTGATAAAAAAAGTGACATTTTCTTAGTAGCCGTTACCAGTATTGGACCTAAACTATATTCAGTTCTGATTTGACCTGAAGGTTTGTTCTTTAAGGATTAAATCTGAGTGGTTAGACCACTTAAGAAGTATTTTATACCCTCAGAAATAAGTATATAATTTAGAAATACACTGTAGTTTTGGAAGCTAGAAAATACAGTGCCCCATTTAAATACCAGATTTCTCAGTTTATAGAAAGAACAGGGAATGTTTCTATACAGCGGGTTTCTAAAACCATCTAACAAGATTAAGTATAAAAGATGACAACTTTTATGAACTGCAAACAGGAGTTGTACATGACTTCAAAAGTTGATTTACCTTATACATGTTTTGGGATATAATCTTCAGGAAAATTTTTTAGCATGCCGCTCATAAATCCCTGATAGTCTATTCTAAACCATCTACATTTATTGCTAAAGCTTTATTAGTTTGTGTGTGTGTGTCCCTTGTATAGAAGTGCTACTTGGGAGAGAGCAGTAGGACAAATCACAATTTGGTTCTTTATTCCATGACGCTGGGCGCTCAACTCAGTCCAATTCAGATTATAGGCTGAAAACAGGTACTCCTAGAGATCTGGGAAGTTTGGGAATGAGCCCAGCCAGCCAATTTAGAGAATTTCTAAGAAGGAGGCTATTTTGTTTCTAGCTGGCCAGAGAAAGGAATGTAAGGATCTAGAACTGTGGTTTACCAAATGTGAGAAGGGTAACTTAAGGCTAGAAGATGCTACTGGTTGATTTCTTCTTTCTCACCCTTCCCTTTACTTCTTCTCTGCTCTTTTTTCATGGTTGAATTTTAAACTCTTTTAGCAGCAAAGTGAGGCAGGTTTCTAAAGATACTAAAATCAGTAGTCAAAGAATGTATATAGTGCATGTACATAATTTTTTCTGAATATAGGTACTCTTGAGTTTGGAACATACCATTAAATAGAGATGTCTAGTGTGCACTGATGAAAAAGAACAAGCTCTCTGATATCTTCAAGAGGAAAAAATGTTCCATACGTCTTGTTTTTGGGTAGCCAGAGAGAAATAGGAATAAATATTTCTTTCTTCATTAATGCATATACTTTTCTGGGAGATATCATTTAAAGGAAGTTTAACCTCACCACCAGATGGTAAATGTTCTCTTTCAGTAAATTATTTTTCTGTTTTTATTCTCACAAAAGTATTTTATTTCATAATTATAAAATATATATAACCAGATGGGAGTTAGAAAAATTAATTTTGATTACTTAAAAAAACTTGAAATATCAGTAACCAATATAAGCATAAATTTTTCTAATAAAATACTTCAGTATGCATCTTCATTAAGTCTTTAGCATTATTTTCTTGGCTTTAGGAGAGCTGACAGCTAGTAACAGACCAGCCTTTAGTTATTGCTTGCTATGTTCCCAGCAGCGTGCTTATTAGCACTTTATGGGCATCACCTTACTTCATCCTCAGTGGTTCTATCAAGTAGGTACGATTATTATCCCCATTTTACAGATGGGGAAACTGAGAAATGAGATTTAAGTAATTTGTCCAAGATGACAGAGCTAGTAAGTGGCAGAACCAGGATTTGAACCTAGGTAATCTGATTTAAGAGCATGTCACATTTTTTGAGAACTGTCTTACAAATTTGTATCCAGTCACACCAAGCAGTCTTTAAAAAACAAAGATTTCTTCTGTTTTTCTGAGAAACAGAAATCCTTTTTTTTTTTTTTTAAGATTTTATTTATTTATTCGACAGAGGGAGAGAGATTACAAGTAGGCAGAGAGGCAGGCAGAGGGAGAGGGGGAAGCAGGCTCCCCGCTGAGCAGAGAGCCCGATGCGGGGCTCGATCCGAGGACCCTGAGATCATGACCTGAGCCGAAGGCAGAGGATTAACCCACTGAGCCACCCAGGCGCCGAAATCCTTATATTTGCTCTGTTATTGGTGAACGAAACCTCAGTTGGGTTGTTTTTTTCAGTTTCGAAGTTGTTACATTTTATTTACATTATCTTAACATTCAAATACCAAACCAGAATATTTTGGTAATATTCTAGTTCCTCAAAGTGATGTTTCTTATTGCCAAATTTCCTATAAGAATAGTATTGTATTCTTATACCTGCTCCCCAATTTTGATAACTCTTATAATTCTTTATGCTCAAATAGTACTTTTGCTCTTCGCATATAAAAACTTGTGGTCTAAGTTAAGTCCAACATTAAAATAAATGAATTTTATTATCTACAAAAGAACAGAACTGATGATTAGGATACAAAATGTTCAGAATCCATTTTGTGATGCTTTTATATTTAAATATTTAGCCTAAAGGTCATTTCATGTAAATTGGCAATATAATGTTATACTAAGTACTTTGAAACTATAATGCTGTTGCCCTGTACTTTACTTTGGTAAAGTAATGTCTGCTATTATTTAGAAAAGGATATTGCTTGCATAGTTCTCATTTCTCTTGATGTATATTACTGGTACATTAGAATCGACAATGCTGTTTTTTTCCTGTATGTTGTTTAGTATTTATTTTCATCTTTTTTTTTTTTTTTTATTGTAGGCTCGTTATAGAAAGGAGCAAACATTGCTCAAGCAACTGCCTTGCATTCCATTGGTAGAAAATTTGTTGAAAGATGGTACAGACGGCTGTGCTTTAGCTGCTCTTATTCATTTTTACTGCCCTGGTGTTGTCAGATTAGAGGGTAAGTGTTCCAGTGAAAGATTTGTGGGCTATAGATAGATGGTGACAAATATTGAGACAGTAGTATTTAATAAATAACAAAGGCTTAAAAAAAGAAGTTTACATATAATCCTGAGGAAGATAGTTGAGTAAAACAGTGCTAGTAAGTCTTTCTGTGCAGAGGCCCCTCCCTGTATTTGTGTGTGTGTGTAAAACAGAGTCCTCGTAATATGTGTTTGTATTAAGCCATTAATTATAAAATGGATATAAAACGTATATTATCAAATTAACCCACCGTCATCACCTTGCTCTTTTTTCCTCTTTGAAGATATTTGTTTGAAAGAAACCATGTCTTTGGCTGATAGCCTGTATAATCTGCAGCTGATTCAAGAATTTTGCCAAGAATATTTGAACCAGTGTTGCCATTTCACCCTGGAAGATATGCTGTATGCTGCTTCATCCATAAAGGTAAATTAAATAATTCTTGGTGTTTTTGTTTCGTTTTGCTTTCAGTTTTTTGAAAAAAAATATATAACTAGATCTATAAATGGCATAGTCGCTATAAGTTTACAAATAAACTGTAATATCAGTCAAAAGAGCTTTTGAAAAAAATTTTTATTTTTCTGCGTATTTAGGTTTTAATAACACTGTTAGCTACAGGTTTCTTTTACAATACAAAGCTAAACTTAAAAGCTGTGGTACAAAATTGACCTGTTGTCCTAAAGTTAGCAAAATAGAGGATAAGACACTACATGAATCTTAGGCAGATGCTATCATGGTATGCTGGGAGCATACAGGAAGTTCCAGTCACATTGAGCATTCAACGGGACTGTGGAATATTGGAAGAAGGAATCCTTAAGGTCCCAGGACTTGAGATAAAACCTAGAGAAAGAAAGAGGGGAAGGAAAATATTAAAATAGTCTGGAAATGAACCTCTTAAAAAGGAATTCAGTTTCATGAATTTGTCCCGTTCAGAGTATCACACACTGTCTGTTAGCTGTAGGCCACTGCTTACTGTGTTCTTACAAGAAATAGTTATCGAGCACCTAGTCATGGTCGGGGTGGTTGGGATAATTAAGTGAACAAAACCAAGATCCTCCCTGTTCTGGTGGAACTTACTTTGCAGTGGTGAAGAGAGATGTGTGTCACACAAAACTGCTTCTGAGCTGCAAGTTAGAAGGCAGCCGCTTGTTCCAGAATTTTGCGATGTGACCTAGTACCTTGGTATTCCCAGCAGCTCATAGCTACAAAGTTCCTTCGTATCTTACAGACCTGCCTAAAGTTTACCAGTTCTGCTTTAGGGGACAGATAATGCTTTAAGGATAGATAATCTTATAGTAGATTCTTTTTAAGTCTGGCTGAGAGGAACAACTTTGTATCGTTCTACTCACAGTTCCAGTGTCAACTTTAATAGAAACTGCTAAGACCCCTCTTACCATGATACTAGTGCCTTGTGGTTCTTGTCACTCTTACTCTCTCATCTCTTTTTCCTTCACCCATTTCTGGATCACCACGGGTAGAAGACAGAGCCAAAGGTAAAGGCCTTTCCAAAATAAGCCACTATTCCTGTTGACCCAAAATGGGCCCACTCCTCACTATCTGACACATCAGAAGAAAAAAACTGATTTATTTTGAAGGCTTCTACCTTGCCATCTTTATCAAAATGGAAGATAGGAAATAACTATTTCCATATATATCTTGTTAATGCCTTTTCTGGCACTTGCCTGTTAAAAAAATTTAATACTACTTCTATAGTCTCAAAGAATTAATTTCATTAAATACATTGAGACATAAGATTGAGTACATTTAAGTTGCTTACCTTGGAATTCCATTAAATAATATATAGCCTTGATGTTTAAATTGACTTAGTCTGGGCACGATCTAGATATAAAGACATTTTCTTAAATCAGGCATATTTAACTGACAGATAACATCTGTCAAAATGGCTAGAATCAAAAAGAAAAGAAATAACAAGTGTTGGTGAGGATATGGAGAAAAAGGAACCCTTGTGCACTGTTGGTGGGAATGCAAACGGGTACAGCCACTATGGAAAATAGTATAGAGGGTCCTCAAAAAATTAAAAATAGAATTTAGTAATTCTATTACTGGGTGTTTACCCAAAGAAAATGAAAACACCAATTTGAAAAGATATATGCACCCCTCTGTTTATTGCAGCATTATTCACAATAGCCAAGATATGGAAGCAGCCCAAGTGTCCATCCACAGATGAATGGAGAAAGATGTGGTTGTGTACACACACACACACAAATATTACTCAGCCATAAAAAAAGAATGGGATCTTGATGTTTGTAACAACATGGATAGACCTAGAGGGTATAGTGCTAAGTGAAATCAGTCAGAGAAAGACACATACCATATGACTTCATTCAAATGTGGAATTTAAGAAACAAAACAAATGAATGAACAAAAAGAGAGACAAATTAAAAAAAAACAACAAAAAACTCTTAAATACAGAGAACAAACTAGTAGGTTGCCAGAGGGGAGGTGGGTAGAAGGATGGGTGAAGTAAAGGGGATTAAGAAAAAATAGGTAACTGTCTACAGAAAAGGCTTTGGTCACTTCTGTATTATATACTAAATTATTAGAACCATGAGTTTGACTTACTGAATATTTTAAGACTAATAGTTGGAAACAATTCATCTTAGGAGGGACACAATTAAAATGTTTACTATAGTTGAGCTGTTTAAATACTGATCCAGAAAGCTCTCCAAGATGTTATTAAGTGAAGAAAGTGGGTAGCAAACATTATAGCATGATGTAATTTATATATTAAAAAGGTTTTTTCTATTTTTATGCAAATCTATGCATAGAAAAAGGTTGATTAGAAGGATAAACACAAAACTGTTAACATTGGTTTCTTCTGAGTGTGATATTAATTATTTATCCCCCAAGGATTTGGGAGAGAGTTGTTAAAGCATTTTTTTTTTAAATTGTGTTATGTTAGTCACCATACAGTACATCATTAGTTTTTGATGCAGTGTTCCAAGAGTCATTGTTTGCATATAACACCCAGTGCTCCATGCAATATGTGCCCTCCTTAATACCCATCACCGGGCTCACCCAACCCCCCACCCCGTTCCCCTCTAAAACCCTCAGTTTGTTTCTCAGAGTCTACAGTCTCTCATGTTTCGTCTCCCCCTCCAATTCCCCCCTTCACTTTTCCTTTCCTTCTCCTAATGTCCTCTATGTTAGTCTTTATGCTCCACAAGTAAGTGAAACCATATGATAATTCGCTTTCTCTGCTTGACTTATTTCACTCAGCATAATCTCCTCCAGTCCCATCCATGCTGATGCAAAAGTTGGGTGGGTATTCATCCTTTCTGATGGCTGAGTAATATTCCATTGTATATATGGACCTCATCTTCTTTATCCGTTCATCTGCTGAAGGGCATCTCAGCTCCTTCCACAGTTTGGCTATTGTGGACATTGCTGCTATGAACATTAGGGTGCATATAGCCCTTCTTTTCACTACATCTGTGATGTTGTTGGGGTAAATAACCCAGTAGTCCCAATAGTGCAATTGCCGGGTCATAGAGTAGCTCTATTTTTAATTTTTTGAGGAACCTCCACACTGTTTTCCAAAGTGGCTGCATCAACTTGCATTCCCACCAACAGTGTAAGGGGGTTCCCCTTTCTCCACATTCTCTCCAACATTTGTTGTTTCTTGCCTTTTTAATTTTTGCCATTCTAACTGGTGTAAGGTGGTATCTCAGTGTGGTTTTGATTTGAATTTCCCTGATGGCTAATAATGATGAACATTTTTTCATGTGTCTGTTAGCCATTTGTATGTCTTCTGCCCATTTTTTGACTTGATTATCTGTTTTCCATGTTCTGTATATCTGTATTCTTCTGCATTGTTTACATTGTTTAAGAATGTTAATATATAGTTGCATGACTGTCTTAACTAAAAGGAAAGAAACCTTTTAAATGAAATTTATTTGGTATTGTGCCTGGAATATGGTAACAGATTTATTGCTGTCTCATCATCATAAATTCAGAAAGAAATGATCTTTATTTGGTTACTTGGGAAAACTCTTTCTTACTATGCTGACATCTTGTGGCCAAACATAGTATCTTACTGAAGTATTTTTTTTTCCCCAGCTTTATTGGATATAATTGACATACAACATTGTATAAGTTTAAAGTATGCAAAATGATTACCACCAAGGATTAGCTGATACCTCTATCATATCACATATTTACCATTTCTTTTTTGTGGTGATCTACTCTTTCAGGAACTTTTAAGTATACAATACAATATCTTGTTAACTATAATCATTAGATTCCCTGTAATTCACTTATAACTGGAAGTTTTTACCGCTTGACTAAAATCTCCCCATTTCCTCAGCCTCCCAGTCCCTGGTGAATACCACCTTATCCTCTGTTTCTCTGAGTTCAGCTTTTTTAGATTCCACATATAAGTGAAATCATACAGAATTTGTCTTTCTCTGACTTATTAGCGTAATGCCCTCAGGGTCCATCAGTGTCCTTGCAAATAGCAGGATTTCCTTCTTTCTCATGGCTCAATAATATTCCACTGTATATATGCACCACATCGTCTCTATCCATTCGTCTACTGACAGACATGTGGGGTGTTTCCATATGTATCTTGGCTATTGTGAATAGTGCTGCAGTGAACACAGGAATGCAGATTCCTCTTCAATCCTGTTTTCAGTTCTTCATATAAATACTCAAAAGTGGGACTGCTGGATCCATATAGTAGTTCTATTTTTAATTTTTTTAAGAATTGCCATACTGTTTTCCATAGTGGCTGTAACAGTTCATATTCCCACCAACAATGTACAAGGGTTACTCTTATCTTTTTGATGATAGCCATTCTAACAGGTGTGAGGTGATACCTCATTGTGATCTTGATTTCCATTTCTTTCATGTTTAGTGATATCAAATACCAAGGTTCTTAAAATATTAATGTATCAATTGACAATTTAGTTGAGCACTTTAGTTGAGTGTTAGTGTTTTTCCAAAAGATATAGAGAGCTTTCAGTTAACTATACTAATAGAGTGGAACCTAGGACCAATACTTTAAATATAATTTTATACTTTAGCTTTAGAAAATATCCTATGGAGATAAGTATAAAGAAAAATTATAAATCACAATGATCTTATTATCAGAGATATTCCCTGCCCTGTTAACAGTTGGATATTTTGCCAACTGATCTTTTTTGTTACACACTTATTCATTCACTTATACATTCATTCAGTAAGTATGTATTGGCCATCTATTATGTACCAGGCACTGTTTTAAAAACTGAAGATATATGGGATGCCTGGGTGGGCTCAGTTAGTTAAGTGTCTGCCTTCGGCTCAGGTCACGATCCCAGGGTCCTGGGATTGAGTCCTGCATCAGGCTCCCTGCTCAGTGGGCAGCCTGCTTCTCCCTCTGCCTGCTGCCGCCCCTCCTTGTGCTCTCTTTCACCCTCTCTCTCTCTGATAAATAAATCTTAAAAAAAAATTTTTAAAAACCTGAAGATCTAATGATGACCATGAACTTTGTCCTTCTAGACTTAATAGTCTGATGGGTAAAATGAGGAACTCTGGAGAATGTGGTATTAAATGAAGCTGGAGAAATTAAAAAGGGACCCTCTTGTAGCCCATAGTCAGTTTCCCAAAAGCAGTGTGGGGGGGGGGGTGTTGTATTTTGAGAAGTTTGTTTTGCCTAATAGTCAAATAAAAAGCTATTGTGTTCTAAACAAGAGATGAAAACAGTTTGAATCAGAGTGATTATGATGGAGATGGAGAGAAGTGGGTGGATTCCAGAAATATTTAGGATGCAAAATTCACAGGCTTTGGTGATGAACTTGATAGGGGGAGGGAGAAAGTAGGAGGCATCAAGGATGACTCCTAGGTTTCTGGTGTGCACACTGGGATAGTGATGCCATTCATTGAGGTAAAACTGTAGGGAAGATCCCTAGTTCAATTCCAGACATTTGAGGTGCCTTTGAGACATCCAAGAGAAAACACTCTTTAGGCCACTTCATATGTAAGTACAGTTAATACATTTGGGAGTCATTTGGTAGCTGATGGGCATGGATGGCAGTTTCCAATGAGGGGAGACATCAGGAGTGTCAAATGCTGCTGAGAGGTTAAGTATGATGAAGACTGAAAAATCCGTTTGATTTAGCAACAAATGTCATTGGTGACTTGAGCAAGTGCTGTTTTGGAAGAATGATGTACCTGGATGCCAGACTGGAGTGGATTAGGGAGCCAGAAGGCTGAAAGGAGATTGTTAGTATAGGTCTATCCTTAGAGAAGTTTATGAAGAGGTAAGAAGGTGGGAGTGAGAAGAAACTTACTGAGTGAAGGTTTCATCATTTTGTTTTTCATATGAGATTTGAGCATGTTTAAAAGCTAAGTAGGAAGGATTCAATCGAAGGGAAGAATATATAGGAGAAAGACATATAATTGAGAATGTAAAGTTTCTGAGGGTAAGCAGGGATGGAATCCAACACAGCCTTTGGGATTGTGAGCACTCTCATTTACTTTCTAAAAAAAAAAAATCACAAATTATAACGACTGCTTAAAATGGTATGTATTGTCTATAAATGAGTATTCTGGGAATTTATAGTTAAAAGCAAATGCTGAAATTAGGAAACCTACCAAATTCTGTTCACCATTATTATGCCTTATTTTCTATAACATTCCAGACTCCTACATTCAAACACCTACCTGACAAGTCCACTTAAATGTCTAATGAATATCTCAAAGCTGTTAACTCAGGATTCCTTCCACTACCTATTTATCCCAATCTTTCCTATTTCATTAAATGGTACTACCAGTTGCTGAAGACAAAAACCTGAGTTACCCTTGATTCTTCTCTTTTCCTCACTGTCTACATACACAATAGCCTTCTGGAACTATCAGGTAAAAGATGACTATTTGAAAGTCACCAGCTTAAATATGAGAAAACAGAGAACAGAGAATAGATGAACTCTAAATGAGAGTGCATAGAGCTTTGGGGATTATTCATAATTAACAGGTAGGAGTGGGGCACCTGAATGGCTTAGTCATTTTAGCATCCAGCTCTTGATTTTGGCTCAGGTCATGATCTCAGGGTTGTGAGATTGAGCCCTGGGCGTCTCCTCGCTCAGCAGGGAGTCTGCTTGAGATTCTCTCCCTCTGCCCTTCCCCCACTCCTGGCTCACTTTCTCTAAAATAAATAGATAAATCTTAAAAAAAAAAAAAAAAAAAGGAAGACATGGCATTGGAAAACACCTATCTTTCCAATGATAATTTTGAAAACTAACATTTAATATGAAATAAAACCTAACTCATTAAATACTAATTTGATGATAATTTTATTAGATGCCAAATTTAAAGGCATATTATTTTAAGTAATTATAAAACAGATTTTGTATAGTGCTAATTTTTAAACTTGCTAGATGCCTACAATTAAAGTAATTCTTCATGCTTATAGCTTTTATGATGTATGCAACCTAAAATATAAGCTTGTATTAGAAATGTGCTTTTGAGGATCCTCAGTCTTTTCTTCTAATTTTAAGCTATTTAAAAAATTATTCACCTTTTCAAATATAAATCATAAAAGGCAAATGATGTTGTTAACTTACTAATAACTTTTCAAAGTTAGGTTGATATATTAAATTGTATATGTTTCCATATGTACATTTCAAAATTATTAATAATTAGCTATAATGATCTAGTCTTTTTGTTATGGTTGAGTTTAGCATATTTGCTAAACTCATATGCCTGGTTGAGTTTAGAGCATCATCAAGCACATAGATACCTGATTAAGTTTTGGAGAAACTTCTAGGGATCTGGAAAGAGCTTTTTTTTTTTTTTTTTTTTTTATGATAGCCACTCTTCAGAGTGTCAAAGGCTGTTTAAGTTGTTTGTATTGACTTTGGATGAAGAGTGCCTTATACGTTATCTCAGAGTTCTCTGGTTAGAAGTACCCATGCCTGCCACATAAATTATCGGACTACTGTTCTGTAAATATAGAGAAAAGCAGCAAAGAAGTTTTGAATGTTATAAATTTTACCTGTAAGCATGAATACTGTATCCCAGATTTAACAGCCTAGAGTAGATACACCCCAGTGATGAAGGAATGAGATTTAAACCTGTATTTTAATAGGTAAAACAGAATAAAATTATATTTATCATTACTTTCTGGTCAAGTCTTACCTGATTTTTCTCCTTTTCTTAACTCTCTCACGTAGAGTAATTATTTGGTGTTCATGGCCGAGCTCTTCTGGTGGTTCGAAGTTGTGAAGCCCTCATTTGTGCAGCCTCGTGTCGTTCGTCCACAAGGAGGTAGTAGGTGTTCCTGGGAACAAACAAAATGGAGAGTTTATCTAACCTCCCCTGGTTATTCTGTTCGAGGGAATCTTATTATTGTTATAAAAACAGCTATTAGCCTTGATAAATTCTGAATATTTTAATATTTAAAGCTACTAAATTCTCTGTGAGACGGATGATATGGGAGAGAACAGCTTTGAATTTGAAGCCTATGTTGTGGAATTTTAGCTTCACCTCCTTGCCTGCTTTCTTCTCTTTGCATCTTTTACCCCCATCTCTAGCTTTTATTCCCTGTTAGATGCTGCATTTTTAATATTGTTACCCAGAATCCACTTAAATGATGGCTTGGCTTTAATCTACAATTTGAATTTACCTTTAAACCATAAAAAGGTTTGTATACATATTTTTAAGTCCGGTATGTTTTATGATTATTACATAGCATGATGTATTGATTGCACATAATAAGAAAACTAAATTACAAAATAAAGGGGTTACTGTAAAGATCCCTAGAAATAAAGAACAAAAAATCTTCCTGTATTTTCTCTAAAACAAATTTTCCTTTGGCTTCCATTACAAAACCAGAGGTTTATTTCTATTGGGGGAAAAAGGATTCTAAGTACAAGTTTAGCTCCACTAAAGAGCTTTCTTCCAGCATAACTATGGGACCCCTGCTTTCTGCTGCCAATGGCTGTCCTGCCAAACAAAAACACAATTATCCTGCATCCCAACTACTTAGCTGCTTTCCTTGGCTCCAAATTTTTGTATTTTTCTCACCATTACCCTTATTTCTTCTCTATCTCCTCGCACTCACACAAAAAAAAAAAAAAAAAAAAAAAAGGAAGAAAAAATATATAGTCAAGGGAAAGGCATGTCATTGTAGTGAGTAGAATGAGCTTGCTTCCAGCGTGCCCACTGCATCTCTGGCAAAATTCTGTGAACTATGCAATAAAGACTATTTCATCTGTTCCATCTCTAAGCTGCTTAGGGCAGATTCTGATTACTGAACCATTGTGTATCAAAGAATACCTACAAAGAAGTTAAGATCCTTCCCTAAGGCCATGTAGTAAAGTCAGGTGTCTTCAGTAATTATCATAAACAATATTTGTACAACTTTTTACAATACAGAATTTTTACTTACATTATGTTCTGTGATTTTTATCTGCGAAGCCCACTATTCAGAATATTCAACAGCTATTATATTAGGTCTTAAAGGAAAAACGTAAATGGAGTTTTCCCCAGAGTTATTTACAAGAATAGGAACTCTACGGGGGGTTTAATTATTGACCAGTGAAATTCTCTCTTAATTGATTACCAAAATATCAACTATTTCATAAAGAAATAAAAATTACCATATGTAACTGAAGTTCTGTGAAAGCTTTAGCAAAATTAGATGCTCAGATTTCTTTTTAAATATCTGTATTTATTTTATGTTAGCCTTCCCCCTACCTTCCCCCTAGTTAGCCTTAATCAAGTGAATTTTTTCAGCCAGAACTTCAAGAAGAGTTTTAAATTTTGCCTTTGAAAATTTAAGAAGAAAATTTTGCATATGCTATAATAAAGGAAAATGGAAATTCTTGAAATGGTAGAAACATGCTAAATACATAATTTTGAGGCTTGCATCTTTTATTGTAGCTGAACCTGTGAACGATATGCCTTCATTTCCTGTCTTGAATGCGGCCAAAACAAACATCTTGGACAGTTCGTGTAGTTCTGACTTCACTTCAAGGTAGAGTCCAGAATGACTTCATTTTCACTGTTTCCATTCCATTTAAAATAAAATTTCATTAGTTTTTAAAATTTCAGTTGGACTTTGAACTAAATAAGTTTTTAACTAGCTAACAGTATTATAGCTTGTTTTAAAATAAATGTAATTGAATTTACACAGAAAAGAATGTTTCATACATAGGCTTTTATGAATCACATTCAAAAGTGGGAGAACCCATTCTGAGGTTCAGATAATCAGCTTAAAACCAAACTTTTTGCTGTAGAACTTGTTTATCATTGAGAACTGCTTAATTGATAGGGTGGGGGGAATTTTAAATTTCTATCTGGGTTTTTAAATTTTTTTAATCTTTGAGGTAGTTTTCCCTCCTGCTTTATTTGCTGGTTACTGTAGCTAACCAAAGATCACAATAGAATGTTTATTGTAATACTGAGTCTTTATATGTGATGCTTTAGTTCTTAATATCAGGAACTGAATTGAAAGTAAAAATTTAATATCAGGATAATCCTGACTTCTGTCCCAAACATATGATAGACATATTAGTTTGTTTAAAAATGTTTTTCAGCAGATCCTGTAAGTAGCTTTTTAGGTATATTTATTAGAACCTAAAATTTATATCGACTTTGGACTCCCTAATTTATCTGGGTTTTTTTTAAGTTTAAAATTGTTGTATTTTGTGGTGTTTTAGAAATCCAAGCAGATCCATTAAAAATAATTTTTAAAATGATGAACATGCAATTCAGAGTACTTTCTTTATGAATTCTTGGCTTAACATAAAATTATGAACTTGTTCTGAGCTGTCACCCACCTCACAGTTGAAGAAGTTTTCTCTCTCAAGTGAGTGCTAATAGGTGTGAAACTGGAATACTGACAGAACCCTCACGGTATTCCTACTGCCTTTTTGTAGGGCTTCTTACCTCTGGACTGGCTGATGTCTGTAAAGTACTTCCTGCAGATTAAGAAAGCATTTCCTTCACTTACCCTCTGATTTATTACTCTGGCTTTTCTTACTACTTCATTAACTTTTCTATTCTTGAACTATGCCTGAGATTTTACAAAAAGAGGTTAAGTTAGGATATTGCTGATCTAGGAGCTTCTATTTCTTCCCATGGGAAAATTTTTTCTATATTAATTTTCTTGGTGTTTTCCTGAGTTGATTACATAGTGACATTTCCTTCCTTGAAAATTCAGAAAACATTCAGTATTCTAGGTTATGACTTTAAAATCTCTCAAACTTTCTGCTTTAAGGCTAGAATGTCCCACAGTTATTATTTCTAGGAACCTTAGTTGAACACTTCACATTTCTGACACTGGAAAATGTCTTAAGGCCCTCTGGAAGACTCCCTTCTTTTCTGTTTCTCAGATATCTCAGTGGCTGCTCTTACTCATTTTTCCTAGCAGATGGATGCCTAAATTCTTTTCCTTGAAGAGACACTGTGTAGCTGTCATTCTAGGATCCTACTAATCCTCTCATTTCTGTAAGTCTCCATGTGGTCCACTGGAGTTCTCTCATTGTAGAACTTTACAGGAAGGAGTCAAAAGTTTCCACTCTTCCTGAGAAAACTGCAGTCACATGTACAAATGTGAGTGTCCCTAAATAATGAAGTTATGAGGGGAAAACAAACAAAGGAAGACAGGCAAAGCAAAAAACATTTGTAGCAGCTAATCTGCACACTTGACTACTAACCTGCCCAGCAGTTACACCAGATCAAGATTTTCTAGGCAAATGTGAAAGTGAGGCAATTAATAGGAATTTAAAAACACTTTAGCCATTATCTGGAGAAGAAGAGTGAATATATTCTAATTATTAACTTGTATATCTTCAGGATTAGCCTCCTCTCATAGATGTAAGGGAGAGTTGAAACGGGCAGTGATTTTAGAGGGAGGGATAACATAAACAGACATGACAGGGGCAGGTGAGTACTCCCTGGTAGTCCTCTGAAATATGTGCAGTTTAGGGGGGAAAGGCACACGGAAGCAGATAAGCACTTGCTTTGGAGACAACAAGGTTAAGCAAGTTCTTCAGGTATTGTTGCCTTTACAAAAGCTCACTGATTAACCTTTCATTAAATAGTAAGAACACAATATTGTTGTTACATTTGAATCTTTTGGTTGACTTGTTCATGTTCTCAGTTTACAATAGCCAAAACATAATGTGATCTGAAGGAGGACTACAAAAGTCACTACATACTCCTATTCCCCACTTTATGCTCAACTGATTGGGGGTGGGGACGTGTAACTTCTGCACTTGACTATAAGGTAGGCTACAACGGACTTGGAACGTGGAGAAAAATTAAATTTGGGCCAAATGGCATGATAATTTGAGAAACAGACTACCTAATCCCTTGCATTAATTCGAATGGGGTGGAATTAAGAAATAGGAAAGCTTCGCATCATTATAGGCATTGAGGTCTTCAAGGTGCAGCTCAATATATTAACATTAATTTTGATGTAATTTTGATGTAACATTAATTTTGATGTAATTTACGAGATGTACAGACACACAGGTCCATGAGGAGGGAGGCTGTCAGGATCTTTTACAAGGGTTTATTATACCTGTAGTTTCTAGAGATTTAAATATTTCCAGCTGATGACTTTCATTTAACTTATTCATTTCTCAGGTTTTCTATTTGTAAAATGAAAATAGATGCCACATCTTATCTCACAAGGACACTGAGGTGCGTGTGAAAATATTTCAGGCCCTTTGACTGAAAGACATAAAATACATAGAGATACATATACTCAGCCATTTTTGGTTTAAAAAATATGTTTCCTCTTTTTAAATTTAGGATGGAGAGTCAGAGGTGATAATGTTTCTGATTTCAGCCATTCTGTGTAAAGTTTATCTTAAAGAACTAAAACATAGTAAAACATTTTTATTTTACATTGCAGTGGGGAAGGAGCTGCATTTACACACTCTCATCATTTGCCTTCTAGACATTCACCCCCCCAAGCTCATTCTTCAGCTTCAGGTAATGTTTTTGAAAAAACCTAGGTTAACTGGGAAATGATTGAGAATAAATGTAAATAAAAATATCCAGTCTTTTTTTTTTTTTTGGAAAAGTGTCGTATATACACTAAACGGTTGATCTTCTCTGTGCTTGCTTTTCTTAATAGAATTATCTCTATTTCTCCATATATACCTACTTACTTTTTAGTGCTCGTAATGACTCCTGAAATATTTGAAATCTGTTAAGCTGTAAGTTAAAATTTTTTATATACTTTCAATGACTGTTTCTTTTTCACATTTGAAGGAGGAATTAGAAGGTCTTCATCTATGTCCTATGTTGATGGTTTCATAGGGACATGGCCCAAAGAAAAAAGGTAAACAAAGGGAATTATTTTTAGTATATTTACATTATCAATAAATGCTATTTATTGAATCACTGTTTTGTACATACGCAACTAATATAACATTGTGGAGAAATGCTAATTCTATTTTGTTGATAGCCAAGTTGCAATTAGTACCTCACTTTGAAAAAGGCAATGCAGGCAGATGACCGAGAGTTCAAAGGGGCTAAATGTTAAAGGTAGCCCAGTAGCCCTATGCTTACCTTGAGCAGAATAGGATTATGAGAAATGGGAAAAGAAAGGAAATACAATTTTAAGTAATCGTTAAAGGATGTCAAATCATTTCTTTTCTGGGCATGTTTAAGGATTTTCTCTTCAAATGTTTTTTAGATCATCAGTGCATGGAGTTTCATTTGATATTTCTTTTGATAAAGAAAATACTGTACACAGATCCACTCCAAACCGAGGAATCACTCGTTCTATTAGTAATGAAGGACTTACTTTGAACAATAATCGTGTATCTAAAAATATTAGAAAAAATTTGTCCTTTAAGCCAGTAAATGGAGAAGAGGAAGCAGAAAGCATTGAAGAAGAACTTAATATAGACTCTCACGGTGGCCTCAAATCTTACACGCCCCTTAATACAAATGAACTAAATTCCAACGAGAATATTCATTATAAGCTTCCAAATGGAGCTTTACAAAATAGAGTGCTTCTAGATGAGTTTGGCAATCAGATTGAGACACCAAGCATTGAAGAAGCATTACAAATAATTCATGATACTGAAAAATCTCCCCATACGTCTCAGCCAGACCACATTGCTAATGGCTTCTTTCTTCATAACCAGGAAATGAGTATCCTAAATTCAAACATCAAGCTCAGTCAGTCTAGTCCTGATAACATAACTGATACAAAAGGTGCCTTGAGTCCCATAACTGACAATACTGAAGTAGACACTGGAATTCATGTTCCTTCAGAAGATATCCCTGAAACTATGGATGAAGATTCTTCTTTGAGAGATTATACTGTAAGCTTAGACTCTGACATGGACGATGCATCCAAATTTCTTCAGGATTATGATATTCGAACCAGCAACCCCAGAGAAGCTTTGAGTCCTTGTCCAAGTACTGTAAGTACCAAGTCTCAACCAGGTAGCAGCGCTTCTTCTAGTTCCGGAGTTAAAATGACCAGCTTTGCTGAACAGAAATTCAGGAAACTGAATCATACTGATGGGAAAAGTAGCGGGAGCAGTTCTCAGAAAACTACACCAGAAGGTTCTGAGCTTAATATTCCACACATGGTTGCTTGGGGACAAATTCCAGAAGAAGCAGGCCTTCCACAAGGCCGGGACACCACCCAGCTGTTGGCCTCTGAAATGGTGCATCTTAGGATGAAATTGGAAGAAAAGAGGCGTGCTATAGAAGCCCAGAAGAAGAAGATGGAGGCCGCTTTCACTAAGCAGAGGCAGAAGATGGGAAGGACGGCATTTCTTACTGTGGTGAAAAAGAGAGGGGATGGCATTTCCCCTCTTCGAGAGGAAGCAGCCGGGGCAGAAGATGAGAAAGTGTACACCGATCGAGCAAAAGAAAAGGATTCACAAAAGGCTAATGGACAGAGGAGTAAGTCTCTGGCAGATCTGAAGGAAGGCATGGAGAACCCTCCAGCCAAATGGCTGAAGTCTCCAACCACACCCGTTGATCCAGAGAAGCAGTGGAACCTGGCAAGCCCCTCAGACGAGACTTTAAACGAGGGAGAGATCTTAGAATATACAAAGTCCATTGAAAAGTTAAATTCATCTCTCCATTTTCTGCAACAAGAAATGCAGCGCTTGTCACTTCAGCAGGAGATGTTAATGCAGATGAGGGAGCAGCAGTCCTGGGTGATTTCACCACCTCAGCCCTCTCCACAAAAACAGATCCGAGATTTTAAACCTTCCAGGCAGGCAGGCCTGTCGTCGGCCATTGCACCCTTCTCGTCAGACGCCCCCCGTCCCACCCATTCATCCCCACAATCTTCCAACAGGAAGAGCACCTCTTTTTCTGTTAAAAATCAAAGGACTCCTAGGCCAAATGAATTAAAAATAACGCCTTTGAATCGAACCCTGACGCCCCCTCGGTCTGTGGACAGTCTTCCTCGGTTACGGAGGTTTTCACCAAGTCAAGTTCCTATTCAGACTCGGTCATTTGTATGTTTTGGGGATGACGGAGAGCCTCAGTTAAAGGAATCCAAACCTAAGGAAGAAATTAAAAAGGAGGAACTGGAATCCAAAGGGCCCGCAGGACAGCGTGTGCATAACCTGGAAGAAAAGGAGCCCAAGCCTCTTGAGTCAACAGTTTCCGAAGTGCTGTCCCAGCCTATCACAGAGACCGTCCGACTGACGCCAAATGAGGACCAGCTGAGCCAGCCTGCAGAGCCTCCTCCCAAACCTGTTTTCCCACCAGCTGCTCCTAAAAATGTTAATCTGATTGAAGTTTCCCTCTCAGATCTGAAACCTCCTGAAAAGGCTGATGTAGCTATTGAAAAATACGATGGAGAAAGTGATAAAGAACAATTTGATGATGACCAGAAAGTATGCTGTGGATTCTTTTTTAAGGTAATACTAATCTTCATCGTTTTCGGGCATCATCATTACATGGGTTTGGTTTTAGTTGATGTGCTTGCCTCTCTTAGTAGCAGTCCCTTTTGTTACAAGCCTGCCACTAACCCTGAAATACATTTTGGGGCTCCCCTTGGTGGACTGTAGTAACATCCAAGCACAATGAACAGTCTTCCCTTCACCAAGGTCATGGTACATGTTTAGGTACGCTGTTTTTACTCCTCTCTCTTGCTTGCTTTTAAAAAAGCCTTTTAAGAAATGTTAAGCTATTTGGATCTCTTCAAAGAGTTGATTGTCAGTTTGTAAAAAGCACATAAGTTGGCATTCTAAGTATATTTTAGTTTTTTAAAAATTTTCTTTCCTTCTATGTTTTATTTCTTAAAAAAATGTTTAAGGGATGCCTGGGTGGCTCAGTTGGTTAAGCTTCTGCCTTCGGCTTAGGTCATGATGCCTGGGTCCGGGGATCGAGTCCCACATCGGGCTTCCTGCTTAGCGGGGAGCTGCCTTCTCCCTCTGCCTGCTGCTCCCCCTGCTTGTTCCCTCTGACAGATTAATAAAAATAAAAATCTTAAAAAAATATTTTAAAAAAATTGACTAGATAATTTTATAAGGTGAAACATTTAAAAATAACATATATAGTTTGAACAGAAATAGCTCCTTTGAAAGCACTGGATAAAGGTCTAGCATAGGACTCCTAATCTCAAGATTGATACCGGATATAACATACTAGAGCCAGCCAACACAAATATTGAACAATATCACCTCTTGATGGTCAAGCTCTTAAAATTTATCATAGGTATTAGAAAAACAAAAGCTTAATGTTTTTAAATTTTTCTAATTATCCATTTTCTTCATCTTTATGTTTTCCTGTATTTTCCAAATTACCTATAGGAAAGACTGTTTTTTTTAATAATCAGAAACATGTGGATGTATTACTCCTGTTTCTTTTTTTAATTAAGGAACTAAAGTAAGATCATCTCTGATCCTGTCTAGCTCCACAATTTGGAATATAAAGAAAAAGACACTACTCAATAGCATCAGTTTATAACTTAAGATTTTAAATTGAAACAGCAGTCCTACAGGAATAAGAACCCAAGAATATTGAAGTGATTACAATCACTAGTTTTACTTTTGGTCATTTAATATTGGAAATTTGTAACTTAAAGTTGATCTGAGGGTGATTGCCCTTTAGCCCCTTTTAAAGTTTAAGAGATTTGAATGTGAGTCATGTTTTGTCTCTTAACCATGTAAAATGACTAATTTTTAATAGAATGCTACTGTAGACAAGAATAGATACAGTTTACTAATTTTAGAGACCCCAGCTACCTCTGTTCCTTGCAGAGAAAGGCAAACGGAAGGGAGAGAATCCTTCCGGGTGAAACAGGCCGCACATCTGTCCCTTGGTGTCTATCTCACGCGGCAGTGGTGTAATTTATGTGCTATAACCATATCGCTAATTTTTGGGTACTTTTACTTGCGTTTCCTTTATTGAGCATGTATTTTAAATACAATTTTAATGCAATTTTTAAAAAGATTTATTTTTAAGTAATCTCCACACCCACCTAGGGGCTCAAACTCACGACGCTAAGATCAGGAGTCGCCTGCTCTTCGACTGAGCCAGCCAGGTGCTGTGGTTTGAATACAATTTTTAAAACTCAGAGAAAACGCCCTACTTTTATTTATTAGGGTCCAGAAAAACTTCTGCCCCCCCCTTTTTTTTTTTCCTTTTTATGGTTGTTCTTAGGAAACTTCCTAGATTTTGAAACATGTAATTAAGTTTAAGTGTCCTTTGGTAGTTGATAGAACTGTTACCACTTTATTTGAGAGAGTGCGAGCACGAGAAGGGGGAGCGTCAGAGGGAGAGGCAGACTCCCCGATGAGTGACCTGAGCCCAAGGCAGACGCTTAACCAACCGAGCCACCCAGGCGCCCCTGATTCACTTCTTCCTTCGTCATTTCTGGAACGTGCCCACATATGGTGGGGTTGGAATAAGGATGACTAGATAATGTGACCACAATTGAAAATGAGAGTACCGGTGCCCACAACATTTCACGTTTTTCCATGAAATCCATGCTTAGGATGATCAAAAAGCAGAAAATGATATGGCAATGAAACGGGCAGCTTTGCTGGAGAAACGACTGCGGAGGGAGAAGGAGACTCAGCTTCGGAAACAGCAGCTGGAAGCAGAGATGGAGCATAAGAAAGAGGAAACGAGGTAAAGGCTCCGACCATGTGGGCCCTGGATCCGAGCGCTGAGGGCTGAGGGCGCGCAGCCGGGCCAAGAGCCATCCAGGCGGTGGCACCGGAGGCTGTGCTTCCGCAGGGGTACCTACCAGCTTGTTCGGACATTTGCAGCGTCTGGAGACGGCTGAATTAATGCTGATTTCTGGTGCTTGTACAAGTTACGTTAGTTTCCCAAAGTATTGGTTGCTTGTACATTTTTATCCTAAGTTTGAGGCATTTCAAAGTATTGTTCTCCAGAAACACTAATTTAAAATAACTTCACTGGTTTTTACACACACATTTTTTAAAAGCAGTCATTTACTAATGGTATGTTTACATATATTTTAATGATCTAAATTATCTCAAGCGAATTTTAAACAAACCGTTTTTTCCCAAGGTGCTGAAATGTAATAATTCTCCCTTCTTGCATCAAAGCCATACTCCCCAGTGTCTGGTTTCTTTAGTGTGCAGAATAAGCAATTCAACCATTTGGTTTCCCAGGCGTAAAACTGAGGAAGAGCGTCAGAAGAAGGAAGATGAGAGAGCGCGCAGAGAATTTATCAGACAGGAGTATATGAGGCGAAAACAACTGAAACTAATGGAAGACATGGATACAGTAATTAAACCCCGTCCTCAAATAGCAAAACAAAAAAAACAGCGCCCAAAATCTATTCACAGAGATCATATCGAGTCTCCCAAAACACCAATAAAAGGTCCTCCAGGTAACACAGCTTATTATGAAGAGTCTGTTCATAAAAAAACACCAGCCTGGTTTGTCATACTAACTCGACCGTGCTTTGGTATGCTAAATTGGATACACAATTTGCGATGGTGCATGCTCCTAATTTGGAAAACCAAAATGAGCAAATGTAGTTTTTTTTTATGAGTTAACGTGTGTTATGTATGCATGCATATATTCGGGAGAGCCAGTGTGAGTGCTGAAGCGTCCAGAATAAATACTAACCTGTCAGGGAACTCTGCCCTCAGATATAATCTCTCTGAATTGTTAATACCCTTTCCATACTTGTCCATTTAAGGATAAACATTGTGTGCACGGAAATACCTAAGAAACACATTGATATAATAAGGAATATAAAAGCAAGAGTTCATGAGCACCTTCTTTAAGACAGAAATGGTTAAACGTCCAAATCTATAATTTTTGGGGTTGAGAGAATATATCCTAAAATTCAGTGCACACACTCACTTTTAAAAATATATATATTTTATTAAAACTAAACCCTGTGGGAAATTTTAGAGAATTCCCATAGTTACTCTAAAACTGAGAAAAAATAATATAACATTGACCGTTTAAAGAGAACTCTGCCTTTTCTAGCCAACAAAATTTTTTGATACCCAGTACTGGCTAAAATTAGTAAATTAATTTCCCACATAGGAATTGGATATTTCTAACTATATTTTATTTGTAATTTTTGTTAACTTTTTTCTTACAGTATCAATGTCTCATATTACCACTTTCCTTTTGGAATAAATCCTAACAGCAATTAGTTTTATCATTATTCCTTAAAAGTAGGTATCACTGCTAATTTTAAATAAATTGTGCATATATGCATGCAAGCATATTATGTGTTTGGATTAAAAGTAAAAAAAAAACTACAGAAGCTCAGTTTTCATATGCTGGTGTTATCTAATGAACAGACTCTTTTCTAGTTGCTTCTCTTAAATTTCTAATTTTGTTTTTATTCAGGATCACGAATTTATCGTGTTTTTTCAGTCTCTAGCCTTTCTTTGGCATCACTGAACACAGGTGATAACGAGAGTGTGCATTCAGGCAAGAGGACACCAAGGT
Organism: Potos flavus; assembly: GCA_028534135.1. Lineage (NCBI taxonomy): Eukaryota > Metazoa > Chordata > Mammalia > Carnivora > Procyonidae > Potos > Potos flavus. The sequence goes on from CM052893.1 coordinate 33,856,408, forward strand.
AAATCCATAATGTGAATATTTTTCATAGACAAGAACATTTCCAACAATTATGTTGTATTTTATAATGAATCATAACTCAAATTTTTATAGTTTTGCTGACTGGGACTGTGTTTCTGTTTAAAGAAATTTACATATAAAGAGGCCATTCATATTTGTTTTTTATCTTAGGATTTTTAGGGTTACTGACATTGATAAGATACTTTTTATAAACTATAAAACATTAACAGTAATTGCTGATATGGTTTTGGTAAAATCCTAGTGTGCAGAAATAGCACATCATATATATAAGTGCCAGCCTCTCTACTTTTTTCCCCCTAGAATAATTCCCAAGTAGGCTGCCTAACTTGGGAAAGATCCCTTTTGTATTGTCTCTCTTGGATGTAGATTAGAAACTGAAAGTCCTATTTCATGACGTCATGCTATAATACCCGTGTAGAAAGAGAATGTGTGTAGTGACAGGCATGAGTTTTGAGTTCTGATTTTTGTATCACCATCCTGTTGCAGTAATTGCCAGTTTTCATACAGAAAAACATTCATCCTTTCAGTGAGCAAGTATGTAAGGAGTGCCCGGGGTGTCCAGGCATGTGGATGTACAGCTTGAATAAGGCAGTTAAATCATCTTTTGATTTTTTAAGCTTCTAGGTTGATTTTGGTTGGTACTTTCATATATATCTCTTCTGATCCCCAAGTATTCTTCTGTTTGAGACATAAAAAATTCTTTATTTACCATTCAGATCCGAGTCTGTAGAAGGCTTCTTGTCTCCAAGTCGTTGCGGCAGTCGAAATGGGGAGAAGGACTGGGAAAATGCATCAACAACATCTTCAGTGGCTTCCGGAACAGAATACACAGGTCAGGGTCTGTATTTTAATTTAACACAGTCATGAGAACAAATACAGGCTTTCCTAATGAAAGTTGCATAGGCTCTTCTCGTGGTCTAGACACTGGGGAATCTGAACAAGAACCCTAAGTGCACATGGTCCCTTTCAGGGAGGTCAGTTTCAGTGATACAGTCGCACTTAGTGAGGTCGTGACTTGTCCCAGGTGAACTGAGATCAGTTTCTAAACAAAATTAGCAGTATCACTTATACCTCATCCATTTACTTCTTTCTTTAAGATGCTGACCGTGTCTGTGTAGTGGTTTGGGTCTGAAGAAGTTTTAGAGAGGTTCTATCAGCTATACATAGGTCCTGAGTACTGAGAAAAGGTTAGAATCCACAAAGGCCTAACATTGGGATTTCAGGTATCTAGAGTTGTGCATCTTTAAGATGTATTAACCCCGGGGAAGGGGGGGCACCTGGCAGGCTCCGTCAGTAGAGCGTGTAACTCTTAATCTAGGGGTTGTGACTTTGACCCCCTGCTGGGCGTATAGCCTACTAAAAACAACAACAGCAAAGTATGAAGGGATTCTAAAAGATAAGAGGAATGCATTGGATGCGGGAAGGTATCAGCCTCACATCAGATCCTTTTCCAGCTTTTGTTTGGGTAGGCATTACTGAAACAAAAGCAAATTTAAGAATAGAATATAAGACACTTGTAAAGAAATGAAGCAGGAGAGAAAATGAAAGAAATTGGGATTGGGATCTAAAGTGGGAAGGCATAGGAGAACACGCAGGGGGCAGTGGAGGCTGCCTCCATCCGCGTGTGACCCACTGGAAATGGAAGCCCCATGAACCCAAGGAGGTTAGAACTTGCTGACTTCCCACGTGTACTTCACTCCTCCTGTAGCCAGTTGGACAGCCTTTAATGCTAGGGATTGGATGGTATTTCCTTGTTTTTTCCCTCTGCTTCTCTATGTAAATTCACTTACCAAGCATATTTACCACGTGCTGTTTCAAACCTAGAGCTACACAGTTGCAGTGGTGTGCTGGGCTAGCTCGTACTGTAGGGCTCCCGGAACTGTTAAATTTTCGGGAATTATGCAAGCTGCAGAACCATTGGTAGCTTGATATTAGCCATGGTAGGAAGGATTGATATCACAGAAAGAGGTAAATGCTGCCAATGAGGGCTAATTTTTCCCTCCAGAAAACTGGTTTCTTGGCTCACTACAGAGAATAAGGACAGTCCTTGCCTTCCAGGACAGAGTTCAGTTAGTCTGAAGTAGGGAGGTTGTACTGTACTACCCTTCCTATTAGGAATGTTCCAGGAAAATGGCACAAAGTGCTTCTGTCGCTTTGCAGACCGAGGAGTAGAATTGATTAAAGAAAACAAATGCTTAAAAAACTCGGATATGTGGATGAAGAAAAAGATGAAGCTTTTTCTGGTCTTTTTAAAAGCTATAATTACTCATGGACCCATTCTGCTTTAAGTTCACCAGTAACCTTAGCAGACTTGAGAAAGAGGGTGAAGCAGACAGTGTGGCAATTACGACCCTGTCTGATTTCCAGCACTGCTGTCTCAGAGCAGCCTTGGCAACATCCTTAAGACGTCTTCCTATGTGGATAAAACAATGTGCTGATTGGAGTACAGCCACTCAGAGGCCTTTAGGCACAGATTTTGATTTTTTTGTTAGTGTTTCCTCAATATAGGAATAATTATATCATTTAAACATACTAGTTTTTCTGACTTAGGAATGGTATTTTTATTTTGCTGCTAAATTCTTACCACAGGACCAAAGCTCTACAAAGAACCCAGTGCAAAATCCAATAAGCACATAATACAAAATGCTTTAGCTCATTGCTGTTTGGCTGGAAAAGTAAATGAAGGTCAGAAGAAAAAAATACTGGAGGTAAGCCTGTTTCCACGAAAATTAAATTTGACAACATTCTAAAAATTGTAGGAGTCTTTTCTGCTACCAGTTCAAGAGAAAGTATCCTTCATCCTCTAGGATTTCAACAGCATATAAAAGACCTATAGCTATGTTTTAACTTTAGATTGAGTTAGTTCACTTTCAAATGGGGGTTTTAGAAGACTGCAGATTGAATTAAACTAGGAAAGACTTAGAAAATAATATAAAATTATAAGTTCTTTTCTTGCCCAGCACTACTTGTTCATGTTTCATAAATGTAAGTAAGGTAATTTTCCTTTTTAAAAATGAGGCTGTATTGCAAAGTTGCTAATCAGTGCCTGGTTTGTTAGTGGTTGTTTGACTAAGATAAGATTTAGCAGATATTTCATATCTTCCTGCACAAAAATAATATCCACACAGAGCCAAAAGAACCTCAGAAGTGAAGTTTTGCATACATTGTTAAAGTGTACTTTGCTTTTATAATATACATTTTATTTTAGTTCTTCAGAATTTATATTTTGAATCTTGTCATAATATTTGACCAAAATAGGTGTAAAACAATTATATAAATTTTATACAGCAAAATGTTAAAGAGTTTTTATTGTTTTGTTCTGTTTTTTTTTATTCTGAAGGAAATGGAGAAGTCAGATGCCAACAACTTTTTAATCTTGTTCCGGGATTCAGGCTGCCAATTCAGGTCTTTATACACTTACTGCCCAGAAACTGAAGAAATTAATAAACTGACTGGGATAGGCCCTAAATCTATCACTAAAAAAATGATTGAGGGACTTTACAAATATAATTCTGACAGGAAACAGTTTAGCCACATACCTGCTAAAACTTTATCTGCCAGTGTTGATGCGATTACCATTCACAGTCATTTATGGCAGAGCAAGAGACCAGTAACACCCAAAAAACTTCTACCCACTAAAGCCTAGGAGTTGGGAAATACTTGCTTCAGAACATTCGTGGTAAATTTGCACTTCATCTTTCCTGCCTGTAGAAAATCTTTCTAATTGCCAACCAGACTTTTATTAATTGAAACTGAACATTAAGCTCTGTTGTCATAAACAACTGGAATGTAAGCCGCAGTATTTCGGAGAGCAGAAGATTCTCACATAGGTGGTAAGTCCAAGTGATGAAGGAAACGTTCTGATTCACAAATGGAGAGTTGTGTCATCGGGTTCACCTGCTTGGTATTAGACACATTGAAGCACTGAATTCCCATGGACACTAATTGGACTTAATGATTGAAATAAGGCTATGATTACACATTATGTGTTTTACTTTTTTTTTTTTTTTAACTTTTTAATGTACATGCTTGTCTGTCTTCAGATGGTTTATTTTGCTGTTTTTCTCTCCTGGGGGTTTAATCTAAAGACACCTTGTATTTTGTTTCATGTGGAGACCACAAGTGTAGGAAATGCACCTTCAGAGGTAACTCGCACCTTTCTTATGATGCTAAGAGAAACACTAGTGTTTAGTTTTACAATAACCCTCATGTTTTAATGGTGTTAGAGCATTTGCAAGAATTATTCTAAGTATTTACAATTCTGTATTTATTATTCACTCAAGTATTAACATTTCTCTATTAAATAAGAGGAGGTATTGTAAAGAGCTGCTAGTAGGTTCGCTTCAAACCACATGAGCTTAACCAAGAATATGTTATAAGAAGTTGCTGATTAAATCAGTGCTGTTTTTACACCACTTTTGGCCAACTCAGAATAATTTAGATTGTTCTTTTAACAAAAAAGGCTTTCTATCTCTTTTAAAGTAAGTCACTTTATAAGCTGGCAGAAGTGAAGGACACTTTGAGAGTAGTCTTTCAATCTGAAGATGTAAGACTTCCTGCCACAAGTTCTTAAGAGGTCTTTACATTATATTTATAACTGATATAAAAATTATATTTAGAATTTTTAAACATGTACAAAGGGCTACATTTTCATTTTAAAATAGCTTCACATTATTTTACTTATATTTGAGTTTTTCTTTTTTTATTTTCAAGTGGAACAGCTTAGATTAAAGTACACACTTGAAATCTTCTCTACATGATCTTTGTTCCTTTAACAATGTATATCAGAGGGTTAGTTGGGGAAAAACTTCATTCTCAGGAAAAGACTTGAATGATTATGTGACCCTGTTATGTTTCAGTGTTGTGACAACTGTGTAAACGTAGAGGGGAGAGACAGTATTGTATCATAAGTAAGATGCGGGGTTGGTTTTCTTTCGTGGGAAGTAGAGACTAAAATATATACATTTCTCTAATTGAGTTGTTTAGAGAAATAACTATCTCATATGATGTATTTACTTATTTTAAAAGAGAATAGGAATGAGATGTCCCTGAACTGTACTTTTCTATTATAAGGCCTTTAGGCATCAGTGCATCTGGGTTATCAACATTTTCTCAAATGCTGTCAATATTTTACTGTAATTTATGTTCTTATATTTATGTATATTTGTTAAAACTGTAAAAAAAATTTCACAGATTTTTTTCCAATACCTGTGCAAGATATATGTGTAGCTCAAAACTATTTGTGATCTACTGTTTGCATGTAAGAGACCAGGATTATGTAACTCTTATATTTTAAGTGTATACATACTGTGTATATAATATATGACTATTAAGAATGGGGACTTGCACATTTTACCTTTCAGACAACAGTTTCTATCACAGAAGGAAATGACTGTCAGATACATGTTTAGAGTTAAGTCTAGTTTAAAAGTAAATCTAATCAAAATACGGTAATAGTCAAAAGGAGAATTAATAAGCACTTTACATTACTAAATTTGTTCTTTTCAAATTTCCCTTATCAAATCAGTCATCTTTGTGATATTACTTGGCCATTAAATATTTAAAACTTGGATGCAAGACAATGGAGGAACTATTTAAAGCTAACCCTTTCTTCTTAAAATTATGTGTCCAACAATGAATGTCCATAATGTCTAAAGGTAGAATGTGAACATTGCCACAAAAGTTCATTGCTCTTAGTATATTTTACTTTATTAATACAGAAGGAATATGGATATATTTCTTTAAGTCTGCAGATTTTTTTTATTATGGTGCAGCTTTTTAAAAAAAATTATGTTTTAAAAATTATACAAATGAAAATTATGGCATTTCATAAAGTCTGGAGATTTCCATCAACCTTATTGAAACACACTGGTGCTTTCATCATTAGAGGCCAAATTATGATGATGATTCAGTTAAGTTTGCGTTAAGTTTGCCGAACGTTTGTCATGGTCTCCAGCGCAAGCTGTCAAATTCTATTTGACGCAGCTTTGGGAAGCTTTTAATTCCTCTTGACTTTTCGATTTTGTTTTAGAATGACTGTTACAGTTTTTATTTGGCTGTTTAAAGCCAAATTCAACTTTTTAATTATGGTTTCATGGACACTGTGGGGGCAATGTACAGTGTATGGTGTGCTTACCCGTCCACTCTAGAGCACTGCGTACAGGTTTTTTTAAGATGCTGTGCTGTAAAATACCGTCATATTTGCTATTTCCTGGTACAGTGTAGTTTTTCCCCTTTCATTTGAATAAAAGCATGGCACCAAATGACTCGTTTTCTGTTTCTTGAAAAAAGTGTGTTTTTTCCCTAATATTTGAACTTGGGTAAACTCATTATATGGTTTTCCTACCTCTTAACCTATGTTTAAATGTAACAATTTGAATATTCACAAGAGGCTACTTTTGGTAGTATTAGACATTGTCTGAATACTGACCTAAGGCAATGTTAAGAAGTCTAACTTTCTGTGCTTAGCTCAAACCGTCTACATAGTGGTGTTTAAATGTTTGTGCTCATGATATCTTTCTGTCCATGTTAAAAGCCTTTCTTTTGGTGAATGATTAAAATGTGCCAGAATTAACACTTAATAGAAATTGAATGGCTAATGAACTCACTGATCTCTAATAGCCAGAACAGTTCTTGATTTACTCTGTAAGTTTTACTTTGATTTTGCGTATTATATTCATTCAGAGCAATCAAGAAAAAAAAAGATTAATAACAAAACAAAAGTCTTCATAAACAATTACATACCTGAAGAAATATCTGCCATTGTTAAATAAAAGTGTGATTCTCCACCTTTAGGTCCTCTGATTGATAGGGTACCCCAGCTTCAGAACAGAGCTGTAACTTCCACAGTATTTTCTAATGCTGTAATTTTCAGAAATAAAAACATTTAACCCCAAGACTCATGCAGCATTAGAGAAGGCTACACAAACCATGGCACCCTAGAGCCCACTCATATTTTGAGGGTGTGTTCCGTGATCTGGCTGCTTGATAGTTCTTAACTAAGGCAGAGGGAGGGACGCCTGGATGTTAAGTGTCTGCCTTTGCCTTAGATCATGATCCCAGGATTCTGGGACTGAGTCCCACATCGGCTCCTTGCTTAGCAGGGAGCCTGCTTCTCCCCCTACTTGTGCTCTGACAAATAAATAAAATCTTAAAACAAACAACACCTAGGCAGAGGGAAATGTTCTGCAGTGAATAGGAACATTTCTATTTTGTAACCTGTGCACACGGCGAAATAATAAAGAATAACCAACGAAAGAAATGTAGTTGTGATACTCTGACCTAGGAATCAAGCATTGGAAAAACACATCTATAAAATGAGTATGAAGTTCTCTTATCCGTCAGAAGTGTTTCGATGCTTAAAATACAGATCTTATCTGGGGCACCTGGGTGGCTCAACTGGTTAAGCATTTGGTTTCGGGTCGCGTCCTGAGACTGAGCCCGGAGTCTGCTCGTCCCGCCCCTCTCTCTGCTCATGAGCTCAGGTCTCAAATAAATAGAATCTTTCAGAAATAGAGATATGTATCTTCTTCAATGGCAGTTTTGCTTTTAAAAGAAACAAATGAACAATTCTGTATCATTTGAGGGAGGGCGGTGTGTGCCTGGGTTGCTCTTTCCCAGCTGCTCCTCACAAAAGGCTATCGAGAATCTAGTTTTGGTCCTCTGCTTTTGGCATCTGGGGTACGAGCCCTCTGGCCCCTCGGTATTCCACGTCCAGATGCGCAGACAGCGAGAATTCGCTCGTGCGTGTGTTTAATGTCCCTGTGGTGTCTGTGACTCGTTACCGGTATCCACTGTGGCTAATAGTTATGTCAGAAAAAGAAAAAAAGTTCTTTCACTTTCCATTGAAAAAGATAAAAGCAAACAAGTTAAAAAAAAACATTTTAAGACCTACTCAGGCTTTTGTTTTTTTAACATGGTAAGCACAGCCACTGTGGTCCTTAAAACACGGATGTCTTTCATTTGGCTTAGCCTCAGTCTGGTGTTGCCGGTGGCTGCCCTAGTCCTTCCTTCAGGGGCGCCCGCTGGTGCTCGGAGCCGCGCGGGGCCGGACGCCGCGCAGGGCGGCCCGTGACGTCGGCAGCGCCGCTGGCTTCCAGCTCTCTTCGGCTGCACAGATTCCCGACCCCACCCAGTCAGTCATACTTCACAGTTTGCATGTTCACCTGAGAAACGAAATGGGGCTCTCAACCCTCAAGCAAGTAGAAACTCTTCACTCTAATACTGCTTTATGATGTAAAAGTACTTTTTTCTTTCTGTGAAGAGAATAGTAAGATCTCCGTTTCACAGACGAGGATGATCAAGCTTCAAAGGTCAGTAATGGCCAGGGACACAAAGCTAGTAAGTGGCCGCATCACAGCTCGAGTCTAAACCTGATTTCACATCCCCTTCGCTGTGCCTCACGGCGCACGTCTTCCACTACTGTGGATGTGGTGGAAGACAGATACATGAGGTCTGATCATTGTACTAGTTAGTAATATATTCACCACTGATGGAAAACTAAGAACTTGTTACAGAGGATTTTGTTCTCTTGCCTAATAACTATAACCAGCATCAACACAACAATGGCTAAAATCAGACTGGTGGGTCCCCATACTCTTAAACATCTAGATTCCTAAGAAGAGAGGGATGGAGAAAGTACAGATGTGGTGGAAAAAAAATAATTCTGCTAATAGGTTGATCAAATTTATCCCGGAAACAGTAATGCGGTGCAAGAGACTAGGTCACAAAGACATGGGGGCTCTTCCATCAAGGAGCCCCCCCTGTCTTGAGGCGGATGCGGTTAGACCTTTACAAGCATCTGATAAACTACGCTCTAAGAGAGGTGTGGACCCGAAGCACAGGGCAGATAAGCCCCTTTCTTATGAACAGTTAAAACGTTGTTAAGCAAGTTCAATCTTAACAAAGCTGATTTTATAAACAACATAAGACTATGTTGCATCATCAGCCAATAAAGGGCCCCTCCTAGTTTTCTTTAGACTTGAGTTTTGAATTGCAGAGGCATCGTTCTGGTGACAGATCCTTAAAGGCCTACTTTACGATCGTCAGCATGTGACAAAGCTAGCTGATTGTACACTGCTTCCTCTAAACTTTTGTAGCCAGAGACAGCTGTATTACACTGTTTTTTTGCCGCTCTGTTGTCCCCTCCTACCAGATAGAAGAAAGCCGAGTTTGCAGTCTCAGCAGAGGGCTGCCGTGGAACACTTGGGAGGACCACGGATACATCTGCGTATTAGGCGGGGCATGCCTGGGTTCTTTATCTTTACATTCTGTGCCTAAATACAATACCTACTCAAAAATGATTTGTCAAATGAAGAAATGTAAGGAAGACTGCCTAGTCCAGATTCACAATCACACCCAAAACTTAGATTTCTGCCAAGCTACCACTGATTTCCTACTACAGATATTTTTGCCCTAAAAATACAAGCCCCATGTTGACTAACCTGGGCTGACTCCCTCTGCTTTACAGAGACCCATTCCATGGGACCCAGGTGCAGCTTGGAAATTCAAACCATTGGTGACCGTGACACAGTAGTGTTCGATTCCCCTACCTCCTCTCTTAGCTCCTCATGTGCCCCCCGACCCCCAAATTATGGGCCAATCTCCTTCGTGCGCCGCTCAACCTCTACTTCCCTCCTAAGAAGGCCTTCAGTACCAGCTCTCACCGGCCCCTCTGCACAGCTCCTCCATCTCCAGCCCGAAAGCTCCCTGTGGCCCCACTCGGGCACCTGACTGCCCACTCAGCCTCTCACTGGGAAGGTCCACTGTCCCCTACCCAACTGGTTTCTTTTTGTCTGTTATTTTTATATATTTTTATTTATTTGACAGCACAAGCAGGCGGAGCAGCAGGCAGAGGGAGAGGGAGAAGCAGACTCCCCTGCTGAGCAGGAGCCAGACTCGATCCCAGGACCCTGAGATCATGACTCGAGCCGAAGGCAGACACTTAACTGACTGAGCCACCCAGGCGCCCCTCCTTTTTTCTTTTCTTTTTTAAAGATTTTTCCCGACGCAACTGGTTTAAAACCCAAGTGTCACCCTCCTAGTAAAACCAGCTCCTCCCTGGTAATGTGTCTAGCCACCCTGGCTGAAACCTTCGCGGTCCTGTCCTACTCCTTCCTCTGTCCAGCACGGAGGGCACCTCCCCGTAGCGGACAACCACCAGATCCCGTCCGTGTTCACAGTGTCAGTTCTGTTCCTCATGTCTCCTGCCACCAGCCTCACGTGCAGGTGCTAACAGCTCCTGCTGAAACTCCACAGTTCCATTCCTCCCCCACAAACAGGCCAGTCGTGTCCTCCCCACCAGTCAAAAACTCCCCTGGGGCCTTAGCCTCACAGTATAAAACTCAAACTCCTGAGCTCAGCATTCAAAGCCCTCCCAGGCTTGCCGCAACTTGGCTTTTCAGCAACATCAGAACATCTGATAGTCGAATATCCAACAGGCACCAAAACTCAGAAAAATTTGACATTTCGAAAGAACTCAGCACAGTAATCATGAAAAAAATCAAACTGTAAGGACTTTCTCTTATTTATTTTTCAGTTTACTGTTTTGGTTTTCGGTTGCAGAGAGGATGGGGCCGGGGTGTTGAGGAGATTGGTGACCTTTTGGTGCTTGGGACCACCAAAGGTCTTACTCTTGTCTTTCCTGTCGCTCCCTCCTATAACACAGACCTCTTCCTCAGAGAGGCTGACCTGCTTTGACCTTGATACAACACAGGCTACTGCAGTTGGCCTCACATCAAAGATATTTGTACATTACAGTTCATTTTCTCTAGTAATGTGTTAGCTGCTTGAGAGGAAGCACTGTGTCCATAATGTTGCCTAATTGAGTGCTTGCCCCGTGGTAGGAAGGGGCCCTTTCCACAGTCAGTCTGAATTGAAGGTGACCCTAGAAACTGGTTTCACTGATCAGTGGCAGAACCGCGGCACCGTATGGGGGAGTCCCTATCAACCTACAGGGAACATTGCCAAATCCTGCTGCAAGTAACTGAAAATTCACACTAACTTTCCCATAACCAACTTTCTGTAAAATCACTGAAAAGTCATTGCAAATCTTAGTTTAGAAGCTTCTGTGGGCAGAATAATTACAAAGAGAAAAATGTTACTTCCTTTCCAAACAAATGCTGGGTCCATTTCTATATGGAGGGACTTCCCTACTGCCTGTCTTTTAAGTTTCTGATGGGTTTGTTTGGGCCTTGAAAAGAACGTTTGAGCTGCGGAAACCTGCAGTGGAGGACAGACGGGAGCCTTACATTCCTTGAAAGCCACACTCTTGCCCTCACCCTCCACCTCCATCCTAACTCCTCCCCCAGGGCTCCTAAAGGCCAACGACGACGAAGTCTGGGGTACATCTCAAGACAAACACAGCTGCGGGCCGTGGGCTTTCGCACTGAGTCACCCCTCGGCAGTGTGGGCTGAAGCTCAAAGGCCCGTGGCTAACTCAGATGCTATCCTTTCCCAGCCACCCCGTATCTAGCACCTGAAAGTTTCGGAAACGATTGACCATCTGAAACACTCTGCATGGCCTCTGGCATCCAGGCCCACCCCCCCCACCATGTGCCTCCCCTTAGGTGGTGAGGCTGCAGGGGCAAAAAAGGTCGTTGTCCTCACTAATCTGCGGCTCCCTGCCTACCCACCCACCCACCCACCCACCCGGAGGGTCCCCTCCAGGGCTCAGGGGTTGGGGTCTACAGGAAACCTCATCTTGGCAGCCAGTGATAGTAAATAAAACAGAGGACTCCCCATTCAATACTTATCAAGAGAGGGTGTGGACACACAAGGACACATGGCTTTGTGGGGGTTTTCCTCCCACTCAGGTCTCCACCACTGCTAATCTCCCTGTCAACCACAACTGCACTGGCGTCCTGCCATCTGTCTGTGCTTTGGCCTTGTCAGCAGTTTGCAGCCTTTCTGTCACCCTGGGAAATTCACCATCAGTGACACCAGGTCCAGTGAACTCTGGTTGTCCAAGACTTGAAGACGGCCCCCCTAGGTGGGGATTCTCTCTTTCTGGATTCCCAATAGCAATTCCGAAAGCATTTACTGATCACCCACTATGTGCAGAGAAAGCCTCGCGTCCTGGAGGGTAGGAGGGGTGGCGCAAGCAGGGGAAACGAGCAGTCCTCCACGGTGCTGCCCAGGCCGGCCGGGAGCGCAGGGCACTGGGGGTGCGGGTGCAGAGCCCAGAGGGAGGGGAGCATGTCTACTGGATGCCGGCTCAGGGACAGGGCCTTCTCTGCACTGGGGCTAATATCTTTACGACACCCAGTCAGGTAGATGCAATCACACCCATTTTAAGACATGGAGACCGGAGCCCAAGATCACGCCACTGCCAGGTCATAAAGCTGCTCAGAAGCCAGACTCCTGCCACTGATATAATCGGGCCTGTTCTGTTTGTTCACTGACGGCAAGCAGACACAATGACATAAAATACGTATGCAGTAAATGCGACATCACAACCAGGAGAACAGGGTTTTTAAAAAAATATTTTTAATGTAATAGTGTTGGGAAAGTTGGATAGAAATCTAAAAAAAACGAAAAAAAATTACACTGTAGGTGGATTTAAAAAGACGCTAGAAAGTTATTTTTTTTAACAAGAATACAGTTGATTGTTTTTAGACCAAAGAAAAAGTAACACTCTAAACTCTGGAACTACTAAGACCAATAAATTTTACTATATGAAAATGTAAAATTGAAAATAAAGGAAAACAGCCAAGAAAAAAGTCTGGGAGAACATTTGAATTAAATGGGACACTGCTTAATCCTAAGTAGTTCGTATAAGTAAAAAAAAAAAAAAAAATAGTAGATAAATGTATGAAGGACATGATTAGACAGTTCACATAAGAAGAATTAAGTACGGAAAGACTTTTAATCTTATATTCAAAGAAATGTACATTAAAGTGAAGGAACCATTTTTACCTCATTACCTATTAAAGTGGAAAAAATATATCTTACTGATGAATATTTTTGACAAGATTGCGTTGAACCCAAAACCCTCATTCGATGCCAAACGATTCCTGGTCACTATAAACAACTGCACTGAGCCATTTTCACAGCCTGTGACCTTCACAAAAGCACTTACACTATGAGAATAGTGTGAAAGAAAGAGTTCGTTAAATGCAGTTATTTGTTACAAATTTCTGTAACAGCAAAAAATACTGGAGCCCCCCCAGGATTGTGGGTGTCACTCTTCAGACATGAGCAAAACTGCTCTGACTCTCCAGCAGACCCCACAGGTTCCCGGCCTCTAGGCGGGTCTTCACAGGAAACTCAAAGCTTGAGGGCTGCGATGCGCATGGAGGGACGAGCCCGAAACCATTCATTCCCTGGCCTCTCTTGCGTGTCTCTCCGCCTCTTGTAATTGGCCAGGGAAAAACAACCTTGACAAGAATGGCCTGGATATGGGCACGCTGAACGCTCCTTAAGCTCTTCCACTCCCTGAGGATCCCCATGGACCACAGGGACCTCAAGCTAGAGTGACCTTATGTCGCAGTTTGCCCAGAACAGTCCTGGTTTATGGCCCGGGTTAATTTCCATAGATCCTCTCTCTCTCAGAAGTGCCCCGGTTTGGATCATACATTATTTCATCACCCGGCCTCGACCCAACAGGCAACAGAACACCTACATGCATGAGCCCCCTGTGCTCCCTGAGTCCAGTGAATAGGACGGTATCCATATAGTTCCCAAACACAACCGCCCCAGGCCCATCGTTGACTCCTCTCTGCTGAGACCCACAACGTTACAATGACCTCTTGATCCTTGCCCTTCTATCCCCACCACCAGTAATCTATTTCAGATGCTCCCTATCCCCCCCCAAAGAATTATAACAGCCAACTCTGGGGTCTCCTTGGCCTGAGCCCCTCCCCCTAACCAATCCACAGTTCTGCCAGGGATCTTTTCAAAACAGATAGAGGTCATGCCCTACTCACAAATGTCCAGTGGCTCACTCATTCCTGGTGACAGCGTGGTGGGCTCTGGGGGGGGGCACAGACACAGAAACATTGGTCCCAACACAGTGTCTCCTGGGAGGGATGTCTGCTAAGAATTCGGACCCGGAACAAAAGCAAAAATTAACAATCAGGACCACACCAAAATAAAGAGCTTTGCACAGCAAAGGAAGCCATCAACAAAACGAAAAGGCAACCTACTGAATGGGAGAAGAGATTAGCAAATGACATATCCCATAAGGAGTTAATATTAAAAATATACAAAGAACTTATACAGCTCAACACTCAAAAACCCACAAATAAGCCAATTTAGAAAATGGGTAGAGGACCTGAGTAGACATTTTTCCCAAGAAGACACACAGATGGCCAACAGACACTAAAAAGATGCTCAACATCGCTCATCATCGAGGAATTGCAAATCAAAACCACATGAGGGATCACCTCGCACCAGTCAGAATGGCCAGTATCAAAAACCCAAGAAATAACGAGTGTTGGCGAGGATGTGGTGGAGAGGGAACCGCTGTGTTCCGTTGGCGGGAACAGAAATAGGCGCAACCATTGTGGAAAACAGTATGGAGGTTTCTCAATAAAAACAGAAATATCATACATTTGGGTATCTACCCAAAGAAAATGAAAACACTAATTCAAAAAAATATCTGCACCCCTATGTTCATTACAGTTATTTTTTTTAAAGATTTTATTTATTTGCAAGAAAGAGATAGTGAGAGAGAGCAGGAGTTGGGAGGAGAGGGAGAAGCAGGCTCCCCACCGAACAGGGAGCCCAATCCCAGGACCCCGGGATCATGACCTGCGCCGAAGGCAGACACTTAACTGACTGAGCCACCCGGGTGTCCCCATTACAGCATTATTTACAACAGCCAAGATATGAAAGTGACCTGTGTTCACTGATAGACAAATAGACAAAGGAAATGTGGTGTGTATATGTGTTCTCTAATTATGTGTGCTCTAATTATATATATATATACACATATATATAATGACAAATTAACCAGCCATAAAAAAAGGACCAAGATCCTGCCAAGTGAAATTTTCAGAGAAAGGTAAATGCCATTTGATTTCACTCATATACATAAAACCTAAAAAAAATTGAATAAACAACAAAAATAGACTCATAAATACAGAGACCTGGTAGTTGCCAGAGAGGAGGAGAGTTGGAGGGTAGGCAAAATAGGTGTAGCGGATTAAGAGGTACCAACTTCCAGCTATAAAATAAATAATTCCCAGGAATGAAAAGTACAGCGTAGGAAATATAGTCAGTAATACTGTAGCAACACTACGTGGTACCATGCGACCGTAAGTACACTTACGGTGGTAAGCACTGTGTCACGTATTGAATTGTCAAATCCCTATCTTATACACCAGAAACTAATATGTCAATACTTCAATATATAAAATTTTTTGAAAATTAAAAAAAAAAAAAAAAAGCATCTGGACCTAACTGGAGTTGCCCAGAATCTTTGCTGTAGATACAGCACACCAAACTAAAAGGCTTTTTTGCACAGCAACGGTAACCATCAACACAATGAAAAGGCAACCTACCGAATGCGAGAAGAAAGGGTACCTCCTGGAGAAAGGGCAGGCTTTCCTTCACCCATCTTCTCCTCCTCAGGGGCCACCACTCCCTCAAGGTCAGCCATCATTCCCACCCTTTCATCAATCCTCCCCTGACTCGGTCCATAAGGGCTCTCACCCTCCTCTAAACTTCTGACTCCTAATCAAAGACAACTAATGTGCTGCTAAATTAGGTACCATCTTGAGTCATCTTCTGTCCTGAGTTTACATCTGTGTTTGGCTTAATAGGTAGATTTGACCAGATGAGGGCAGATAAAGAAGGGCTGGGATTAAAATCCCAGGCCCCTCTCCTTTTCTGTCTGGATACCTCTTCCTCTCTAGCTTAAAACCTTCCCATGTGGCTCCATAAGGACCTGATTTGGTCAGAAAAGCCACTCTTTGAGTTAGGACATTTAGCCGGGTGCCTCCGGGGGCTAACAACAGCTGGAGAGCTCTGGTGGCCAATTCCTAATTAGGAGGTGGGCTCCCAAGTGCAGGCTCCCCCATTCACCCCAACCCCGCTGTGCACCAGATAGCAGAACCCCTTTTTCCTGGAGAACAGGTGAACCCGCAGCAGGCTGAGGCAACAGCAGGCCCCTCCTTACAAAACCGTCAGCCGGGGTTCGAGCCCCTCACCTCTAATAAAACGAGAAAACAGTGCCGAGAGCACGACCAGAAGCGATGTGGGGGATGAAAACAGCTGGGGGCTCTCGGGCACCAGCCAACTCTTGCAACCTGCCGTCAGACGGCTCCCACTGGGAGGCAGGGCAGGTCTCCCAGCACCTGCGGACCTTTCCTCCAAGAACCCTCTCGAAGCCTCCTCTGCCGGGTTCCCTACCCTTCCCCTGCGGCCAGCCCCCAAAACCTAGGCCTCTACCCCAGGAGCCTGCCCCTCCCACGCCACCCCCCTCCTCCCTCACCTTCCTGCCCACCCACCTGCCTCGGTCTGGGTGGCAGGAAGGGAGGTGCTGGGCACCGGCCGTGAAGAGCAACCCCCCCCCCCAACCTCTCGCTCAGAGCTCCGGCCGCCTGCACCCAGGCTGCGTCCCGCACAGGCCTCGCGGCACCTTCCCCACCCCACCCCCCCGCCGCCATGCCTGTCACCGAGCCCTGGATCCCCAGCCCGGGGACGGCGTCCTGGGACTACTCGGGGTCCGGCGACCTGGAGGAGCTGGAGCCGTGCCCGGTCCGGGACCTGCCCTACGGCTACGCCTACGTGCCCGCGCTCTACCTGGCGGCCTTCGTGGTGGGTCTGCTGGGCAACTCCTTCGTGGTGTGGCTGCTGGCCGGGCGGCGCGGCCCGCGGCGGCTCGTGGACACCTTCGTGCTGCACCTGGCCGCCGCCGACCTGGGCCTCGTGCTCACGCTGCCGCTGTGGGCGGTGGCGACGGCGCGCGGCGGCCGCTGGCCCTTCGGCGAGGGCCTCTGCAAGCTCAGCGGCTT
This sequence comes from Potos flavus, assembly GCA_028534135.1. Classification (NCBI taxonomy): domain Eukaryota; kingdom Metazoa; phylum Chordata; class Mammalia; order Carnivora; family Procyonidae; genus Potos; species Potos flavus. The sequence continues at coordinate 33,873,384 of CM052893.1, forward strand.
CGCGCTGGCCGGCACGCGCTGCGCAGGCGCGCTGCTGCTGGCGGGCCTCAGCGTGGACCGCTACCTGGCCGTGGTGAAGCTGCTCGACGCGCGGCCGCTGCGCACCCCGCGCTGCGCGCTGGCCGCCTGCTGCGCCGTCTGGGCCGCGGCGCTCCTGGCCGGCCTGCCGTCCCTGGCCTACCGGGAGCTGCAGCCCCTCCCCGGCGGCCCGGGCAGCCAGTGCGGGGAGGAGCCCTCCGACGCCTTCCAGGTGCTGAGCCTGCTGCTGCTGCTGCTCACCTGCGCGCTGCCCCTGGGCGTCAGCCTGGTCTGCTACAGCCTCATCTCGCGCCGCCTGCGCCGCCCGCCGCACCCGGGCCGGGCCCGGAGGAACTCGCTGCGCATCATCTTCGCCGTCGAGGGCGCGTTCGTGGGCTCCTGGCTGCCCTTCGGCGCCCTGCGGGCCGTCTTCCACCTGGCGCGCCTGGGGGCGCTGCCGCTGCCCTGCGGCCTGCTGCTGGCGCTGCGCTGGGGCCTCAGCGTCGCCACCTGCCTGGCCTTCGTCAACAGCTGCGCCAACCCGCTCATCTACCTGCTGCTGGACCGCTCGTTCCGCGCCCGGGCGTGGCGCGGGGTGTGCGGGCGCCCGGACCGCCCGGCGCGCGGGGGCAGCTCGGCGTCTTCGCTTTCCAGGGACGACAGCTCGGTGTTCCGGAGCCCGGCCGGCAGCTGGGAGCGAGCCCGGACGGCGAACGCTGGCCCGGCCCTGCTGTAGCCGGCCCCCGCCCGGCGGAGGTGGCGGCCCCGGGGGACCGAGTGTGGGAGACTCCCCAGACGTGCGTTCTCTGCTGCCGGCAGCCCGCTTGGGCCGCACTGCCTGGACTCCCTAGGCCTCCTTCGTTAGCTTTCCCAGGACCTCAGCGCTTTTGGAACTCCCGCCCCCAAACCAGCCTGCTGAGAACAGCCGTTCTCTCAGCCCAGTGGGCAGTGGGGCTGATTTTCTTCAGTCCGATAAAGGTCCAATGAGATGAAGCAGACAGCAGTCTGGACACCCACAGTTCCGCCGAGTAGAAGTTTCGTTCTCTGCCCCATTGGGAATAGCGCTGGCCAGAATACCTAACACAGAGCACACCCCCCAAAAGGGGCTGCTGTCTCCGGCTATGCTTTCTCTGAACGCCTACAATAGTCACTGCCTTCTGAGAAATACCTTTCGGAACTCAGACCCTCTGGCCCTCTCACTCTCCAAAAAATGCTATAGAATATGGGAATTGACAACTCTTTTGCATTTAGTCATCTTTGTAGCTGTCTATGCTGTATCATTAGTCACTATCAGTTCAGGTTTGCATTTTCAAAGCTCACCCAAGCCATGGGAACCCGCCCCGGTGTGTGCTGCCCACTTTTTTCCTCCTGACAATTTCCGGGAAAGTGCTAGACCTACCCTAGTTTTGTATCCTCTTCCCATTCCCATGAAGTGGATGGACCCACCCTGGAAATTATCTTGGCCCTTTCCTCTGGACAGAAGATTCTGAAATCTTTCACCAGACATTCAGATTCTCTGTCACTGAGCCAGGGACACCAGAATCATCTGCATCAGTTCACCTTTCTCAATAAAAACTTGCTAGCCTGAGCTTGACAATCATGTCTTTCTTTACTTGAGCAGTGGGAGTGAAATGAGTGTCAGGAGGAAAATCCAATACTGGGTCAGACAAAATTCAACCCAGTAGTTGAGGTTAACCTCAGATGATCAGGATTTAGTGTGATGTCAGGGACCTAGACAGTTAGCTGCACCGTTGCGGGTGCAGTAATCCTACAGAAAGGCAACAAATCCTTTGCTTTTATTATTTTACAGGACGTTTCACATTTTGAAGGTTACCCAAAAAAAAGAAAAGAAAAGAAAAAGATATAAGGGCATCTGCTAGCCAGGTGTCACTTCAAAGAGGAAATGAGTCGCTGTGATTTGTATTGGGCATTTTTCCCTATCCTTTTTGAGACCATCTATCCATTTTCTGACTCTGACTTACCCTTTAAGGTTTCTGGAAGGTTTGGGAATTCGGTGTTGATACTTTTGATTTAAGAGGATTTGGCCTAAAGGAATGTTAGTAAGTGCAGGGAAAGGAATGTAATTCTCCTTGAGAACTGCCTCCCAGCCAGCTCTCCACCAGGCCAATGATAAAGTTGCAGGCTTCAGGGGCAGCATCCCCTGAGATCAGCACTTCAGTGCTAGGTTGGGTCTGAATGCTGGGCATTCAATCTCAAGCTGCTTAACCCCCTACCTAATACCGCTGCATTTGTATTTAGCATTTGGGACTGTTGGATTAGAGTGGATTGAATGTCACAGCCCACCGTGACCCCACCTGTCAGCTGCCCCTCGTAAGCGAGGCTGTTAAGAAAGGTTAAGCATACTCTTCCCACACACCCAGACAGAGGCAGGACTTGCAGTCTGTGGGGTCCCTGGTGCCAGCAGGACAAATTTCAGACACTCTCACGGTTTAAGAGCTCAAGTCGATCATGGCTCTTCTATCCTCACCATTGCTCTCCGAGGCAAGAAATTATTCTTCATCGGGGTGCCTGGCTGGCTCAGTCCAAGGAGCATGTGACTCTTGTTCTTGGGGTCGTGGGTTCGAGCCCCACGTTGGGTGTAGAGATTACTTAAGTAAATAAGTAAATCTTTAAAAGAAAGAAAGAAATTATTCTGTGTCATAGGGCGGGCTTGCAGGATAGGGGAGGTAGCTCTCACGTGGGTTGGGATGTGGTGAAACCTCAGCTTACAGACCAGGCACTTCTCTCGGCTGTTCTGACTAAGGTTCCACCTCTACTCCCACCAATTTACTTCTCCTGACGTACTGACTCATTGAGCTCCCTGAAGACAGATGGGAAGAAGGCTTCTCCATGCCCAGGTGGGCTTTCCTAGCCCCCCGGAGTACTTACTGATACTTAGCATTTCCCTCCCGCTGCAGACCTCCGGCTGATGGGCCGTCGTGGAGAGAAAGTTCCCTCCCTTTGTTTGCGTAGGTCACTGAATCAGTCTGCCTTGGGTCCCTTGGAAGTTTTCTTTTCTACTCACACAAGGGTGAAAGAGGACCAGTAAACTTCCAGTTTTCACTGAGGAAGACGAGGCGCAGGTTCAGGAAAGAGCTGGTTAAATGAGCACTCCCACATATATTGTCGACAGGAGTGTTAAAGGGCAGATTCGCAGATTCTTTTATTTTCTTTATTTTTTTAAAGATTTTATTTATTTATTTGACATAGAGAGAGAGAAAGAGAGAGAGTGTGTGTGTGTGTGCACAAGCAGGCAGGGCTGCAGGCAGAGGGAGAGGGAGAAGCAGGCTCCCCGCTGAGCAGGGAGCCCACCGCAGGCTCGATCCCAGGACCCTGAGTTCATGACTTGAGCCAAGGCAGATGCTTAACAGACTGAGCCAGCTGGGTGCCCAAAGGGCAGATTCTTTTAGAAAGCAATTTGTCAATCAATACCCAGAACTTTAAAAATATTCATATCCCATCCCTCCAAAATCTTCATTCCCTGTGACCCTGTGATTTCATGTTCGCCATTCTCAACTAAGACAATAATACTAAATAAGAAAAATGTGATGCACTAAGTTCTAAAACATTATTAAAGACCGAGCCTGAAAGGGAACAACCTGAATGTCTGATGGTGTGATGCCCTCCTTAATAAAAAGGGCTGTTGTTATGCAAATTTTTAAGATGTTGCTTAAAGGAGAGATTGGAAAATAAAAGAATAAAAGAAAAGAAGGTAACAAAATTCAGTGTGTTGAACACCCACTCACTTCAAGCTCAATAATTGTTGGATGGGTTTTGGTAAAGTAAAACATTACATGCCACGACGTCGTGTGGACAAAAACTATCTTTCGCTCTTTTCCTTCTCTTGCACAAGTTTTAAGCATCACAGGTATGTTGCTTTTCTCGTGGTGCTAAGGAAGGAAATGCCATCTGTCTTACTTCTTTGTTCATTGCTCGTCTCTCCCATCAGAATAAGGAAGGACTCCCTAAGTGAAGGGAGTTTGCTTTATTCAGTGCTGTCTCCCCATTGCCTGGAACGCTGCCAGGCACTCATGAACTGCCTATCGAAGGAATGATCATCAGAAGCACAGCATCATGTGAACTAATATGATATATCGTGAAGAGTAGGAGGAACGATGTGTCATTTTATGTATGTTTGATAAAAGGGCACAGAAGAAAGTCTAGAGGAAATTCAATAAATGTTAGCAGTGATTGTGTCAGAGTAAGGGGATTATAGATCCCTCCCCCCCATCTCTTTATTCTCGAAATTTGTATAACTTTTTTCTTAAGGGCAGTTATCAAAGGGCCATGAAACTGCCAAAGCTCCTGGGCTAACATTGTCCTGGGTCCTGCCTCCTGCCACCACTGCTAGCTGCCTGTCCTGGGGTGTCTCTCTGCCCGCGAGCCCCACTTTCTTCATCTGAAGAATGGAGATGATTATGTCTGCTTGGGCTGCTTGGTAGATCAAAGAAAATCATGTTCTTGAAAGTACTTTGTAAGCTGTGGTGTTTTAGACAAACAAACCACAGGAGCCCCGCCTTGGGATTATCTGGTTCCAGGCCCGGCTGCCCCCTCCCTGTCCCCATCCCCACCCCCGCCCCTCCCTGCCGTGGCCCTCGCTACCCTCCCTTGCCAAGGAGGTGAGAAGGGTGGAGCTGCTCTGGGGTTTTGAAAGGTCAGCATCAACTACACTCAAATTAAAAAAATAGATTAAAAAAAAAAAAAGGAAAAAGGTCAGCACCTGGTCAAAGGCTGGGCACATTTGCCATGTGTGATTCTGATTTCATTCTTGTGACTAATTCTGGGCTTTTTTTCTCACTTCCCTTGACCTCCAGGGTTCTTTCTCAGGGCACAGTGTGGGAACCCAGGCACCCCCCCGGGGTGATGAGTGATCTGAGGAGTTCAGAAGAATGGCAGAGCTGGCAAAGCTGCCCTTGATGATATGACTCAGTCCCCGTGTCACTCTGGGGGTAAAGTGAGGACTCTGGACACTCGGGAGGGCTTCTCATGTGGTAGACCTTATCAAGTCTAAATCTCTCCCTTACTGGGGCGGAGCGACCCACAGGAAGCTCCTGACCGCCCCCCTTCCCTGGTTTCCAGTCCCCCAGCCTCAGGAGAATGGGGCAAATGATAGAAAGACTCATAGCCAACAGACCAGGGAATGCTTGGAAAGGAGAGGAAAAGAGAAAGCAAAGATGTGCGATCGCTCTCCCTCTTCATGATCACCAAAGTCGAGAAGTCTGTATTGGGTGTGTAATGACATCTTTCATGAAAGTAGACACTGCCTGAGATTCACATTTACTACCTCATAGTACTTTAGAGCTAGAAACCCATTTTGTCCGTTCTAAGAGGACACCGAGGATCAGAGATGGGAAGTCACTTGTTTAAGGTAATAACAAGACCCCTTGTGTCCGTGTAACACGCCACAAATGTTTACAAGGCACACACACATGATTTCATCAATTCTCACAACCCTGCAGCAGGCAGGAATGATTAGCTTCATTTTACTGACAACGAAACTGACAAGTAAAGAGGCTTGGTCAAGGTCACAGAGAAGCAAACACTGTGGCTCAAACCTTTGTCGAACCCTCCTGCCCTCTCTTCCTCAGCTTCCCCTTCCCATGGGATACCCAAAGAGGCACTCACTCTCTCCATTCTGAACCCAGCTCCCACTCGGCGACTCCCCGACCCAGGCTCTCTCTTCAAAATTTTAAGAATTTCCAAGACACATACCATATAATCTTACTTATATGTGGAATCTAAAAAAACAAGACAAATGAATAAACAGAAAAAGCGGACTCAGACCTAGAAATACGGAGAACAAACTGGTGGTTGCCTGAGGGAAGGGGGGGATGGGCAAAATGGTTGAAGAGGGGATGGGAGATCCAGGCTTCCGGTTGTGGAATGAATATGGGAATAAGTCATGTGAATAAAAGGTACAGTACAGGGAATCTAGCCAATGATATTGTCCTCCCATTGTCTGGTGGCAGATGGCAGCTACACCCGTGGTGGGTACAACATAACGTAGAGTTGTTGAATCACTATGTTGTACACCTGAAACTATTGTCCCATTGTGTGTCAACTATACTCAAATTAAAAAAAAATTTTTTTTTAATTTTTAAGACCTTTCTTCTGATTATTAAAATAACACCGGTTCTTCTTTAATAAAAAGTGAAATTAGAGGAAAATACAAAAGAAAATATAAAAAACACCCATCATGCCACCATGAAAAGATACCTTAGAATATTTTTCTATGTGTATAACAATAAACATGTGTACATTTTTTTTACCCACCAAATTGGGGATAATCTACGTGAGACCATAGACTGAGTCCATTGTGTTCCCAAGCGTATACCCAGTGCCGGACACAAAATTGGCACTCAGTAACTATATGTTGAATGTACATTATATACATTATTTTGGCACTCACTCTTTTTTTAAATTAAATTACACCCAACATGGGTCTTGAACCCATGACCCAAGATCAAGAGTCACATGCTCAAAAAAAAAAAAAAAAAGAGTCACATGCTCTACCAACTGAGCCAGCCAGGTGCCCCTATATACATTATTCTGTAGCCTGCTTTCTTCACTTAGCAATATGCCATATTTTATCATATCATTGGATATTTTTCTAAAATATGTTTTTAAGGTTACAATACATCATTATATATGAAATATAATCTCATTTATGTAACCAAGCCTCTAATCTTTTTTTAAAGCTTATTTATTTTTTAAAGTAATCTCTACACCCAACATGGGATGCAAACTCATGACCCCAAGATCAAGAATTGCACGGTCTTCCAACAGAGCCAGCCAGGCACCCCCAGACCCCTAATCTCGTTTCGATTTTTCACCCTTATAAATAATTCTATGATGACCATCCTTGTACAAAGATTTCTAATTCATTTTTAGGGCAAATTCCTAGAAGTGAAAGTATTCATCAAAGATTATAAATAGTTTAAGACTTTTGGTACATTGTGCCAAATTGTTAGAACATTTGTGTTCTCTCTAGAGGTGTATATGACTGACCATTCACCACACCGTTAACAAACACCACCAGGAATTATTATTTTTAAAAATATTTGTCAATTTGGTATCCGCCCAACTTAAAAAGAACACAAGATTACCATCGTATTATATTTTTCCAAAGACTTGTAACTTGTGCAAGGATCTTCCCTAAAGAACTTGTATTACTATCTCCATTTTACAGATGAAGGCGCTAAAGTGCCTGCCAAGAGCTCTATTGACTTGCTGGGGGTCACACACACATGGCAGAATTTAAAACCCATGCACTCCGGCCCACAGCTCAAGTCAGCTTCCATCTTCCACTAGTTTACTAGCACCTGCCTTACCCTGTTTATCTCTCATCAGTACTAACCCAAATGGCACACTGAGGTCAAGACCACTATTACTGGCCCCGCACAGAATTACCCTACTTCTGTTCTCAAAAGATCAATGGTTAAATGATGGTTAATTTTTTGTGTAAACTTGACAGGGGGTGGGCACAAGGTGCCTAGACATTTGGTCAAATGTTATTCTGAGGTGCCCACAGGCGTGCACGAGATTCACATGTGAATCAGTAGACTGAGTAGAGAACATTGCGCCCCTCACGTGGCTGGTAGGGGGAGAGGGAGGTGGGAGGTAGAGGACTCATCCAGTCCATCGGAGGCCTGAACACAACCAAAAGGCTGTGTAAGAGGGAATCCACTCTCTACCTGACTATCTGAGTGGCGACATCAGTCTTCTTCCTTTGGACTCAGACTGGGATTGGAATTTCCATCCTCAACTCTCTCCTGGGTCTCCAGCTTACCAACTGCAAATTTTGGGACTTTTCAGCCTCCGTAATGGTGTGGGCCAATTTCTTATAATACATGTCTTTAGATAGATGGTTGGATTTAGATGGATATATATATATATATAATGCTCTAATATATATATTTATCTCTTCTATTGGTTCTGTTTCTTTGGAAAACCCAGACTAATACAATCAGGGTCCCCTCACTGAGGAGAGCTTGAGCATCAGAATGAGAGGATGAATGGGGCTCTTTGCAGGTGTGTTGAGCTAAGGGATCAAAATGGGGAGAAACTGTGCAAACAACCGCCCCTCCCCCACACTGCCTGGGTAGTCCTAACTGGCAAGTTAGGTAGTGAAAGCAGAGGGGCTTGGCTTTGGTGGGCAGCAAAGCCTGAAGTACAGATCTGAGACAACGGCTGCTCGTGTCTGGGTGGAGGCTGTGGTTTGCCCCAGGGAGATGTGCTAGACGCGGGGTGATTAATCTCGCGCACCGTGCTCTGAAAATGACTGTCTTCATGATGCGCATGCTCGCATCGCGTCTCTAATCCAATCTGTCTCTTCGCCACGGCCCCCAGCCACCCGAAACAAGCTTTGTGCTCTCCCCATACTGGATTCTATGCACACAAAGTCACAGCATAGTAGAGGACACAAGGCTTGCAGAATTCTTTCCTTCTATCTTTTTAAGCAAAGTCTTGGGTGCTTGCTCGCTTTCTTTCTTTCTTTCTTTCTTCTTCTTCTTTTTTTTAATAACAAATTGTTCCAAATCTTCTCAGGTTTCATTTTTTAAATTACCATATGATTACCATAAAGACAGAAAAATGTCATATTAAGAGTAAAATAACTCCAGACCCTACAGCCTAATCGCAGTAATTTTCACGTTGGCACATTCTCTTTCCAACCCTTCTCTATCATGGTCACTCTTACATTGTTGTCATCAAGAGATGTTCTGTTTTGTTTTGTTCTGTTTTCCGGAATATACCAGAAACATTTTTCTATGCCACTATGTAGATTTCCTAATGCTCACTTCAGAAGGCTTCCCTCTCCCTGTGGATAAACCATAATGTAGCTAACCGATCTCCCTGTTAGACATTCAGCTTGCTCTGGAGCTTTCGCTTGGATAAACACGCAGCAGCGAGCATTCTTCCCATCGAGCTCAGGCCTGGTTTTGGATCCCCGTTCCAAACCGAACCGAGCTCCCTGCCACCTGCTTCCCCTCCTATAGGCTCTTCTCCTTTGCCACCCTGCATCACTCTATCACCTCTGATGGTCTGTCTCCTTCGAAACACCAAAACCCCTCACCTCAACAGCAGGAGCTGTGGGCTCATAAACAATGCATTTTGGAAGTCCTTCGAAAAGTAGCACGGCACATGAATGTAATGAAATGCATGTCAGTAATTATTATTATTTTAGACCCTAATGGACCGGCTGTGAAAAACAGTGTAACATAGGACCTTAGCGCATAAGCCGGGGCCGCCGCCTGGGTTCAAGTCCCAGCTCTGCTTCTCACTTTCTTTGTTACCCGGGTAACGTATTCGACCCTCTCCGTTTCAAAATCCTCATCTGTAAAATGAGAATAACGCTTTTCACCTCAGTGGGCACGTGAAAAAGTTAAACGTGTTACTCTATGAAGTGCTTAGAACTATGTGACACATATTAAGCATTCGATGTTTGCTATAATCATTGTGGGTAAAATAAACAATACAAACTATTCGTTAAGTAGAACTGAATTATACCATAGCTTGGGATTTCTCTTCTCCGATTCACTGATTCACCACATTTTTATTTTGCATTTGCTATGTGTCACTTAGTCAGCAAGGCCGTGGGGCTACAGAAATTAAAAAGACTCCCGGTTCCCGCAAATAACAACCACTGATGGCTTGAGTCTCCATCCCACACGTGCAAAAGACGGAAAGTGTGGGCTTACGGGCATAAGGGCAATAAAAGCCACACAGACCTTCGATTTGAGCTAAAATGCTATTTTTCTTTTCCTCTTTTTGAAACTCAAAATTATACAAAGAATTATGTACCATGTGAATAAGTCACTTCTATAATCCTTGATTTCCAGAGAGTTGGTTGACCAGAGTGCCCCTTGAGTGAAAGCCTGGGAGTAGACCCAGGTCATTCTGTCTCTCAGGGCAGGGACTCCCTCGAGCCCGGAACATTCCCTGACACGAGGCGGGCAGGCAGCCTTCCACACACACAGCCACTCTGCTGAGGGGCCCTGCCCAGCCCTGGGTGGGGGTGGGATGAGGGGACCCCTCTGGTCCACAGTCCCGCGATCACAGGCCCAACCTGTTCTCCAGAGACTTATCTCACGTCTTGCTCTTAAAAACATTTTAAATATCTTATAAAATGTACCCACCAAAAGGCTGGAAGCATATATCCATCAATTAAAAATCAAACAATCACGGCAAAACCATCCGCACACTCAACCATGCTGTCCATTACCACAAACAAGGCAAGACAAACAAGTAACATTGAGTTGGAAAGTAAAATTCATTTCTCAGCCCACTTAATAAATGCTTTTGACATTTCAGAATCTGTTTCCCTGTGGTCCGGTATCAAGAGAGACCCACGCATATGGGGTCTGGTACTCTCGGCAGTTAAAGTCTCGAAAGACACCGAAGCAGAGCCTGTTGCGGGGGCCCCCCACCAGGCTCCGTAAACAGGGAAGTTATTTTAAAATATAATAAATCAACAGGGACTTCTTTTGGGGGTTTTCTTATATCATAACCTGAATTTAGAAGGTAGGTCAGTAAGAAGGCGATTGCCCACACCGCATGACGTTTACTGCTTTTTAAGAAAAAAATTATTTTAAATAGAAACAAAAAAATCACCTTTTGCAACCTCGAAGAAAATAATTGATTCAGGCAACGATCACTGGTGATGCTAAAGCCACGGGGACGGGAGCTGGACCATTACACGATGCTCCCCTATTGCCTCAGGGACTAGTTCCCAGTGAGAAGGGAGAAAACACAATGTGACAAATACAGAGGTCAGGAGCAAGTTCAGTGACAACGCGAGGAGGCAAGCAGATAAAACACAGAATGTAGGTCATTTCATGAGACAACTGACCTGATTTCAACAAGTCGTGATAAAAAAAAAAAATTGGGGGGGAAGGGGACCCACACAATTTCAATGTGTAGAGCTTACCTGGATCCAGCTAAACACAGACCACTTTTAAAAGACAGTGGTGGGACAACTGGGGAACTCTAAACATGACTTGGTATCAGGTAATATTAAGGGGCTATTGTAATAACGATCAAATGATTCTGTAAGAAAAGCGTCCAGTTTTTTTTCACAGATGTGCTCTGAAACATTTCGAAGTGATATGTCACCATGTCTGGGACTTTCTTTAAAATATTTTGCTGAAGAAAAGATAAACTAAGGAAATATAGGGACATGTTGATAATCACTACGTCCAGCTGATGGATAAATGAGAATTCATTACACTAGACTCTCTTATTTATGTTGGAAAGTATTCATAATAAAACGTTTTAAACTATTAATTTTAACTCTTAATTTTAAATTACAGAAACTGCATCTGAATAAAGAATATATTTTCGCAGCAAAAAGTCCACACAGAAATGATAAACAAAGCTCAACCCCTCTTTGTCCCCCAGTCCCTAGGCCAGCCCCCTCCCCAGAAGTAAATACCATTAGCATTTGGGTATATAGAGATTATTTTTCCATTTCTTAGCTGCACCTGCTGGAATCCCAGCTCTTAGCAGTAGGCAAGGATAGAAAGTAGACATCACCCACTTTCCAGCATCCAAGACATATTTGAAGTTTCTTGGACAAACTGAGTGGCTTCTCGTCCCTGATTTCAGCTTAGGGGGCTTTTGCCCATCACGAACACCCAGCTTAACTTTGCCTCAAGATCCTCCCTCAATCCCACCTGGGGCCTTTCAGCCCCTTCACAGAACCGACTGCAATCACTTCACAGAACCGACTGCAATCACTTCACAGAACCGACTGCAATCACTTCACAGAACCGACTGCAATCACTTCACAGAACCGACTGCAATCACTAAGGCCCCTCTCTCTGCCCACACCCCCACAGAGCTATCAAAGCACGTAGAGCACTTTCGTGCAAGAATTTATGACAAAATAAAATTAAAAAAAAGAATTTATGAACAAACAGATGGAAATATACTGACCAGTCACAGAGGGGTCGGGACAAGAGCTGTGGGGTGGGAGGTGTGAAGAGGTCACACACAGCTGGGTTTATGGACCATTTGAATGGATTTTAAGAGCATCATATCTCAGGGTAAACCATTCTCCTTTCTCTTGCTTTCTCATCACGCTGAGTATTTTAGGAGGAGACAGAAGTGGGAGGTATGAATTTGTTTCTAATTAATACATGCCAAGGCCCCAGGCCCAGGGCCGGTCACAGGAGGAAGGTGGCCTTCTGAAGCCTCGAGCTGCTAAACCACAGGAAGTGAAACTTGGTCACCAGTAAACAGGTTTGGACCACTGAAGTCGTAATTATCATGCAGAAGTTTCTTTTCTTTTTTTTTTTTTCCTGAGAGTTGGGTGTGTGGAAGAAGAACTTATTTTTCTTTTAAGATTAGGAATGTGGGAAAAAACGTCTTTTAAAAAAATTACTACCAGGATGCCTGGGTGGCTCAGTTGGTTAAGTGTCTGCCTTCGGCTCAGGTCATGATCCCGGGGCCCTGGGATCAAGTCCCACACTGGGCTCCCTGCTTAGCGGGGAGCCTGCTTCTCCCTCTATCTGCTGCTGCTCCCCCTGCTTGTGCTCTCTCTCTCTCTCTTTCTGGCAAATAAATAAATAAAATCTTTAAAAAATAAAAAAATAACAATTTTAAAAAATCACTACCTTTCCCAGGTGCCTGGTTGGCTCAGTCCATGGACATGTGACTCTTGATCTTGGGGTCAAGAGTTGGAGTCCCACTTTGGGTGGAGAGATTTCTTGATAATTACATAATGGTCCACCATCCCCATTTTACAGAGGAAGAAACAGGCTAATTTGTCTGAGTCCAAAACACGTACTTTTTACATCTCTCCTAAATTATGTCCCTAAGCTGCTCAATAACCACCTACCAGATAAAGTGAGGAAAGGCCCCAACTAGGTCAGGGGCTACTTTGGAGGGCACCTCTACCTCCAGGCGTTTGAGAAAAGCAACTGGTTATTGGATTTCTGATAATCCAGCCCTGATCAGAGTGGCAGACACCCCCGCCCTCACCCTTCACCTTTCCCGCCAGCTCCCCTGCCAGCTGCTCGAACTCATGACCTGAGGTGCTGCTCAGACAGGGACTTGGGGGCCTGGGGTCTGCTCCCAGGGGCCTGGAACTTCTCCACCACACATAACCCTGCCAGGGAAGAAATGCAGTGGGGACCAGGCTGACAAAGTCTTACTACGTGCCATCTGACTTCAAGCAGATACGGGCTTTCTCTGGGGGCCCTGGAAGGGGGGGATGAGGAGAGCTGGGAGCACAGGCGCCCTCAGGACCCACATGTCCCATCTGTCGGGATGCTGGTCTCCGCCATATTTGAAAGCCCCACGATTATTACTGCTTTCTCTGCTCTGTGGTATTTAGCTTTTTATATTTGCAGTTGTATTGTTTTTAACATAATTCACTATCTTTTCCTAAAGTTTCAAAATCTTGGGGCGCCTGGGTGGCTCAGTTGGTTAAGCATCTGCCTTCGGCTGAAGTCATGATCCCAGGGCCCTGGGATGGAGCCCAGCACAGGGCTCCCTGCTCGGTAGGGTGTCTGCTTCTTCCTCTCCCTCTGCACCTAACCCCCACGCCCCCCCACACACACCGCCTTGCTTGCTCTCTTGCTCTCTCAAATAAATAAATACATGAATAAACAATCTTTTTAAAAATTTTAAGTTTCAAATTCTCTGGGTCTCTAGACACAGAAGAGAGGATGGCTGGAGACCAGGGCCTGAGGGGCGTGCTGGGCAGTGACCCCAGAGCGAGGGAAGGTAGGCTGGGGGCTTGGGGCTTGCAGTGAGGAAGGGGCCAGTTCATCCCTCGGGAGAGGAAGCATCCACGTCCTCCATCAGCTGGGCTATAGGAAGCAAGGAAGTCTCCGGCTAGATTAGAGCCTAGGACAACTCCACTCCACCCTCGTCACTTTGACTCTCAGGACTTTTTTCCTCCGAGGCACAGGGAAGACAGACCAGAAATCATCGGTTCAGATCCAAGAGCGGTCAACTCTCGCCCCCTGGTGGTCCTATCAGGAAGAGCAAGCTACGACTGAAGCTTGCACAGTAGGGGAAGGGGGGAGGATGGCGACTCGGGGGCCAGTGCTCTGGACAGGAGGTCCTCAGACATAGTGCTGCGGCCCCTGGGATCCTATGGGAGGCCTGGCGGCTCGGATGGAGGAGGTGGAGAGGAAGGGGTAGAAAGAACGAGAGAAGGCGAAGGAAGAGAGAGAAGGTGGGAAGGGTAAGGGGCAGGACTCTAAGCACGGTGGAGAGGATCTGGTGGCATCCAGAAACCAGCTGAGAATTGCTGACCTGCACGATGCTGCTGGGTCTTGGGGAAGTGGGTTCCTTTTCCACCTCATGCAACTCAGGAGTTGAGCCCCACTGATGGGTCTGTCCTGCATTCCAGGTAACTCTCTAAACTCAGTATCTTGGCCCCAACTGCTCTTCCTTTGGGACAGTTGAGTGAAACCCCCTGGCTTGACCCCTTAGGGTGGTCGTACGCATTTCCCATAGCTACTCACCTGCCTGCCGCCAGCCTGTGCCCCGTCGAGAGGGTTCTGGCCCACAGAGGCAGATGCCAACGGGCAGTGCCCCTCCTGCACCTGCCCCCAGCTGCGAGCTGCAGGATGCGGTCAGGAGAGAAAACAGGGCCTCGGGCTCCGAGTCATTCTGGGGTTTCCAAAAGGCTTCTTGCCGAGGGCATCGACAGGGCACTGTCTGGGCCACTGAGAACCGACTCATTCTCTTCACCCAGCCCACGGAGGGAGGGGGAAGGGAGGGGAGGGTGGGCAAGGTGAGTGAGCCTCATCCTCTGCTAGGCCCAAGGGCCTGAGGACACCTGAGTCAGCAGGACCAGGGCAGCTCCCATGGGCAGGGAGAGTTCTGGGGCACCCCCTCCCCGCAGTGTGTGGGGGAGGGCTGCTCCCAGCGCAGACGGGCAGGTGCCCAGCCACCACGAGGCTTTCAAAAGCTAAGCTATGGAGTTTCCAGCTCGTTCCCCCTTCTCCTCTCCGGCAGGAACTCAGAAAGCTTTTCTCAAGACCCCTCCACCACTTCCCAGGACTAACCATACGATGGAAAAGACCTGTGGCCCCCTTCGGCCAAGGTGAGAAGGACAGAAACCTGTTGGGCGCTTGGTGGCCTCTCCTAGTGAGCACCCCTCCCCCTCCTTCCATAGTCTGAGCTAGTCAGTTCCCCGTGAGGGCTCCGGTTTCTGCTTCCAGAACACTGCTTCCCCAGCCCTGGCTTCTTCAGACCCTGCTCCAACCAGTCCCAGGCTCTGTGCTCAGAGCTGTGCGGCAGCAACTCAAGCTACAGCCTAGGGACTGCTGATACATTTTGCTTGACTCCTTTTGAGTTTTTAATAAAAGAATCGAATGCATACAAATTGGAAGATTTCACATAAACATCTGGATTTCCAGCTTTTGTTTTAAAAATAGAAGCCCTTTTCTTGTGACATTCGTAGTGACGGCTGCCCTGAGACAGAGCCTCAGTGTTGGAATTTGCCATAGTCTCCACCATGCCCTTTTGTGACCCCCCCCCGACATATGCCAAGGCCAGGTCCATAAGTCAATTTGATTCTGTTCTGGGCCTCTGGGATGGAAAAAACTGCTATTTTCTCAAGCAGAATCCTGAAGGTTTAGGGGAGCACCAGAGAGCAGGGTAAGGGCTGGCATCTAGCTGCTCTAGCCCCCTGGGGTCTCTTGTAGCCTGAGGTCCTCCTTCTTGGATATGTGCAGTAGGCAGTTACGTCAAGGCTAGAAACTTGGGCCTGGGCACCCCACCTCCCAGCCTTGCTGAGGCCCCACTACCACCCCAGGGCACTGCATGAAGTAATGTTCAGGGTCCTGGCTGCTCAGGACACACACTATTTTCCTTCACATTCCCAGGTCATCACACTTCTTTTTCCTGGCCTCCAAAAGCCACATCTCTGCCCTTGAACCTCAGAACCCTTGGCATTGTCTCAGGAGGCTTGGGGCTAAGGCCTTCAGGAAGCTTCTGCTTTCCTCCCAGAGAAAAGGGAGCAGTGAATGGGAAGGGAGAAGGAATGCAAATCAATGTTTCAACAAACTGTCCCATTCCATGAGTAATATAATAATGCTTACCTTCAAAGACACTTTACCCTCTGTCTATCCCTTAAATGTTCCCAGAATTCCATGTCCCCTCATCCCCCGCCCCATCCTTTTCTCATTTTACACACCTTTCCTGAGTGATTTTACCCACTCCCAGAGCTGCAGTTCTCTAGTGGCCCCCAAGCCTCTTTCTCCAACCTTCCTTGTGTTTTAGAGCTCCCCCACCACCACCAGGCTGCCTGCTGGACATTACCTTCAATGTCCTCAAGTGAATACATCTTATGCTGAACCCTCAAGCTAGAAAGATGGGAAACCCTCGACTCTTCCCCCTTCCTACCTGCCAAGTCTTTAGTCAGTCAATTGTGAAGTCAAGCAAGATCTACCTCCTATGATATAGCTCTGTTTCTAAACTCTCCCCATTCCGTTTGCTCATTGATCTAAAAATAAGTCTGCCTAGGTTCTGGACTGACAGATTTCAGTAGTGTGATGGATAATTTTATGTGTCAACTTGGCTAGGCCTGTGGTACCCAGATATTTGGTCAAATATTATCCTAGATGTTTCTGTGAAGGTATTTTATTTATTTGCTTTACTTTTAAGTAGTCTCTCCACCCAACATGGAGCTCAAACTCACAAGCCCGAGATCAAGAGTCGTACACTCTACCAACGGAGCCAGCCTGGGACCCCTCTGTGAAGGTATTTTAAAAAGAGATTAACATTTAAAGGAACAGTAGACTCTGAGTAAAACATTATCGTCCATAATATGGGTGGGCCTCATCCAATCAGTTGAAGGCCTTAATAGAAAAAAGACTGACCTCCTCTGATGAAGAAGGAATTCTGTAAGCAGAGTGCCTTTGGACTCGAACTGCAATCTTCTCTGGGTCTTCAGCATGTCAGGCCACCCTGCAGATTTTGGACTTGTCAGCATTTCCAATAGCATGAAATAATTCCTTAAAATAAACCTCTCTCTCTCTCTCTAATATAGACACACACGCGCATATATTTATATCTTATTGATTCTGTGTCTCTGGAGAACCTTGACTAGTACGCATAGCCTCTCTTCAGCTTCAGGATAAAAATCTTAAATCTTAGCTAGCCCATACAGCTCTTCAGTCAGCTTCGTTCATATAGTGTCTTAGTACGAATGAGAGAAAGTCACCGTCTATAGGCAGGACCAGGGCACACAGTTTGGTGGGTGGAACATGGGTGAGTCTTCCCTCTTAGTATGGTGCACAACCTGGACAACCGCACAGAGCTGCCCTTCTTCCTGATGAGCCTTTGCCTGGCACTTTAGCCTTGTCTTTCTTTGTTTTCATTTTTTTCCCTCTGCCTCATCCTACATCCCAAGTTCCCTGTAGCTCCTAGAACCTACTGCGCTTCTTTGCCATTATGCTTTTGTATATCCCATCATTTCTGCCTCAAAATCCTCCTTAAACCTCCCAAATTCCCCTGGCATTGCCTTCTCCCGCTTTTGCGACCCTCCGTCTGGCCCAGCCTGCCTCTTCTCCTCTCCTCTCTGTCTCTGGCCTGGGTTCTAGCCCTTACTTCATTCATACTATTACTACTTGATTACTCGCCTCGATTGGGGAATCATCCAGGGAAGAATTTGAACTGTGATCCACCGTGCTGAGCACTAGTAGGTGCTCAGTAAGATTCTTGCACAGACGAAAGCAGGGAAGAGTGAGTGAATGAAGGGATGGCTGGAGGGGCACGAGGCTAGCGGTAACAGTAGGAGGCGCTCTCCAGGAGTGGGCTCCTTTCCTTGCCGGGCGGGAGCGCGGCCAGCCGGCGCCCAGGAGGAGGACTGGGCTGAAGCCGGAGGAGGGGGCGGCAATTCCGGCGGCGCCAGTGTGCGGTGGCTCCGGAGCCAGCGCGGTGCACAGCGAGGGAGAAGGGGACCGGCGAGGAGGGGGAAGGGGCCTGCGAGGGAGGGGCGCGGCGCCCTTTTGCCGGCTTCTCTCATTCTTTCACCCCGGGGTCTCCAGGAATGGAAACGGCCCCCGGCCAGGCCGGAGCGCGCGCATGAAAGGCGGCCCTCGGCCCGAGAGCGGAGCCTCCTCCTGCCCGGGCGGCGGAAACTGGCAGCGCCGGGGGTGTCCCACCACGCCCGCGTCCCAAAGCGGGAGAAGGGGGCAGCCTCGCCCCCTCGGACGGGGGTCCCCCAAGGATACCCATTCCTGCTGGCCTCGTACCACCCCGACAGGGGGCCCCGCCCCGACTCTTGGCTCGGAATCTCGAATCCTTCTTGCGTCTTTCCCCTCTTTCCTCTGGGTCTTGGTATGCCCCAGGGGACAGATGTCTTGGGATCTTTAACATTTGGGATGCTGCAAATGCCGAAGTTAAATGAAATACCTCCCGGGAGGGAAGGCCGGGGGCAGACTCGGGGAGAGAGGAGACGGCCTGGACAAACAGGTCCTGAAGCTGCGAGGCAGGAACGGGGGGCGCGGGGACAGGCGGGCGGCGCCAGAGATCCATGGGACAGGTAAGGGGGAAAACTTAGGGGGACGCAGCGCGGGTGAACTGGGGGGGTTCAAGCTCCTGAACCCGTGATCTTCGGCCTTAGCGGAGCTGGCCCTACAAGGAATGGAGTAATTTACAAAAGGGGTGGGAATATCAAGGTCCTACCCAAAGTGCACATTTCCGACTCCTTAACCCTTCTCCTTCGACCTTCCCCTGCCTGTGGATCCCCTGGCCAGGTTCCGGGAAGCCAGAAAACAGCCAAACAAAAGGAGCAAAGTCTGGGGCCGCCTGGATGCGGAGGGCGCGGTGGGGGAGGGGAGCAGGGTGGACCGGACAAAGGGACTTTTTAAGGAAAGCCCAGAGGTCTGATTTCAGGGCGCATTCCAGGCTAGAGTGGAGTTCTCCTGTCCTAGCCCACTCCACCATCGCCTGCTGGAGGCGAACACCTTTCCCAGTGGGAAGAGAGAAGAGTGGAGAAAGAAAACAGTTCAGGAGCCCTCTCCCACCCGCCTTCCCCTAGAGGGTCCCGGGCTCCTTGGCTTTTTTCTGCTCTGTGGACTGCGGGCAGCTGACCATTGCTTTGTTAATTCATTAAGTGGGATTTTAGGAGAGCCTGAGACCATACTTGGCTGGATGCTGGTGGCAATGTGAGGATGGCAGGATGAGGCCCTTGCTTTAAACAACTTCCAGTCTCACGTATTAGAAAAAACTTAAAGAGGGACTTCAGAAAAACGTTGGAGTGGATGGCTACAGAGTGTGGAAGTTTCCTGATTTGGCACTTGTCCTTGGGAAGTGAAAAACCCTAAGAGATGCAGTTTTTCTCCTTTCAACACTCAGATTCCAAGGACTCTAACTTCTTTCAAGGAAACCACTTTCTCCACCGCCAAGTGGTGGTCCTGGTGTGGATGCTCTGGCGTTTGGGGCAGGGCATTGATCAGTCCCCCGGTCCCCTAGGCTGGCTGGAAGGGGGGCACTGAACCCCAAAGATCCCAGCCAGTTTCTGGGGTGCCCACCTCCCTTTTGGTATTTTGAGTTGACAGGCGTGGCCGACAGTGAGATCCGACCCATTGAATCTGGGGTTCTTGGGAGAGTTGGTTTGCTAGTCCATCCCAAACCTCACGTTCCGCTGGTCAGGAAATGCTGCATGTGAATTTGAGGGAACAAGGGGGTTTTTGAGAATTTCAGGGGATCAATGCAGTGAGTGGATTATCTGTGTTTCTCTCCTCTGAGCTCAGAGATGGGAGGGTCCCTGATGGTGGGGTTCTTAACTGGGTCCTGGGCACCAAAGCATCTGTGGATAGAATTCAGAGGGTTTATGAACTTAGATGGGAAAAAAATATTTTTATTTCACACCAACCTTTAACAAAAATTTAGCATTGCCTTCAATTACAAAGGCAGGAAACCAGAGGCAGTGCCTGTGACTTTGCCATTAATAGAATTCACAGGTAGTTTTACATCCATTACAGTCGTTGTAACTGTCCTGAAGTATTGTTCGCATTTATCTCTTCTATGAAATTACCCACTGCTGGATCCTGTTTCATGTTAATAAAGAAGCACATATATTACCATGTTTTTCTGTTTTTAGAACTGTATTTCAATCTAATTGGTTCTCTTAGCGATTCTCTTAGTTTCATTTTGTGCGTTAAAATACATGCTACCAGCAGGTTCTAGAAACTTCCATCAACCCCCACCTGGAGCTGGGGGATGGGCAAGGTGGAGGAAGGGGACCAGTTACACTGAGTCATTCTCTCTCTGTTTGTCACTGAAAGAATGTGACAAGCCTATTGGGGGATGGGGAGGACTAGGGGGAGGGAAGGGCTGTGGGCTCTTTGGGAGACCAGACTGAGAGCTGGCTCCCCTTCAGGGGAGGGGTCTGCCCCCTGTTGGGGCCCCTCGGCCTCAGCCTGGAGAGAGAAGGAGGGGGTCATCCTGGAGGACTCTGGGGCTAGCATTGTTTGGAGAGAAGGTGTGTATAGGAATGTGAAGGGGAGTGGGGTATGTGTGTAGAGACTCTGGGGACATCAGCCCCGCAGGAGTTGCTTGGTGGAGCAGACTTCTTCCATCATCCCAGCCCTGGGGAAGGGGGTGGGGTTTGGAGGGGGGACGGAGGAGGGAAGCCATCCAGAGAGAGGTGGAGGTGCCAATACGAGCCAATACGGATTGATGAGCGCAGTGGGAGTATCAGAGAGTGGCAGAAAGGGAGGCGGTGCGATGAAATGTCGAGGAGTGCAGTCCTGAATCTACAGTATGGCTCTGTGTGGTCCATGGTGTAGCAGCAGGCGGCCTTAGCCCTTGCTTCTCCCAATGCAACGGGCTAAGTTGTGAAGGTTTTTGGTTTGCTTGAGAATCAGCGGGGTGGGAGACCCAGAGGCTTATTTTCTGTAGAGAATAGGTTGCATTTTGGTCTCTGGTCCCTCATGTTTGGGGAGTGGGCTTAGACGCTGGGGTCCCAGTGGCTCTCCTGTGGAACAAGGGACAGGACTGGGGCTCAGCTTAGTGCTCCATGGACCCTATTGAGGGATGGCTCTAAGTAACAAATAGGCCTTGGTGATCCTGGGGGAAATGTCTAGGATGGAAAGAGAGAACACCCTTGCTTTCTTTAGGACCCTAGAGCCTTCCCATATGGAGTTCCATAGTTCCTGCCTTCCCGGAGCTTTTTAAAACCTGATTTGGGAGAGACAAAACTCAGGCCTTGGTTTCCATTCCAGTGTATGGAAAGAGCAATGACCTCTTCTTGTCACTTTGTCAGTTTCTCGCTGGTATCCCCATGGACTGTGCACCTTCACCCTCCTTCTGGGGGTCTTGCAGGCCTTGGTTTCTGGAAAGGGAAACTGAGGGTCAGGAGGCAGTTGTGCACCTAAGAGCTCACCGTGTTGCATTAGAGTCCCTTGAGGCCATGAAGACATGACCCCTGCTGCCTTCTTCTGGGGTTCTTCTTTGGGGAGCCCCTCTCTCCCCATTCCCCGCCCCTCCCCGCCCCCGGAAGTGCAGAGGCCCAGGAGCTGCCCGCTGGCAACAGCCACAGCAGGATTAGTTCAGGGAAGGACTTGCTCACCTGCTCCTCCCCTCTGACTCAAGTCGCAACAAGTAACCCGGTTCCCCTGGCCCGGCAGGCAGCCTAGGAGGAAAGGAGGAAAGGCAGGCAGGCCGGCAGGCGGGACCAGAGGGAGGGGCGGCCATCGGCAGAGTGGAGCGCCGCTGGAGCCAGGTCAGAGAGAGAGGACAGGGAGGCTGGCCTGTGGCCTGGGACACCCTGAGGCGGCATGCGACCCCCCTCAGCCCCCTGACCTGGGAACAGGGGGTGTTTCCGGAATCCTGGACTAAACCCCAGAAGCAGGTGAGGGCAGGGCAGGGTGGAGCAGGGCTTTGGGGCTGAGGGGCAGGCTGGCCCCGGGCGAGGAGGGCGGCGGGGAGCCCCGGCAGTGGCCGGCACCAGCACCCCCTTCTTCCTTGTGTCTCGGGCACAGGACGGTAAGGGGGTGCTGGTGGGCCCAGATGAGGAGCCCCTCGTTCTGCTGTAGTTCCTAGGCCTCGCTCTCTACGGGAGAAAGGGAGAGGCCCAGGAGCTGGCTTTGGGGGGCACATCTGTGATGGGGGAGGGTCCTCAGTGGCTCAGCCTGAGGGACGCTGGTGTTTCCCTTCCTCCCTCTTTGCCTCTTCTTTCCTCCTCTGCCTTTTCCCCGGAGACCTTGTTGGGTCAGGTGGCCTCCTTCCTAGGACCCAGGACTGGGGCTTGCCGAGGGGGGCTGAGGATCTGGAGGGCAGGGAGGGATTCCTGCATTAGGAAGGGGTCAGGCATGTGCCCTGAACTGCCTTTATGGGAAAGCAATGCCTGAAACATCAGGCTCCAGAGACTTCTGTCCTGCTGGTGGAGGCGGGACCCGGGCAGGGTCCGCACAGCGAGGAGGGCGATGGCTGTGTGGGGTTTCTGCCTAGCCCAACTTTGTCTGAGGGGTCCAGATTCAGAGCGGGGAGCTGAAAGGGCCTTCCCCAGACACTGTCTAATCTTTGTGCCCACGAGGAAAGCAGGCCCAGGCAGGCCAGGCGCCTGTCTCTGGACAGCATGGGCAGTGGCTGAACTAAGACTTGAATCTCCCAACTTCAGGTCCTGTGCTCTTTGCTCTACTTAGAGCTGCGAGTTAGCCCCAAGTGTGGCCAACATCAGACTGGGGCCGCTGTGAATGCCAGGGCCAGTCCCTTGACCTTGGCAGTGAACGCTGGAGGAGAGGGGGTGTGCCGGGGGAGGGGGGCTCTCCTCTCACACCCACCCCTCTGCCCAGGTGACCCTACTACGCACGGCAACAGTCAAGGAGGGAAGCTGGGCTAAGTTATCACAACTTCCGAAGGCAACGCCTTCGTGGTTAATAATTAATTAGCAAGTGTGACTAATTAATGGCTTCACTCCCACATTACCTCCTCCCTGGTCCAAAGCAAAACGCGCTCACCGCGCTCACTGAGAGGGCCTTGCTCTCTAGCTCTGGCTGGGCCCTGCCTGTGGTGGGCGGGGGCTGGGTCAGCTGCCTGCCCCTCAGGCCTGCTCTCAGCTCTAGGCGGACGATCGGGAGGGATGGGCCATGCACAGGTGGCTCTCCCACCGAGTGTCCTGTTCTGGGTTTCCAGAACATGGGCCATTCTCTCTGGCATGTTTGCAAAGGCCCCACATAAACTTTTCTTTCTTTTTTTTTTAATCCTACCATCCATTCTCTAGACTTCCCTGGAGAATTGGAATTCCGAAGTGCAGGTACATACTGTCTTCAGGGCTGTGTTTTTATTGTTGTTGCTCACGGTCCTTGGATGGGCCGCGTGGTTTACGGAGGTCTATAAAAGCGCTCCATCATCCTTCCTGCTCTTCCAGTCTCGAGAGGCAGAGGTCCCTCCTGGGGACCGGGCCATCCGCAGTCCTCTCTCCCTCTCCTCGCCTTGCTTTGTGCTGCACTTTCCCAAGGCCTGCTTTCGGCGTTGGCTGCTGGTGGAGGGGCGGAGCCCACTCCACCCCATGGCCCCGTGCGGTAGGGAGGCAGGATAAGCTCCAGACAGAAACTCGGAAGGACTTTTGGACTGTTGCTCAATGGGCTGACTCAGTGAGGAGGTGGCTGGGCTCCCCTTCCAGACCGCCTGCCTGGGCTCCGCCCGCCTCTCCCCACCCCTGCTCCAGCCAACAGCTGCCAGAACCCTGGCCGGCAGGGACCCTGAGCAGGAGGAGGGAGGGGGCGAGCAGCAGGTGTTGTTTTGGCGACTGGAGCCCAGCCGGGCGACACACTCCGAGATTGTACCTGTGCCACCGAGTGCGCCCAAGCCCCAAGGACGCAGAGGAGTGGGTGGTCTCGGCTCCTCCTTGTCCTTGGGCGGCTTCTGCTCCGGTCGCAAACCCCACCCGCCCGTGACCCTGACGCACACACACACTGCGTCTCCCCTGGCTGTGGGGTACAGGGGATCTTGGCCGACTCCTCCTTGAGGGGTGTCCTAGATGTAGTGGCTTGGGAATCACCTCAGGGCTTCGGGGCAGCTCGCTGGCACCTGCCTGTGCATGAAGACCCGGTCCAGAGGGCTGGGCAGCATGGGCTTTGAGGGCCCTGGAGCAGGGCCTTGGCCGACCGAGTACCCAGTGCTGTCTGTCACCCACTGGGCAGCGGGACAGGCCTCGTGCCTCCCAGGTTCTCAGGCTGAGGATAGGCAGCCGCTTGGGGACAGCTGTGCCCCAAGAAGACACCTTCCCCCTTCTGCCTTCCTTTCCTCC
Organism: Potos flavus; assembly: GCA_028534135.1. NCBI lineage: Eukaryota > Metazoa > Chordata > Mammalia > Carnivora > Procyonidae > Potos > Potos flavus. The sequence goes on from CM052893.1 coordinate 33,897,625, forward strand.
TTGCTTCGTCCTCCCACCCACTTTTATTATCCCTTTCCTTTCCTCCTCTTTCTTGGTCTTTTCCTCATCCTTCTCCCCAGTCTCAGTGGTCCCTGTGGCCACTCAGAAGGAGGAAGCAGGAGGCTAGGGTGGGCCCAGAGAGCCCCCCGAGAACAGGCTTGCTGGTGAGGCCCACCGAGCCTTCTCTGCAGCACCCCCAGCACTGAGAACCACCCAACCCCAGACTGTCCCAGAAACCCGGCCCGCACTTCCTCTCCCCCTGCCCTCAAATATCGGATCCTTACTTAAGGTCTGTGTGGAACCAAGGGCTTTTACCTACAGCTGGTTTTATTTTCTCTTCAAAGCTGGGGAACCTGCAGGCCACCACCACATCCTGGCTCAGGCTGGGAACACTGTCACCCCTCCCTACTCTGTGCCCCCTCCTCCCAGAAATCCACCATGGAGAGTAAGGATGAGGTCAGCGACACCGACAGTGGCATCATCCTGCAGTCTGGTGAGTGGTTTGGGGAATCCCGCCCTATGGGCCCCCCAGCCCTGACTCTCCGAGGCCCCAGGCCCCAGGACTGGCCAGGCTGAGTGGCTGGAAGATGAGTAGGGGGAGGTGGGAGGGGCGGGAGAGGCCTCTGTTGGTGGCTAGAGGCCGGAGGGGCTGCGGTTTTCCTGGATGGTCTGGCCTGGAGGTCTGATGCTATCTGAGATAGGTCTCTGCAGCGCTGGCCCTAGTGATTACGAAGAAGTAGAAAAATCTTATCTGGCTACTGGAAAGGTCCTGTCTCTCTGGTTGGCCTGAGTCTGTGGGTCTAGTCTGGTCTCATCCTGACAGAAGAGAAAAAAGGAGCACATATGTGAATGAGAGAGAAAGAGAGAGAGGAGAGAGGAGAAGGAAGAAGTAGTAGAGGCAGAAGTGAACTGTATGGGTGGAGGGTGGGAAGGGGAAGAGGAGAGCTCTGGCCAGCAGCCCTCCCATCACTGCAGATCGCCTGGGGGGGCAGCCCTTCCCTGTGAGCTGTCATGTTGCCACCTGAGACAGCCAGGAGATGTGGTGTTTGTGGTTATGACACAGGTCGCAGCAGCTGACCTGAAATCTGTGGGCAGGGGTGAGGCTATGTGTGTACATGAGCGTGTGTGTGTGTGTGTGTGTGTGTGTACATGTGTGTGCCCGCACATGTGAGCACACCCTCCCCCCACCACCCCAGGGATAGTTAACAAGGGTCTGAGAGGGTCTTCCCCACCTCGGCTTCCCTGAGCCAGTGCCCTGCCGCCCCTAGGCCCCGACAGCCCCATCTCCCCCGTGAAGGAGCTGACCCACGCCGTGCGCAAACAGCAGAGGGCCCTGGAGGAGCGGCTCGAGGCGCGCCTGGAGGAGCTGAAGAGACTCTGCCTCCGGGAGGCGGTGAGAGCCTCAGCCGGCCCCCTCAGGCCCCAGCAAACTTGGGGTTAATCTGGGCCACATTTGGGGATGTTGGGGCTGCGGAAAGGGAACCCCGTTTGTGAGAGAACCCTGGAAATCAGATAGGGGTGTGGGGCCTGGGTCCCCGTGTGTGCAGCATCTGGCCTGGGCACTGGCTGGCTCGAGAGAGAAGGAATTAGCCCAGGCGGGGCCCCGGCACCGGGAGGGAAGGACGGAAGGGCCGGAGAGGGAGTAGACAGGCGTGCGTGCGACTGTAACCAGGGCCAGAGTAGATCTCTGATGGAGGCGAGATCTGAAGGTTGAAAGAGAAGAGGACGGAAGGTAGGGGGCGCCCTGAAGAGGCCAGTGAGACTCTCCTGGGTGAGGGGGTGAGGTGAGGAGCGAGCAGGGGCCTCCGGGGAAGGGCAGGCACAGGCCACGCAGAGCCCGAGGGATTGGTGATTCCTGGTTGGCCAAGTAAGTGGAGAGGGGCCTGGCTGACTTTGTTTCCCCCGCAGGAGCTGACGGGTATCTTGCCAGCAGAGTATCCCCTCAAACCAGGGGAAAAGGCCCCTAAGGTCCGCCGCAGGATCGGAGCAGCTTACAAACTAGACGAGCAGGCCTTGCACAGAGAGGTGAGGAGCTTGAGTGGGCCGTCTCCCCCCACAGGTGTTGCTCGCCGAGCCAAGGCCTCGCCTCGTGGAGGGGCAGCTCCTGAGCACAGTGCCCTCAGCGGGACCTGGCCATCCCCGCTCCACCCAGCACTCCCAGTCAGGGTGCTTGCTCCGTGCCGATGAGGGGCACCCACTAACCTGTAGCCCAGGTGGCCGTGGGGAAGGGGTGCCACCACAGGAACCGGAAGAGCTGGGACCTCGAGAGCACGCTGGGTTTGGTCGCCAGTAGGCAGAAGATCAGTTAAGAGCTCAACCACCAGCGCAGAGAGGCAGTGGCCTGTTTAAACAGGTTATTCTGGCCCCTAGGGCTGTCCTCCTTCTCCTCACAGCAGGCAGGCGGCGGGGGTGGCTCGGGCCCTAGGATCCCTTCCCTGTGGTGTGAAAGGCGGCAAGTTTCCCCTGGGCCTGCCTGACCAGCCCTTGGGGTCAGGAGGGAAAGTGTCCCACTTTGGTTCCCACGCTGCCTTGGCTCAGGGAGCTCAGGGGGCAGGCTGGTGGGTGGGTCCCCCTGCCCGCTTCTCAGGATGACAGGTTTGCTCTCAGCCACCTCCCACCACCCCACCCTCTGCCCCGTGGCCTTGGCCGCAGCTGTGGGCTTCCTGGGCTTAGGGTCAGGATCCAGGGCCCGGGATCAAGGCCCTTCTCTGGGTCCCCGAGTTAACCCCCCGCCTCTCCCCCCTCCCCAGGACCCCCTGAGCAGCCTGGAGCGGGAGCTGGCCCTGCAGCTGCAGATCGCCGAGGCGGCCCGGCGCCTGTGCCGGGAGGAGAACCTCAGCAGGCAGGCCCGGCGGCAGCGCAAGCACGCCATGCTGCAGGAGGAGAAGAAGCTGAGGGAGCTGGAGCGCTGCCTGGGCGAGCAGCGGCGCACCAGCGGGCCCCCTTCCGCCGCTGCCCTGCCCCTGGGCCGAGGTGAGCCAGCCACCCTCAGAGCCCGGCCCGGGCCACGCGCGAGCTTACCTGCGATGGCAGGGAGGGTGGCGAGCTCGGGGCCACTGCATTTGCCTTTGTGCCCAGCACTGTGTCTAATGTTCCAGCTTGGCTTTAGCTCGAAACCTGCTTCCTCGGTCCCCCTCTACCCCACCCTGATCCGCTGCCGCCTCAGCAGGCCGGGGCAAAGGGCTTCTCCATCCCGTGAGACCCTCTCCCCCGTCTCCTTAGGAAGCAGCCCATTCCTTCCTCATCCTCCTCAATCCATTGGCCTCAAAAAGTCCTCCTGGGCAGGAAGGTGCTCCCCAGGCTGACTTGGAGCTTAGTCCTAGGGTCTGCTCAGGGGCGGTAGGCAGGGCTGCCCTCCTGCCCTCCAGGCCCCGTGGGCTGGTGTATACGGTTCAGGAGGTGTGAGGCTTCTGTGAGCCCCAGGCTCTGAGCTGAGGAACTGTCCCCTGGCCTGTGTCAGGCCACTCAGGGGCCTCCTGTTGCTACTCACAGCTGCTCACTGAATTGTTTCAGGGGCCATAGCTGCTCGTGGGATGTGCAGGTGGAAATCCAGCACCACAAACGCCACCCCCCCCTACCCCCACCGTCACTTAAGTATCTAGAACCACCCTGGAGTCCTCCACTTCTGTTCTCTGCTCTTCCTGGGCCTCTAGTCGAGTCCCTGAACCCCGTGGCCCAGAGACTTGGGGCTGTAGGGTATTTCGGAAGGTATCCCTGCCCAGGGCCCGCCATTACTGGACATGCATGCGTCTACTTCCGGTTACCTTCCAGCAAGTGGTTCTGAGCCCTTCGGCGTGGCTCTTCCCCCCGGACCGAAGCCAGCTTGTTGGGTCGGCTTGCAGCCCTCCCTGCTGCTCTCGGGGCATCCTGCCGACAGCCTGCCCTGACCTCAGGCCTCTCGTGGGGCCCAGACCTCCACAGCGGCAGGGGAGAGAACCGGGGTGGGGTAGGGAGCGGTGGCCTGGGGCCACCAACGCCTCCGTCTGAGAGGCTTGGGGCATTGTTTTCTTTTCCCACCGTCAGGCTCCTACCCTTACACCTTGGACTGGCTTTTTGCTGAGGGTGCTGTCCTCCCTGGTTGCGGACACTTGTCTTTAGAGTCCCCCATGCCCGGGGGCCCATGCCTTCAACAAGGGGATGCTCTCAGCACAGGTCCCCGAGGTCCCCACTGCCACACATCGTCTCTAAAGTAGGGGAGAAAGGTGTGACCCAACACCTCCCAGGCCACCTCCAGGAGAAACAGAGAAGGAGGGAGGGGGGCCTCCATGGGACAGTTGGCCCAGTAAACACAGGAGATGGTGCACCTGACCCACACTCAGATGGCCAGACTTCTCTGGGTCGCCTGGCTCTGGCCTGGCCCGGCTGCAAGGCAGGACTGGTCTCCGAGGCGCAGATGGAAAAGAAGTTCTCCATCCTCCCTCTACTCCGACAGGGTCCCCACGACTTGACAGTACCTCCCACCCCCCACCCCCTTGAAAGGAAGCTATGGACTTGGGCAGGAAAGTCCCTGAGGGCTCACTTGCTCCGTGCCCCGTCCCGGTTTCTCTCAGCCCCTCCTGTGTCCCCCTCCAGCCGGTCTGTTCCGCAGCCTCCTCTGCTCACAAGCCTGCACGTGTTGGGGTGGCAGAGGGTGGGGGGGCTGTCCCTGTGCTGCTGCCATTGCTACCCATGATGCTTCTTGTGGGGGGCGGAGAGGAGGTCAGGACTTGCCTAGGGCTTTGGTTAACCCTCCATGGGAGGCAGGAGATTCTGAAGCCGTCTCCGGGCCCTTGGCTCAGGTGAAGACGGAGCTATAGAGAGGAAACGGGGTGAAGCAGCTGCCTTTCAGCCTCTAGACCGGAGAAAGACCCTGCGTTCTCTACCTTCAAACCCTGCCTTGATCGTGGGCGTGAGGTCCTGGGCTCTGATATCGTCCCTTGGGAGCACAGGAGGCGGTGGCTTGAGCCAGTAATTCCTGCTCTATGGCTCCCCTGCCCAGCCCTGCTTTCCCTGGAAGGAGGAAGTAGAAAGGGATTAATAATTAGTTAGTGGCTGAAAGGTGTTTTGAATTAAAAAGAAAAAGCAAAAAAAACGACCAAAAAAGAAAGAAAGAAAGGGAAAGAAAAAGCCCGCCTGCTCCCTTGGTCTCCACACAAGGCTCACTCAGTTTAGGATAATTACTAATTATGCCAGGAGGGAGTAATTAGCTAGTACTCTGCAGGTGGCAGGGAGGAGTCAGGTGTTAAGCTAATTTACCCCGGTGAACTGGAGGAGAAATTCTCCGGGACACACACCTCTAATTGTAGTAGGTGCTCAGAATGCGTTTGTTGACTGACAACACCTGCCTTCAGCCGTGCTGTCTCCTGGAATTTCCGTGATGGTGGAAATGTCTGTGCTGTCCAAAATGGTAGCTGCTCTCTGAGGGGCTCTGGAGCATTTGACATGCACCTGATGTGACTGAGGACCTGAATTTGTAATTTTATTTCATTTTAATTAACGCAGCCCCGTGCAGCTAGTGGCGACCTGTGAAACAGTGCAGCCTTTGAGAAGGCTCAGGTTGTGGGTATGATCTCCATAGTTACCTCCCCACCGGGGGAGTCCCGCGGCCACTGCTGGACCGAGGGCAGGGCGAGGTTGATCCAGGGCTGGGTTGGGGCAGTGTGGCTGAGACAGGGAGCAGCCTTCAGCAATGGCTTGGGTTTGCAGATAGATGTGACCCACCTGCGCCTTCCCTCTACAAAGGCAATGGGTCCCCAGATGACCCTCTCTGCGGTGTACTTTTTTTTGGCCAATGAATCTGGCCAATGATCCACTTGTTTTTATGAAGATTAGGGATGATGAGACATGATGTCTTTCTTCCCAGACCATATAGTCAAATCAAAAGACATGACTCTAACCCCAGGGGCATCGCTGGGCCATGATAGTAACAGTCCCACGATTTCGACTTGACATCTAGGAAAAATAAAACTCTTTATATTCTCCAGGGTTTTGGAAAAGATCAGAGGCAGAGAACCGGAATTCAATGAAAGGGTGTCTCCTCATTTGAACCCCAAAGCAAAGGCTCATATGAGCCAAGCACAGCATGGGATAACTGGCTACTTGGGAGTCGGCCCAGCCCCTTGGGCAGTGTGCCCTATAGAGTTTAAGAACTACTCTCAGTAGAGTTTTTATTTCACTTAGGTTGTGGAGCAAAAGTTGACAAACTTCTGTAGAGGCTCAGAGAATAAATATTTTATGGGCTTCATGGGCTATAAAGTCTCTGCCATTGTGGCTCAAAAGCAGCCAGACATTACATAAACAAAACTGTAGCTGTGTTTCAATAAAACTTTATTTATAAAAACAGTTAACTGGATTTGGCTCAAGGACTCCCAGTTTGCCAATCCCTATTATAAAGGATTTCGAGATGTTTGGAATTGTTTACTCTTCTTAGAACTTTCTGGATAATGACTTACTCATTAGAAGCCAGCTAACAGGAGAGCCAATAAATGGTAGTGGTGACGAGCCAGACTCTGGTCAGACTGTCTGGGTATGAATTCTGACTCAGTCACCTTTTGGTGGATTGACCTAAGCCACGTTCCTCAATTCCTCCAAGCCTTGGTTTTTTTAGCTGTTACATGATGATAATAGTATTTACCTTACATGGTGGTTATGATGATCACATGAATTAATATATATGAAGTACTTAGAAAAATATTGGCACAATAGAAATTTAGCTATTGTTAATGTCCCCTCATCATCGTTATCAAACATAGTTGAAAATACTTTGTGGATTCCATCCAGGTCACTTTAGGAGTATTCACAAGGTTTGAAGTTTCAGTTTGTTCAAGGGCAATGGCAAATAGAAGTTCCCTCAGATTTCTTGGGTCACAGCTGCTGCTATACCAGGCAGAAATGCCATACTCCCATTTCCTTCCGGTGACCTGCCACATCACCAACTGAAGAAACTTCCGTATCTGGCGAGGCCAGTGTGGATTGATCCCAGAACCCCACAGCTCAGATTCCCACTTTGCACTGCTTTTGGTGCTGGTAATGCAGGATTTCTCAGATTTGGGGTCCTTGAATTGTATTTATGATCTCAGAATACTAGAAAAGTTAGGAAAATAATTTTCATCCCAAGGGCCTTCCAAAATGACACTTTGCCTTTCCCTTCCACTGTCAGGAAACCCAGACGAAGCTCTGGCTTTTTCGACAGATGGGGAAACTGAGGCCCAGAGCATTGAAATCGCTTATTCAAGGTTGCACAGATAATGGCAGAGCCAGGATTAAAATCCGGTTTCCTGTCGTCTCACTCCTAACTTCTGATTTTTTTCTACCTCCAAGTAATATATTCATATCCAATATGGTATTTAGTATACAGTTGGTATTTCCTGATAAGGGATGTTATCAGGAAGGGGTGGGGTCAATACTGCTGGTTAACCCAGATCTATGGATTGATTTCCTCACCTTCTTCTCTCCCCTTTGACTTTCCCAGAGCTCAGTGCCTCAGATGACAGCTCTCTATCGGATGGGCTGCTCCTGGAGGAAGGTGAGAGGGGTAGTTTAGACTACTGTCAGGGCTGGGCTCCTACTGGGAGGAGGGGGGCGGAGCTTTGGCAGAGTTCACCAGTGAGGTCTTCAAGGGGGGAGTGGAGATTTAGTGAACTAGTGAAGGCGGGGGTACCAGGCTGGGCTCAGGGTCTGTGCTCCTGCTTGATGCTCTTTTCTGTGTGTCCCTGAGCATGTTCCTTTGAGGGTGGGAATGTGCCGACTTTTTCCCATTCTAGAAGTTCAATCATTTTGACGGGGAAGGAAAAAGTGAATTCTAGCAGAGCCAATAGGGTCTGGGGGGTCTCTGCCTTTGCCCTGGGACATTATTTCAATATACACCTGTCAGACCCTAAGAGCCATCTGGCCACAGTCATTATCTTTTTTGAATAGAGGGTAGCACTGGGGACGGAAACACAGTCAACAGATTAAAAACCCTGTTTATAAACCCTAAGGGTGCTGGGGGCCAAGGTGGACCAAGAGAGTAGCGCAGTCCTGCCTAGGGGAATGCCCAGGTCAATAAGGAAATAGCACACATGGGCATGGCACAAACAAGAAAAATCAGTAAGCAGAAAGTTAGCTGCAGACATGGTAGTGGGAGCAAAGGTTAGAAGGTGGAATAATGTGAGTTAAGCAGAGTCAATCCAGGGAGGCTTCTTGAAGAAGGCAGGTGTAAAACAGCTGTGAGGGAGGAAGTCCCAAAGGAGAAGAAAACATCTTCGAGCGTCTGGGCCTGGAGCCACAGCCTGGAGTAGTCAGACAAGCAGCCATGGGAGGGAGAGCCAGGCACGGGCCACGGAGGTTCTTGGGCCAATTTGCCAGCCACTGCCTTCACCAGGTTCTTCTACCCCTGCAGAGGAATCCCAGGTGCCAAAACCTCCCCCGGAGTCCCCAGCTCCACCTTCCCGACCTCTCCCACCCCAGAGCCTTGAGGGCTTGCAGCCTGCAGGGCCTGAGACTGGGGGTCTGGAGCGGGCCCCCATCCAGAACAGCCCCTGGAAAGAGACCAGCCTGGACCACCCCTACGAGAAGTCCAGAAAGTCTTCTGAACCCAGTAGCGAGTCCAGGTCAGGACGGGGAGTAGGTGGGAGCTGTGCTTGGGTGGAGGAGGGGTACAACAGGGGAAGGCTGGGAGACTGCCCCTCTCCTTAACTGTGCGATGGTGGGAGGCGTGAGCTTTGGGGATCCCCTTCCACTGTGCCCCTTCCTCTGTACAACTCGAGCCCCACAGTGGAGGCATTCTTGCCACTGAGCTGTCTCTAATCCTTTTTGCAGCAGCCCAGCCACCACGCCCCAGGACGGGCCCAGCACCTCCAGCCTCTGGCTGCTGGAGCCTGCCTCCTATCATGTGGTTCCCATCCGCAGTCTTCCTGGCCAGCGGCAGGGCCGCACCAGCGCCCCAGCCACCCCCGAGATCCAGGGGAGGAGGGGCCAGTCGCAGTCTCTAAGGTAAGAGGTCATCCAGAGGTGCAGGGGGAGGGGGACCCACTCTTGAGAGCTTACGTTTGGACGGTGGTGGCTTCTCGGATGTAGGTGGGACTGTGGATGGCACATGGCTCGAGCCGTGGCTTCTCCCTAGGATCCCTTCCTGGGGCACCTCTCAATAGAGGCCGTGCCACGCACAATCAGCACGTCATCCCTGAAGCAAGCTGTTTTCTGCAAAACGCAATTCATGTTTTCTCGCCTTAGCCATATTCTCTTATGGCAAGAGATTATGGAACTTGGTAGATATTTTTACAATTGTTTAAGATTGTTTTATTATTGGTTGCTGGCAGTGGACGATTCACTTTCTCAGTTGTTGTGCAGTCGATTCTCATTATTTGCGGTAGTTTTACATCCCACGATGTCACAGCAAACACTGAATGAACAAGACTCAACCATTGCTCCTCGGGAAGATAGCGGGGTAGGCTCCTGAGAGCTTCTGGTCACAACATTGTTGTCAACTAATCAATAGCTAACCTTGTTTTATGCATGCTTTTGTTTAAAGACACGTTATTTAATATATATTATTGACCCATTAACCTTGGATTCCTGGCCAATAGCACTCTAGGTCATGCCCAAATAAAGCTCATCTAATACTTAATATTCTGTAGAAGGCACATACATACACAATATTCCTGCACTTAGGAATACCAGACAGTAGCACTATGCTTTAGGGCCGTTTTAAATAGCAGAGTCACCAAGAAAAAGCACAAAAGTATGAAACACGTCACACTAATTAGACTGTGGAGAGGATACTCGTTTATAGTATAAAAGCCAAAACAAGAAGTCAGAGCATTGCCTCGTTCCGCCTCAGCTGAGAATGTGCCCAGTGGCCATCCCCAAAATTTTCACCATTCTCTGCACGTCCACACATGACCACAAGTGTCGTGAGTGTCGATTGGAGGTTACAAATACATTCTCGCTGGGGAAGATTTTGCAAAGACAGAATCTGCAAATAATGACAATCGGTTGCATGTTATTTTCCAAGGGTTTTACAAAGCTGGGACAGACACCACACGAAAGCCCTGGGCGCGATTGCTGGGTTCTTCTGTGGGTTTAAAGGTGCTTGTCAGGCAGCGCTGGGCGGGGTGCAGCTTGGGACAACTGCTCTCAAGTCAAGCAATGAATTTTATATTTTACGAACTTCCCAGGGCTAGTTTACAAACAGTGCCTTTGTGCAGATCAGTACAAGGCGCCCCCTGTGGGCAGACACAGCCCCATCATTGTGCCTATTCAGCCCCTGTGGGTCCTGGGCTGCGCCCTTAGGAAGGACCACCCTGAAGGCGGCTACCCTATATTTGTTTGGTAGCACGGCCATAACAAAATACCCCACAGTGGGTGGCTTACATGACAGAATTTTACTGTCTCACAGTTCCGGAGCCCCAAAGTCCAAGATCAGGGTCGGGTTGGTTTCTTCCAAGGCTTCTCTCCTTGGCTTGTGGATGGCGGGCCGTCTACTTCCTTCGTGTGGTCTGTGCCCCACACAACTTTACAGGTCCAGCTTGGACACCCGGCCATGTCTCCCTGCACATTTCTGTGGGTGTCATGCCACTGGACACGGGGTCCCTAAAGTGGCTGAAAATAGGAGACATCGCTGGGGCATCCTTGCCACAAACTGCACAAGTGTGAACGCAGCAGGAGGGATATGGTGCATGGCACACGAGGGCCAGGGGGGTGTCTGGGTGTTTATTTTGGGGGAGGTTTGACCCAAGACTCCGGCCTGTGAGCCATGCCTCCTGTGAGGAAGGCCTCGGCCCCACCGGTTTAGCTTCACCGCATTCCCCCCTCCCCCCCCACAAGGCCCACTGGAAGAGCCTGGGCCTCCCAGACTCAGTGCATCTCCCCTTCCTCCCTAGGACGGATTCCTTCCGGGCGGGTCCCGAGGGCCGAGGTCGCAGCGCCTTCCCCCGCCGCCGCCCCACGTACTACACCGTGACGGTGCCAGACTCCTGCTTCCCCCCGACCAAGCCCCCGCTGCCCCACCCCGCCTACCATTCCTGCTCGGAGGACAGCGGCTCCGACGTCTCCAGCATCTCGCACCCCACGTCGCCCGGCAGCAGCAGCCCCGACATCTCCTTCCTGCGGCCGCTGTCCCCGCCCGAGCCATCTCGCCATCGCGGGGCCTGGGGCCCGGCCGGCGCCCTCTACCCCAAGCTGCTGCTGCCGCCCGGGCATCTGGCGCCCGGGCGCTACGTGCTGGTGGCCGAGAGCCCCCTGCCGCTGCCGGCCGAGTGGGAGCTGGGCCGCGCCGCCCTGGGCCCCGCGTACGAAGAGGACCTGCGCTGGCAGCGCCTGGTGGCGCCCCGCGGCCGCGTGGTGCGGACGCCCTCGCTCAAGGACAGCCCCGCCGGCCGCGCGCTCAGCAAGGCGGCCGTCTCAGAGGAGCTCAAGTCGTGGCACGAGCGCGCGCGCCTCCGGAGCGGCCGCCCGCACTCGCTGGACCGCCAGGGGGCCTTCCGCGTCCGGAGCCTGCCCCCCGGGAGAGAGGGCTTTGGGCGAGCCCCGGGTCCCCGGACACAGGTATGGCGGCTCCGGGTTCCCGGGGTTGGTGGCGGGCGGGGGGGTGGGGGGGGGCAGCAGGGCTGCGACTCTAGTGGGTCCCGGAGCAGAGAGGCGGCATGCCTGCAGCCCAGTGGCCGCGCCATCCCCAGCTGGGAAGGACAGACCACAGAACCGTTTCCCCGGGCTTTGCAAGGCCCTCGGGACTCCCCTGGACACCTCCTAATTTTGCCTCTGGCTCCAGAGCGCATACTCCCCTGGTGGAGGTAATCCTGGAAGAGAGCAGAGACGTTTTTCCTTAACGGCTCATCTAGCAAAGCAGATAAGCCTCTATTCATAATCGGAAGTTCAAGCTGAATTAACCCCCAAATTTCCTGACCCGAAGGCTCAGGACAAAGGGAGTCTGAAAACGTGTTCACAGAAGCCAGGACCTGTGACTGCCTGTGGGTCAGCTTCCCCTGACAGCCCTCCTCATCCCCGGGCTGAGAAGCAGGGTGGCTGAAGGTTAAGGACACAGACTGTGAAGTTAGGCTTGGGGTGGGGGAGTTTGAAAATTCAGCCCTGCTACCGGGAAGTGATAATGATTAGCCAACCATCTATCTCAGAGGGCCAGGACCTTTACATGAGTTATTATGTGTAAAATGATCAGAGTCGTGTATAGTCGGTGGTACTGTTATCCGCCAGGGACCAGATCGGCAAGATAGAGCACTCTGACAGGAGGTGCGGGTGTCCACTGTGGATTCAGTGGCCTAGTCTCTCCATTCCGGAAGTGGGGGTAACACAGGAGTCCTGTCTTCTTTATCGCTGGTACGGAGGGCTCTGCAGGGGGTGTGCTCCAGAAGTTACCAACAGGCTGCTCCTTTGAGAGCCACGATTCCTAGCAGGCCCAGCTGCTCGTCCCCTCCCCACCCCCCAGTTCTCTGGCTGCAGCTGGCATCCTGGCCGGGCACAGCCTGGCCCCGGTCCCAGGCCGCACCCTCCAGCTGACGTGCTTTTGCTTTTCCCTTCCTGCCAGCTTGAACCTGTCCTCAGCCGAGGCCCAGCCCATCCCAACCTGCCCGACAGGGAGGGTGACAAGAAGTGAGCCCAGGAAAGGCGGGGAGTAGGAGGTCAGGGTGTCTGTCACACCCTTGGAGTGGCAAATAGATAAAGGGTGATCACTGGGGGACATTGAACCTCCCCGGTGGGGCAGGGGCAGAGTGGCTGGGCCCGAGTTGCTGCCAGTCAGCGTCCATAGGGACAGGGATGGCAGGCCTGCATTTGCTGTCTGGACATTTCTACGTGGTTTACTCACAGATCTCTCCTTTCTTCCTGACCCTGGCAGGTGGCCACAGTGTATGTGCCCCGGAGATCACCCGAAGGGGCCCCCGTGCAAATCTTTGTGCCTGAGAATGGCGAGATCGTCAGCCAGGTGTAATCAAGGCCTGGTGTGACCACATGCCCCACACGCCTCGGCCTGGCTACCGGAAAAGACTTGTCCACAACACGACTGGAGCCGAGCCCTCCCACCCCTGAGTGCCTTCTTCAGCTCCTTGACCCCCATCGCAGGTCGATGAGCCGGGGCTGAGCCTTTTTTTTTTTAATTTTTTTTTTCCAGAAACTCTGACTTTAGGATTTATATTTGTGCTTTGTCTTCAAGATCCCTATAATATGATGATGCTTTATTCCCCAGAGCTTGGTGTACTGGACTTGAGGCCTTGCCTGTCTGACTGACGGCTTCTGTCTCCTTCTGCAAGCGGCAGGGGATGCATGAGGCAGAGTCCACATGCGGATTCCTCACAGACTCGACCCTCGGGCTCTGAGAACGTCCCCAGGGAACGGCTCCTGGGTCACTGCAGCTGGAGACGTACCAGTGTGCCTCCCCCGCCCCGCAATTTCCCAGCTCTGTGGGTACTGTAGGGGTGTCTGGGCAGGGGGAGAATCTTCTTCCCCCTTTATAATGTGCTCTGTGATGCACACACAAAGCGGTAGGTTAAAGATCCTATGTCTTGGTGGAGTACTGTCTTCCTGAATGGACCCTGTTTTTTCCTCACCCCATAATCCCCCGCCCCCACCCCGTAGGGACCCCGGTCATTCACCATATGCTGTCTGTGCCCTCTGAGCCTCGAATTTGAGGCTTCGCCAGGTTGTAGCATTCGGAGGCCCGGGCTGGGGGCCGGCCTGTGGTGTTCGGTGGAGGGCGGCTCATACTCTGACCATCTTCTCTGGGCATCGTGAAGACTGGCAACCCCACCCTTCCTTCTATCACCTTTTCATTATAGTCCTAAAAAGCAATGCCTTCCAGGTGTTTTTGGAAAGGCGCCACGTTTGTGGCGTGTTCTCATAGGCGGGGAAGGGGGTTCCGGCCCCGCTGCTCTCCACCCAGCTGTGCTTCCGCTCTGAGACTGGATTTCCCTGAAAGAGGGCAAGTCCTTATTTTTACAGATATGGGAATACTCGCTCTCAAGGGCATTCATTAATTGTCCCGTGGGCTAAGACTTGAGCAGGCCTGGAAACGGCCTGTGCTAAGACCATCCCATAGTCCCTGGGTTCTCATTCTTGGGCCTCTTTGCCCTCAGATCTCCTGCTCCAAGGGGAAAGCACAGAGCAGAGGTGAGGTGGCGTCAGGGAGAACTGAGTTCGGATTCTGCCCATGCAGAACCCTTTCCCCTCTGAGTGCCCTGGACTTGGACAGAAACTACAAATACAGCTTAAACCTCCATGAACTTTCGTGCCTGACCCCAAAGAAACCCAGTTCTCCCCACTGGACAGAAGGCAGTGTGGCCAACTGCCCAAGGTTGCCGAGGGAGGAGCTTAGGTGGCCTGTCAGGAATCTGGGGGAGGAGAGGAGAGCCTGGGGGCAAGCACCTGCATTTCTGTCACCGAGCTCTGGCCACGTCCTGCAACTCCCCCACTTTTTGGGTGGACGCTGGCCCCATGACATTTGAATGTCCTACTTTGGATTCTGTTCTCTTTGGTTTTGTCTCGAAGCCCCTTTCACTGGTGTACAGCCACCTCCCCTCCCCGTGTCCTCCCGGGAGCCCAGAGCTCCCTAGGCTGAGCCAGGAGACATCCAAGCACCCCCCACACATGAACGTCCTTTATGTTAACTTATTGGTCCTCTCTGACGCCTGGTACTTGGCTGCGGGGCTGGAACGGTGTGGGTTTTAGTGCCAAATATGTCAATAAAGTCTGTTCTTTGTGACTGGTCGAGCTGATGACGAAGAGTTCTTTTGCGCCAAGTTGTCTGAGCAGAGGTTCTGCCCCAGATGCCTGCCTGGGGAGGCAGAGTTGCCTGGTCTCCAGCCGGCCAGGCCAGGCTCGTGGGGAGAGGTGCGATGCTGGGGTGGTAGAGGGAGGCTCCCTGACAGGACGGAACGAGGAACAATCCCTGCCAAAGCTCCCTGGGTCTCCAGGGCTTGAGGAGATGGGCTCTGGGAGTCGCATGCTCAATGGCAAGGGACTTTGTGGCAGCCTCAGGAGGTCTGAAGGCTTCCCCTGAGCCAGGCTGGGCCGTTGTTAGCTATGTGTGGGACTAAGAGTCTCCTGCTCCCTGAAGCTGTTCTAGGAGTTCTCAGCTGCCCAGAGTGGAGGTTCCCACGAGAAGCAGCCTGTTCTCCAAAGCTGGACAATGGGGGAGTTTCCTTGGGGTGGTGAGGAGGGGGGCGTTCTCCACAAGGTCTCCTCCCCCATCTCCGGGCAGGATCCCCTCGGCCCCTCATTCTATCCAGGAAACATGGGGTGGAGCCCCCCTCATTCTACCCAGAGACCATGGGGGTGGAGCCAGGGGGAGGAAAGCTCTGGCTTGGACCACCTCCTGGCCTGCCCTGCAGGGGCCTCCACAGGACCCGGAGCACAGCGCCCCCTGGAGCCACAAGGCCCAGGAGAAGCGTGAGCCCAGGATCTGAGGTGCCCGGTGTGTCAGGTAAAGAGGTCCCCGCCTGCCTGTCCCCCTCCACAGCAGACAAAGGGCCGATGGCTGCAGGTAGGGGCGACTCCAGGCTGGCCCTGGGTGCCAAGCCTGAGGACGGTGGGAATCTGTGGGCTTCGGGGGCTTGGCTTTCTTAGGCCTGATGGTGGGGGAGGCAGAGTGCTGTATTCCAGGTGGAGGTGGGTAGGTGGAGGGAAGGGGACTCCAGGGGTCCCTGGAGGACAGAGCACCCCGATCATGGACCTAAGCATCTTTAGCTTAGCTGAACTGCTGATAACGGGGTGCTTGATCCTGTGCCATAGACAGCTTGATGCCTTGGGCCCAGGGAAGCTGACTGGGTGTTGGGGATGCCGAGGGGACTGCCTGTCAGAGGAGGAAGCTCCCCAGCAACAGGACTGGCAGAGACTAGCTACCACGTGGGGGGACAAAAGAAAGCAGGGGGCAGGGCCATGTGTCAGGGCTCTTCTAAGAACAGCCAGCAATGGGATGCGCGAGTTTGGGGACCCAAGGTGCGGGGCAGTGGTCTCCTGGCCCACAAGCAGGTGTCCCTGGGCATTGTCTGGGAGGGGCAGACATTTAGGGGCTCTTAGCTCCCCTACCACCAGGCAGAATGGGATTCGGAATTGGAGAATGGGGACAGAAGCCTCTGGTACAAGGGAGATTGGGGATTTTAGCAACAAGACTCCCAGAGGCAAATCGGCCCAGAGGCAGAGGGACATGGCCGGTGCCTAATTCTGTATTTTAGACAGTAGTCATGAGGCCTCTGGGAGACCCCTCTGAATCTGAAATTTGCCCATGCAGGGAGAGCCCTGAATGGAAGACTTGTAGGCAAGTCAGGGTGAATCAGGGCCCTTCCGAGGGGCGCCTATCTTCCCATGGGGAGGGAAAGGGAAGCTGATGCTGGGGCCAGGCACTGGCGTCGCTCCACCAATTCCTTTTCTCCTAAACAGCCTGCCCACTGCAACTTTACCCTTGGTGGTGAAGCCGCCTCCCTAGGAAGGAGCGTCTGATCCCCGTGCTTCCGACCGTCCTCATCGCGAGCTGCAGGCTGCCGCCCCAAGCGTTCAGATGAATCCATACCCTGACAAGCAAAAGCCAGACAGAGTAACTTTTTCGCAATCGACCGGCCAAGTCTCTTGGAATCCTAACTTAATGGGTGAGCAGTTGGCCCTGGACAGGGCTGTGTTCCAACTCATTTCAGTCTCAGAGGTGATGGTGAGATTGCCCAGCCCTGGCTCGAGATGTCACCTCATGGTCGCGACTCGGCCCCCTTGTGGCTGCTCCCTTCACAGCTCTAGGCTCTGCGTACTTGTCCGCTTGCAGACCTGCCTCCGTGAAAAGCCTGGAGCTGGGCAGGGAAGAGGACATTGGGGCTTTGAATTAAACCGCACCCGGCTCACAGCTGTTGAGGGGAGCTAACCCCCATGCCCCCCGCCACGTTCCATTTACACGCCTATCTATTCTCAACTGAACAGCCAGAGGGATCTTGTTAAACAAAAGTCAGACCATGCCACTCTTTTACACAAAGCCTCCCCAGGGCCCCCATCCCATTCAGAGCCAAAGCCCGAGTCCTTACAGCCGTCCTTGCCATCGGCCTTGCAAGGCCCTCATGACCCGTCCCATCACTGCTCTGCTTTTGTCTTCTGCCATTCTCCCTGTTCCTCCAGCTCCAGGCACACACTCCTTGCTGTTCCCTGACCATGGCAGCATGATCCTGCCTCCGGGCCTTTGCATGTGCTGTTCCTCTGGCCTAGAGTGCTCTTTCCCTAGATATCTGTATGGTTTGGTCCTCACTTGAAGGAGTGGCCCTTGAAGACTACTCAAATTTAATCAATGACATTTTCTCTGACCTCCTGTGTATGTATACAAACCTATATGAACAAATGCAAAAAGAATACCTTTAGAATGATAGTAACAGTGGTTTCTGTGAAGGAACCACTTGGTATATAAGCTCTACATCTGTAAGCTGGGCTTAGAAAAGTGTCTTTAATAGAAGGTGCTCAATAAATGTATGCCTAAGAATTAATTGATTGATTTCCTACTATGTGCCAGGGATTATCCTAATTTTTTACATGAATGAATTAATTCAAACCTCATAATAATAATACACACCATGATTATCATCCCCATGTTAAGATGATAGAACTGAGGCTGGGGGACATTTAATCTGTTCAAGATTGCTCCCGACCTGCATTTAGTCATTGAATTATCACAACAATAATAGATACTATCATCTTCGCCATTGTACAGATGGGGAAGCAAGAGTTGAGAGACTTTACTCTGCTGAAGCTCACGGGGCCAATAAAATGGAAGAGCTTTGAACTCAGGCAGAAGGCTGTTTAATTGCTTGGCCCTGGCTTCAAGCCCCACCCCTGGGGCGCTCTGCTGCCTGGACAAGGTGAAGGGGCCTGAACTCAGTGCTGCTTGCTTCTCTTGCTCTGGGCCTAGTATTGCCACCATCTCCGACCTCTTGATTCATCCCCTCCTGACACCCCTTGGGGTGGACAGGCTCTGTTCTTAGCGTTACTCCCCAGCCTCTGTGTCTACACCTGGGTCCCTACTCAGGGAGGCTTTCCCAGAGGCCTTTACCAGCCCAGCTGACAAGGAAGCTTCCAAGGCTGATTTGAGGTTTCAAGTTCATTCACATTCAGGATTTTTAAAGCCTGTCTAGGACAGCTCCAATAATGTGCGGCCACTGGGGGTGACTTAGAGTTCTCTCTCTTTACAATTGTCCTTCCGTCCCCGGCCATTCGTGATGCAGAACTCTTACCTAAGTCCCCATGTGATTGCCTTTCTACTTAGGCTTCAGAGGCCCACACTAGGTCACAGGCCCGGAGAAGCTGGTTCTTGGAGCTGGGACATCCACCCAGGCTCTGATGGTTTCTGAGCCTTGTTGGCAGAGGGTAGTGGCCAGCTAGAATGACCCTGCTTTCCTATTCCATCTGAGATAATCAGCCAAACTCCTCCCAACTACGTTCCTTTGCAGGACTGCGCCAGTCAGAAAGAGATGCCTGTGAGTTCATTTTGGAATTTCTAGAACAAGGACAAGCGGTAAGGAAATCCTCTGAACTGTTTTGAGAGCTGAGGAGGAAAGTAGAAAAAAAATGAGGACTCGTGCTTCCTTGGGTTTTGAATAGTAGCCCTGGCTTGGAAATTAACTGAAATTCAGCTTCCCACCCCCTCCCCCCCCAGAGAGGAGGGGAGAGAGAGAGTGAAAGAAGGTGGAGAAGGGCAGACGAAGAGGAAGAGAGAGAATCTTAAGCAGGCTCCACCCCCAACACAGAGCCCCATGCAGGACTCAATCTCTGAGATCTCTGAGATCACAACTCTGAGATCTAAGCCAAGATCAAGAGTCAGACGCTTAACTGACGGAGCCACCTAGGCACCCCGAAATTCAGCCCATTCTTGCCTTCTGACCTGGACGATCTTAGGGCAAGTCAGCAGACAGGATCTGTGCAAAAGAATCTTCCTTATGGACCCCCAGCTCCACCATTCCCAGAGGGCTCTGAGAGGCGTGTCAGTCTAGGCGATGGGGGAACTGATGAGGAAATCGGGCGAGCTATCCATCCCGGCTGCTCTGAGGCCTGGACCGACGGCGAGGGGCAGGGTCTGAGGGTGCAAGCTGCACATCCGGCCTGTAGGAGGGACTAAGGGCTGAGGCCTGGCTCACAGGCGGGCAGTTTCTGTGTTCTTTCCTAGTCCCAGTCGGACAACCTGAAGTTCCTGAGGGCTGTGGACACCCTAAGCAGCGCTGTTCACTCCCAGGCAAATGGCAATATGAATGATTACTTTCCCAAAACCATCCTGGCCAAGAAAATTGAGGTGAGAAAGACCCCAAGCTCTTCCAGGAGTTGGTCATCCGGGGATGAGGATGACCAAGTCCCAGAGCCAAGAGCTGGCATCACTCTCTGAGAGAAATTCTTGTTTCTTCTTGGCCCTTCTAGCTATTAATCCTTGAAGAACCCACCGAGACCTTGGGCAGCAATGTGCGTCAGCAAGCCATGCTCTGCATTGTGGCCCTGAGGTACCTTCCTTGCTGTTTCCTCCTCGGAGCCCCTGGGTCTCTGATGCGGAGAACATTCGGGTTGGGAGGAAGGGCAAGGTTTGGGGACTTGAGTTTTGGGCTGTGGGTGGTAGGGCCTCATGATCACCACCTCATCTACCAGCATCCACGGGTGGTGGAGGTACCCCCGATTTCATTATTAGAAGCCTATTGGGACACGCAGTGTAGGGATGTCTTCCCAAGAAGCCAGGGACTTCCCTCCCTGGCAAGGAGGCCATTGAAGAGTGTCTGGGGGCTCAGGTCCGCACTGTCTCCTGCGCCTCAGAAAAGGCAGGAGAGCAGGTTCCGCCATAGGGACTCAGAAGCCTAACCAGGCTTGTCACTAATATCCTCCAAAGCGCTCTTGTCATCCCTCTCCTCTCACCCCAGCCAGGTGAATCCACCATTCTACTTACCGCAGAAGCTGGACCTGGTAAATGCCTGCATCTCTAGCACATTCTCTCTGCCCCTCATCATGCCCAGTCTAGACCGAAAGGAGAGTGCTAGTCTCTACCTCCAGGTAATCCCCAGCTTCGCCTCCTGGTGGAGGGCTCCACGGGAGAGGATTTGTCTTCCTCTGAGCTCCTGGGCCCTCCTCCCCTCCTCTCGGACCCCTCTTTCAGGAGCTCAGAGCCCCACGGTCCTCACTCTGCCCAGGAGTAACACGCTCACCTGTCTCCCTAGGGAGGGACTCGTGTTCCTCTCTCGCAAAGGCTCTCGTTTCTCTAGCTCCATGGCAGACTCTGTCTTAAGAGACCATATGATGATAAAACCCGTAGGTTTTGTGGAATAACTGACAAGCGGACTGCCAAATCTCAAGAATTTTCAGTTTTAAAAATAGAACTTTCCTTAACCTAACAGCATGAATCCCTAATGGTGAGAATCTCATGGGCACCGTATTTGTTGGGGAGACCTGCCCGATGCCTACATTTTACTATTTGGCCGACGATCCGGGCTGGCCCCGGTCCGGTCTTCCGTAAGGTCAGCAGAGGGCAGCACGTGGGAAGCTCGGAGTGTGGAGGCACAGCTGGACTGGCCCCCACTTTCCTTCCTCCTGAGGAGGGGTCGGAGGGACATGGGGGAGTGCCCTAGGGAGCCCAGCTGGCCCGGTGGCTGTCGGTCCTCCTACACGCCACGCCTCCTCACTTGCCAGACGATCCAAGCCTTAGATGACGTCTTACAAGCTCTCGTAATAGAGGGTATGGACCCCAGCATGGCATTACTGCAGAACTTTCTGGAGGTAAGTGTCTGTTGAAATCCGTCCCATGGAGCCCTATATTCAATCTGGTCTTTCGGGGGGAAAGACACGGAATATTAAGACAGTCGGGGGTGTCTTTCTAGCCCAGAGGCCGTCAGTTCTCAAACCTCAGCGAGCATCACAGTGACTTGGAGACTACTTCCTGTATTGCCCCCTCTGTCTTTAGAGGCTTTCAAATATTCTGTTATGACATACTGTCATCTCTTTGGGGTGAAGTTGAATTGGGGAAATAGCTGAGTCACTTGAAACCGACTCTCATCAACATGATGATAATTAATGAGCATAATACAATTTTGGATAAAACGTGATGTGTGACTAGCAATATGGAGACAGGGTCACCTGGATATCTTAAAAAAAAACTTCGATGAGGGCTGTATCTAGAGAGGAAACCCATCCATACTGGGGATTAGTGACACTGTTTTTTTGGAAAGTCTCATTTCTGGTACGTTTGTTGAGAAGCATTTCTGTGCTTTGTAGGTACCTGCGCTGTGAGTGGACTAGGAAATGCACTATTATAATTGAAGTTTCTCGGGAACAAAGATGCAGAGCTTTGGTTCTCCATCAGGGTGGGGTCCTCAGGAAATCCACTATGGGGGTCCTCATTATCCAAAAGTAAACGATGCTCCCCAAAGGCACTACTTGAAATCGTTTCCAAAACTTCATTTATCGATTTATCTCGATAAATGAAATTAAAATGATAAAAATAAGACTTTCACATGCAACAACGTTTAGATTGTATTTGCTACTTTGAGGTAATTCCAAAACAAAAATTTAGACCTAATTTTTCCTACAAAAACTATATGATCGGATAATACCTCATTTATTTCATATTCGACTTTGCACAGTGGGATCAGAAAGAGCGTTAATTTTGAAAAAAATATTTAAGGTCTATTTAGTTTTTCAAAGGGTGCCTCTTTTTTTTTTTTTTTGGCCTTCGTTTTTTCCATATTTTTATTAAGGCATAATTTACATACAGGATAATGCCCCCTTCCTAGTGTGTGGTTCTGCAGTTTTTTACAAACTCAGCCTTTTCTACACAACTAGAGTCAAGCTACGGAGCTGTTCTACCATTCCTCCAATCCCCCCCCCATGACTCTGTAGTCAACCCCTCTGCCCACCCCAACCCTTGACAATAGATGATCTCTTTTTCTCTTTGGCATCTGAGCTGCCAGGGCGAGCACCTGTTTGTCTTTCTGGCTGTTGGGAGGTAGATTCAAAGCAAGGAGGGATGAGGGCAGTGTTCCCATAGAAGGCACTGGCGGTGTCTCTATGCTGCCTTTCCAGATCATCTTGCCTTGGTTAACACTGTCGGGCAAAGTGCACGAACAGACCCGGGCCTTGGGCACCATTGCCCGGATGCTGAGGTTTATTTGCAATTTCCCTGAGCTGTCGGTGAGTGCCTGGGGCTGGGGGGGAAGACCAACCCATGGGCCTTGCGTCTCTGAACATGGGGCACCTGACTGAGCCCAAGCCTCTGCACGGCTGAACCAGAGCACCTTATTTATTTGTCTATTTGTTTATTTAGCATGAGTGCCTTTTCTGCTTCTATGGGGTATTGCCCTTAGCTGGTAAACTCTACTGTCCAGACACAGCTCAGTCTCGGTGGGAGCCCGTGGCCTGGAGAGCTGGGTTGGGCCCACAGCCTTCCCTTGGCTAACATATTTGAGGTGTCTGGCTGCCCCATTGCCCTGGGTGTCGATGTGGAATGTTCCCCCACTCCAGGACGGAGTGTGGAGTTGGTGGGGCGAGGGGCCACACACAAGCAAATAACTTAGTGATGTGGGACGAAAGGGGAGGCCGGAGGGGGACGACGGTCATGGCGGGGAGGAGCTCCCTGCGGGCTGGTGGAGAGGTAACAGTTTCCTCTTCCTGGCAGGACATGACGGAGTTCTCGATGAGCGGAAAGCTAATTGGCATCTTAGGCCTGTTTTGCATGAACGCCAACTATGAGATCAGCTCAGGGGCCTCGGAGGCATTGCATTACTTGTTTAAAATCCTTGTGCTTCATAGAAGTAAGTGATACGAGCTGGGCCGTCACGTGGCTGCAGCTGTGGGGACCCTCTGAGTGACAGGAGCAAACCAGCACCGGTCCCTGAGTGCCTCCCTCGTGTCCGGCACACTGGAGGGCAGTTCTCGCCTGCAGGGACACTGGAGTAAACAGGCTTTATCTAAGTGAACTCCAAACCCATGCTGCTGCAACACCCTGTTTTAAAAGCTTCTAGAAGCTCCTTGGAAAAAAGGGGAAGCTAGGTTCACAGCCCCCTGTGAGATCCCATCGCTCCTGCTGGGTGTATGACTCAGAAAACGGGCCTCCTTTCTCAGGGAACAAACTTGGGAATCTCTGTTCTAGACTTTCTCTGCCCCAGAAAAAAAAACAGAGATACAGACAGCCACGCACACTTACAGAGAGGCTAGAGGGATTTGCAAGAATGCCCTAATGGGAGTTTCAGAAACCTTGGCTTTTTATGATTCAATAAAATGTACTTCCTGTTTTGCTCAGCTGTCGGGGTGAGGGGTGGACACAGTCCACACGGTGGCACAGGTACGGGAACAGCAGGGCCAGCGGACCAGACTGCCTCCCCACCTCCAGTCTCCCTCCGCCCATCAGCCTGGCGCTGGGGAGCTCTCCCCATTCTGCTGGGCTAACATTACTCCACCTGTTGAACCCCGTTGATCTTTGAGGTTTGGAGGGGAAGCGAGGGAGGGTGTGTTCCTTTCTCCCTGAAAGGCCCCGCCCCATAATTGTTGTTTTTGGATCGGAGGTATGAAACAGAAGACAGAGGTCATCCTGAAGGACTTGCAGAAGCATTTCCGGGGAGGATGGTTTGCCAACATACAGAGTCTCACAATGGTAACCCTTGCCCTCCGCCGTGTGTGGGGTGCCCGGATGGAGAGCATCCACAGGGGAGACAAAGATGGCTGAGTAGCGATTACAGAGGGCCTGGCGGGGGCCACAGAGGAAAACTCCCACACACAGGAAACTGCCCCTAAAGTTCAAGATCTCATGGGCAGCATGCCAGAGGGATAAGGCCCCCTCCCCTAGCTTCCCTTGAGTTGACTGAAGTTAGAGGGTCATTGAGAGAGTTTGTAAAATAGGGGCACAGTCAACCCTATCCCCCACCCGTAGATTGTGCTCCTGTACCTTTATTTGTGGTCTAGCTTTAATTCTATTCATCCAGCAAAGGCGTATTGCTGGCCTTAGCAGTGGTGTCTCCAAGCTTAGTCTACTTCAGCCATTGCAGTTAGATATCTAAGAATCCTCCCGCTTTCCCTCCCCACGCTTTCCACATCCAGTTCAATCCGCTGTCTGTCCATTCTCATCCTGAATGGGAAGGGAGTCCATCCACGCTGCCCCGGCCCCACTGCGGCCATTCTTGAGACCCAGTCCACCATCAGTCTCTTGCTTGGGTTATTGCAACAGCCTCCTGCCGATCGCCCTGTTTGTGACCACGCCCCTCATCACACCATTTTCTGCGCTGTCATCAGAGAATTATTTCTCAAATGCACATATCATCATATTATTCTCCTCCCGACTCTGCCCTGATTCTCCATTGTTCTTAACCTAAAGGCCAGACTTCACACAGCCAGTGAGGCCCGGCCCGATGAGGCACCTGCCCAACTCCCTCGCCTCATCTTGTCTAGATTCCCCTTCCCCACCTGGTTCAGGTTCCTTGCAGGACACAGTGACTGGACTGATCTCTCCAGGACTTTGCACAGTCTGTTCCCTGCCTGGAACTCTTTCCCCCATTTTCACCAAGTATGGACTTCAGAGGTACTTCTTTTAGAAAGCCTTATCTAATCTTGCAAGTCTAGCTTCAGTGTCCCCACTATGTCCCTTACTGGCATTTCTCCCATGGCACCGTGACTGTCTATTTACCTGCCCTGACCGGACAGTAAGTTGCAAAGGCAAAGGCAGGGGGTGTCTTTTGTGTGGGCTTCCCCTGCTCCCGGCATAGAACCAGGCACAGAGTTGGGACTCTCTTGTTTGAGTGAATAAGCTTCACTGGGGTGTGTAGATCCAGAGACATGAGGCACACCTGGTTTAGACCATAGTCGTCACTACTTGCCTTGGAATGCTGTCAACTCACTACACATCAAAACTCATTTCCAAATGGGATCACCTAACT
Organism: Potos flavus; assembly: GCA_028534135.1. Taxonomy (NCBI): domain Eukaryota; kingdom Metazoa; phylum Chordata; class Mammalia; order Carnivora; family Procyonidae; genus Potos; species Potos flavus. The sequence goes on from CM052893.1 coordinate 33,922,446, forward strand.
ACGTTCCAAATTCAAAATAGAAATGGCTCCTTTTGCATTGTTCTCTGTACCATGTTGTCTGGACCCTTGTTCTTACCTGGGGATCCCGGCCTCACACCGTGGAATAACCAGATACTGCCAGGGGCGTCTCCACTGGACCCAGGTTGACTGGTCTCTTTGGAGTCCGTGGGTCTTGTGCAGTCCCAGAGGGGGATGCTGACATTGCAGAGACAGCTGTCTCTCTTCTTTCCTCAGTTCTTCAGGAAATACCTGACCCCTGAAGAGAGAGCAGATGTGATAATGGTGTCAATGGAGGCCATGACCAAGGCCAATAGGAATGACGTCTGCGCGGCTTCCAAGATGCTGAAGATGATCCTGAAGTACTCTATGCCAGAAATTGGGAAGGTACCAGCTCTGAGGGACTTAATGGTTCAAGGTCAATTGAAGGATTCTTCCTCTCTGTTTTGGATCTTGTTCTGTTTTATTTCCTACTGGTTGGGGTTTAAGGAATTGAAATCCTTTAACTCAGAGGAGAAAAAGTTAAATGAGGAGTTGTTTGCAATTGTGTGAAAGGCCCTTCCATGGGAAAGGGTGACCCGCCGGCCTCCATGTCTACCAGAAAGGGCAGAATAGAGTCAAAGCTATAGCAGGAGACTTCTGTGGGGTCCTAGGACCAAGAGAGAACGGTTTCCCTTCTGTTTCCAAACAGTATGTTAGGTCTGTGGGTGCCTTCTTCATTCAGGTGGGAGAATGTACAGTCAAGACAGAGATCGATCTATCTACCTAATGATCAATCTATCCATCTATCTATTGATCTACCAATCTATCTCATATATTTCATATATACATATGAATTTATGAGACATTGACATGAATCAGAGATGGAATACAAGGACTCTTTTGTCAGAGGTGGGACTGGTTCTTGGTAAAATTAAGATAGCATAGGTTATCTTTGTCCCTTAATATCCCATTTTTAAAGGTCTTATGGATTGATAGATTCACTCTCATCTCATTGGCCTAACCTACTCCTCTATCTTGCTCATGACATCTCCACAATAGGTCCAATTATTATCCCAAGTCTTAGCTTTGCCACCCTCTCTGGCCTGGAGAGCCATCTGAATGCCTCAGAGCAGACCAGGAATAAGCTCTTCGAGCTGAAGGCCACCCCAGAGGTCAACCACTGTAACCTCCCACTCAATGCCTGTAACCCCTTCTGGAACACTCCTGACTCTTGAGTAGCCAGACTCTCCTGAAAGCACTTTTGGGAAGTTCACTACCTTAAACTATAGCTCATTCTGATTTGTGAATCACTTTCATTATTAGAAAGTTCTACCTTATTGTGAACTGAAATATTCATCCCCACATTTTCTAGTCCTGGCCCAAATTTGCTTTTTGGACTTATGCAGAAATCAATTAATATTCAAGTTTTACTAAAACTGGGTGCCACGCACTCTGCTAGCCTTGTTCACATGTTATTTAACTGAGTTCTTACAACAGGTCTGGAATGAAGTAATGATTTTCTTTTTAGAAATGGGGAAAAGGCTCAAGGAGGCTAAGAGCCTTAGTAACTGAAGTTTCTTGAGCACTTATTATGTGATAGACACTGTTCCAACCCATGTAGTTGTATTAGCTCAGAGCCATTGAGGTGGGTAAAGTTGTTCTCATTTTCTATATGAGGAAGTAATGCATAGAGAAGATGAAAACTTGCCCAAGGTCACACAACCGGTAAGCAAGGAAGTGAAGTTCAAATTCAGGCAGGGCCTGTGCTGTTCACCAGAAGACACCCTGCCGAGTCCACGTGGCTAGTAAACCATGAGACCTGAGCCCTGGCCTTCCTCTATAACAGGCTCGATGTTTCCTGACCCCACATCTCCGAGTTACTCATCCCCAGACACTTGCTTCATTCTTCATGACACGGTTGCCAGGCATGGCTCGCGTCACCCTTCCCTGCTGCTCTTTATTTTGTCCCTCTTAAAATATGGGGGACAGGAGAGCCCCCCAGCCACAGAGATGTGGCCTGACCAAAGTGGGGCAGTGACTGCTGGGGACTGGTTCCCATTGGCGTGTGACTACACACACACTTTATATGGAAGGTGCCTGGTTACGTGCCTCTTGACGAGCTGGGGCTGTGTCCAGAGTGAACCTGGCTCCTCCTTCCCCCACTTCAGGTGCCAGAAATCATCCAGTACATTTACCACAATATGAACAGCATCACTGAAACCACAGCCCAAGGGACCATAAAGAAGATCCTTTACCTGCTGGCCCAGACCTACACCGATGAAGTTATCTTGACACTGTTTAAGATGGAGGATCAATCACAAAGGTAGGTGACCCATCAATTCCACCGACCAGTCCCCGGCAGTCTTCTAATTTGCTTACTCTTAAGATGCACCCGATTTTCAATACAAGTAAGTTCCTTACTTATTTGGGGGCAGGGTGATTGTCAAAGTAATATGGGCTTATTGCAGCGAATTTGAAAGGATGCAAAATTTTGAAAAAGCAAAAAAAAAAAAAATTTAAATAGGTTATCACTGAGTATAATTTATAATGTCTGCATTTTATTTTTATTTTTTAAAGATTTATTTGAGAGAGAGAGACAGAGACAGAGAGAGAGTGAGACAGAAAGCATGTGTGAGTGGGGGGGTGGGCAGAAGGAGAGGGAAAGAGGGAATCTCAAGCAGACTCCCCATTGAGTGCAGAGCCTGATGCAGGGCTTGATCCCATGATCCTGAGATCATGACCTGAGCCGAAATAAGAGTCGGCCGCTCAACTGACTGAACCTCCCAGGCACTCCTCATTTATCTACCTTTTAAACATGTTTTTAAAAAATGTATTATCAAGCTTATACTGTACACACCAATTTGCATATTTTTTCATTTAACATTTTATCATAGCATTTTCCTAAGTTAAAATCTTTCTGTAAACATAATTTTAATGGCTGTCTAATATTATGTTATATAATATAATATTATATTGTATGAATCTACCATAATTTCCTTTTTTAAGCTTAAAAAATTTTTAATTTACGTGTAGTAAAATTCACCCTTTTGCCATACAGTTCTATAAGTTTTCTCAAATGTATAGTCACAATCATCACCCCCATTATCAAGGCACAGAGCATTTCCATCACCCTCCAAAATTCCCCTGTACTACCCTTCTGGAGTCAACTCCCTCCTCCACACCCAACCCCTGGCAACCACTGTTCTGTTCTCCATCCCCATCATGGGGCCTTTACCAGAATATGGTAAATAGTCTCATACAGCACAAATCCTACAGTACAAGACAGAATCGTGCTTTTGAGTCTGGCTCCTTTCCCCCAGCGTTAGGCATTTGGGATTCATCCAAGTTGTCGTACGTATCAATAGTTGAATAGTCTTGTATGGATATCCCACAGGTTTTTGGGGTCTTTTTATCCATTTACCTTTTGGGTGGCTTCCAATTTTTGGTAATTATAATAATGCTGCTATAAATATTTGTGTACAGTTTTTTTTTTGCGTGAATATCAGCTTTCATTTTTCTGGGATAAATTCCTAGGGACTGCATTGCTGAGTAATAGGGGAAGTGTATGTTCAACTTGAAAAGAAACTGCCAGACTATTTCTCATGTGTAGCTTTCCCCTTCCCACCAGCAACATAGAAGTTCCAGTTGCTCCCATCCTTGTTCACACTTGGTATTTTCACTGAAAAAAAATTAAAAATTAGTCATTCTACCAAGTGTGTAGTGGCCTCTCATTGTCATTTTAATTTACATCGCCCTAATTTAATTGCAGCAAATGATGTTGAGCATGATTTCATGTGCTTATTTGCCATCTGCATAACTTTCGTTCAAGTATCTAAATCTTATACTCATTTCTTAATTGAGATGTTTGTCTTCTTATCATTGAGTTTTGAGAGTTCTTTATATATTCTGGATACAAGTCTTTTTGTCAGTTATATGATTTTCAAATATTTCTCGCATTTTGTGGATTATTTTTCATTCTCTTGAGCGTCTTTGGCAAAGTTCTAAATTTGATGGAGTCCAATTTATCTTTTTTTCTGCAATGGATTGTGTTTAAGGTCACAGATTTTCTCCCATGTTTTCTTCTAGGAGTTTTGTACTTTCATGTGTTACATGTAAGTGTGTGATTCAGTTTGGTTAATTTAGGTGTGAGGAACTGAGTCTAGGTTCAGCTTATTGCATATAAACATGTGGATCTAGAGTTTTATTTGTTGGAAGTTTTTAAACTATGGATTCAATTTATTCAGCAAATATAGGGCCATTCAGATTATCTATGTCCTCTTCAGTGTTGTTAGTTCATGTATTTCAAGGAATTGGCCTATTTCATTTAAGTTATCTTATTTATGATCAAGGAGTAGGTCATAGTATTCTTTCACTAACTTTGAATGTCCCTAATGATTTCCTCTCTTTCATTACTGATATTGGTACTTTGTATCTTCTCTTTGCTTTTTGGTCAGTCTGGCTAGCCATTTGCTAATGTTATTATTTCTAACAATCAACTTTTACTGATCTTTCCCTCTTTTGTTTTTCTGCTTCCATTTTATTTATTTCTGATTATTTCCTTTGTTCTGCTTGTTTTGAATTTAATTTGGTCATCTTTTTATAGTTTCTTAAGGTGGAAATGTAGATTACTGTTTTGAGAACTTCTTTTTTTATTTTATTTTATTTATTTTTTTTTTTTTAATTTATTTGTCAGAGAGAGAGAGCACAAGTAGGCAGAGTAGCGGGCAGAGGCAGAGGGAGAAGCAGGCTCTCCGCCGAGCAAGGAGCCCGATGCGGGACTCGATCCCAGGACCCCGGGATCATGACCCGAGCCGAAGGCAGCCGCTCAACCAACTGAGCGACCCAGGCGTCCCGAGAACTTCTTTTTTTAAACAAACATCTTAATACGATGAATTTCCCTCTAAGCATAGCTTTAGGTGCAACCAACAATTTTTGATATGTTATATTTTCATTTTCATTCAGTTCGAACATCTTTTCTAAGATTCTACTTAGAAGTATTGTTTAATTTACAAATACTTGATAATTTTCCAGATATATTTCTGTTGTTGATTTCCAGTGTAAGTCCAGTATGGCTAGAAAACATACTTTTTGTGATTTCTGTTCTTTAAAATTTGCTAAGGTTGTTTTTATAGTTCAGAATGACTACGTATATTTTGATGAATGGTCCATATGTGTCCAAAAGAATATGTATTCTGTTGTTGGGGGGAGTGTTCTATAAATTAAGTCAAGTTGATTGATAGTATTGTTAAAGACTTTAATATCCTTGCTGATTTTGTCTACTTAGTCTATTAATTACCAAGAAAGGAGTGTTGAAGTCTCTAAGTATAATTATGGATTTGTCTATTTGTTCCTTTAGCCCTACCACTTTTTGCTTCTTATATTTTGTTAGGTGTATACACGTTTAGGATTGCTACATCTTGCTGAATTGACTCTTTTATCATTAATGTCCCTCTTCAATCCTAGTAGTATTCGTTGTCCTGAACTTTACTTTGTTTAATATTAATATGGCTAGTTTTTCTTTCCTTTGATTTGCCTTTTCATGGTATATCTTTTTTCATTCTTTTATTATTATATCTATAATGGGTTTTTTGTATACAGCATATAGTTGGGTCTTGTATTTTTATCTGATTTAACTATCTCTACCTTTCAGTTGGTCTGTTTAGACAATTACATTTAATGTAATTAATGATGTGGTTAGATTTAAGTTTTATTGAGATACTATTGACATACATCACTGTATAAATTTCTTTTTTTTAAAGATTTTATTTATTTATTTGTCAGAGAGAGTGAGAGAGAGAGCACAAGCAGGCAGAATGGCAGGCAGAGGCAGAGGGAGAAGCAGGCTCCCTGCTGAGCAAGGAGCCCGATGTGGGACTCGATCCCTGGGATCATGACCTGGGACCCTGGGATCATGACCTGAGCCAAAGGCAGCCGCCCAACCAACTGAGCCACCCAGGCGTCCCATCATCACTGTATAAATTTAAGTTGTACAACATAATGGTTTGACTTGCATATATTTTGAAATGATTACTGCAATAAGTTTGGTTAGCATCATCAACTCATACAGAAAAAATAAAGAGAAAGCAAAAAAAAATTTTTTTTCCTTACGATGAGAACTTACTGCAGATATATAGACAGGTTGGATTTAAGTCTACCACTTTATGATTTGTTTTCTATTTGTCTCCTCTGTTTTTTGTCCCAATGTTTTAGGATTTTAGTGGGTCTTAGGATTCTTAACATACCTAAATTTTCATAGTCTATGTAAAGTTGATATTTTACAACTTCAAGAAAATGTAGAAGCTTTCAGCACATAGGTCCCTTTTCCTTCCCTACTTCATCTTCCAGTCGTGACATGTATTACATCTAGCACACTGAAAAGACACACCAAAAAATGTTATAATTTTTGCTTTCAAAAAGCATACTTATTTTTAAACTTGAGAGAAAAATAGTCCATTACATTTACCCAAATATTTACCATTCTTGTTGCTCTTCCTTCATTATTGAAGTGCCAGGTTTCCTTCTGATAAAATTTCTCCTCAGCTTGAAAAACTTCTTGTAGCAGGTCATTCAGAACAGGTCTGCAGGTGACAAATTCCCTCAGGTTTTTTCATCTGGAAATGTCTTTATTTCACCTTATTTTCTAAAGAATATTTTTACTGGATATAGAATTCTCGGTTGATGGCTTTTTTTTCCCTTATCACTTTAAATATGTTATTCCATTGTCTTCGGGACTGTATGGTCTCTGATGAGAAACCTGCAATAATTCAAACAATTTTTCCAATATGCAATGTGCTGTTTTTTTTCCTGGCTGCTCTCAAGATTTTTTTTTTAATCTTGGTTTTCAGAAGTTTGATTATGTCGTATCAGGGCATGGTTTCTTTGAGTTTATCCTGTTTGAGCTTCACCAAACTTCTTGAGTCTGGTAATGTTTGTCTTAAACCAAATTTGGGGGTGTTTTAGACCATTATTTCTTCAGATACAATTTCTGCACCAATACCTTTCTTCTCTCTTTGAGATTCTAATGACATGAATATTAGGCTTTTTGATGGTGTCTCACAAGTACCCGAAACCCTGTTAGTCTTTTTATTTTTTTTTTCAGATTGTGTAATTTTTGTTAATATAGCTGCAAGTTCACATCTCCAGTTTTTTTTCTATCATCTTTTCTCTATCATCTCCAATTTCCTATTGGTCCCAGACAGTTAATTTTTGTTTCAGGTATTTTATTTTTCAATTCTAAAATTTCCATTTCATACTGTTGTTGTTTTTAATAGCTTTTATTTCTTTGCTGAGAACATCTATCTTTTCATTCATCTCAACAGTGTTCATCTTTACCTCATGGAGCATGTTTAAAATGTCTACATAAAGTCTTTATCTGGAAAAAAAAATGTCTTCAGTTGCTAATTTCAACATCTAGGTAATCTCAGGATTGGCATCTGTTGCTTATTTTTTTCCTTGAGAATTGATCACATTATCCTGTTCTTTGTATGTCAAGGAAATTTGGATTGTAGTCTGGACATTTTTAATATGATGTTTTGAGGCTCTTGTTCTTGTTTAATTCTCATGAATATTGATTTTTTTTTTTTTTTTAAGCAATCAACCTGGTGTATGGTTTAGACTGCAAGGTCTGCCTCATCTTCTCTTGGATGTAATTTCGACGTCTGTTAAGTCTTTAAAATCTTTTGCTATGCTGCTTTGGGTCTCACATAGACCCTTGCTTCTCAAGGGTCATTTGGGTCTACCCTGTGCATGTGCAGCTCAGGAGTGATCCCAGGACTTATGTGTTGGCTCACTTACAGAATTAGGAATTCCTCTGTCTCTCGCTCTTTTCTCTTTGAGATTTCTCCCACCTTCTGGCTTCCAGGAACACCTTTTCCAAGTCCTCTATCTAGAAAGTTGGGTTTTCTCTCACAATTTTACTGCTTGTGCCAATACAATTGTACAACTGGGTCCATGTTTAGGGCAGTAAAATGAGAACAGAGGTAGAGAGAAAAGGGGGTTTCTCCCTTCCACACACACATACCCTCTGGGTCATAAGTCCCCTGTGTTCTTGCAATTGCCCCCTCCATTTCCACCACACAGTGGACTTCTGGAGCCTTCCTCGGGACAGGGTTGAGAGAGGAAAGAGATAAAGATTCCACCCATACTCTCATAAAGCCAGAAGTCCTAGGGTCCCATTTTCCCCAGACCTTCCACCAGAATGACAGAGTTTTACTCAGATTTTGTTTCATGTGCTGCATAGTTTAACACTGGGACTAGCTTCAGGTCACAGTTGGGAGATAAAAGAGAAAAGAAATCTGGGAAACTCATCCAGTAAGGGTTGCTTTTCAAATTGTTGCTTTCTTCCCCAATCCACCTACTAATAATTTTCAAAATCTTCAAGTAGTTGTTTTCGTACTTGACAAGTGTTTTTAGCATCCATCAGGGGAAGTGAGGGAAGGGAATGTATTTGCTTGGTCTCAGCCAGCACAACACCGAAAGGAAATCATTTCTTTCTAAAGAACTTAAGAAAATTAAGAGAACCTTAATCTTAGGGAAATTAAGCTTGTTAATGTCTAATAAGTCCCAGGTAGGTAGGGAGAGCTTGGACAAGGCAATAGAGAGGACACCGCAGGAGGCTCTTCTGACCGATCTGTAGCTTTGAAGTGTGGCCTGAGAGATTTTCTCGTATCAGGCTCGCAGGTCAAGTGAACATCTCCGGGTTTAGCTACATGTGAGAGGACAGGGGACGGGGAGGTCTGGAGGTGATGACAGTGAGAGGAATGAAAGGAGAAAAAGAGAGGGGCTAGAACACTAGGCAAAGGAGCCCAGAGTCCCTTTCCCCGGAAGGCCTGTGGAATCCTTGGAAGGCGACCATGTCGGTGGGGTTCTGCCTCTACAGAGGAGTTCGCAAGCCCTGGGAAATCCTGGCATCATTCCCCAAAGGCTACGAAGTGATCATGGAATTTCTGATGCAGAAACTGACTCCACACCAGAAATCAAAGGGCCAGGAGCCCAGCCATGGGATGGAGATCTCGCCATTGATCGTATGGAGGGGCCCATGGAAGGTGCTGGGTGGGGGGCCTCCTGGTGCCTTGTCCCACGCTGTCTTGAGCTCTTGGGGCCTCTCCCTTTTACATATCCATGTTTGGTTGAACATTCTAATGACAGAGTCTTGTGGTGGTTGGAGGGAGGGTTTTCTAGTTGTCTCTGCCTTGTAGGGAGATAGAAGAACTAGCTGCTCATTCTCCTGGGGTGAGCTTAGGTAAGACAAATGCCCCCAGCACCGCCTTGACTCTCGAAGTCTATGAGACAATAAAACCACCACCGCAATGATGAGACTATTGAAAAATAGTAACATTCTAGAAATTGCCCCTTATTTTCTTGGCTCACACTAATTTAGTTTTGACTTGCCCTGGCAGCGTGGGCTTTTCTGGGCCAGCCCATCGTGGTGATAGGTTATGGGCAGAGATTTCATGGGGACAGGACCTGAGACTTGAAAGACGATGATGCCCCTGCTCTCCTCCCCACCCTCAGGCCACCAGGGCCATCCATGAGCTCCTGCTGGAGCCGAGTCGGCGGATGGAGGTGCAGACCTTCTTCTCCTCCCTGTTTATGGCCTTGCTGTTCCGGATCTCCTTTCTCGTGCTTGAAGGGGACGCTGACATTCAGGATCAGCAGCACGTAACCGAAGGGGTAGACCCTGTCAGGTACCTTTGGCCTCTGGGCCAGAGTTCCTAGTGACTGTGCTCCGGGGCCCATCCAGCAGCCATGCCTGCTTACTCCCCCACCACTTGCCTGCCCTGGTCCCAGACTGCTGGTTTGGGACACCCTTGTCACACCTCCCGTGTAGAGCATGGAGTGTGTCCCCATACGTCATTTCAACAAGTCTTATTGGACTTTTTAGAAAAACTCTATTTCTGACTTACTGGGCTGATGCCAAGATTCTGTACCCAAGGGAAATCAGTAGGACGGATAAAACAGCACCCCTGGGCTCCACTCTCCACGCTTCTGCTGGCTTCCGTCACCACCTCAGGGACCCCACAGCTCTCTTGGCCTGGGTTTCTCATTTGGGAAATGCTAGCCTGGGTCTCTAAGGGCTGTGCCACTACCAGCGGTTCACGATGTGCATAGACAGGCAGGCTGTAGGTGAGGGGGAGGAGCACAGATGGTGGGGAGGACTTCCTGTCTGCTTTCTGCCTTTTCTCCAGTTCCAGCTTGGAGGCCCTGAAGACCTTGATGCTGAGCACCGGGTATGGAGACCATGTGTCTTATGTTCAGAAACTTGGGGGTTGGGAGCAGCTCGCCAGTCCCGAAAGACACTATGAGGGGGTCACTCTGCTGGCCAGGTAGGCCTCACCCCTGTCCCTGGTCAGACGACCTCCCATCCTGTTGGCTCTCTCCTGGGGCCCGGGCCTGCTCCTGAGCTCTCTGCTCTTGTCAGCAGGACCATGGTCATCAAGAACTGTTGGCACAACCGCCCCATCTTCAGTTTCATCATCAGGATGCTCCAAAAACAGGACTACACGAATCACTTAACAGCCCTCGTGTTCATGACTGAAGTGAGTGGTTCTTGGTGGGAGGAGGGCGGGTGAGGGCGGTTCCTCTGGAAGGCAGCTGGACCCAAGGCATGCCTCCAAGGATGGCTGGTGGAGGAAGGGCGGCCTACTTTACTGTGGCTCCCTGCCCCACAGAAGGGCCGGGGGACACTGCTAATGACAGTTAGGTACCTTGAGTCACAGGCTTGATATGTACCTGGTGTAATTCTTCCTTGAACCTTAAGGCAGCTCAGCTCTGTCCGGACTTCATGGGAAGTCCTAACTCTTTCCTTCAGCCACCCCGACCTTCATTAGCCTTTGAAACGAACCTTGACTCAGTACTACTGATTGACTTAATGTATTTCAGCCATTTGACAGAAAAAAAAGGTGTAGAAAATTTAGAACATGTGAAAAAGAACTTTAAAAATTATAAAACCATTAATAGTCACAATACCCAGGGGAAAGCACTTTTAGATTTTGCCCTGAATGGAGGGGGGGAGGTAGTGTGTGTGTTTCTGTGTGTGTGTGTGTGTTTTTCATAGCTGACATCATTCTCTACTAATACTCTTATCTTGCTCTCTTCAAGCATCTTCAAACATAAATTTTAACAGTAATATAATATTTCATCACAAAGATGTTCTATAATTTATTGGACATTTGTTTCCAGTTTTACTATTTACGATTTTGCTATTTACTATGATAAATAACACTGTAGGGGACGTCTCTGTGCAAAAGACTTTGCCCATATCCCAGATCATTTCTTTAAATGTTGACTATAAGTAGAAGCGTTGATTCAAAAAATATGAATGTCTTCTAGGATTTTTTTACATTAATGCCAAATTATTTTCCAGTAAAGTTGTACCACATTAACCAAATTATACTTCCACCAGCAGTGCCTGGGAAAGCTTTGGGATTTCTGGCTCACTGTAGCTTTAAATAGGCTCCCTTTAAGATTCAAGCCACCTGATTTTTTTTTTTTTTTTTTTAACACGGAGCAGGATTACATTTGACCACGACAGAAGACAATGCAGGGCTGATACTTGAATCTGAGCAGATATTCCCCTAGCGTGTCATAATGTGTCCTGACGTGGGGTGTAGGCCATGGTCTTGCTGGAAGGGGCCCATGGCCGTGATCGAGGACGCGAGCACCGGTGGGGGGGGGGTACTGGTATACACATTCAAGGATGTATGTTGTGTTGGCAGAACCCCTGCTAGGGATGTGGGAATGTGGGTGTAGGGTGCACAACTCTGCCTGGAAGAGGGTGCCTTAGCTCAGTGGGTGTCCCGCCTTAGTGGGCCTCCTGTCACTAGGGAAGCTGCTTAAATGCGGATTCCTGGGCCCCCTCCCCAGAGCCGTGGATTCGGTGGCTCTGGAGCAAAGCCCAGAAGTCTTCAGTTTTCTATCAACACTCCAGTGGGTGTTGCAGTACAAGTCGTGAGGAACAGTGCAGGGTGCAAGCCGCGGGGGGCGGGGAGCACCGCAAGACGGATGTCACCCTCTGTAGAGCGGTAGTTCCAACCTCTGGCTGCCTATTAGAATCCTCCGGGCAGCTTTAAAATATGCTAATCCCAAACCACAACTTCACCCCCTCTCCTGACTCTTTGCCTTGACATTCTACTTGAATTGGTCTGGGATCAAGTCCGGGCATCGGTTTATTTTAGAAGTTCCCACGTTTGGAGCTGTATTCTAGAAATACAGCTAGGATTGAGACCCGCTCTAGAAGCTCCTCCAAACGCATGATACCCAACTGAAGCAAGCAGACGTGTGAATGGCAATTATTCAGCTGCCACCCTTACCGGATTTTCGGGCTGGGGAGAGCGGAGGGAGGTGTCGGCAGGCGGGGGAGAAGGCTGGGACGGCACCGCAGGAAGGAGATGGGTGAACCTCACTCTCAGCCATTGGAGGGAGAGCCGGTTTTAAAGCGGAGAACCAATGGGGTTTAATGTAGCAGCTAAGACAGCTGAGCACAATCTATAAACAAGAGGCCCGAGCTGGGGAGGCACCAACTGGGAAAGCTTTCTACTATTTCAGAGCCCTTTGCAACTTCCCTGCTTGTTTCGTTACCCTTGGATGACCCCAAGTAGAAACATTAAAAACAAACAGGGCCCTGTACTTTTCTTCAGGGCACTCAAGGAACAGGGGAACTCAGTGACTGATTTTCATGGCAACTCTGAAAAAGACGTTACTATCTCTGTTTTGTAGAGGATGAAACTGAAGCTCAGAGAGTTTGAGAAACGTGCTGGGCTAGCCCGTAAATTAGGCGGGTCCCCGGGGCCGCCAATCAAAGACAGGTGGAAATGCTGCTCTGTCTGCGGAAACGTTTTTGCCGGTAGAATCGCACACACGAACACAGACATATGTTTGTGCGTGCGTGCATACACATAAAAGCAAGTTCCTCTGGTTTAAATGTATCTGATTAGCTTTTGTCTTTTAAAATTTTTATTTCAGGGCGCCTGGGTGGCTCAGTGGGTTAAAGCCTCTGCCTTTGGCTCAGGTCATGATCCCAGGGTCCTGGGATCGAGCCCCACATCGGACTCTCTGCTCAGCGGGGAGCCTGCTTCCCCCTCTCTCTCTGCCTGCCTCTCTGCCTACTTGTGATCACTCTCTGTGTCAGATAAATAAATAAAATCTTTGAAAAATAAAAATAAAAAAATAAAATTTTTATTTCAAATGATATAGAGACCCACATAAATTTTACAGAGATATACAAACGAAATCACGTGTGCTATTTTTTTTATTGTAGCCTTTAAAAAAATCTTTCCTATTTTTGCCTCCTCGCTTCTACCATATCAGTTCTACCTGCCACCTCTTCCTCTCCGAGGTATTTCAGAGGCCAGCAACCCAATAGGTATCCTTCCATATTTTTCTCCATGGTCAAATAAGCTATACACAGCTATCGATAAATATCTGCGTGCATTTCTTACTTTTCTCCTCTACAGCTCCCCTCATCAAAGATGCCCGAGGAAAACCTGCAGAATGAATGAATGACTTCTGGAATGATGGAGTGTGAAGTTATCTTTCAACTAAGCTTTGGCCTCTTTACCTGTCCTTCCAAATCCTTAAGAACATTTCTTTATAAATAAATAGTAAACTAGATTCAAGGTCACTGGGGATTTTTGTTCCCCTTGCCCATTATTTCCGTTTTCTCGGTCTGTTTTTGCCAGCTGCTCCGGTGTCCGGGGGTGGCGGCCATAGCGGATGAAGCCACTGCCCGCATTTTGGCAGACTGGTTCCAATATGAGGAGCCCGCCACAGTGAAACTCTTGCTGCAGGTGGTGGTGATCTTTGCAAACCACAGGAACATGGTAAGATGGGGCGGGGGTCCAGGGTATGCTCTCAAGAGATCTTGTCACCCAGAGAAGCAACGGAGAGGCCCGGAGGTCCAGTGTGTCGTTATAGACGGGGTGGACCACACTCTTGGGGTTGGACGGAGGGAACCCTCCCGAAGCCAGTCCACTGGATACCGGGGTCGAGGACCTGAGCCATTCATGCTCAAAAGAGGAGGTTTTCTCACGGGTCATTTCGGAGTAAAGGCCACGCCAATTCCAAAAGCCCAGGCCATCCAGGTGTCCCAGGGACCAGGGACGCTAAAGGCAATGGGAGCTGAGAACTTCTGGGTGTAGTGGGAGGAGGGCTCTCCTCTGCCTTCTCCCCTTCTTCCATGAGGACAGAAGTCCTCCTGGGCAGCCCCCTCTGACTGCCACCCATTTACCAAGCCCGTCCCAGTCCCAGGATGAAACAGCGGTCCTCTCGGATCAAAATGCAGGTCCCTCAACGTGGCAGGAGTTGTTCCCCAGACGCCTCCTTTCCTGAGCAGTGGTCCCTCTGCAGGTGCGACAGCTCCGCGTCCTCCAGCCCTATGTGCTGAGCTGCTGCTACTCCCTGGACAGCGACATCGCCACGGAGACGTTCGCGGTGCTCAAGTGTCTCACGGAGCTCCTCAGCTGGCAGCAGAGCTCCTCCTTCTTTGTTCAGCTCTGCTTCACGCTCGGGCCCTTCTTGGAGGAGGTGAAGCCCTTTGCGGGGTCATTTCCCTTCTCTGGGCGTCCAAGGGAGTCGGGGAGAATTATCTGTAAAGGCCCCTGTGGTCTGAATGTGAGGCCGTTCCGGAAAGGTCTGCTTGCGTACGTCCTCTTGGGTAACAGCTGTGAAGGGCGGGAGATGTATCGAGAGCAGACGGCAGCGACCAGGGAGAACGGGGATGCGGCAGGATCACGGCAGGTCACCGGGGAAGGGAGTGTGCGTGGGAGCGTGTGCTGGGAGCGGGGAGCTCGGGGGCCACTCGTCCTCACAGGGTGGACACAAGCGGAGGTGTCTTCCCTGTGTGTGTGTGTGTGTGTGCGCACGCGTGCATGTGTGTGTCTTCTCCCCTAGGAGTCAGAGCATCTGCGCCTGATGGCCTTTGAGACCTACAGGGTTCTCTTGGCTAAGGTCAAGAGGAGAGTGCTTGTCTTCCCCTTGAAGCACCAGGTCCTCAACTTGATAGTCCCCCTTGTGCTCCACCTGGAGGATGTGAATATCAACGTGGCTCAGGTGAGAGGCCAGGCCCCGGAGCCTGGTCTTCCGTCTCCGGTCGTCACGGAAGGTGAACGCTAACGGGTGTTAAGTGCTAAGGAAGGGGCTGTAGCGAGATTGGAAGATGCTGGAGGAGTTGCTTTGGCTCTGACCTTGGAGAGTTGCAGGGAGGGGCCAGATGTGACCAGATGCTTGCAGCAGGGTTTTCTCTCCCTCCTGGCTCTCTCCAGCTGGCCACCAGCACACAGTGGAATGCCCCGGGTGGGAAGGCTCCAAGGAGGAAAATCCCAGCCTCTGGCACAGTGCCTCTCCCTGGTTCTCTGCCCCTGGTGTCATGGCCTTCCCTCCAAGTTGCTCCCTGCACACTCCTTTGTGCTGAATTGAGAACATCCCCCAACCCCCTGCCCCCAGCAACAGAGAGGTTCCCATGAGGTGGGACAGAGAGAGCCTGGAATTGGCCCATGTTCTGGGGGGCCAGGGACATGAATGGCAAGCTGGGGAAAGTTGCAAAGTGGCTGATTCGGTTTGTGACGGGACGCTGGGTTTCCAGATGAGGCCATTTTGCCGTGGCAAGGCCTCTGAGGGGCACAGGTGACGAAGCTGCTGGAAGACTCTGGGGAAATCTGTTTCAGAGAGACTGTTTTGGGGTGTGGGAAGCCATGCGGTGCTGGATGAGGCTGGGAGGTGGAGAGTTCCGTTGCTGCGGCTCTCCTGCCGTGCCGCAGCAACTGGGAAAGGCATTACAACCAGGCGTCTTGACCTGCTTGTTAGTGGGAAACAGGTGTGGGCACAGCCAAGCCGCCTAGAGGACCCTGCCTCCCTCTGCACCCCTGGGTCCCTCCAGGTTCACTGGGGTCTTCCCTCCCTCCAGGACTGGACTCACTGCCGCTTGTCTCCCCTCCTTGTGCCCTTCTGCATCTTTTCCCAGCCCTGTCCCCGTAACTCCTCATGCTGAGCCTTCCTTTCTCTCCAGATCTGCCGGCCTGCCCTCTGCCACACGGCCGCCATACTGGGCTGGTCAAGGCTCAAAGTGATTTTTGCCGAGCAAGATGTGTGGACTATCCTCAGAGCCCTGGTAAGGCGGCAGCTTCCTCACCATTCTGCTCCACGCAGGGAGGATGGGGTGGCCGACGGTCTGTTTCCTGAACTGTCTGGGGTTTGCTGCAGTTCAATAACGAGATGCTCAGTGAGCATCTACTTTGTGCCCAGCACCTTGCCCTGGTTCCTGCCCTCCCATCGCTCCCTGTCTAAGTTGGGGAACTAGACACACAACTAGACAAATTCAGAATGCTGCGATGAGGACTAAAGCAGAGGAATGTACTTCATAGTACAAAAGAGGGGTGCCCAGCCCAGTCTGGGAGTGGAAGGAAGGCTTCCTGGAGATGTCACATGGGAAGAGGGGAAATGCAAAGCAGGTTATCACTTAAGCAAAGAGAAGGGCTCAGGAGCGCAGGCCGAGGTGCTGCCGCACCCAGGGATGCGGAGCGAAGCACTCACTCTGTTCCAGGGACTTTGCGTAGGTCATCTTACATAATTTGATCCTGAGAAATAAGGGCAGAACAGCCTGGCATGGGGGGAGCTATCAGTGGCTTGGAATCATGCGAGCAGGGGCAGAAAACTCAAATGCCTACAAGGCCATGAAGGGAACATTAATCGGTCAAGCATACTGGGAGGCCCTGGAGGGGAATCCAAGATCCTGGGGTCCAGTGAAGGCAGCGCCTCTCAGCACGGTCAGACATCACACAGCCTTGTTCTAGTACGTTCTCAGTAACTCCTCCTTTACTATCCTGAAATGAAATTCACAGATAATATCACCTACCTGTACAGATTACAGAAATAAATACAATGCCCTAACTCCAAAGGAGAAATGAAAGTAATTTTAAATAAAATAATGTGTGTGTATGTATGTAACTCAATACAACATAAATGACATAACTACATGACATGATATAACATAAGTAATAGATGGGAGTACCCGGGCCCCATTCCTCTGGAGGACATGAGGAAACGGTTGACTCCTTGACCCTCTCTGTGGAACCTCTGTACTTGACCTATTATAATGCAGAATGGTACCAGAGTGCTGTGTTGGGGACTCCAATGTCACGAGAAGTGTGGCCCTTGGTGATGGGACTTTCAGAGCGATGGACAATATTTGGTGAAAGGCTACATGCAATGAAGAGCAGTCTTTCTTTGCTCCATATTGTAGCTGCATCTCCAGGAAACCCAGTGTGTATTTGAACTGTGAAAAAAATATTCTTTGTCTATATAAAAGACAGAGTCAGGTTCTGGGCACAGATAATTAGAAATAGATTTTTGATACAAATATGCAATGGGGCGTTAGAAATCAGGATACTCCCTCTCATCATTTTGCCAACCAAAAATATCCCCCAGTTCTATAATTCCACTGGGACAGTACGGTCCCCAGCTGAGAGGACCTATTGAGAACCAACCTATTGAGTCTATGAGATAGAGCGGGCTCAGTGTTGCTAGATTTTCCACTTTGTTAAGACAAGCAGAGATCCTGATTTTAGGTGAAATTTACCACATTTTCTTGGCAAATAATTTACAGTGTTTGTGTGGAGCAAATGAAAAAAATCTGCAGGCGGGTTCTGGCTCAGGAACTGGAGGTATGCAGTCTTGGCATGGGAAGCAGGAAGCAGGAGCTGGGGCTGTACTGTGCAGTGAGGGCTTGGGCACAGTAAGGAGCAGGACTTCACGCTACAGGCAAGAGGGAGCCACTGAAGTGCTCTAAGCAAGCGGTACCATGGTTAGATAGCTGTATGCTTTAGACAGGTCACCTGTTACAGATTGGAGGATAAATTCACATGGGACAGGACTGGGGTCTGTGGTTGAGAGGATCCAGGGAGAGAAGACAAGGTCATGAAGACAAAGACATGGAGGGATGAGCCAGGACGGGAGAGCTAATTGACATGGAGCGTGAAGGTAAAGGTCA
This sequence comes from Potos flavus, assembly GCA_028534135.1. Classification (NCBI taxonomy): domain Eukaryota; kingdom Metazoa; phylum Chordata; class Mammalia; order Carnivora; family Procyonidae; genus Potos; species Potos flavus. The sequence continues at coordinate 33,940,408 of CM052893.1, forward strand.
GCTCTTGGGTTTCTGACATGGGCGGATGCTGGCGTCACAGACTGGGGTCAGGAATACAGAGGGAGGAGCAGGGGTGGAGAGGAAGACAGTGGCTTGATTTTGTACAGGTCGAGTTTGTAGAGCTTGGGAGATCTATCCCGTTGGAAATAGATAGAATCACTGAATCCCTGAGGCTTGGAGAAGAACAGAGCCGCACTGGAGATGCGGATGTACGGACAGAGCTGCAGCCATGCTCATCGAGGGGAATTGCATAGCAGGGGAAGCATATGGTTCGACGTCAGGATCCCAGGAAACATCCGTTCCAAGTCTCCCATGAAGGAGACCAGGAAAGCAAACCAGGCCAAGGAATAGAAGGGGCACAAGAGGAGAGGAGGGTGGTGGTCACTTAGGCAGAAGACAGTCTCAGGAAGTGATAAGAGGCCGACAGCGGGTGGTGACGGTGGCGGGAGTGAACGTGTGTGTTGGCTTTGGACCATGGAAGCCAGATGTGGGTCAGCGGGATGGTGCAAGGGGACCAGGGTGCCAGAATCCAAGGGTTTCTCAGGGTAACTTCAAACCTGGGGGGGATGAGCAGTGGGTGCTCTGTCTCACACCCCCTTCACCCGGACCAGTCCCCCTTCTGTTGGTTCGGAACCTGAGATTTCCAGTTAGGATTTTTACTCGAAGAAAAGTTGTTCTACCAAAAGAGTTTGACAAACCATGGATGTAGCCTCCTCATTTGAGAACTCGGGCTGCGGTGTAAAGGGGGAGTAGGCGAGTCACCGGGAAGGACGCAGAGGGGATGGGGTTAGGTCTTTGCAAAAGGCAAGACATGTCATCCCCCAGAACCTTCAAGGGAGGGCATCTGGATGAACGCAGAAGTGGGTGCCTGCCTAGACGGAGAAAGGAAGGTATTAAAACACTTAATTCCATGTGGCCGTGCTAGGCTCTGTTTAAGTAGAAGGGTGTGGACATGATTGATTCTATTGCAGCCTAGAGTAGATGACCTTGAGATGAAAGATTTTAAGCCAAGACATACATAAACAGTATTGAAACAACTGGGTTCACTCCCCTGTGGTTGGGAGGAGGAGGAATGTGTGAGTGAAAGATTGGGGTAAATCTTTTGGAAAGCGATCCCCCTGTCAATCCAGGAAGGCTTCATGGAGGAAACAAGACTTCAGGAGCTTGGGTGGGAGGGGATGGGAGATGCAGGATTTTTAAAAATAATTTATTTTTTAAAGTCATCTCTATACTTAATGGGGGCTCCAACTCATGACCCCAAGATCAAGAGTTGCATGCTCCACCAATGAGCCAGCTAGGCACCCCTAGAATGTTCTGACTGGGTTTTGCACCGAGAGGATGTCTCGGGACTGGGTGAGGGGGCAGAAGAACTGGCAGTGGGCACCTTACCTAATCCAGCTCGTCTTCCTACAGCTGGAGCAAGAGGCTAACAAGGCCCTCTGGTTCCTGAAGCAGTGTCTGATCCTCTTCAAGAGCCCACAGGCCCCCATCCGCCAGACAGCAGTACGGTTTGCAGGTACCCTTTCTCTCTTCTCGGAGCCACTTCGTCCTTGTCCCAGCGTCCTTCAAGCAGCCTGAGGACCTGGGACACGAGGATATAAGGGCCTGAGGTAACACTGGAGGGTGGAGGGGCTCCCTGGGGAGCCCCCAGGACTGTTTCGGCGATAGTCCACATATTTTGCACCCATCCCTCCGTCTCCCCCTGTTCCTCCCCCTGTAGCAGGCTCCTGGCTGGGTTGGTGACCTTTCCTACAGCGGAATGGGCCAGGCCAGCGAGGCTCCCAAAGGGCGGGGCGCCAGGGTGTGGGTCCTGCTCCGCTAGGACGCTCGGAGGCTGGTGAGGACTGCTTCCGGTCACCCCGAGGAAGACTGTCCTTAGAGCCGAGGTATCCCCTCCCCTTCTCCCGGCCTGATTTGCTGACACTCAGAGGAACGGGGGAATTAATTTCTCCTTATGGGAAAAGTCTGGACAAGGCCAGTTAGGGAAGAGATGGAAGAACAGGTGCAGCCGGGGGCCTGTGGTCCTTTGTGGGGCCCCTGAGGTGCTCTGTGCGCTCCCGCAGGCCAGATCCTCCAGAGCCTCGACAGGAAAGAGGCCGATGATACCGAGGAAGTACACGAAGGTGAGTGGCGACCCAGGCACAGCTCCTTGCGGCTTTTAAGGCACCAGTGTTGGTGGGGAAGCCTCAAAAATGAGGGAAGATGGGCACGTGGCAGACAAAAATGGTCCCTGGAAAGACTGAAGAGGGAGGCTCGTCTTTAAGGCCTCTGGCTTTGGGGTGTCGGCCAGAGCCCTCCTGCCCCTCATGTTCCCTCGCTGACTGACCCTCACCCCCGCTGAACTCCAGGCTGTTCAGCAGCCAGCACCATTCCTGGAACTCTGGAGAGGGGGGCCATCCAACTTTTTCTCACTTGGGGGACACGGGGGTTCCCAGCCCTTCCCTCGTGGAGCCGCCCGCACAGCTCTTGCTATAGTCCATGTCTTCTCTGCCCATCCCTCCCAGACCCGCCACCCCCCACCCCACCAAGGCCACGCTTGCCCCTTTTCCTGTGTCTTGTCTCGAGCACCCGATCCCCGCACTGCTGTGTCCCCCGCTGCCGCCCCAATCTCTGGCTGTAGCTCTCCGTGAAGCCGGAGGACTTCACTCGTAGCTCTTCTCTGGAAAAGAGCAGGGCGGAGGTGGGCGGGAGGGGGGCGGCGGAGGGGGCTGAGAAGGTTGGTTGTGGAGGCAGGACAAGAACGAGCCGGCCTCACGTCTCCCTGAGCCCAGGGCAAGTATGTCCCCCTGCCTGTGACTGAGCAGGGTGGCCTCCCGGCCGCCAGTCCCCATGCGTTGCCCCCGTCTGCCAGCCGTGCTGACGGGCCCGCCGGCGGGGCCCAGACCTGGCGCCCAGCCCAGCAGCCTGACTTTGTTCCAAGCACCTTAGCGCTCTTGTGTTGCAGCCCTAAGGTCCATGCGGGAAGACCCCGAGCCCATGGTCAGCTGCCTCGCCACCCAGACCCTCTACATCCTGGAAGCCAAGGAGAAGCGGCCGGTCAGCGCCCCTCCCTCCTGCTTCTGCAGCAGGAGGCCTTGAAAGCGCCACCCCTGAGCCTGCGTACTTGGGCCCTGGCCAGTGCGGCCGTGACTGTGACAACCGTGACGGGGGCCTGGCTCCTGAGCCCCGCCCTAGAAGTGGCTGCACGCCCCTGCAGACCCTTTGTAATAAAAGGAAGAAAGCATGAACTTCTGTGGCGTTGGTGTTTCCTGGCCTCTCCACTTTGTTCTGCGGGGCAGAGCCATTGGCCGTGGGCTGCCTCCTCGGCGGCGACCATCTGGTGCAGGCTGGCCTCTCCCAGCCCCACGCCCCCACCCCATGCCCTTCGCCCACGTGGCCAGGGGATCGGAGGCCGGAGCGTGCAGACTTGGAGCATCAGCTTGAACTACAGACTGGGAGGAAAGGGGATGCTGGACACGGGAGGCGTTCTAGACCTCAGTTGCGCTGGGCAGCGTTCCCGGTGGCGGGCAGCAGAGCCCACTCCGGCAGCTTGAAGCAAGGCGGTGATTTACTGAAGGGCGTTAATCAGCTCATAAAATATCCCGGGAGATCAGAGGGTTTGGATACCACCCATCAGGAACAGGGGGGTTCTGCAAAAACGCCGGCATGGTTGTCCCTTTGCACAGCCCAGACCGCAGCCCCGCTGACGGGCGCGCAGGCCGGAACACATGGGCCCCCGCATGTCCACAGAGCCAGAGGTCTCCTCCTCCCACTCCAAGGGCTGAGCTGGGGGCGAACTCCCTCCCGGGGCTCCTGTTGGAACCCCTCTAACCCAGGGCTGTCGGACAGTCCTGGAAGTTTACCCTCAGGTCTACGCAGGGTCATTTGCTGCCCCCACCCCCACCCCCATCTGCCTCTGGAGTCAGCCAGGCCCCAGAGCTAGGGGGACAGGGTCAGTAACCCATGTCCTAAATGGTAGGCTCCCCCATGGTCAAACCTGCTCTGACTTGGACGGAGCATGGCCCACGGTGAAGCAGATGCCCAGCCTCTGTTGCCTGCATCCAAGCCCCCAGGCACGTGTGGCGTCCTCCCCTCGCTCACCCTCTCAGCCCCTGCACGCCTCCCTTTTAGGGGCGGCCCCGCTCCTCCCAGCATTATCTCCACCTGGGGGCCGCAGCTGGCGGCGGCGTCCCGCACACACACACCTCGGTGCAGGCGGCACTCAGGCCCACACCAAGGTCTGCCTTGGCCGGAAGGCTCTGCTCACGCACTCCCCTTGGCCTGGTCTCTGGTCCGCCATCAGCGGCTGGGGGCCTTATCATGGAGGTGATGAGGCCGACGGCGGTTGGTGCGTGTTCCCTTCCCTGCCCTCCAGAGCACAACCAGGTCAATATGTCGGCACAGGACCCACTTCAGAGACTGTTCTGGTGCCTCCTACGGATCGCCCCCTCATGCTGGTCGAGCCAAGTTTAAGAGGCACGATGGGAAGAAACCATGTGGGGGAAGGAAACTGTCCCGGTGGGAACATGGCCAAGTCTGTTGGCTTCTCTGGGCCTCAGTTCCTCTCATCTGTAAACCGAGAGGGTTGGAAAAAAACCATCTTTGATGATGCCACCCAGGTTGGCAGGGAAATGACTCCTGTCAAATTCTGAGAGGCGCTATTACAGCCTAAATAGTATTTCTCTCCTTCACACTGTTTTGTTTCCAAATTTCCTTTAATAAGCAAATATCGCTGTGATAATTTGGGGGAAAAACCAAATCCCACAAAAGAACAAAAGAACATGGTCCTTTAACCCGGTGCTCCTGCCTCCCTACCCCTCAGGGCATTGGCGTCTTCAAGACACAGGGTGACCTGAGTTTAGAAAAACCTCCTTCTGTGGCAAACCTTCCGTGGGACAAGGGGAGGGACACAGTCTCGAGGTAGAACCAGCTGGCTGGAGTCCGTCCCAGGGCCCTGCTCCTGACAAGGTCAACAACTCCTGGGCCACTATTTTCTGGTTTTTACCCACACACCCCACAGGCCTGCAGCTGGCCACACCTAACTGTCCCTTCTCACGGTCGGCTGTGGGCTCTGTTCCGTAGGGTGGGATCCTATGTAAAGGAAGGGCCTGTGGGGAGCAAGGGTGGGACCAGACCAAGCAGGAGGGTGGGGCGGGGAGAGTGGCATGGGTAAGGCTCAATCAGCCAGCCAAAAAAACCACCCTCAGAAGCCACCCCTGCTTCCCAGGGCAAGGAGGCTCCAGCGCCTGCTAGAGGGCCTGTGTGGGGGGGGGGGGATTAGGGCAACTCTGCCCACCTGTGTCCCCCTCTGCGGCTCAGGGTTCCCTTTCACTTGCTAAGACCCTTCTGTTTGAGGCCTCTTGGGTGGAGCCTCCCTTGGAGGCCTCCCATCTCCAGCCCACGATGACGTCTGCCTCCCACGGAACTCACAGGCTGGGTCACGTGTCCACAGCCAAGAGCCGCAGGTCTAATCTGAGCAGCAACGACTATGTAGGCTGAGAGTGTGACTTTGTTTCCTATTTGGAAAACACAGCAGAGAGAGACCCTATTGTCTTCACCTTACAAAAGTCAGGAAGTAAAGCTTTCAGATGGTCCTGCCTGGTGATGGTCCCCCCAGAGGCCACGATGCCCAGGGATGGGCCGGAATCTCCAGGAGCTGGGGACGTGAGCTGGGGTTATCGAAAGGGAAGGGGACAGTTTCCCTCCAGGAAAACCTCGTTGAGCTATTTAGTGACGTTTCATAGTTCACCGCCCCAAATATGCCCAGTCGTTCCTTCCGTCACTCACTCACGCCCTCGTTCAATATCTGTTCAGCATGCTGCCACAAGGCCCTGAGAGGGGGTACGGAACTAGCCAGAATAAAATCATTAGTCTAAAAAAGAAAAGAGGGTGGGCTTTATGGTACAGAAATTATATCTTCATAAAACTTTTACTAATGTTTTCTTGAGGGGCACCTGGGTGGCTCAGTCGTTGGGCATCTGCCTTCGGCTCAGGTCCTGGAATCGAGTCCCGCATTGGGCTCCCTGCTCAGCGGAAAGCCTGCTTCTCCCTCTCCCTCTCCCCCTGCTTGTATTCCCTCTCACTCTCTGTCAAATAAATAAATAAAATCTTTAAAAAATGAAAAAATAAAAATAAAAATGTTTTCTTGAGAGTGAAACCAACAAACTGGATACGTGCGCACAGAGCTAATGCTGGGCCAGTGGTGCCTCAGGGACACAGTGACTTCTGAGTGAAGCACAATCGAAAATTATGCGGGAGCCACGGATTCCTGAAAAACAGTGGGAACGGGCCAAATATACTACGTGGCGAGGGAAGGAACTACGTCTTGTCTGCGTCACGCACGGTGTCCTCCGGGCTCTGGAAAAGGCACTGGCTGTGTCCCTGAAAGCAGACGGGTGCTGGGGCCGGGCAGGTCTGGGTTCCAGTCCTGGCTCTGGCCTCATGAGCGCTGACCCTGGACACATCACTTCCTTTCCAAGACTTTGCCCGTTTCCAAAAATGAGAGCACCGCTGATGCCACAGAGAGTGTGAAGATCCAAGGAAAGGTGCCTGAAATAGTGCCTGGAATACAGTGGGTGCTCATTAAGTGCTGGTGCCCTCTTCCAGCTTACGTACCTGTCCCAGGAGACAACAGAGAAGGTCTGCAGGGAATGCAAAATTCTCGCCGCTGCTTTCCCGTTGGGCAAGCCCCACACTCACAGCCCAGGAGATTCTCGTCAGGCTGGGCCCAGCCCCAGAGGCCCCCACCCACGCCAACACCAACCTCCCACCCCAGGGAGGGGCCACCAGCCCAAAGCTGGTAGCTCTCAGGGGCCGCACCACGACAGATAATGGTCATTCGGGTTTTATTTATGACAACTTCTTAGAACACACACATCCAGTCTAGGAACGGAAATGTACAGCATGAGGCTTAAATAACTTTCATACACTATGTACAGTCATCGGCAGAGGTACAAAACATATTTACATCTTGTGCTATAGCCGCATAGCAAGGAGGGCGTAAGCCAAACGAGACCCCGCAGCCTGGGCAGGGGGTGATCCCTAGAAAAGAGCTGGTGGGCGGGGCGGGGCCCTGATTCACTTCAGGGGTCTTCTCTGACCCTTGGCTCTTCTTGGAGTAGTTCCCACTTCCCTGCAAAGCCCTCGGGACAAGGGTTCAAAAAACTGGACCGGGGTATGCGAAGGGTTGGGGGCTCACTGGAGTGCTGGGGCTGGGCAGGGAGTGGGGACTAGAACGAAGATGCCATAGGAAACGGAATTTTCCTTGTCAATTCTGTCCTTGCACATAAGAGGGCGGTGAGGGATCCTGGGAGCCAGGAGAGTAGGGGTAGGCCCAGGAAGGCCTGTGGGGCCACTGGCTAAGCGCCGGCTCCCGAGGCTGGGCCAGGACGCTGGGCTAAGCTAAGAGAGTGGGAAGCAGTTTCCTGTCTGGGATGGCAAACGGACAGATGCCACACGTTCGGGCTACCTGGGGGAAGAAACTCCTTGCTCTCACAGGGCAGGCCCTGCCTCCACACACACGATGGTGAAGACGCTGGGCTCAGGCTGGGGCTGAATGGGCCGGGGGGGCCCCGGGAGCTGGGCTGGTCTCCGTGAGGGTAGAGAGCGGGGCACATCTAACCACAGCCGCAGCCTGCCCGCGTCTCCACCGCACTGGGTGGCGTGAGAAAGTCCCCGCCATGGTCTTCCCTACAACGGCTTTGTGCTTTAGACTGCCCTCTGCCCAGGCGACACCGCCCCAGGCGGGCAACAGGGCCGGACAAGCGAGAGCTGCAGCTGTAGTGACGGTGGGGGGTAGGGAGACCACTCCCAGATCCGCAGATGTCCCTTCCCAGACCCACCGGGGCACCCTGACCACCTCAAAGGCTTGGGCGTGCCTTTCCTCTTCCTTGGCAATCTCCGAAGGCAACTCCAGGTGCCACCTTGGGGAACTGTGGCTGTCACGGAGGGACCGGCTACTCAAGTGAGAGCAAACACTGCACTGATTAATACTGAGAAAGGAGCCCGGCCCGGGACTGTGCCCAGCAGGCCCACAGGCAGTCAGCTTCAAAAGCATTCAAGGGCAGGCTCGGCCCCGGGGACAGGGAAGGTGGCTCTGGGCTCCGTAGGCTCAACAGGGCCGGGACCCAGCGTGGGCTCAGGCATTTAGAGACTTGGGGTGTGGGGTCGAGAGAGGGAGCTAACTCCTGGGCTCACACCTTCTGCCGAGGCCGGGCCGGCGTTGGCCCTGACCCAGGTCTGCAGATGGGCAAAGTAAGGAGTATGGCGAGCCCCCAGAAGCAGGACAAGCCATGGGCTGAGCCCACCCAGATGCAGACATACTCAGTCTAACGGGGGACAGAGCCAGGCTGGGTGAGCCCCCTGGACCCAGGTCTGCCCAGGCCACCTACCACAAGCCTTGCTCTTTGTGCTCAAACCACAACCATTTTGTGCTTCCAACCTTTAGGACGCTGGGGGCCTGCCCCCTGACTGTGTACCTTGGACATCCCAGGAGGAGTAGACAGAGACTCCAAGCTTTTGGAGCACAGCTTTCCGAAGGGCTCAGGGCTCCCGAGGGACTTCAAGTTTAGAGTCAATGATAGTCGCCAGGACAGCAGAGCTGGCCTGCCATGAGGTAGCTGACCCATCAGAAACAGCAGGAAGTGTGCAACGCTGCTGAGCACCTCTCGCAGGCCGTAAGGTCACGTCTCGCGCAAGAACGGGCCTTTGCAGCTACAGTACCGTCCCGGGCTGGGGCCGCCCCGCCCGTGGGGGCAGCACAGTCTTGTGTTTCTACGGTTTGTAAACGGTCATGCAGATGGAGTCTTTCTTACAGGTGGCAAGGTTGAAGCTTTCCGATCAGGTGGGGAGAAGGATGGGGAGGGGAAGAGGCGCCTGCTTCCATGTGGCCAAGGGAGCGGCAGGACCCCACCCCCCCCCCACCGTGCTGGCTGAAGGAGGAGGGACTTCCGGCGGTGCAGACAGACTGTCCCAGGCTCCAGCAGGCCGGTATTCCGGGGTGCACGCTTCCTGCACACAGCAGCTTACCCAGACTCCACCACTGGGGCGGGCAGGCAGGGACCTCCCGGAATGGGGGGGGTGGGGGGAAGCAGGGCTGGGGACTCAGGCCCCAGCAGGTGTTTTTCCCTTTCGCTGCTAGGACGGCCTCCTCTGCCCTGTGTGCCCCACCTGGGCCACACAGAGGGGGCTCTGCTCCCCTGGCCAAATAGGCAGGGGCACAGAGGACAAACACAGAGCCACCTCTGGAAGGTCTAAAAGTCACTGCATATCTCCGAACAGAGTCAGAGCTCCCGGCTCCCAGTCCCAGGACAGGAAGCACGGGACCAGTTAAGCACTGAAAAAACCACTGTGGATAGGTTCGGGCGGAGGGATTTCCCGGGACCCCTTCCAACGCCCGGTCCTGTCAATTCAGAATTGCCCCAACAGGGGGCGCTGGAACACGGATTTAACCACATCTCCAGAGCTGTGAGTCCACAGCCCCAAGACAAAAAGAAACTCAATGAATTCCTTCTTCACCGCTAATCTAAAAGGGGAGGGCCTCTTGCCCCATGCCAGCTTTAAGGCTTGAAAATGTGTCTCCTAAATAACCAGAGAGAAAGAGGCCGGAAGGACTCCTGGCCCTTTTGGGGTGAAAATACAGGTAAGCAGGGGATGGGGCTGGGCCATCCTCACCATCCAAGCCACCCCCTGGTAGACACGATCCTCTGAGCTGCTTCCTACGTGGCCCACAAGGGACTCTGGGAAGGGGGGCCCCTGGCCCTGGGCTATGGGGTGGAGCTCCCCTGCCTTCTGGGGGCAGTGGGCACAGGACCCCGCAAGTGCAAAGACACGTGTGGTACCGCGGGCATGGCTGCTGTAAGGCTGCCCAGCACGGGGGCCAGGCCCCGGGGTGGAGGAAGGCACTGAAGCGTCAGGCGGCCTAGAGGTCAGGGGTACACTAGAATGGTTCCTGGGGGGCAAAGTTGGGGACGGCCCGAGCTGCAAAGCGAACAGAGGAGGTGGCCCTGGAGGGCTGGTCAGGTGAATTCCCTTTGGGATTCCTGGCCTGCGAGTGCTGAGGGAAAGAACATTTGGGGAGAAACTTCAAGTCAGTTTCCAGGAGGCAACAGCACAAAAATAAAATTAAAAAAAAAATAAATTAAATGGCGGAAGTATTTCTGACCATCTCCCCAAAGGAATTTTTCTAGCAGCTCAACCTTGGCCCCATCGGAAAGGGACCCCGACGGATGGCTGGGGTCAACTGGGAATGGCTGTTGGTGGCCAAGGGGCTGAGGGTCAGCTGCAGGGCCTGGCTGCCAACACCTGGTTTCCATGGTTACCTGAGGGCTATCATTTTGGGCTCAGAGGCAGGTGCAGTGGCTCCAGAGGCTGGATTAGGGGACAGAAGGGGAGGCCTGTTCATCGGAGGGGCATGGCGGGGGCTGGGGCTGCTTCGCCGCCCCTACGGGTCCCCACGACTGGACCAGAGGTTAAGGAAGGGCTCGGCCAGCTCAGCAGTAGAGAAAGTGGCCAGAGGGAGGGCAAGGGGAGCCCGAGGGGCTGCAGGGAGAGAGATGAGACGGGAAAATGCCCTTCGGCTTCACAGCTTAAATTCCTCCTCAGCCTCTCTCTCTCCCCCAAGAGGCAGGGGGAATAGTATCCCGTAGGAAGGTCAGGGGAGAGGCAGAGAGCAGGAGAGGGGCCATACCCAAGGCCCACACCCTCTGTCCCCAGGGCAGTTGGCCCTGTCAGACCACAGCTTCCCTTCTGTGCTGTCCAGGCCGCCGGGGCCCGAGGGTCTGGGGGCCGTCCTCTGAAAGGCAGCCAGGGTGAGGATGGCCGCATGCTCCTAGGGTGGGCCGCTGGGTAACCGCCGCACGCTCCAGAACTTCACTGTCAGGTCGCTGGGGTGGAGGACAGAGAGGGACTGGTCAGCTCTCGAAGCGGGCCCGGCTGGCTACCCCGAGAGTAAAGCACGGGCCAGGTTCTCCAAACTCCCCAAATGTGGCTGGGGCGCAGGGGCAAGCATCGCTGAGGAGGAGGGCAGACTGCAGGGGTGGAGGGGTGGCTGCTGGGCAGAGGGAGAGGGCCTGTGGTCTCAAAGTCCCCAACAGAATTCCCATCATGGGTTTTCGTTGGTGTTGTTTGGTTTTGCCCAGGCCTCGATGCTCCCCCTTCTGCCTTCTGCCACCTGGCGCCCCTCTCCTGGGGTCTGCCCCGCTAGTCATGCTCGGAAGAGGAGGGTGGGAGGAAGCGCGGCAGGCGGGGCGTTCACTCCGGGCCAGGCAGGGCATGAAGGGAGAGTAGGGAGGAGGAGTAAAATAATCTCATACCGTTGAGAAGCAGCTCAGACCGAAGTGGAGAAAGAGAGGGAAGAGGAAAGAGGGGAGAGTGACAGAGGAGGCGGGAGGGGAGGGTCAGGGCAGGGTGGTGGCTCGGCCCTTTATGGCCAGGACTCGGCGAGGAAGGCAGGGGGTGAGTCCGGGGACGTAATTCCACACCTTTACCCGGCAGTCACTGTTGGGGGAGAGAGGCAGAGAGGCAGAGAGGAGAGACAGGAGGAGACGGGGAGGGAAAGAGGGGAGAGAAGGGACATGGTCGGACGTGAAGGAAAAAGAAGAGACCCCTCTGAGGAGCTCCCCTGTGGGACAGAGGCCTGGGCATCCCCTGGATGGGGACCAGAGCTGGGGCAGGAGAGAGGCGGGTCCAGGGGTGTGGCAGACAGCTGCTTTGGGGTCTGACATATGTGGACGGGGGTAAAGACAGCCGGGGCGGGGGCTGCTGTGGGAGGGGCAGGAAAGGCTTGCAGACAAGTGGGTGAGTCCTGACCTGGGGCCCAGCACCTTCCTGCTCCCCTGCCCCTGCTGGGCACTCCTGGAGGGCTAGTACAGGCTAGCGGGCGCCGTGGGGTCTGCTCCATGAACCGAGCCTGTTGGGACAACCGCAGGGGCCCCGAGGCCCCCCCAGCCTGCCCTGCCCACACCAGGGAGAGGGGCGGGGAACACACACAGACCTCTCTGCCTGGCACCCACCTGGAAGCAGTGAAGATGTGCTTAGCATTGGTGCAGATGGCATTGATGGGGCTGTCGTGGCCCCTGATCTCGCCAATGGGCGTGAAGTTGTCCACGTTCCAGACCTTGATGACGCCCGCACGGCAGGCGCTCAGCAGCATGGGGCGGCCCGGGACAAAGGCCAGGGCACACACCCAGTCTTTGTGCGCATTGGGTATTTGCTGCGGGAGGAAAAGAGCTAGTGAAGCTTGGGAGCAGTGCTGAGGGGGGAGAAGCCCGCAGAGCAGGGAGAAGCTGGCAGAGGACACGGAGGTCACCGGGCTCCCCTCTGCCTCTAGGCTAGCAACCTTGTCCAGACAGGCAGGCTAGCAACCCTGTCCAGGAGGTGGGCCGGGTGGGCCCACGCTGGGGACTGCAGGGGCCTAGAGATAGGTCCTTTGGCCCCCCACTCCGAGGCAAACCTAAGATCCTGCACTGGTGGAGAACCCTTCAGCCCTCCCAGGGGTAAACGCTCCAGGAAAAAGAACAGAGTGAGTGGCTGAGCGTTCGAGTCAAACCTAGGAACTAAGTAAGAGCAGCCCCTTTCCTAAAAGCAGCTGCATATGGGAGAGTAGAGGGGAGGCTGCAGGGGAGGCAGGGGAGTGGATACACAGGGGACGAGGGTGGAGAATAGGCGGGCTGCGGGAGCTCTGGCCCAAGACCCTAGGTCCCCAAGGCCCTGCCTGGACTGGGGAATGGTCTCACCCTAGCCCACCCCTCCCCTTCCGCCCACTGCACCTGGATGAGCTCCTGCTGCTCCAGGTCCCACTTCTTGATGCCATTATCCCGGGAGCCACTGAAGAGGACATCTCCCTGGATGGCAAGACACTCGATACCATCATAGTGCGGGGGTTCAAAGTTGTGGGTGGGACCAATGGTGCCCGTCACACACTCACCCAACTCGAACATCTGTGGGAGGAAAGACCGGTAGGGCGCGCCAGGAACACCCACCTACTCTCACAAGGCACGGCGGTCCCGGGAGCCGGCAGAACCAGTGGCCTGACCCAGGGCGGTAGCCACAGCCCTGAGGGAGAGGAGCTTCCCCAGCAGGAGAGGGCTGCTGCAGGGGCACCGCTTCTTCCAGGGATAGAGGACTCTGAAGGCTTGGGTCTTGACCCTTCCCAAGGGGACTCGGGCAGACTGGCTTAAGCAGTGAATGCAGGGGGTGACCCCACAGCTCAAGACACAGCTCAAGACGCAGCTCATACGGAGAAAGGTGGGTTTGGGGTGTGAGCCTCCTTTTCGAGTTCTTTTATTTTTAAGTTAATATAATATTACTTGCACTTGAAATAAAAACATGATCATACCAACCACCCTCTGTTTCTCTGCTTCCCAGTTTCTGACTGTGTGCACACGGTTTGCAATGACATAACTGGCCAGCAAACAAAATTAGTGTTGTTTGCTATCCTTTGTGTTCTGTTCGCATTTTCTCAGTTCAGTAGACGCACTGCAGCCTGTTCCGTGGCTTTTCCCTAATTGATGTGACTGCTGTTCCACCCTTAGACATCTAGGTCACTTTCAATTCTGCACCATTTACAAAATATCGCTGCTGTCTACTTTCTGCACACACCTCCTTGCCTCTTTGGGGTGATTTCTTCAGCATATGTCCCCGACAATCATTATTTTTCATGAGGGCTCCCAAGACCCCAGAGGGAAGGGGTGGGGGAGGGCAGGAGGAATGCAGAGAATGCCCCCCACCCCCCACCCCCTGCCCCAGGCCTCAGAGGGAGGCCTTCTCAGGTACCTTCACGTAGTGGTCTTTGGAGCCGGTCACCACCAGGTCGTGCTGGCTGGCGGTCTGGGTGACGGTCAGGCACATCACAGGGCCGATGTGGCCAGTCAGCTTGCCAACCGGCTGGAACCTGCGGTGGACAGAGGCCCGGCCGGTGGTGGGGGGACACGGATCAGAGGGAACCCTGGCTTGTGGGGGCTGGTGGGGGAGGTCTGCCCTGGAATGAGTTGGTCTGGCCAGGACACTCTCCCTCCCTCAATGCAAGACCAAGAACCTAGACATCAGCTGCCCGGTGTCCCGGGGGCCTCAGAGGACAAGGGTCCCGTATCCCACAGCAGAGACCCGAGCCCAACGACAGGTGGAAACGGAGGACCACGGGGTTCTGCCAGCCCCGACGGGCGGCACCCACAGTGGAGACCTGGACCCCACCCCCTGCAACCACGCCAAGCCCTCCATGGCGCGCCCCGCGTCCCCGACCTGCTGAGCTCCCAGATGCGGACGGCGTTGCCCGAGGCGGCGTAGAGCATGGTGCCCGAGGGGCTGAGGGCGATCTGGTTGATCTGGTGCTCCCCCTGCGCACTGGTGATCGCGCGGGTGGACGCGGCTGCACAGGCATCCCCGGAGGTCACCTGGCCCGAGGACCTGCCGCGAGCGAGGAAGGCAAGGTCAGAGGTCAAAGCGGTCTCTCCACACAGGCCAGGAAAGCTCTCAAACCTCACTCAGACCAGGCCTGATACCCTGGCTCTTCCTGGAAGCCTTCCCTGGCTGACGGAGGGGAGCCAAACTCCTCCTGGAAGTTTCTGGTCTGACGAGGGAGAGACCAAGGGTGACAGTGCCACTCCACGGCCAGCAGAAAAGTCCCTGTCCCTGAGCTGGGCTTGTGGAAGCCACTTAATCTCTCTGAGTCCCAGTTTCCTCCTCTGTAGAAAGAGGTCACAATACCCATTCTGTTTACTTCGCTTCTTTAGTTCTTTAAAAATAAAAGACTACCTTTTTAGGGCAGTTACAGGATCACAGCAAAACTGAAGGGGACGGTTTCCCCTATTGCTCTACCCCCCCCCCCCGCACAGCCCCCCCATCACCATCCCCAGCAGAGGGGGGCGTTTGTTACAGCTGGTGAGCCCACCCTGACACACCATCGTCACCGCAGGCCACAGGTGACACGAGGACGCGCTCGTGCCGGATGCTCCGTGGGTCTGGGCCAACATGTGATGACCCACATCCACCATTACATTCACCGTTAGTCTCAGGCGAGCTTCACCGCCCTCAAAATCCCCTCTTTACTCTCTTTTAAAGACCGAGTTAAAGAACAGATGATTGCTTATAATGGCAACGTCAGGATGAAGTGCGGCTCCCGCTAGGAAATAGTGTCATCCTGCAGGGGCTCTTGTCTCACTTCCCTCTCCCACATGTCCGTCTCCCTGAGGCCGGCAGGGGCAGGGCCGGGAACCGGCTCGGGTGGCCCACTGACGCAGACAGGTGGCCAGCGCGGCGTGGGAGTCCGCCGCCGCCTGCTGGCCCCACGCGGGCTCCCCGCTCCCCGTCTGGACGCACGGGGGGATACCCGGCACAGCCCAGGGCCTGGGAGGCTGAGATGGAGGGAGGGGCAAGCAGGCCAAAGGCTCACCCAGGCTGCTGCCCCGGGCACTGTCGCCCAGCCCAGGGACCCCCACCTTGTCCCTCAGAGTCAGGTTGAGTCCCCTAAGGACCTCTGTGCCCGTGCCGCCGGACCGGACTGTACCGAGAGGTCACGCGGGCTGGGCATCGGTACCCAGCCCACCACTGAGAGCTCGGGGAGTACCTACGTGAGGGTCCGGATGCACTTGGCCGAGTCCCGGATGTCCCACACCTTGACGTAGGAGGCAGACACGGAGAACACAAGCCCGGAGTGGCTGCAGTACTTGATGGACACCACGTTGTTGGGGTGGCCCTTCAGGGCCGCGATCTCCTGGCCCGTGACCAAGTTCCACATCTTACAACTGCGGTCTGCGAGGGACAGGGAGAGAGCCACGGGGAGGGCAGATGACAGTCAGCAGGGGCCCGGTGATGCGCGCTCCCCCCACACGGGGCTGTGATGGTCGGGGAGAGATGGTCCAGAGACCTGGGGGGGCGGGGCCTCAGGTCCGAGGGAAACACGTGCTCGGGCGCGCTCGCGTGGTGCGTGTGTGCGCAGAGAAACTCAGGAGAGGGGCGGGTCAGAGCTTCAGACCGGGGTTTCTCCAGCACCCTCTGCAGACACCAGAGTTCTCTGTGTGTGTTGCCAAGGTGCCTGGGCAAAAATGAAATTCTTCAGCTTCTGCTGTCTGTTCCTACAACTGCTAATAGCTAACAAAATTAAGGAACAAATGGCAAGCACCTCGTATGGGGAAAACCTGGAATCAATCGATCACGCCCAGATTGACCACTCGGCCCCCTCTCACCCTGCAAATAGAGATATAATTGTCTTTCCAGTAACATGTCTACCCCAGAGCTGTCCTTTCCGCTGGTAAAATTTTTGATTTTGTTGCTGAGATTATGTAATTGTAACTTTGTGGGGTCCTGCTGCCAAGGTCATAGGGATTTCCTAGATGGAAGTGCTGAGGTGGATGTTGGTGGGGGGTAGTAGTGTTGGGGGACTGGGATGAGCAGACAAGGTGGGGCACCTGAAAAGACTTCCTGAAGTTTCTGAGGGAGGTTTGGAAGGAAGTGCTGGATGGAGCCACCAGGGTCAGCCGTGAGGGAAGGCTTGGTTGGGGGTACCCAAGATGGGGAGCCGTGAGCCAAGGCAAGAGACAGGAGACAAGGTAGTTGACAAGCCGAGCCCACATCCTCAACTCATAGGGGGCCCTGGGTTTTCATCTTCACAGCCCACTCTGGCACGGGAATCAGGGATGGGTGAGACCCTAACCTTACCGGCCAGTCTGGGTTCCACCCACCTTTGGATCCCGTGAACAGTAGCTCATCTGTGGCGTCCAGGCAGAGGATGGGCCTGGTGTGGCCCTCGGCCATGGAGACGCACTGCAGTGGGGCCGTCCTCGCACCCTTGGCTCCTCCAACGGGGGTGATGACGCCCCTTCCCAGGAGAGAGGGAGAAAAGGCACACTTGTCAGCCAGGGAGACTGAGGCCAGGCCGAGCAAGGTACGACAGGGGACTAAGGCCTAATGAAGATGACTCCGGAGACTCCGGCCCAGTGCCGCTGATGTCTGAGAGCTGGGGACAGCTGTGCGGGTGGGGAGGGCCGGTCTGTACGAGAACGTGTCAGTCACCGCCCTGAGCACGCCTGGGGCAGCGAGCCACGGGCAGGAAGAAGGAGACACGGGCCCTGCCCAGGGGGCGCTCCCATCTGATGCCTGCCTGACCCAGATCCTGAGGCCTAAATGCACCCGGGCCCCAGAGGCCCGAGGGCTGGACGGGCTCCTGCACGCTGCTGCGGTTAACCCAGGGCACGGCAAGGGGTGCGGTGGGGGCGGGGGGAGGGGTGCTCAGGCTGTCGGCCTCCTAGCACCTCGGTGCCGGGATAGCCCTCTGTCAGCGACTTCTTCTGGGGCCAGCCCCTCCCAAGCAGAGACACACGTTCACTCCCACCCACCTACGAGCCCCTTTGGGACCTGCGCGGTCAGACCCGTGACTGTCACAAAGGCCGAAATCCCTTTAGGGGCCCCCGGCTCAGCTCTGAGTTAGATTTGTGCAGGGTCCCCTGGGGAATAAGGCCATATGCACCTGGGGAAGCAGCTGCTCGCTTCCCAAGAACATTCTGGGAGGGAGCACGAGCACCCCCTTGGCGAGCAGGAGGATTTTGTTAAGCCAGCCTCCTGGAGGTCTCAGTGAGGGTCTTTGGGAACAAGGCCCTGGCCGAATTATGTGCAGGTCTGAAACTATATTCTAGTTCTTTCCCAAAGACAATGCTGTTCCTGACAGCGATGCTGTGTGGCCTATGGTCTGCTGAAATGAGCAGTGTTCCAGCCACGGTGCCTCTCACGGCTCCCACGGACGCATCCAGGCCCCCCTGTGAGGATGGCAGTCAGAGGGCCAGCTGCCGGCTAGATGTCCCACACAAGTGACCGGCCCCCAAGTAGAGTGAGAGCCCCAGCTCCCCACTTCCGACACTGGTGTGGGCCCAGCTGTGTGGCTGTGGAAAGAGCCCAGACTGCTGTGGGAAGTATGTCACCAGGACAACCCTTGTCACTGAGAGCGGCCGGGAGGCCGGCTAGCTGCTGGTCGTGGCAAAGCCTTGCCCCCCGCAGGCAGGTTTGCCGAACTGTCAACAGCCAGGCCAGGAGGCGCGGTGAGCAGGGGGCACTCTGGGCGAGCTGGAGGGAGCTTGGAGCCCAGCACTGACCATTGGCCCGTCAGGAGCTCAGGCTGCTCCTTGTTGTGTGGTGCTGGGCTGTGGGGACTGGGGAAACTGTCCCCTGGTCAGCCCAAAAGCTGGGAAGGGAGGAGGTCTCCTGGCAGTCCTGGGCTGCGTGCCAGGAGGTGCGGGCAGCACGATCCCTTCGTGCTCCTCTCAGAGGAGCTGAAAAGCGCACCTCGCCGGCACAAGCTGAGCAAGTCACAGGGATGCTGAAGACAGCCACCAACACCCGGCCAGCTGGGCTCCACAGGCCCCCGGGCTGTCTGCACCCCTGCCCCTCCCCCCAAGCCCTCAGCAGCGCTCGGTCCCAGCCCTAGCCCACCCCAGGCTCCCACACTCTCCCCGTCCCTGCCCAGGTGACAAGGAGAAGAGAACAACGCCTGTGGCAAGCAACTGTGCCCCCCTCCCCATGCCCCCAGCTCCAGCCGGGCCTGGCCAGTGTGAGGCCGCGCAGCAACCCTGAGAGGGAGGAACCACGGGTGGGCGGCGGGGAAGGGGGAAGGCAGGCCAAGGAAGAGGGCTGCATGCTGAGGACTGGGGTGTGCAGGCAGGAGAGGCGGTGCGGCAAGAGGCAGAGAGGGGAGAGTAGAGAGTGAGAGCTGGGGAGCCAACACGGGAGACATTCTCTGTGTACCTCAGGACCTCCGACAAAGAGGAGTCGCTGTCATCAGACCTGGGGAGGGCAGAAAATTAGCTGGATTAGGGGAGAGAGGAAAACACACGAAGGGATGGCAGAGGCAGCAGCAGCATGGGGGGTCAGAGGGCAGGTTATTCTCTTCAAGGGCAGCGGGGAGAGGCGGGGGTCAGGGCGCTAAGGGACAGCAGGAGAGGAGGTGGGGAGGGGCAGGCCGCCGGGGGTCCCTCGGCTACCAGGGTAGGAGTGAGGAGGGGACCAGGGGAGCTGTGGGAGTGCCAGCCCCACACTCTGGAGAGACGTATCAATTTGTGGGCCGTTTGCTGGTTCTGAGCCCCTGGCTGCCCCATCGTACGAGCTGGGGGCTCCCTGCCTTGCCCCAGCAATGCTCCTCCATGCCTGAGGCCAGACGAAGCCATACCTGCTCCTACCTCTCCTTGGGAGCTGGCCTCTTCCAGCAATGCCTCAGGGACTTACTTATTCACAAAGCCCACTGTCCTCAGCAAGCCCACTGGGCTATACCTACGAGCTGGGCCTGCACCACACATGGGCCCCAAGACCTGGCCCACCCGATAGGACCCAGGTCTGCAAGACCACCAGGCTGGAAGGGCCAGAGTCCCACGACAGTGCTTCTGGAAAAGGGACCTGTTGATTGCAAACGTACGGTGGGCAGGCGGTGCCCTGGCTGGTGTGGTCCAGGTTTGGTACCCGCCTCCCGAAATGGGAACTGAGCCAAGGCGGCTCTGGGGAAGGAGCAGTATTTTGACCCATCAAGAGATGTTTCTGTGGGGAAGGGCTGATGTCAGGGGCCAGGTGCAGGAACTAGAACTTTCTAGCCTGGGCTCCCCGGAACAGCACCTCACCCCTCCTCCCTGCCAGGCAAGAGAGGAGCCCTCTCGGAGGCTGCAGAGACAGGAGGGGGCTAGAGTGGGGTCCAGAGTGTAGGGAGCACAGAGAGGGGCACACGGAGGCTGGGATCCCCCCTTTCCCAGAGCAGAGTCCCACTGTTCGGAACATACGATGGAGCGTGTCAGAAGCCCCGGGTTCTGGGCCCAAGCCCTCCACTTTCTAGGTGAATGTCCTTGGGCCTCGCTAAGCCTCATTTCCTCTTCTGTGTAACAGGGAAGACTGTTCTCATGGCTGATCTGTGGTCCACACGAATCACACATCCGAAAGCAGGAGGCACAGTGAAGGGCCCTCTGAGTGCACGGGACTGCCCTTCACCCCCGCTGTAATCTCCGGAGTCCCAGCAGCCCCACCGGAGCTGCATTTACAGCTGGGCTGAACCTGCCACCGGAAGGCAACAGGGGATCCCTTTCTGCGGGGACAGAAGCGCCCCTGGGGCCTCGTCTGAGCACAGGCGGCAGGGAGGGAGCGGCTGAAGTTCAAGGAAGGGGCTTGAGAGAAGAATCCAAGAGTCAGCCGAGGAGGACTCAAGTGCAGGCAGTGAGTCCCCTTTGGAGGAGGGCCGGACCTGCACAGCCCCACCTGACTGCCCCCCATCCCCGTGGCTTCCTTCTTGCCCTCTCCTGAGGCCCCAGCACGCTGGGGGAAAGGAAGGGTCCGCGGTTAGAGCAGAAAGGGCGGAGATGCCCACAGAGGAGTTTCAGAGCCTCGCCTCTCGGAGGGGCTGGGACAGCGTGGTCAGGGGCCGCCCGTGGCAAGGACCAGCCCACCTCCTCCGCACCCTGCCCGGCCCACCCTGCCTCTTACTTGTCCAGTGCTGAGCCTTGGCTCTGGTTACTGGTGAGACGAGAGAAGACGTTCCGGTCATTGCGGGGCCGAGTAGGAGGGGACGAGGGGGGCGTGAATCCCACATCTGTGGACCTGGGGAGCGGGGACAGAGTGGTGTCTGTCAGCGAGCACGGCCCCGGCCCACAGCTCCCAGCACCACCTTCTGTCCGGCTTGGAAGGCCCGCAGGGCGGGGCCTGCTGTGCAGAGATCCCAGAGCCCAGCTCCGGATTCAGCTTCCGGTCGCTGTTCTGAGACCACCCAACGTCATTATTCCTGGACTCCATACATAGAATCCACCTGCTCGTTACAGTGTATTAGTGACCCCAAAACGAGCTCTCACAGGGCTTCGGGGGTCATTCCCGGACATGGAGCAGAGCAGTGAAAAATCCAAGTCCCCACGCGTTCCCAGTGGAGGTCACATGAGGCAACTCTCTGCCTGCCTACAGCCTTCCCGTGGTCTATTTAGGGCCATGTTTTTTGCATTTTTATACTTTTCGTTGGTGATTCACGATTTAAAACGCCCCCAAAGCATAGTGCTGACGGGCTGTCCGGCACATATCTAAGCACACGCAGGCCGTGCTGTCTTACGGAGAAAATACGCATTAGAAAAGCTTCATCCAGGGGGAGTTATGATGCTGTTGGTTACAAGTTCAATGTTAAGAACCAACAATATGTATTAACTAAGGTGCCTTTAAACAGAAACACATATAAGGCAAAGGTCTGTATTGATTGGCTGATGAAATATTGTGCCCAGAAGCTCTCAGGAACCCAACCCCGCATTTCCCCAGGACCAGTGGTTCCACAGTCACTAATTCAGTGCTCACGGTGGCTTGAAAGAACCTAAGGACTGTGAATACCGAGGATTCACGTGTCAGTAGGGAGGAGTCGAAGACTTCACTGCACTGCCCCATTCCAATAGCGCAACATCCCTCTCTTTGGAAAGTTGTCATCGGGTTTGGCCTAAATCCTCCCTTCCTCTGAAGAGTCTTCGTGAGTTCGGCCTAAGTCCCTCAGACTGCAGCATAAGTGTGTTCTCGCAGTTCGCGGGCGAAGGGACGGTCTACGAGACCCCAAGTACACAGATATCCATGCAACTCCTCCCTGCCAAAGGTCCCACCACAAGCCGCCGGCAGGGGCATCTGCCCAGGCTTTGGACGGGAGGGAGGGCTGGGAGCCTGAGCAAGTGCTCTTGCCACCCACCAGGTCAGGTGGCAAGAGGTCATCTTGATCCCCTGCTCTGCTACTACTTAGCTGTGGGAAAGCCACTGAACCTCTAAAACAGTAAGTGCATGGACCAGATGACCCTGGCGGGCAGGCGATCTGTGGAAGCTCCGTGGGGCCGGGTCCTATGCATGGCTGACCATTTAGAGACTTGCCCGGTATTTTGCGATCATCTCCTGGTTTTTCTTTAAACATCTACACGCCTCTCACACAACAAGACCTTAGAAAGGTCATGTGAGACCTCAGCATGACAAGACCTTAGAAAGGGCTGAGGCCTCCCAAGGAGCCCTGGCCATGAAAAGGAGCTGAAGCACATCAGTACAATGACCACAAAGTCACCAACGTTGAGCCCACATGAGCCAACCGTTTTTGGCAGCGGGCTTAGCCATCTAGTTCAAGGCGCTTATGGAGATGATGTTTGCTGAGCCCATGCCTGAAAGGATGGGGAAGGGACCACTGGCGGCAGCGGAATGACTTCGTGAGACTGGCCCAGATTCAAGTATGCATGATGACCTCGGAGTAGAACATCGCAACGACTCATGCACCCCGGGCCGGCCGCGACTCTGGTGCAGGTTCGGAAACATGCTCTCACCTCATGGGCTGCCCTCGGTCATACGACTTCCTTCGGGTCAGAGGGGATGTCTCCGTGCCTCGAGACTGCCGGGGGCTAGAACAGAGGGGTCCCGTGAGGCCCAGACCTGACTCCCTGCCCACCCTGCTGAGCCACACCCCTGGCTCCCCTCCTTACAAAGTACTGCCTCTGGTGGGCAGGCTGATGGTGCGCGAGACCTTGTCCCGGTAGTAGGGGTCGCGGACGGAGAGGCCCACTCCGTCCTCTTTGATCTCAACAAGGGAGGCCAGGGACTTGGTGATGTTCTTGGTGGAGATATCCAGCGGGGGACCCAGGCACTCGGCTGACACAGCCTTCATTTGGGCAGACAGCTTGGGCTCACCCTGGGAACGGAAGGACTGGGTGAACCAACTTACCCAAACATAAAGGGGGTCCAAGAGAATTTTAATAAGAGAAATGATGCCTCTTGGCCTACGATAGAACCACTGATGGAAGAGCCAGGCAACTAGTAACCAGAGACCCTCTCTCGAGGCTTCTAGAGAAGCCAAAGCAAGTAAAAGGGTTTTACTGCCTTTATTCAGACTCTGCACACACAGAATGCCCAGAATGACCTCTTTGCTCATCACCACTGAATCAGCTTATCCAAAAAAACTACGCACAATTCACCGTTCCTTGTAGGCAGCTCCCCCCAAACCTTCTGTTTAATAAATCCTGCTTCTTAGTTCAGACTAATAACTGGTCCCTCGTTGGTGGGGGAATTACCCCAGTGCTGACTCACTGTGGAATCAGTAATCTGCATGCAGAATAACTAAAGGTCTAGCCTTAGTCTTTGACCCAGAGCATGAGGCAGAGTCTCAGGTGGGGAATGGGGAGATTTTCGAAAGCAGGGCCTCTGGGTCTGGTGACGTCACAGGCAATGACTCCAGCCATTTCTCCCACCTTCCCCCCACCTCAAAAAGAGTGGGTTGTAATTGGTTATGTATCTGGGCACCTCCCAGTTCCAGCCAGGGCAGCTCCATCCCAGCTGGAGGCAATACTGAGTCAGGGCTGGGGGGTGAGGGCAGAGGCACAGGAAGGGGGAGACCAGGCTGCGGGGAGACTGGCCCTGCAGCAGCCTGCCTTCCCGTGGCACTCACCTTGAACTTGAAATCATCATGGCTGGTGGAACCTTTCATGGTGAATGACTGGGAGAAGCTAAGGAAGAAGCGGAGGGAGTTCAGGATCCTGAGAGCCTATGCTCTGGCTCTCTGAGCCTCAGACCCATGAGTTCCAAAGAGCCCCCAAATCTAGGCCTAGCCCTGGGACCCTATGGCAACCCGCTCCCCCCACCAGCCCCAGGTTCATGCTGTGAGCCGACCTCTCCCTCTCGACTTAGAAACTCACCTCCCCTCAGAGAACTCTGAGATCTCCTCATCCGTGCTGGCGTAGCCATTCTCTGTGGGAGGAGAGGAGGGTTGAGAGGCCCCAGCAGCGTGAGGGGATAGGGGATGGCCTCCCTCCCACATCTCATCCACTGGCATCAGACTGGGGCTCCTGAGGGAGTTCTGGGGGAGGTGAGGGTCCCCCCGGGGGTTGGAGCTAGGGAGCACCGGGAGAATCCAGGAGCTTCGAGGCCTCTGCCCACAGCCACCGCACCCTGCTGCACGTTGTTGATGAGGGCCTGCAGCTCGGGGTGCGCCTCCGCCTTCTCTCGCAGGGCGTCCAGGAGCAGGTGGTTCTGAGAGGAGCCCGCTATGTCTGTCTGCCTCAGCCGTCCTTCCAGCAGCCGGATCTGGGCCTCCTTCTGTGCCACTTGTAGCCCCTGTGGGCAGGGAGCCAGGCCTGCGGTTACCCTCCACAGCCTGGGATCCTGGGGACCCTCATCACCACCCTCACACAACCTGCTCCCAAGACACCATGGGGGGTGCCCCTCCCTGACGTCACCCTCCTACCTGCCCCGGGGCCGGGCCGACTCCCCATCGTCACCCCCGTACCTGCCCCGGGGCCGGGCCGACTCCCCGACGTCACCCCCGTACCTGCCCCGGGGCCGGGCCGGCTCCCCGACGTCACCCCTGTACCTGCCCCGGGGCCGGGCCAACTCCCCGACGTCACCCTCGTACCTGCCCCGGGGCCGGGCCCACTCCCCAACGTCACCCCCGTACTTGCCCCGGAGCCGGGCCGACTCCCCGACGTCACCCCCGTACCTGCCCCGGGACCGGGCCGGCTCCCCGACGTCACCCTCCTACCTGCCCCAGACCAGAGACGCAACCCCCTCCACCCTCCTTAACTTTCCTCATGTCCACGTTAGTGGAGGTCACCTTAGGCTACACTTCCTCGTTTTGGGCTGAACTGTGTCCCCACCCTCCCAAATTCCTATGTTGACACTCTTACCCCCAGTACCCCAGCATGTGACTGTATTTAGAGCTAGGGTCGTCAAAGAGGTAATTATGTTAGAATGGGGTTTTTAGGGTGGGCCCCAATGCAGTATCACTGGTGGCCTTAGAAGAAGTGAGGACGCCGGCGCACCCGGAGGGAGCACAGCAGGAAGCGGGAAGGCAGTCCTTTACAAGCCAAGGAGAAAGGCCTCAGAAGCAACCAGTCGTGCCGACACCCTCAACCGTGGACTTCCAGCTCAGAACTGAGATATTCAGTCTGTGCCGCTCGGAGTCCCGGTCTGTGGCACTTTGTCACGCAGCGCCAGCAGACCAACAGTGTCCCCTGTAACCCGGAGGAGAGCTGGGAGCTTCTCGAGGACGGGGTGAGTCTCCCCGGCCCCTCGCCAGGGTTACGCTGCATGCATACCGGGCAGTATCTGTCCCCGAACGACCACAGGCCCCAGAGGGAAGGTGGCCCACCCTCCGGCCAGCTCCATCGGGGAGCAAGAACAGAAGGACAGTATGTGCCTCGGGACATCTGATGTGCCGGTGTAAACCGTCCTCAGTGGACCGGGGTCTGTCTGCGTCCCGCTCCCCCAGCCCCAGCATACACACCTCCCCCAACTCCCTCAAGCCCTGCTGGGGACGCGCCTCGACCAGACATGTAGGGTCCCTCCTAAGGGACGGCCTGCTTTGTGACAGGCATTGTGCCCGGCACGTGTCGCCTTGTGAAAGGCATGCAGTAAGCCAGCAGCTTGGTACTGTCGTTGCCCCAGTTTTAGAGCTTGGGAATCAGAGGCTGGGAGGCGAAGCAGCTTGCTCTAGGCTATAAGTGACGTGGTCAGGAGCCAGGCCTGTGTACCTCCCCACGAGGGGGGACAACAGAGACGCCTGCGACTGCAGCCCTGCCCCCGCCCAGGAGGCGAGCGGCTGGCCCACCTTGTCAATGGATGCCTTGAGGAAGTTGTCCAGCAGGAGGCGGGCTTCGGCCAGGGAGCAGGAGCTGATGACCACGGATGTGTCCGTGGAGTCCAGCTCCTCCTAGGATGGAGAGGCAGAGACCCCCTGTCACCGAGGCTGCTCCCAACCCCCTGCGTCCCTCCTGCCTCCGCCCCGGCCGCCGGGCCAGGCCCCGTGGGCACCTTGGTCTCCTCCAGCTGCACAATGGTGGCCTGGCAGTCAGTGATGCTGTCGTTGATGTAGTCAATGTTGGCCGCCAGCACCTCGATCTCCTCGGCCAGCTCCTGCAGCCCCTTCTCCTCCTCTGGGCTCTCAGCCTGCAGCCGCTCCCGCTTCCTCCGCAGCGCCTCCTGCAGGAGGAACAGCTCCTCCCTTTTCTGCAGGGAGGGTGATGGAGCAGCCTCAGGTTGCTGCTGCCCAGCCCTGCCCACCGTTCCCTTCAGGCCGGGTCCCTGGGTCCCCGTGCACCTCTGGATTCCAGAGCACGCACAAGGAGCGGGTGGAAAGGGGACAAGGCGGTCTGATGAGCAGAGATGTGAGAAGTGGCGGAGGACAGGCTGAGGGGAGATGGGAAGGAAGCAGAGGCAGGAGCCCTGGGCTCCCTGTGCTCAGGCCCACCTTGATGAGTCGCTCCATGTCAGCCTCTAGGTTGACAATGGTCATCCTCTGCATGACGATGTCAATGATCCTCCGTTCCAGGGACTGCCACTTAAGCCTTGCAGCCTTACTGAAGCTCTGGCTGGCCCCCTTCTTCTGGAACTTCTTTCTGGGAGACAAACGCAAAGGGAATTGGTTGGGAGGACTCCCTTTTTTGAAGGTTTTTTTTTTTTCCCTTCAGGTTTTCTGTATGTATTTGGTCACTTAACACTGTTAATAAGCTGTTCTTTTGGGAGGAAATGCATTTTTAAAATAATTTTGTTGTATTTTATTATTTTTTTTCAGTATAATAAGTGTCCTCTTTAATCCCCATTCCCTATTTCCCCATCCCCCTACCCACCTGGTTAGGAGCATGCTCGAGCTCTGTAAGCCCCTGGGCACCCCTGCACCCCCCAGCCCCGGAGCCGACAGCCGTGGGGACCCATCACAGGACCCCACGTCCCCTGGGCTCGCCTCTCCCTGGTCATGCCCGTCCGCCTCACCTAGCAGGGCGGGTGCCATTGACAGCAGGTGCGGGGTGGTCCCCCAAGAAGTGGTTGATTTGGCGGTTCCACTGGCGCACGATGCTGGAGACGGAGCGGGCCCCTGACTCAGCCTCGGACGACGTGGTGCTGGCTGACACCTCAGCCCCCGAGTCCAGCATGGGTGGCTTCAGTCCCGCACGCCCCGCCACCCGCTCAGACATGGGCTTGGCCAGGCGCCTCAGTGCGGAAACCTGGGGCCGAGAACAGAGGAACCCAGTGAGGGGGTGGGGGGCCCGGACTGGGAGTGCCGGAGGGGGTGAGTCCAGGGCCTGCTCCGTCCTCGCCTGAGCTGGGGACTGAGAGAGCTGAGGGCTCTCGGATGTGAAATGAACACGAGACACTTCTACCTTTCTCATTAAGGTCTCAGGCCTCTGGGACCGGAGCAGCCTGCCTTCATGCCTCAGCTCTCTTGTTGAGAAAGGCCCTTGTGACGGGCCTCACGCAGGCTCTGCTCCCCTGTGTGCGCTGACTGACAAGGGAGAGCCAGAGCCACCGGTGGGATTGTCCTCTCCTGACTCCGGAAGAACTCAGGAGAAGGGGGGCCGCGTCTCGCTCACCTCCTGGGTTTTCCTCCTCAGGACTATTTCCTGCTGCCGCTTCTGGGACTCCAGAGCTCGGATCTGAAACTGTGGGTGAGGGAAGGGGGTTGGGGTCCACACTTAGGCCCCACAGCCTGGTCTGCCCAGCTTTGTAGGCAAAAGCCTCGCTTTTGGGTGGATTCTGGTACAGCCCAAACTTATTGATAATATGAGACCCCAAGTCTGGCTCCCCATCGCAGAGGTCGCTGTGCAAACCATTCTCTTGGGGCAGGGAATTCCCTCAGGCTCTCGTCCACACCACGGCAGGGAACCCAGGACCAGCGGGCTCAGGGCCAGGAGCTGCACAGTCCCAGCTCTGGCTTGCTGGTGACCCTGGACAAGGGCCTCCCCTCTCTGGGGCTCGAGTCTCACCACCCCCCACCCCACACTAGAGGGGGCAGACCAGGAGCCCGGTGTGCTGGTTCCCTCCCGTGCTAGGCTGCGCCCTGCTGTAAGTGTGACCGTTACTGCTTAGGGTCGTGGGAGCCGAGGGTCAGTCAGGCATGCAGGGAGGTGGCGGTCCTCAAGGGCTGCCCCTCACCTCCTGTCGCCGCTGTTCCTTCTTGAGCTGAGCAATCTCCCGGTTCCTCTTAGTCTCCACCAGCCGCCGCCGCTGCTGTTCCTCACGCATCTGCTTCATCAGGGCCACCTGGGACGGGCGGGGGTGGTGGGGGTGAGGCGGGCTGGGCAGTGGGGACCCATACCAGGGAGGGCCTGGCTCTGAGGATGTTGGGCAGGGGGGAAGCCTGCCAGGCTGCACTGGCTTGGGGCTCAGTGGTCTGGAGCGAGGGGTCTGCTCCCACTCCTCCGTGCGAGCTGAAGCTGCCCGAGCACCTGGGCAACCTGCCAGCCCAGCCGTGCAGGTGTGACCACTCTGCAAGGTTTAAACCCTGCCCCCCACTTTCAAATGTCACAGCCCCTGGTGGCCCCTTCCCCGAGCCACCATCCTGGGTCTGGCCATTCGAGGACTAGCCTTGGGCTGCTCGAGGCAGGTTATCCCACCTGGGTGAACTTTCCTCTCCCCCACGGACAGCTGAGCAGGAGACAGGGCTGAGGTGAGGGTCCGAGCCACAATCCAGCACCAGGCTCAAAGTCACAGTAAGAGCCACCACCATTTATTGAGAACATGCTATACACCAAGCACTGTCCTTGCGACAGTCACAGGAGTGAGGCATTACCATTCTCGTTTTATAAACAAGGAAATGAACCTCAGAAAGACAAATGACTTAGAGTCATAAAGCTGAGTGTGAATGGTCAGACTTTTGGCCCAGGTCTTTTTGCCCCCGCCCCCAGTCTAGCTCTTACTATAGCCCCAGGGACGACAGCACGCCAGTTCAGAGCAAAGATAGTGATCAAGCACAGGAATTCTGGAACCTGGAGTCATCAGAGATGTGGCGAAGGCACAGAGAGCACCATTGGTGTGGCCGGAGACGACCCAACCGGCTAGAGAGCTGTGTCCCTGGGGTCCCCTCCCGCCACGTCCTGGGGCCCGAGGCATGACGGCGCAATGTACACTGGGCTTTAGACACTTTCCAAGTGACAGGGAAATGAGAGTCACGCGGAGGTCAATCCTTCTTCTGCCACTGAGGCCTCAGACGTGACCAGGAATATCACAGCCTGCACTGCCCTGAGGACACTCTTGAGAGGAAATGGCCTGGGAGGGAGGGAGGCAAGGCTCTAAAGGGGCTGGGGGCTGGCAGGGGTTGGCTTCTCTCTCAGAGAGCAGGCTCTGCAGGGGTGAATCTACAGAGAGGAGGAGGGCTCGCTGCTGCCGGGTCTTCAGGGTCCAGAATGAGTGTTCTCCCCAAGGACGGGCACTGAGCAGAGCAGCCCAAGCCTGACCTGAGATGGTGGTTTCTGCTGGGGTCAGGGGCCAGAGGCTTCCTGGGGAGGAGCTGTGTCCCCCTAGACAGACAGACATCTGCCCAACATTGCATGCCTCCCTTTCCCACGCACAAAATAGGAATAATAACAGGATCTCCTTTGTGAGGTTCTCCTTACGACTTTAGTATGCTCCTGCACGTTAGGCGATTAGCCTAGAGGCTGGCCACAGTCAGCATTGGAACAGTGGTGATTACTGTTATCATTATCAGAGGCAGACGCGGCCCCGGCCTCAGCAGGTACTGGGGCAGCCCAGTCGCAACTGTAGTGCACTTTCCTACCACAGGGGGCAGTGTCGAGCAGCAGCAAACCGGCGCCCCGCCCCAATTCCTCCCCTGCCCCTCTACTGGGAGAGGTGGCCGCCCCTGGAGGAGGCACCCGACTCAGAGGACAGTCTCCAGGACCAGGACAGGTTGAGTTATGCAATGCTGCTGTGTCTCAGGAACACTGTCCACGCTCACGGCGATGATTATTTTTAACACCGTAAGTGGATTCTAAGAAGACATCCGCGGCCACCCCCTCAGCGCCTACCTTGGCCTTCTTCATCTCGGCCACCTCGGCCTGCAACTTCTTCAGCTCCCTCTCGTAGCGGGACTGGTTTTTGAGCAGCCGCGCGTGCTCCTTCTGCGCGGCCTGGAGCTTCTGCAGGTCCCGGTTCATCTCGCGCAGCCGCTTCTCGTAATCCGCCTTGATCTTGTTGGCCTTCTCCTCCGTGTAGCACTCCATGGTGCCTGAGAGCGGCAAGAGGCCGCTGTCAGGGCCACGCGTGCCCAGGTGTCCTCTCGGCTTCGCGCTCAGGGGGCTTGTGGCGGGGGGCGGGAACCTGGGCGCAAGGCTCCCTGCAGGTCCGTGAGCTAGTCACACCCCTCCGTGTGCCTGTTTCTTATTTACACAGTGAGGGGATCAGGCTCCCCATCTTGCTCCGACATTCTGTTGGACTTTGAGGGGGGTTTCATCTCAAGATCTCCAAGCCCCCGGTCAGCAGCTTCCTGCGAGGGTCCTGTGGGCCACCCCTGCTGGCTCGGTTGGGACCCATGACTGGAGGAAAGGGCCAGGCCAGTGGGAAGGAGAGAGCTAGTAAGAAGAGAGTGATGTGGGCTAGAGCAGAAAGAATAGGCAGATTCTCTATCCTGGACCTCTGCTACCTGAAATGCCAACAGGCATCTCCATGGAGATGTGTGGCAGACATCTCCGACTTAACGAGCACAAAACCAGACCCCCAATCTGTCACCCCCACCCCAGAAGGCTTCCCCATCTCCGTAGATGTCATCACCACCCTTCCAGAAGCCTGGAGCCTGGAGACATCCTTGGCTCCCCTTACATCCTCCACCCAATCAACAAAACCTTTTGTCTCTACCTTTGAAATGTATCCAGAACGGGACCACTCCTCACCACTTCTGGCCTAAATCCTCTTTCACCAGGATCTTTTCTTTTTTTAAATTTTTTTGAAAGCGATGTCCTTATGACGGGCGGGACCTGGTCCCGTAGTTCTTCCGTTATCCCATCTCTTGCGACTGTCCCCTTTCACTGTGGTCCAGCTACCTGCCCCTTATCTTTCCACCGCCATGCCAGGCACGCCCCTGCCTCCGGGGCTCCGAGTCTTCTCTGCCCGCGGTGCTCAGCCCGTGCTCCCTCTCCGTGAGCCCTCTCTCACCTCTTTCGGGTCTGCTCACGCGTCACCTTCTCCGCCATGCACCCTTTATAAGATTCCACCCCACTCCCCGCCACCCCGTCGTCCTTCCCTGCTGCTTTTTTATGGTACTGATCACCATCGGGCACATCGCAGACTCTGCTGATTTATCTTATTTATGTGTCTCTCCCACCAGGACGTACCCATCACGAGGCAGGGATTTTGCTCACCCCAATATCTCTAGCGCCTAGAATAAGGTCAGCTCTGTAAGACGGAGTCAACAAATGTTTGCCGAGTAAGCGAATGAATGAAACAGTGATTGAATGTGCTAAAGAGCGAGTGTAAAGAGAATAGAATGTGACGAGTCGGTCTGTAAATGGTTTTAAAGGAAAATACTCAAGGGACTGAATGTAGAAAAGAAGCTGTGGGGCATCATGCCTGTGTGCCTAT
>CM052893.1:33972176-33989735 GCA_028534135.1 Potos flavus
GCTCTGCACCTGCCACGCTGGGGAAAGTCACTAGACTTCTCTGGGCTCAGGGGAGCTTCGAACACCTATGCACAGGGTTGTGGTGAGAACTGAAAACCCCAGGCCATGTGGCCTACAATGAGCACTGCCACCCTTATCACCGCTGTTGGTAGTGGTGGTGGTGTCGTGTCTGGGAGTCCTGGGCCCTGGACGTCCACATTCTTTGAGAACTCAGATAAGGCCTGACCCCAGCCAAGGGGCATCTGGCTCAGGGTCTTGTAACTGGAAGGTCTGAGCCGTTGCTCTGGACCCAGTGCTGACTGCAGCCCGCCCTGGGCACCTGCCACTTGGCGTGTCACCTCCCCCTGCCCCGGCCTGGGCACACGCACCCTTCTCATCAGGGTCCGAATCCGAGTCCACCAGGCTCTCCTCACTGCCCGAGTCCTCGTCTTCATCCTCACGCCCCTCCTCCTCCTCACAGCCACTCTCGTCTCGCTCTTCCTCCTCCTGGGCACCAAGCGCCATTGGGGGTGACCCGCGGGCCCTCCTCACTCAGGCTGGGCCCGGCCTCAGGGAGGAGAGCCCAGAAGCAGAAGGAGTCTGGGCAAGGCCTCGGGTGTGTCAAGAGGGTGGGGTACGGGGCAGTCAGGGCCCCTCGTGCCCACCCCCAGTCCTGAAAGAGTACCGCCTGACTCCCCCAACAGCCGGGGCAAAGCCGCTGTGGGAGAGCCGCCCTGCCCAGCCTCACCCATCTGGGATGAGGTGGGGGAACTGAGGGATGGAGGCAGACCTCAGCCCCGCCCCCGCCCTGCCAAGGTGGTCATGGGGCTCCCTCTACTCGGCAGGGACACGGGGTGGGGGTGGGGGGAAGGTTAGCATGTAGAGGGGAGGGGACAGGGGCAGTCTCTCACCTCCTCGGCCTCATTCTCGTCAGTCTCCTCACTGTTTTCCTGTTGGAGTTTTGCCCTCTTTTTGAAGGCCTCCTTCTCTGGGCTGCCCAGGAGGGAAGGGTAGGCCAGGTTAGCTTTGCGCATGTGGCAGGGGGTGGTAGGGGAGGGCAGGAGGGTGGGGCTGGGTTCCTGTTCTGCGGACAATCTGGCTGCCTCTCTCTACCCCCAAACGAGAACTAACCCTGGGTAATCTCCAGCCTCCCTCCCCTCCGGAGAGAAAGTGGGTGGCTTTGGCCCAAAAGGCTGAGCAAATGGCCTGAGCTCCAGAGTAGCCCCGGGGCAGCTCCTCACTACAGGCAGGCGGGCAGCCGTGCTCCCTGAAAGCCGGCGGGGCGGCGGGCGCACTCGGCTCACCTCTTTCTCCGCTGCCTGACCTCCTTCTTCTTGAGCCGCTCCAGGTCCTGCTTGGCCCGGCGGATCACCTCCGAGGCATCCTCCATGGAGCTGGCCGGGCTGCCCCCGAAGGCGGGAGCGCCCGGCGACGCGCCCAGGGAGTAGGGGCTCCGAGCCGAGGCCCGAGAGAGGCTGCGGCGCAGGGACTCATTCATGGCCTCGCTCTCCAGGAGCTTCGTCCTGCGCGGGGAGAGCCAGTGGTTGGGGCCAGGGGAGCGGACACTGCCCGGGGCTCTGCCCGGCCCAGGCCCTCCTCCACTGCTCCCAGATAGGCCAGGGCGCGCTCACCGCAGCTCCTCAATCTCCCGGATGTAGTTCTGGATCAGGGCACCAATGGCCTCATTGCCATCACCTGGAGGGGGAAGGCAGCAGAGGGCAATACAGAAGGTAAGGAACAAAAGGACCTGCGGCTCGGAACTGGTGGTCCTGTACCAGAGCCTCCGACAGGGTAGCACACGTGGGCCTTTCCCCAAAAGGAATCTCCATCGAAGAAACCCCTGTCCACGGGACGGGTATACGCAAGCACTGCTGGAGAAACAACCAAGCTCCATCCAGAGAGGGCTGCTGTCAGTGTTCGCCATCCTCACACAGGGAACACTGTGCAGTTTACAAGAATTAATTAGATTTGTATGTTTTAATGTGGAAAGATCTCCAAAGCATAATACTAAGTGAAAATGGGAAGTCATAGGGCAATACGTATGGTCTCATACACAGAAAAAGAAAGAGCAGTATATATTCTCACACACACACACACACACACACACACTCATCTAATGTGCATAAGTACATATGAATATATATTCACACTTGGAGCAAAGGTACTGAGAAAGGTGTAGGAAAATGTGCACGGAGCTACTTCTAAGTAGAGAGGACATGGAATGGAGAGTTTAGCGAGAGGGGATTTAATCTTTATACACTCATGTAAGCAAGGAGGATATATTCATGTACTGCTTGTGGGCATAAAAAAAAGGTTTAAAATCAATTGGGGGGCGCCTGGGGGGCTCAGTCAGTTAAGCATTCGACTCCTGATTTCAGCTCAGGTCACGATCTCAGGGTCATGAGATCGAGCCCCACGTGGGCTCTGTGCTCAGTCCCTCTGCCGCACCCCACAACCCCTGGTCTCTGTCTCTCTCTCTAAAATAAATAAATCTTTTAAAAAATCAGTTGGAAAAAATTCATAAATGCATTGATCTGTGAATTGATTGGCTGACCCAGCTTGTCTAATATCCTAGGGCGGGTATGGGGAGAGGGGGTCCCAGCCCGTTGGGGGTCTGAGCTGGGCTGGTGCACCCCGACTCACCAGCCTTGGCCAGGAGCAGACTGGCTTCCTGGCTCATGAGATGAGTGACGCGGTTGTTGATGGCATCGATGGCCTCCTGCATGGCCTTCACCCGCAGACGCAGTGCCCCGTTCTCCTTCTGCAGCATGGCGTTCTCCCGGAACAGATCACTGTAGCCCTCGGCACCGTCCTCCCCGATCACCCTCTTGCCCTGGGAGGAGGAGGGGCAGGCAGGGAGCAGTCAGGGGCCGGAGCTCGCAGGGCGGGAAAGGGCTGATGATGCACCTGGCCGCACCGCCAATCTCCCCGCCCCCACCCCATGTCTCCTACAACACAGCTCCTGCCTCCCAGGGCTCTCCCTGACAACCAGAAAGTCCAAATTCTATCACCAGCCATGCCAGCCTCCCCCAATCTTACCTTGACTTACCTTTCCACCACCTACCTTCACATCACCGTAAGTGCTAACCCAAAGGCCAAAACCCTAAGGGGCCCCGGCAGTTGGCATAAATGAGTCTGAGTTCAAGACAACAGGGAGTGGTGGGGACTGGAGCTAACAGAGTCACAGACTCAGTCTCAAAGGGTCAGCAACTATGCCACTCTAGCCAACGTGGTACTATATGTTGTTAGGTCTTCACATTTTTCGGGGAAAATTGAAATTCCTTGATTTTTAGAAAGGTAGACGACTAAGTTGCATTCTTTTAAAACAAAGGGCAAGCCAAACCAAAACTCTTTTGTGTACCAGATTCACACCCTGGGCGACCAGCAGCCATTGACTCTTGCCTTAGTCATATGGAATTAGACACTTGCCCAAGAAGCACCCGTTCTTCCCATCTCTGTTTCCAGGTGCATGGCTTGCTTGCACCCTAGAATGCCTGTCCCACTTGCTTTTGATGCTATCTCATTCATTTTTCAAAATCTATATAAAAGGCCCCCTCTTTTGTGAGGCCTCCCCTGATGGAGCCCCTGAGTGAAGAGGGCCAGCTCTCTCCTCTGCCCTGCCCCCAGGCACACTGGGCTACTCATGTGGTTCCCATCCATTATTCTTCTTCTGTACCCCAGCCTAGGAATCACATCTGGTCCAACGCAGCATATTCAGCGGACAGAAAACACCAGGCAGGGTGTCTGTCCTCTGCATCAGAGCTATGTAACAGCGGAGCCCCCTCCTTTCTCTTAGGGTGCTGAAACCCTGGGGGCTCTGACTGTGCTCGATTCACCCAGGCAAGCCCCCTCATCATGGCCGACACATGGCCAATACGCAGGAAGCGGCGGGGAATGGGTGGGGAGGGGAGGGACGGGGGGAGAGACGCCGAAGAACTGGGGCCTGCCGTGCCCGGGGCTGTGCTCACCGCCTTGTACTCCATCAGTTCCATCTGCAGGCGGGCGATCTCGGCCCGCAGGGCGCTGATCTGCTGGCTCGTCTTGTCCTGGTTCACCACCACCTTGTTCTTGATGTTGCGGGCCCGATTGGCATATTTGAGTGTGTTGAGCGTCTCCATGAAGTCCCGGTCTGAGGGGCTCACACAGGCAATCATGATGGTCTGGCTGGGGGGGTGCAGTAGGAGAGTGAGGTTTGAGGGGCACAGCCAAGCCCCCAGAAGCATCGCTCCAGGGCAGAGCTCCTGCTCCATTCCCCTGCTGCCTTAATGCCCTAAGGACCTGGGCATTCCCCAGGGCAAGCGCCTGGGACGTGGGGCTCTGGACCACCTGGCCACGGGGTTCCTTCCCACAGCGGTAACCCACAGTGAAGGCGGCCAGCAGTGTGATGTCACTGCCGGTCACGGCTCTGTATTTCCTTAGTGGTTTCCATCCGTTACCCCATCTGGGCTCTATCATGTCAAGACCATCTCTCCCTGCTATGCAGACAAGGAAACGGAGTCTGACCATACTAGCCAAAGGTCATGCGGCATCTCAAGGCTCCTGTCTCCCAAGCCCACAGCCTGCAGTAGGAAGGCCTCCTCGTCCACAAGGCCCTCATCGGGATCTCATCGGGAGGGTCCCGCCTCTCTTGCCCCTTCCCTGGATGGTGGCTGTAAGGTACCTGTTGCCTCCCAGCGAGTCCTGGAGAAGCCGAGTGAGCTTTGAGTCCCTGTAGGGCACGTGTACCACCTTCTTGCTCTGGTCCCCCAAGGCGCTGATCACGTTGCCTAAAGCCAGCTGTGGGAGACAGACCCCGGCACTTGAGAGGCACTCAGGGAGAGGGGGAGTGGGAACAAGACAGCCCCCAAGCCATCTGTACCTGCCTCAATGACCCAGAGCCCTCAAGCTCCCTGACAGGGTTTATATGCAGAGGTGATCATTTGGGGAAGTCAAGGAGTTGGGGGCAAGGGGGAGGGCAAAGGACCAAATGCCTAATAATAGTGACACATGGGTGCCTTGGCCAGCAGCCAGCAAGAGCCGTGGGCCCGGAGGTTCTGGAAAGTGTCTGAGCTGTGCTGGCCGCCGGGGCTGGTGACCCCACCGAGTGCCTACCAGGCCGCAGTTGATGGAGATGCCCTCCTTGGCCCGCTCGCCGGTGGCCCCCGTCCTCTTCAGCCGCTCTGAGCCGGCCAGGTCCACAAAGTGAAACTTAGCAGTGAGCGTCTCATACTCACTGGTGGGAGCAGTGCCCTCGGGAAGCCCAGTCACCGCCTCGTTCACCTGCAGCAGAAGTTGGCAGCTGATGTACTTGGCCCTCGGCTGGCCTCGCGGCGCCCCTGCTCTCAGCCCAGGTCCCTCAGGAATGCCGTCCAGGGGGGGATTTGGGGCCGAGAGGGCAGGCCGCCATGCCCCCTCCCCTGGCCCGTGAGAGCATCTGACAGTGTACACAGTGCTTGCACCTACCCGATTCTCATGCAAGCCTCACAACCATAGGGGGATGGTTACCCCATTGTACAGGTGGGGGGACTGAGGCTTAAGAAAAAAGAAAAAGAAAAATCCACAAGGGGCCGAGGCAAATCCCCACGCCCGATTTGCTAGCTTCGGATCCATGGCCCCCTGCTCTTCTTGCCCCCCTGAGAAGCCCCCTCCCACTACGCCAGCTCCCAGGCCTCGTGGGTTCCTTACCAGGTCGGGCTGGGTGCACACACGCATCTGGCACACATGGATGGTGAAGATGGCGTGTGAGCGGGAGCTCTGCACGTTCATCTGGGTGCTGGCCGTGGTGCGGGACAGGGCCCCCTGCTTCAGGCACTGGATCAGCTGCAGAGGGGGGCACAAGTGAGGACATGAGCCGAGCCCCAGAGCCGGCCCCTGCCTGGCCCGGATCTCCAGTGGGTGCTCACCTCCTCCTGGGAGTTGATGAGGCGGGAAGTGACGCCCGTGGTGTAGATGCCACCATTCCCATCCTCGTGGATCTTGATGTTGGACCTGCGGTGGCGGGCGTCAGGGTCACGAGTGCTATCAAACAGGTCAAGGATCTCCTCATTGTAGAGCTGTGCGGGGATGGAAACAGCTGCTGGGTGCTTGGGGCCCATGGAACAGGGCCCCAAGGGGCTTTCCCAGGTTTATAAACCAGCTCTGTTTGGTAGATGTGGAAACTGAGGCTCTGGGAGACGAACTTGCGGACCCTGGTCCCCTTGGGGGGCAGCTGGGTCCTGGGCAGAACTATAGTGAGGTTATGCTCCCACTCCCCAAAGAACCAGCATTCAGCAGCTTTTGGTCTTGTCAGGGGACTAAGGACCTAAAGGGGACAAGGGGACTCAGGTCCTAGATGTAGATGAGGAAGATAGGACCATAAATCGGGCAGATCCTATTATGTTCGTTGCTAGGCTGGGAAAGGGGGTGGGGGTGTGGTTTCAGATGAGGGAGGGGACAGCCAAAGCTCTGTAGAGACCGTGTCTTGATCCCTATGGTCCCTGGGGGTTGAGATGAGGACAACCTCCCAGTAGGGGAGGAATGTGGGCTCGGAGAGCATGCCACCAGGGCCCAGCATCCTGGGGAGAGCCTGGGGAGACCACTTGGGG
The DNA here is from genome assembly GCA_028534135.1 of Potos flavus. Classification (NCBI taxonomy): domain Eukaryota; kingdom Metazoa; phylum Chordata; class Mammalia; order Carnivora; family Procyonidae; genus Potos; species Potos flavus. The sequence continues at coordinate 33,978,719 of CM052893.1, forward strand.
GCAGGGAGGTGGCCTGGCCAGGAGTAGTCACCTTATTTCACATGGCTCAGCCTTGGAGATTCCTATGTGGAATCACTGGCAGGGCAGGCTTCACCTGCTGAAGGGCTGGGATATTCCCCAGGCAGGGAGCCGGGGCTGGGGAGTGGGGAAAAGGGCCGGGGCAGCTTGGTCAGCGGCCAGCAGAATCCTGTGGGGGAGGGGCGGGCTGCAGCCCTCCGACATCCGACATCCGAGGCTTTGATGCCTCAAAGGGACAGAAATACTCCACAGGAAGGGGAAGGGGAAACGGAAGGGACTGGTGCAGATGTGGGTGCCATGGTGTCTGTCTGTCTGTCTGTCGGGACAGGCGCACCGGCATCATTTAACCCCTTGTGATTCACCCTCAGGCATGAGTTTTCTAGGAACTGCCCTACACTTTGGGGATCCCCATGGCAACAGGATAGAGAAAAGAAGAAAACAAAGGGATGGAAAAGCTTATGAGATACACAGCAGTAGGACATACACACATACACACACACACACACACACACACACGCACGCACAGAGGAAGTCACTTAATCAGAAGCAAAAGTCCAGGAGGACAAAGAAAAACTCTCCAGTCTAAAATACAGGGTCCCCTAAGGGGGAAGAAGCCACTCTGAGTGCCGGGGAGGGAGTCATAGTGGGGCAGTGGGCCCTGGAGAGGGCTGGAGCCACACCCCTCCCCCAGAGGACAACCTGGACACAGTCAGAGCCCAGCACAACCCCATACCCAGCAAATGCCCCAGAACCAGGGGAGTCGCTGGGTCGGGGTTTCAGACACTGAGAACTGAAGCCACTTGGTTCAAATGTCCTAAAGGAGGAGCCTGGTCAAGTCAGGCACTCATGAGAAGTATCCACGAACACCTGCTTTCTTAGAGACCCTTCTGAGAGGCCCCTTGATAGGCCAAAGACTCCTTCCTCTACGCCCAAAGTCTCCGATGCCAAAAGCCTGGCCTTGGCACAAATTCTCCCAGAGAGAGGAAGGACCAGTTGCTGAAAGCTCCTTCTGGAGGACCTCCCTGCCCTGAGGTCAGAGAAGACTCGGAGGGTCAGGAAGGACCTCAGCCAGAAAGGGGTAGGGCAGGCTGCTCTGAGGCTGGGGAGCAGACTGGCCGAGGCCAGAAGGATGGGCAGGAACCAGGGTTCTCACTGTGTGCCAGGCACGTGCTTCCATGCCATTCTCACAACACCTGTACGGAAATAGATATTATAGCCATCGTGCAGTGGCCTAAGGTCAAACAGCTAATACATGTCAGAGCTGACAGTCGGTCAGGGTTTGAAGCGATCTTAACGGTTCTCAGTGACTCAAGCCCCCTCGGACACAGGAAGCCTCTTCAGAGTGTCCCACCCAGATGTCTTCTAGGTCTTGCTGGGGTATTTCCAGCAGCAGGATACTCAGCAGCTGTAGAAGCTGCCGGGGCTCCCCTAGGCTCATTCCACTGTCCTGGGGGTAAGCCCAACCTCCACGGTCTTGCTGTCCCCCAAATCTCCCTCCTGCCCACTCTATGAGGCCCCAGTACCTCCAGGAACTGAGCGCTGACTTTGAACTCAGGCCCGGCCACACCCTGCTCCTGTGCCCGACGCTTGCGCTCAGCAATGCCCCCAAAGAGGTGTGCTATGGCCCTTGGAATGATGCCTTGCTCCTCCTCCGATGTCGCTGTGTCGAAGCCGGTGCCCATCGTGTATGTCTTCCCGGCCCCTGTCTGCATCGGCAAGGATGGAAGGAGGGGGTCAGCACCCTTGGAGGGCCACCAGCAAGCCCAGGACCCCAGGCCAGGCGGACTTCCCTTACCAAGTACCTCCCCTGCAAGGTCACCCTCCCCTCCTGGTCTCAAAGCCACACCCTGGGGGAGTCTAGCAGCATAGTCGCATGCTGGGACAATAGACAAAACCGCAGCTTCATCTCGACGGGTCAGAAGGGAGAGGGGGCGCTCTCTCCCACCAGCTGGGGAGATAAGGGTTGGAGGGGCCTCCGGTGGGAGTGGAGGCGGCTTACCTGCCCATAGGCCAGCACTGTGGCATTGTAGCCCTCGAAGCAGCCCTCGATGAGCTTGCTCACACAGGTCGAATAGATCTGTTCCTGCCAGGTGTCCAGGTCGAAGACAAAGTCATAGGTGAAGGCCTTGTCCTTCCCCAGAAGGACCTGGGGCTCCCCGGGGGTGACAGAGGTACAGATGTGACAGCCCTCAATCTTCTCCTTTGACAGCTGGGGCCGAATCCTGCCCGGGGAAGGGGAGAGCCCTGGGTCAGACCCGGCCGGCGGGGCCCGCTGCGGCCCTCCACCTCCACGCTGCCTGCCAAGCTTCCACTTCCCCAGGCCCCCTCCAGCCCCCACAAGCTGGAGAGAAGGAAGGAAGCTTAGGAGGTTCCCCAGAGGACAAAGGCAACTTTTGTAACAATACAGTAATAATAAGAGTAAGAATAATATCTACTCCACCCAAACATTTATCAAGTACTCTATGTATGGGATCTGGGTTAGAAGTATTTTACATAAATGGATTCATGTATTTTTCAGTATAAGTCTGTGAGGTACACATTATTTCCTTAATTTTACAGATGAGAGAATGGAGGCTGACAGAGTTTAAGTGACTTGCCCGAGATTGTACCGGGGGGCAAGGCAGAACCCACCCCCGGTCTGACGCCAGAGAGCACACTCCTGATGGAACGGAGAGCCCTAGAAATCAGTGTCCCAAAGATCAGGAAGAGAAGACAGCTTATCCCCTTCTGGGAGGTAAGGCTCAGCACCACGGTGGGGACAGGAAGGACAGGCTTGGCTGCCCCCGCCTCCCCTCCAGGACTGAATTAAAGAGCAGACCACAGCTTCTGCCAAGGCCTGCAGGGGCTGCAGGAGTCCTCCAGCTGCAGAGCCCCCTCTCAGATGCCAGAGTCTGGCAGAACATTCTCAGGCACCAGCTCTGGGTCCTCTCCAGGAGCCAAGGGGGCCAGACCAGGTCAAGCCAAAAGTCGGCTGAGAAGGGCAGGAACCCCGACGAGGGACACCAGGCCGGCCACGGGAGGGGCCCAACCCCAGGTCCCGCGGGGCTCCCTTACAAGAGGAAAGAAAATGGCACCAGGGCTGAGTGGGAACCGGCCGTAGACAGGGCTATCTCCATCCAGCCACCCCTTCTCCCTCCTCTAAGCAGCCATTGCCATGACAAGGTCCCCATGGCAACCAGTGTGAGCCAGTGAGCATGCGCTGTAGGGACAGGCAGAAAAGCACTTCCCAAATGCCTAAAGTAAAAAGGGGTGGGGGTGGGCCGGGCGCTAATGCTCATGGGCTCACACAAGCCAGCCCTATCAGCCAGGCACTCACAATGAGCTGCTTGTCAGGCTCCCTTTCCCAAAGCCAACATTTACCAAGAGAAGAAAAGAGTGAGACGGCCAGACCAGCCTGCATCCAGGGCCGAGGGGGACCTCGCCACAAAGCGAGGGCCACCAAGTCGCCATCCTGTCCCTGCCTGGGGCTGCCCCGGCCCCCAAGGCCCGTTCAGAGCTTCAGGCCAGGAGAGGGGCTCCCCTCAGCCCATTGCCTGCACTTTGCTGCGAGAGGGTCAAAGGGGACTGGGGAGGGGGGTAAGTCCCGGGGGGTGTGGGGGGGGATTTGGCTGCACCAGGCCAAGTCCACACCATAGATGGTAGCCTGGCTTTTCTTCAGGAGTGTTTTCCCTTAGTTGCCACCAGGTCCCCACAGGTCGGTGGCTCTCCCTCATTGAGGCTGACAGGAATGGAGGGTCACCACCTTGGTCCACACTATCCAGCTGTTCTGGGTCAGGTTGAAATTCGAACGCAGCCTCTCAGTGTCCCCCCTGAACCGGTTTCTGACTGGGAAGGGAGATTCTTGCTCGTCCTCTCTAGAACCTGCAGACCAGAAACTTGACCCACCAGTAAGAGGTCTGGGCCAGCAGTTCTCCTACCTCAACTGCTAATAGTGGCAACGGACACAAATTTGCACGCACTACATACCCGGGGGTGTCTAAGCGCTGCTGTATACTAACCCTTGATCCTCGAGAGAACACCTGCGGTGAATACCACGATCCCGGTTTGTAGGGGAGAAATGAGATGGTGCCCAGCCAGTCATAGACGGTAAGGGGCAGAGCCCGGTTCCAAAGGTGTGTGCACGACCTCTCCACTATTTCTATGCTACTGTGTCAGTAAGGGCAGGACTTGGGGGGCCTGGGGGCAAGAGCGACTCATATACGCGGGGAGACAGCAGGCAGCAGCTCCAGAGGGGGGCGTGGCATTGCACACAAGGCCCCAGGCAGGAAGCTGGAGCTCTGGTCCTCAGAGCCAGCTCTGCCCCTGGGCCTCTGGGACCCAGGACCAAATGCCCGGGGCGTCCAGGTGCTCCCAGGTGAACCAAGGGTCTGGCCCGGGAAGCCTCTGAGGAGCTTGCAGCATTGCTGGCTAGCACCAACTCCGGAAGACACCCTCCCTACCATGTGGGCTGCTTGTGATAGGATTTCTGGATCCAATTCAAATACCATTTAATTACCCCAGGCAGATGGCAGTGCTGGTGATTGGAGGAAATCGAATCAGGATCCCTGGAGACAGTGGGAGCAGGGGAGGGGAAGCAGCAGCCCTGCCTGGCAGAGTCCGTCCGTGAGAGGGGCTGCTTCTCCTTCAACAACCAGCCCCAAGAACACGGGGGAGCCCACCTGCCGGGAACGGGAGAGCTGGCAGAAGAGCAGTCTGGGAAAGAGGATGGAGAAGAGGGGCTCCAGAGCTTTGGGGTCCAGGAGCTGTGGGGCCAGTCAGGCATTCACCCCGGGGCCCTCATCCTGGGACGCGAGGCCCAGCACATCTTGCGGTAGGGGTCCTCTGTGGGCAGAGAGCGCCAGCCCACCCCAGGCTGGCCCGCTTGAAGCACCAGGGTGCTTTGCAGGGTACACGTGGGTGAGCGATGCTGCCCAGAGAAAAGGGTACCCACTGGGAGACAGAGGACATGGGCTCAGGAAGAGTCACTAATTCCCAAAGCAAAACCTGGACGAGGGAGAGTGTTAGTCCCAGGAATGAGACTTGAATGAGTAACTGGAAGTAGAGGAAAAAGAGAATTAAGATTTTATGTGTGTTTTCCATGGGCTAGCTGGGCCAGGCACCTGCCACAGACTACCTCACTTAAGTGATGCAATGAGCTAGGGATTTCAATGCCCATTTTTCAGAGAGGAAAGTTAAGGCTTGAAGTGGTTAAAGTCACACACACACACACGGTAAATACTGTGAAGGTGGGCATCAATTCCTGCTCTGCCTATGAAACCTGTAGGCTCTTCTGCTTCTCCAGCTACCTCTGGCCTGGGAAACTCTCCATCCCACATCGACAGATAAGCTTTCTCCCACAGAACCACCGTCGGAGCCAGGGAGGCACTCTGGAAGGAATCCTACTCTATCTGTTCAGGGCTTGCCATCCAGCAGGGGCAGACATTGTGTCCCAGCTCTCCCGGGGCTCACTCCTCACCACAGCCTGCCCAGCAGAGCATTCACACCCGCGCCCCACAGGCAGGAGACCAGAGGGCTGGGAGATCAAGTCCCGGGTCGTGGACAAGCCTCTGTCTCCACCCTCTTCTTGTTGAGGAGCCACTGCGTCCTCCTGTGTCCTCTAGATGATCTCCTCCCAGTTTTAACTTTCTAAGAACTCCATCACCTTCCCCTCCAGCAGCCTCCTCTCCTGGTCCCACCCTGGGTGAGGTCACTTCTGTGGGCTGCCCTCAAAGCAGTAGCGGCCTCAGCCAGCCCCAGCTCGCCCCAGATAAGGGGATAAGGGGAAGGTGGCCGCTTCCCTTTAGGGCAGTCCTGGTCCTTCCTGGGGGCATGGTGGGGGCTGGGGCGGTCAGGGATAGAAACCAGTTTCTAGGGTCTTGCAAGTAAACCACAGACCCCAGGAGCCATGGATCAGACCCAGGACGAGGATGAGGTGAGGTATTTGCCGCAAGTGCAAACCTTAACAGGGTATGAAAAAACTCAGTAATCAAGATAAATTATAATTTAATGCAATATTTGAAAAACTCAAATCCGCAAACTAGGACCCTAGGGGCCAGCTCGGTTTTATCCGTAGTTTGTGGACCACACATCCAGTATCATTTCTGTCCAGGGACCTCCAGAATCTCAGCCCAAGCCTCACGCCTGCAAAGCTACCCTCCATCTCTTCTCAAGGTCCGGCCCGGAGGGAAGGGGGCGGGTCCGCCAGGCCCGCGCGGAAAGGCTCCCGGAATCTCTCTGAACAGAGCCGGTCTATTTGCCACTTGGCAACCCGCAGCCCTAGCGGCGGTGGGAGCCGGCGCGAGAGCTAGGAGAAAGGGCCCAGGGCTTTTCAGAGGCAGGATCTGGCACCGGCGCGGGGCCGCTGAGCTTCCTCTGCTCACAATTGAGCGGGAGCTAGTGTGATGTGGGTATTTTCATATCCCTCCCCGACCGCCGAGAAGCGGACACCCGGGCCGAGAGACACGCAGGCGGCTCTGGCCGGGCCTCCCACCCGTCGGTGCCCCGGCGGCGGCGGCGGGACAAACGCCGCGAACCCGAGCCGGGCGCTGCGGGAAGACCTGAGCTCAGCGCTTCCACAGCCCTTTGGGAAGCCAGGAGGACAGGGCGGAAGGGGAGGACAGAGCAGACCGGGAGGAGGCAGGCCCCGGGGGATGCTGAAGGTCTGCCAAGGAGAGTAACTCCCTCTGCGAAGGGTAACGTGCCCAGAGCCCCAATCCCTACTGGCGCCTTGGGGGGGGGGGGCTAGCTCCCCTCACCCCCTCCCTTTCCTCAGTGACATCACACAAAGCCAGCCAATCACTATCCCCCCGGGGCTCCGCCCTATGACCTTGGGGTCCTAAGGGCTGGCTCAGCCTCTCAGGTCAAGCTAGTCCCACTCAATCAGCCGGCTAGGGCCCCTCCCTGGGCTTTTAACTTGAGTTGCCCCCCAGTTGGGAGCTCCAGGAGCTCTTAAGGGTGCAGCCCCAGGCTCTTCCTATTCGAAGAGGTTTGTCACGGAGAGGTCACAAGCTGTGATACTAAAATAACTAACCAAGAACTGTTCCAGAGTCCTAGAAAATTCTTATAATTATCATGTATGCTCTGTGATTCCTGACACCTTTCTTTGCAAGCACCTGGAACCCCATTACATCTCTGCTTACTCAACTTCCCCAGTTAGTAAGTTCCCACACTTAACAGGACTGCCTGCCTTTTTTGCTAGACTCTGTACCTACGAAGCTTTGCACGCTACATCATTACACAAATCATTTCATCCTAACGGGGTGTTTTTGTTCCTAATTTACAAATGAGAGTTCAGAGGAAATTAACTGGGCTCAAGGTCACATAGGTAATAAATAAGAAGGTCTTCTAGGAAGACTGCCTTTACTAGCCATCAGCCCCAAAAATTCAATCCAGGAGGGCTGGAGAGAACTAGCATGCACAGCTGCCCACTTGTGAGTAATCTGCATTTTGGGGACTTCCAGGCTGGGAGACACCCTCTTACCAGGCTCTCCCTCAAAGGCTTTGAGAAGAACCAGGGACTTAGGTTGGAATCACCCCTCCGATGGCCAAAATAACCACCATAACCAGCTCCTTTGGAAGAAGCCCCAGAGGGGTAGAAGCCTCTCAGCCCTTTGCTCCTACAGGACCCTTGATGCCTTTCTGGAATCCTGAAAAGGAGCCCCCAGAGGCCAGTGTAACGGCCCCAAGGAGAAACAGAGAAATGAGGAAGTTCATCCCCTCCCTGGTCCCTAGGTACGCTGCCCCCAAGCCTGAGGTTGGCCGGATTCCATGAGTTCGCTTCTGCCCAGCCGCAGGTGGTGTGCCTGGCTCCAACAGCCGGGCTCGACTGGAGCTGAGCTGTTGTGTGCAAGGGGGGGGTGGGCGGCAGGGGACACAGAGAGGAGCTCCAGGACCTCCAGTCCGCCTGGCACGCTGAGTCACTTAGCCATGCTGTGACCTGCCAGGGACCAGCTCTTCCTCGTCAGTGACAGATCAAAGGGGAAGTCGGCTACAGCAGGAGGGATTTAGATAAGCCAGCAAAAAGAACTTCCTGCCTGCAACAATTGCTAAGCCCTAAGCCGGGGGCAAGGGGAGCCTGGGATTCTTCGGAATCTTTTTCCACAGAAATCATAGTCGCTGGTACCACTCTGGCTTCTTCTGTGCATTCTCCACCCCTGATCAGGACAACACCTAACACGTTTTGAGAACCTATGTGTTGAGCTCATTTACATACAGGAACACACCTAATGGGTTATGACAGCCCTGGGGAGCATGGGGCATTTGCCCCATTTTACCGAGACTCAGAAAGGTGAAATTTCACCAGCCCAAAGTCACGCAGTTTGTAATGGTGGAAATGAAACGCAAGCCAAGCCTGCCCCTGCCCAATCCGGCTGCCTCCACTGAGCGGCCCCGCACCAGGGCAGGAGGGAGGTTGCACTGGAGAAAAATGATCCCCTTAGAGAATCCCTGGACTGATCCTACCAACAGCTGCCAGCAGCTCCCCGAGCGCTCTGTTGGGAAAGCATTCTCCCCGTTTTGTAGAGTTAAGAGAGCCGAGGCCCAGAGCACGGAGAAGCACGGAGCCAATAACCCAGGAGGCTGCTTCCCTGCCAGAGGAAGGCAGCTCTCCGCAGCAGCAGAAGGAGGGTGTCTACACCCCCATTCTAATGAGCATCCTCTCCTCCTCCTCCCCTGGCAGCCTGCCAGCTCTGGGGAAGGCGGCTGGAAGCAAAATCCCAGCTCTCTCAGGGGAGTCTGGCTCCCAGACACCCAGGGCCTTTGAGCTCACTTAGCCCAGAGAAGGCGTCTTCCCAGCGAGGCTACTCCTCTCTGGTGGGGAGACCCAATGTGGGGCGCTGGCTCTTTTAGCTGCGGAGCGGGGGGGACACCGGAGCCCTGGGGTAGCCAGAGGGTCTTGTCGCCCTGTCACTGGACCTTCTCCTGGCCTCAGACCCTCCCCCCAGCACAGTCCTCCTGGGACTGCCCTCAGGGAAAAGACCCCCAAACAAGGAGGCTTTGTACCGTGGGGTCAAAAAGCATGGGTTTATGAGGCACTAGCTGATCTGGTGAAATGGGTCTGTCAACCCTCTGTGCTTGACTTCTGCCCCCAAACACGTTCCCAAGTGCACAGGGCGAGGCTGCGGACACTCCAAGACAGTGCCTTGGGGTGTCGATTCGGGGCACCTGGGGTTCAGCCCCCCACTCCTTCCTCAGATGTCCTTGACCTTTCTCTTTCAGTTTATCCAAGTCGTGGCCACTAGCTGCTGCGTCACAACCAGGGACAGGCAGTCTGCCAGGGGAGGGAACCTGGGCTAGATAGAGTCTTATTCATGGCCCTTAGGACATGGGGATGTCCGCTGTGCCCCAGGACACCCCCTGAGAGGCTGAAATGGGGACAGGAGGAAGCAGGCCCGGCAGAGTGCGGCGAGGGGTCAGAGGCTGGGGAGCAGAGATGCTAGGAGAAGCTGAGGGAGGGGGCCAGGCCCCGTCCTAGGCTGGAGAGACAGGCCGGCCGGCTGTGAGCAGTAGCCAGGGGCTTCCTTAGCCTCCGGTCCGACTCCTGTGGGTCTGACTCCTGGGCTGCAGGGGCCTGGGGAGAGGGGCGAGCCCGGCTCGCGCGGCTCAGCTGCATTCCAGCCTGGCTCTCCGGCCCACTCCCTTCTCGGGGCATCTGGCAGGGGTTTCCCATGACCTCCCGGGAGACCGGAGACTGCGGAGTGGGGGCTGAGCAGGGAGCGCCCAGAGCCCAGGGCTGTGGTGGCATCTGCTCCTCGCGGAGGACAGCTCAGCGGGAACGGGGCCCTGGGGGAAGCTCCCCTGCTGAGGAATGCGGAGCAACAGGCGGCTGGCCCCCAGGCAGCTGGCTGCGGAGCACGGGAGCCTCTCCCCCAGCACCCTGGCCCTGGTCCTCGGTCCTCGGTCCTCAGTCCTCGGTCCCCACTGCCAGGCTCTCCTCACGGCACCTGAACTCCAGGGTCGGGCAGGACCGGGCAGCCTAGAGAAAGGACAAGTGGCCCCCACCACTGCTCGGATCGTGGGCTTCCACCCCGCAAGGCAGAGGGATAGGGACTCAGGATTTGGGGCCAGGGGACCATGGCACTGCCTCCCTTCCACACCCCGGAGCAGCCAGAGGTGAAAGAGGGAGTGTTCCAGGGCTCAGGACACTGCAACCCACAGGTCCCCCACTTGCCATGGGGCTTCACAGCCCCTCCCACAGAGTTCCACCACCCCCAGCCCCTAGAGATGGAGGGGTAGCTCTCTGGAGCCAAGGCCCACCAGCCCCAGCCTGGCTCCCCTCCCGGGGCAGGGACGCATCCCCTCCTCCCTAGCCCAGCCTCTCAGTAACCCCTCCAGCTTTCCTCAATGGGCTGCTAAACGAGAGGCGAGGAGACCCAGGACATCCAGGGTTCTGCCCTGTGACTGGTGTGGGGGCTGGTAGGGAGAGCAAGAGGAGACTGGGCTGCCCCCAGAATTTCCTTTCCTAGAGAGTGGCAAGATGGGACAAAGGCAAGAGAATCAATGCCGGGGGCAGCAGCATGGATCTAAGGAAAGAGAAAACGGGCGGACTTCTACCCAGCGGCAAGGGAGAAGTTCCCAAATACAAGGGCGAACAGCATGGCTGAGGACGGGAGAGGCGGCTCCATGCTAAGCAACCCCAGAAAGGGAAATTCAGACACATCCCCCCACTGCAGAGCACTGGACGCCCTCCGAAGTACTTTTCCCACATTGCCGTTATGACAACCAGTGCGGTGTCATAACTGGAGAAACTGAGGCATAGAAACTCACAGCAAAGGGCTAATTAGAGCTGTAATGGGAGGTGGTCTGAGGAGCATGTGCCTGGAGGGAGAGTGCCCTGGGTTCAGATCCAAACTCCTCCATTTACTGGCTGTGAGGGTTTGCTCATGCATACAATGGGAATAACATCAGTTAGCTGGTGGGGCTCCGGTGGGGTAGAGTGGGACAGTGTAGACACACTGCCTGGCACAGGGCAAGTGTTCAAGAAGTCACAGCGCTTAGCCACCCCCCAAGTTCAGTCTTCTTT
>CM052893.1:33990235-34091507 GCA_028534135.1 Potos flavus
CCACCCATCCCCAGGTGGAGAGAGGCTGGTTCTAGGCCAGCCTTGGGCCCAGGGAGCTGAGTCCCTATCTACAGGGGATTAATGGATAAAGGGATCACAGGGCAGGCTGGAGAGGGGCTGGCCTGGGAATCTCGGGGCAAAGGCGACTAGCCGGGGTTCAGGGCCAGATGGGCCAGACTTCAGGGAGGCCTGGGGAGGGCTTTTAGGATCTGCTCACACCTAGACCTTCTGCTTTTATCCCACAGCCCCAGGTTCTGAAAGTTTCCTCCTCTGGCTCTCCCCCAGCCCAGCTTGCCCTCTGGAGATTTGCAGACAGCCAGCTTTGATCCTCTTCCCAAGAGATTACAGGACCAAGAACCCTGGGCCTGGCACTTCTCACCTAGTCTAACAGTCCCCGCCAGGACCTCCTCCTTACACAGGCATGCATGTGCACGTGCGCACGCGCGCACACACACACACACACGCACGCACACACACACACCCCAAACCAAGTCTATCTCATTCCTGGCCTCCCTGTCCCAAGAGTTGGACCCAAGGCTCGCCATGTTATTCTCACAGGAACTCAGCACTTCGGTTAGATATAAGAAAGGACTTCCAGGAAGTCAGAAAGCTGAGCCTGACATCGGGTTGGGCCCTTGGCCATTCCAAAGCCTGGGCCTTTCCCAGCAATGCCTTACTCCAATACCCTACTCCAGCCTGCCATCCAGTCCTTGAGGTGGGACAAGTGACTTCTGGAGAGGGGGGTCGATGGGGATCCAAAAGCGTGGGGGACTCCCCTACAGACCCTCCGTGGCACCATCTGCTCCCTGTCCCAGCCCCAGCCCTAGTCTGGTCCTGTCCTCAGCTCTTTGATTAGAAACTGGGTTCTGTCCAGGCATTGTCTGCCTTCCACGGCCGGCTGCCCATTGAGGTCTGGCGTGTGCCAGGCTGGGCACTCAGGCTGGAGTGGGAGGGGACAAGTGGGCTGGGCCCTCACCTTCCAGAAGCCCCCTCAAGCCTGGCTCTTCTGATGTTCAAATCTCCCCACCCCTCCATCCAAGATCAGCAACTCGAGGCAAGGAGTGGGGGCCTCTGGACACTGCTAGAACAATCTGAGTGGGAAGCAGAGATGATACCCATCGCCCTCCAAGAACTGGGTGCAGTGGGCACCCTTCTCTGGAAAGGGTCTCCGAAACCTTCTGTTGGTGGTGCTGAGAAGGCCACACTGGCTTCTCCTCACTCCTCTGCACAGAGTGCCAATCCCACAGGACTTTCCCACACTTTCCATGCCCCAGTCTAGCCTGGGGAGGCTGGGCGTGGTGGTAGTAGAGGGGGCTTTGTTTGGCTCGCTCCTATAAGATGGAGGCTGAAGGAAAGCCCCCATGGGAGGAGCAAGCACCCTAAGTCCCTTCCTTCCCAGCCCTGGTTCACAGTGAGTGGGGCCAGGGCTTCATTTCCCTTTTATGATGCACTTGGACTCTCCCAGTCTGCTGCAGATGTCATATTTACATTTCTCACTCCCCCCCCCACCACTTGTGCCTCCCTCCCTCGACCTCCACAGGATCCTGCTGCAATGTCAGTCCAAGCAGCAGCCTGGCCCCGCCCCGGCCAGCCCACCAGGCACCTGCAGGGCTCGTCTTTGTCTCTCAGGCTGCTCAGGGCCAGCAAGGCTGTGTTCAAGTGATGCTGAGGCCGCCTGATGCATGAGTGGGGGGCACCTTAATCTCCCTTCCTTGACACCAGAGCTGCGATCAGCAGTCCCCTCCTCCTCTCTGAGCTGTAGAGGACCCGCCAGATGCCTGGGGGGCATCTGCCCTGGGGCAGGAGGGGGAAGCTCCTCCACAGTCGTCTCTGGCCCTGCCTAGAGTGACTTCCGTGGACTCTTGGAATCTGGGTCACCTACAAGCCAGGGCATCTAGAGACCAGTCTCGGAGAACCACCCTAGCCCTGGACCCAATCCCCCCACCCCCACCATATAGGTCTGGGGCAGATGGTTGTGTTTCTCCACCATTCCTGACTTGGTGTCCAGTCTCAGATTGGCACCCTCCCATCAACACACCCCTCTCAAAGAGAAAACCCAAAACAAAACCAAGGAGAGGTGATGCGGTGTAAAGCGTCTCCACCCAACACAAAGGACACGTATGGCTCAACTTTGCATGATTTCCTGCTTCGCACCTTTGTGTACTCCTCCCAATAGAAGCCCCCCAGCCACGTCCTCTCCCCACCTCAATTCTGTCAGGATGTCACTGCAAGTCCCAGATAAGTCCATGCACCACCCTACCTCCATTTTATCTGAGAGCCCAAAGATGGGGTATCAGCTCACACCCTCCTGCCCTCTCAGAGGTAGAACCTCAGGTACACGGCTTCCTCCCTGCCCTAGCCCCATCTCCTCTTGGGACAGCGCCAGCACGGTTCTCTCCAAAAGCCCTTGACTCCCCACCGAAGGCCAAGGCACCATCCCAGCCCTTCCATTCCTCCTTGCTCTCAATCGATCTTTGTCTGCAGAACCGGTTACCAGGGCGGGTGTGCTGCCTTCCTAGCGGGACCAAGAGCACAGAACTAGACTACTGGGGTGGATGAAGGGAAAATTTCCCCCCCTCCAATATCCCAGTATGAGACAGCAGCCCCAAGGGGAGGCGAAGAGGAAACACACAGACGCTCCGGCCTGGGCCAGGGCTGGGTGTGAAATACCGGATTTCCTTGTTTATTCGATTTTCTGATCATTAAGGGCTCCCAAGAGGGGCCCGAAATTACCACCCAAACAAAGCCACCTTCCAGCAGCCCGTGGGCCGCCCATCTCCTGCGGCAGCCGGTCCAGCGCACCGTGCCCTCCTGCCCAGCCCATGCCTGCCCCTCCTCCCGGGGTGCGGGCTCCGGAGTGCGCCCCCCGGCCCCATGCCCACGCGAGACAAAGCCAGAGCCCCTCCGCGCACGCCCCCCCCGCCCCGCCGCTGGTCCCTACCTGACAGCCACCTTGACGCAGCAGTCCCCCTGGCCGGCCATGGTCCTCCGGCTCTAGGGTCTGGGCGTGGATCAGGGGCGGGGGTCTGGGGGCCGATGCCCCAGGCAGCGGCAGCGGCAGCGGCTGCGGGAGGCGGGGGCGCGGGCACTGCTGGCGAAGTCTGCCGCGGCGGCTGGAGGTGACATGCTAGCGGGCGGCAAGCCGAGGGGCTCACCCGCGGCCGGGGGAGGCCCCACGGGGCTGGGCCCGCGCGCCTCCTCGCGCCATCGGGCGGCGGCGCGCAGCTAGCTGACAGCCCGCGGCGCGACCCGCCGCTCCCCACAGCGCGGCACACGCGCGCACACACCTCCCACCCTCGCAGCCACCTCCCGCCGCAGCGCGAACAAAGGGGGCGGGGGCCGGCCCGGCCCAGGACCCGCCCCCCAGCCCCGCCGGACCCCGCGCCGGGCCCCGCCCCGCTCCGGAGTCACCAATCGAAAGCCCGAGGCAGCAGCAGGGGCGGGACTTGAGCCTTTAAAGGGACCTCTTGGCTCGCGTCCACCCGCTCGCTGGGGGTCAGGCGGGATTGGAGGGTCGGGTAGGAGGAGGGCTCAGAAGCTGACCACGCCGGAGCCTCTGCCCCCCGGAGTCGCAAAATCTCAGCCTCGATGGGACCTCTGTTTCGTAAATGAGGACACTGGGACGAGAGAGGGGAACTACCCAAGGTCACACAGATTTGGTGGCTAAGAAAGGGGTAAGAACTCAGGTCTCCCGGGCGGAGTGCTTCACTTCAAACCATCACACGGCGATGATTAGCGGTTTATATTTTGAAAGCGCCCTGAAAGCTTCTCTTCTGATTTATAACAGTGAATTTGTCAACCTTTATTGAAGGAGATTCTTGCTGGTGACTAAAATTCCCTCCACCTCCACCCTGCAGCATTTTAAAGTTCATCTTTTGGTTGATTCCTGGCCAGGCTCCTCGCCCAGATGGGCCCCTCCCTCTGCTCCACGAGGCGGTTCCACTGACCTTTATGACCCACAGATGACCCTTCTGGGCCTAGCTCACAGTCTGTCGTGGCCGTGGGGGGCAGAGGGTCAGTGTTGGAGGCCTGAACTGCTCTGGGAGACAAGGGAACAAAGGGGGCACTCAACTCCAGGCACCTGGGTAGAGGCTGGAAGGGAAGCGAGGTGGGTGGGGAAGGGGATGGAGAAGTGCAGCTGCCTTTACATGGATATAAAGGACAAGGGGGCCCCGGAGCCTTTAAGCACAGGGCAGAGATGGAGAAGAACAGTGCTCTGAGAAGTCACAATTCCCTTTCCACTCCACCTACCCTCCCTCTGAGCCCAGACACCTTCTCCCTGCTCCCCCCTCCCCAACTCCCAACACTGGGGCCATTCACAGGGCCCTCACCAGCTGCCCTCCCTTCCCACACTTCAACCAGCTCCCTCCCCTGGAAAGAGCCCAAGAGGAGGACCCAGCTGCAGCTCCAGATGTGGATGATGCTCTCTGGGGGAGGGGGGAAGGGGAGTCAGACTCCAAGGCTCTTGCATCACCCTGCAGTGATGATGAAACTATGTCAGAGATTTTGGCAAGGGTGAGGGTTAGGGTCTGAGGATGTATCTGTTGGTGCCATTCTCCTCCCTTCCCTCCCCTACTCACCCGCACTGATAACTGCTCCATCCGGTAGTCCAGATCACTGTTTAAAGTCAAACCAAAACAATGATAACTTCAAGGGCAAATTTCAAGGGCAAATCGACACCCCTCCCCCAACCTGATGGAAAACAGGGCACCACCAGCAGTGCCCCAAGGGTGGAGGAGGCGCTGGTGGGATCCTGCACCTTTTATTAGCATTTGCACCTAGAGGAAGCTCTCTCTGCGGCCGGGTAGTTCACCCCTCCCAGAGCAGCAGGCCTGCAGAGTGTTGAGTCAGATCCTGGACAGTCTCTCCCCATCTTCCCACCAAAATAAGAGGTGGGAGGTAGCTAACCTTTATGGACCATCTATGGGAACTGGGTACTTTCTATGCATTTTCTCATTCTGTTCTCCTAACCTTGTGAGCTGGGCTTTATTATTATTTTTCAATTTTGCAGAGGGGGAGAATGAGTCTCACCCAACATATAAGCAACAGACCCAGGATTTGAACCCCTGTGTCTTGTTCCAGACTTCCGAGATCCCTTCCAGGCAACTGATCAGAGAGAAAGAAGCTGGGCTGACCCGGGTTTTGCTCCAGGTTTAGCTCTCCTGGATGATAGTGCTGCGTTTTGCAAAGCTGCTCCCCTGCCCACCAGACTCTGGACCGCTCTGGGGCTCATCTCTGGTTTCCTGCATCTAGGAGGTCCCCTCTGACTTCCGAGAGTAGGTGACCCTTCTGACTCATGGCTCCACTGCTGGGAAATGGCGCCAGAGCTGCTGCACCAACTCCCCCTCCCCCATGCCCATCCCTCCAGGCTAAAGGATGTCAAGCCTGAAGGAGCAGGGAGGCACATGGGGGTGGGGGCGGGCTGGAAACTCAGGCCACCTCGGCAGCTCTTCCTGGACCACCGGGGAGCAGAGGGCAGCTAGATGACCAGACCCGGACTCCTGGGCACTGCTGCCCAGAGGTGAGGAGGGAAACTGGGCACAGAGGTCAGAGGGGGATCCCAGTGGCAGGAAGAGGCTTAAACTATAACTTGGGGAGATTTAGATTAGATGGGTCACGGGAGGCCGGGGACAATCCCTGCCCTCCTCAGGCTCTCTGCCACTTCAGCTTAGCCTGCGCTTCCTCTCTCTGGTTCGTTCCCACCCCCACCCTTTCCCACCGCTTCTCCCTCCTCCCAGCTGCTCTTCTTTCCTTCCCTAACCCTGAAGGTTCTCAAGGAGCTCCCTATATGCATATCTCCCCCCACCCCCACCCCTTCCTCTCTGTCTGACAGAAACAGGCAGACACACATACACACTATCCTGGGTTTGGCCCCAAGTCTTCTATTTGGACTGGGGTTTGAGCCCCAGTTCTTGTCCTGAGCTGAGGCCTTTCCCCACCAGGCATCTAGGGGCTTCCATCATTTCTCTTGACAGGAGCTGTGGGCGTCTGGGCAGATGGGAACGTGGGGGAGCTGAGGAGGACCCTCTCCGAGGCAGGAAGCTCCCACTCCCGTAGTTAAAATACTCCAGCAGCAACTTGAGGAAGCCATCTGGCCCAGATCTCTCAGGCACGGCCTAGCTCTCAACAGCAACCCTACAATAACAAATCAGTATACCTAAGAGATACCCTTAGCCTCTAGAAATGTCTCCAGAGGTGGCCTGAACTTGAGTCCTGTTCCCTTTTATCTCCTTTAAGATTAGGCATTGGCATTTGCAGAAACTAACTGGGCATTGTCCTAAAGCACTGGGGTGCACAGCATAGAGTTCTGGACCCAGGCCTCACTGCCGGCCGCACCGCAGCAGCGGTCCTTGGTTCCACGGGAGAACGGGCATGAGCCCCTCCTGCCGGTCCAGCCACAGCCTCCAGCGCCCAGAGAGAGAGCTCAGCTCCGCCCGCCAACAGGGGCTCAGAACCCCAGAGAGGGTCTACTGGGGTGCGGATTCAGAGGTCTTCGCTCAGGCGCGGGCTCAGCCTGACTTCCTCTGTTGCAAGAGACAGACCTAGCCTTAGAGGAAACCAGAATTTGTTATAAATAGAAGGGAGAGAGAGAACTGCTGTGGATTATAAACACCCTATCAGTCCTAAAAAAACCCAACTATTTTTGGTTTCCAATGTTAATGACAGTTTAATTAATACCCCATATAGCCTCAGATATGGGCTCTTCATCCACTTTCGACTTTGCCATGCTGCCCATGAAGGCCGAAGGCAGGAGGAGCAGGTGGGGGCAAATTCTCAATGTCACAGAACCCTCGAGTTGAAAAGAACCCTAAGATCATCTAGTTTTACAGCTTCGTTTTCAGGTGGAGAAACCGAGGCCCAGATGGGTAAAGAGACTTGTCCACAGTTGGACGATAGGCTAGTGAGTGGGGACCATGGGACTAAAAGCATGGTCCCTATGGTGCAAGAGCCGGCAGCTCCCACAAGAGCAGGGAAGGACCCAGAGGCTAAACATCCAGGACGGGGCTGCATGGGAGTTTCTGGTCCGGATAAAAGCTAAGACTGTACAAAATAACAGACAGCTTGGAAGCCCAAGTGTGGTGCTCCGAGCCCGAGATCTGGGGTCAGATGCCGGCTCCGCCGCTCGCTAGCTATGTAACCCTTGGCAAGTTACCGAGCTACTGTGAACATGCATCACCTCAAAATGAGGATAATCGCACTCGCCTCGTCACAGGACTATGATGAGGTTGAGATAAGGTAACCTGGATCGAACACCCAGTACTCTGCTCAGCACAAAACAGTAATTTCCTTCACGTTGCCCATGGATTCTCGACCCCTTCTTCAATGGGTCTCTGTCCTTGATGTGGACACAAAGAAGGACAGGGAATCTCCAAGATGAGTGCGGATGAGGCTGGGGTGGACAGGGTCATGAGGTTTGGCTGGCCCAAGGGCTCCTTGTTGGTCCAGGGAGGGGGAGAGTTACTCAGCCTCCCCTGGCCACTTGCGGAGGGGGGCAGGAAGGGGGGCAGGGTAAGTGTTTGCAGAACGCAGGAAGGAGCCTGGCATGCTGGATCCCTTCTATACACAAACAGTCCTGGTCTCAGCCTCACTGGGGGTTATCTGGAGGGCATCTCAGCTTCATTTCACTCACCCCACGTGCTACACTGTGCCAAAGACGTTGCATAAGATTCTCATTTAACGCTCACAACGATCTCCGAGGTAAATACGGTTATTGTCCCCATTTTGCAGAAGAGGAAATGGGCTCAGAGGTCACTTGGCTAGCTAGCGTGGTCGTCATTAGTGCCATGCCCCAAATATTTCCGGCCCTCTGCCTTCTGTCACAAGGCAGGACTGCGTGTCCTCTGGTGTGAGCTGGGGCCATGTGACTGACTTTGACCAGTGACAAGTGGGCCAAACTGACACGTATCCCCTCTAAGCAGAAGCTTTAGGAGCTCCCTGCACCCTCACACCACTGCATGGTATGTATAGAATTTAAGTGATAAATAAACTTCTGTTGTGTTAAACCCCTGAAATTACGGGCTTGTATGTTAACTTGGCATAGCCTAGCCGGCCCTACTGTGGCTGATAAAGTCGAGAAAGGGGCAGAGCCAGAATGCAGAGCCCTGGTCCATAAAGACCCCAAAGGGCCCCAGTACCTTCTAGGATTCTACCTGTCTGTCCAGGACACATAGCAGCCCATTTTGGATTCTGAGCTGGACAACTTGTGGGGCAATAGAAAGGGGCCAGCAGCTTCTCTGCCTCCACTCATCTCTACTCCCTATGATTTGACTAAGCTTTTGCCACATTTCCAGATCGCTCGGTCCCAAATGAGCATGGTTCCATATGAACCGCTTGGGGGCTCCGGGTCTTCTGGCAGCTGTGCCGAGCTGTCCCTCGGGCGTCAGGAGCCACTCTGAGAAGTAATTAGAAAAAATCCAGGGGACTTCCAGGGCTGCTGCCCATCGCTTGTTGGGAAGCTGTTCTTAAGTTGGGTATCAGGATGCCCCTGCGTGAACCCCAGCTCAGAGCTCCTGGAGGAATCCCATGGTGGACTGGATAGATGCTCTCAGGGTCCCTGCTGGGGAAGGACAGCTACCATTTCTGAACATTGTGCCGGGCATTGTTTAAATGCTTCATCTAATGGTCACAACAACTCTAGGAGGGAGGAATAGCTATCATCCCCGTATTAACAAAGGACACCAAGAGTTGCTCGAGGTCACACCATGAGTGATGGAGCAGGGGCCGAACTCACCCAAGGAAGCTGATTTCCTGTTTCATCCCGTGTTGGATTACAGTGAAGAATAAGGATGGATCAAGGCCTCGGCGGCTGCTGAGCTAAGAAAGCGAGCAGAGCACCCTGAGAAGCCACCTGCTTCTCTACAGGTCTGCACAATGGCTTGCACACAGATGTTCCTAGAAGCTGTATGTGTCATAGCCCCAGGCTGGAAACAACCCAAATGTCCATCGACAGATGAATGGATCAACTGATGTAGGTCAAATAATAGAATGCTATCAGCAATAAGAAGGAAAACTATTGGGGGCGTCTGGGTGGCTCAGTCGGTTAAGCGTCTGCCTTCAGCTCAGGTCACGATCCCAGAGTCCTGGAATCGAGCCCTGCATCAGGCTCCCTGCTCAGTGGGGAGTCTGCTTCTCCCTCTCCCTCTGCTGCTCCCCCTGCTTATACACACTCTCTCTCTTTCTCTGACAAATAAATAAAATCTTAAAGGAAAACTATTAGTAGTATAGCATGGATGAGCCTCAAAATAATGCTGAGTGAAAGAAGACAGACCTGGGCATGGGGGATAGTGGGGTGCAGAGAGGAGGGAGGCAGGAGCAGCAAGCGGCAAAGGGGGGATTACTAATGAGCACCAAGAAATCTTGGGGTGGTGGAGAGTTCTAGTATCTTGGTGGTGATGTTGGTTCCACAGCTGTGTACATGTCTTTCAGCAAAATCAATTTGAGCACATAGACTATGTGAAGTTTATTATATATTAATTGTAACTCAACAAACTTTTTTAAAAAGGTAACTTGCTCCAACTTCTTTGCTCCAACAGGGGTGCGGAGCAGCTGGTAACTTGTCCTGCATCCCAGGGCCAACGAACTACAGCCTTGGCTGCCTGAAGGGCAGTTGAGCCCTCTGCCCTGCCCTAGGTGGCCTGTGGGCTCATGGAGGGTCCCCTCTCCCTCGGAAGGGACAGTGGTGGGGAATTAGAAAGCACAGAGGGGGGAAGCAGATGCAAAAAGAGCAAGCAGGGAGCCAAGCAGGAAAAGCCAAAGAGAGGAGGGGAGAAAAGAGTTGGTGCCAAGGAGGGAGGAAGGAAGGGGGCAGAAACCCCTATCCCAAATCTAGTGGCAAGGAAGAGACCTCCAGGGCAGTCCTAGCCAGGACCCCAGAAAAGCCACTGTCCCCTTGCCACCCTGGTAAGCCCCTTCCCTCTGATTAAGTTGACAAATAAGCCCAACCCTGCTTGGGAGCTAGTGATTTCCAGTCCCCAAGAATGTAGCATTGCCTTGGATTTTAATAGATATTTGCTTCAGCCAGACCCTGCAGAGCAAATTGCCAGCAAACAAACATTTAACACTTTAAAAATAGGAGGAGATGGGGGTGGTGTTGGAGACTTGGAGGAAGGTGGTGGGGGGAGATCACACAAGATTAACCTCTGAAGTATGCCTTTACAGAAATATACCAGGTTGTGAATTTTATGGGACAGTGATGAATGCCAGCACCCTGGGCCGTGTGTGTTTGTGTGTGTGTGTGTGTGTGTGTGTGTGTGTGCCTATCATGGGATGATTTTAGGAGAATTTCA
Organism: Potos flavus; assembly: GCA_028534135.1. Lineage (NCBI taxonomy): Eukaryota > Metazoa > Chordata > Mammalia > Carnivora > Procyonidae > Potos > Potos flavus. The sequence goes on from CM052893.1 coordinate 34,000,522, forward strand.
AAGGCGCTTTGACCATGACAGCCTTCATTGGCCTGAGGTGACATAATCTCTTGAAAAATTAATCTACGTCCTCTCCCCACCCATGTACTTCCTGACACTTGTCCAGCTAACAGAGAAGACACTTCGCCTTGAGGAGAATTAGCCAGAACTGGGGAGGATGCAAAGAGCATGAAAAGAACTTTTTCTTCCTCTGTAATTTCCAAACTAAGTTGGAGGATCCAAAGAAGGGTTTGAAGTCATAACCCAAATTAGAATGAACTCAGAGGGAGAGGCCGTAATCTGCCTCCCCCACCCTTCCCCACCCTAGACTGACCAGCGGCCCCAGGGCTGGCCGAGGAGAGCGAGGAGGAGATGGGAGGCCCAGGCCTGGGGGGAGGTCAGACTCCAAGACCAGAAGACCAGATGTGGGGGCACTGGAGAGATAGTCGGCCTCTGATAGTGGCTGGCACAAGGGCCGCTGGGCCCCCACCTGCAGACCCCTCCTTGCAGTTGCTATAGTGAACCCTCCCCTCCCCTCTCAGAGGGGACATCTCAGCGATCTCATCTCAGCTGAAAGCTGCCCCCTCAAGTCTGCACGCTGCCCGAGAACAGTCCCACATGGGGCACCCCCCTTAGTGAGCCCTTATCCAGACTGATTTATAGAGACTGCCCCAAAGCCAAAAGTGGGGATCTCTGCCCCTCCCAAGAGGCATTGGTGGTACTTGGGTGTCACTGGATGATGGGGCAACCACCCTCATTACAGTAGGTCAAGGATGATAAAATTGCTGTTTTATAGACAAAAGGGACAGAATATCAACAATTTCAAACGATTCAATCTAATATACGTTGTTTAGCAGTTGACTGTGCTGTTGTCCACTCAGTCTCCCTCCCTCCCCTTCTCGTCTGTTCCTCCCTCCCTCCCTCCTTCCTTCCTCCCTTCCTTCCTTTGCTCCTTGCCGGGGATACAAACTCGATAAAGAAACTCACTGTCCTTGAGGAACTCTCAGTAGAAAAAACAAACTTTAAACTCCTAGTTACACTGCAGGGCAATAAACGTCGTAATAAAAGGCATCACACAATACAAGAGAGAGTCACCTGGCTCTGTAAGCTGTCAGCCCCACGGCAGGAGTGACACGTTATTGGGATCAGATGCCAGGAAAATGGGGGTCAAGGTCAGCTCTGGATTGGCAGCACCTTCCATAGTGGCTTCTCCGGAGGCAGGAGCTGGCCGCTCCATCCCCGGGCCGTCCTGGGAGCTGGCAAGGCCCATGGGGGATGCGGCCGGATGCAGAGATCCCTGGGCTGACAGTCACATGGCCCGGCTCTCCCTAAGAGGCCTCGGACGCCCCTGAGCTCAGTGTCCCCCCAGCTTAAGGGTCTGGCTCTCTCACTAGCCAGCATCGAACAGACTCGAAGCAACAGCTTCTTACCAAGGTCGTTACCTGGTCACCGTCGTACCTTCCAGCACCCTGGAAGTAGGCATGAGTCCTCATTTTACGGAAGGAGGGGCAGAAGCTTAAGAGGGCTGCGTGAACTGCCTGACACCACAGCATGGACGTAGGCGAAGGGGATTCAGGTCCAGGTCGGTCTGGCTTCCTAGTCGAGGCTCTGAAACATGGTGCCGAGAGTACCCGTATGTTTCCTTTAAGACTCACTCAGCCCCATGGAGAGCAGGGCCTACATCCATGCACCACATGCACCGAGACCAGAGCCAGGGAGCTCCCCCTTCCTCTGAAGATACACTGGAACTGGGCCCACCCTCACTGGTTTTCCAGAGACCGTCCATCTGAGCTTCACACCTGCCAGATGGGAGGGCCCTGCTAGTCTCCACGGCCGGCATGAGGCTTGGTGCCCATCCCCTCCCACCGGCTGCACCTCCGCCCCTTTTGGCAGACCCTGCACCCAGCAGCTGGGCCCCAAGTCTGCAGGGAATCGGCAAGGAGAAGACAGGGTCCTGCAGACACTGCCTCTGGCCTGTGCCCCCCCCCCCCCAGTGACAGAAGGTAGCCCCACCAGCCCCTAAGGGCACACTCTGTCCGGCAGTCCTGCTGAGCAGAGGGGCCTGTCTCCCCCCACACCGGCCTGCTCCCCTCTGCTCCCACCTCAGCCCTCCTCCTTCCTCACTGTTCCTTCCGGGCTTTACGGGAGCAGCCTGGCAGCTGTGTGTGCGTAGGGCTGAGGTCAAGTCCAGCTTGTTGCCCCTGGAGGCAGAGCGCCTCCTCCCTGGCTCCCCTGGGCCGGCACAGACAGCCAAAATGGCGGAAGCTACAGAGCCTGGGCGGGTGACGCGGGGCAGGGAGCCGGTGGAGGGAAGGGTCCCTGCTTCTTGCCCTTGTCCTGCATTTATTAACAGTTATGGAGCCACTGGTCTGGGTTGAAAAGTGCTCAGCGTTGGGGGGATAACTTCGAACAGAGTGGACCTGCTCCTGATTTCGTGAAGCTAGCCTCTGGCTAGGGTAACCGTAAACAAGCAGTTATGACCCCCGCTGTACTGGGGGGGGGGGAGGAGGAGGGTGCCACATTTCTGGGCCAGGCTTCAGAGGGTTGTTCAGGGATAGCTTTCTGCAGGAAGCAATTGCAAAGCTGAGAGCTGAGAGATGACTAGGGAGGGATCTGTGGGGCTGAGGGTTCCTGTGGGTTTTCCAAAGAGGAAGACACCGTGGAACTCAGAGGTGAGGGCAGCTCCCCCTGGCGGGGCTGCAGGGGAGCAGAGGCCGGGCAGGGGCCCTGTGTGAGCGCTAGGCCCAGGGGAGGCCTGTAAGCAGAGGCAAGGGTTTGCATGATATTCTGAGGATTGGGGGGTGCCTTTAAGGCTTTTAAGCAAAAGAATAGAAAGATCGGAGACAGACTTGGGGGAAGAGAAGAGAAGAGGCCAGGAGGGCAGGTCAGAGGCTCTTGCAATAGAAGAAGCATGAGACGGGGGCTCCCTGGGTGGCTCAGTCGGTTAAGCGTCTGCCTTCAGCTCAGCTTATGATCTCAGGGTCTTGGGATCAAGCCCCATGTTGGGCTCCCTCAGGGAGCCTGCTTCTCCCTCTCCCTCCATCCCTTTCCCTCTGCGCCCCCCCTTGTGCTCTCTATCTCAAATAAATAAATAAAGATCTTAAAGAAAAAAGAGGAGGCCTGAAACGTTAATTGAACATATCTGGGAAGTCACCGTGGACACAAAGACAGGCTTGGGAACTACTCAGGAGGGCGAGTCTGGGGGGGCAACCTGGGGGCCCAGGGCAACACCCACACTTCTGGATTTAACAGGGAGCGGGTTTCCTTGAGATCAGCAACACCGGAGTAGCAGCAGACTCTGGGGAAAGGACAGCAAGGCCGAATTTGGACGTGATGCACTTTGGGCACAGGTAGGACATACGTAAGTTGTCCGGGAGAAGGATATAGCAATGTGGAGGTTCGCTCTAGCCATGTGGAATTGGGGATTATCAACACAGACGCAGCTGAGATGTGAGCAGCTGAGAGCATCCAGGGACATTTCCCAAGTGGGAAGAGGGATCCAGGACACAGAACCCTGAGGAGTCCATCCCCCACCAGAGAGACAGCTGGGCCAGGCAAGAGCTCACAGGGAAGTGTGGGGTTGGAGCACTTGAAGGGTAGGAGGAAATCTGGGAGATCCAGGGGTGCAGGCATGTCAGGAAGGAGAGACAGGTGAGTCGTTCCTAATGCTGCCTAGAGATCAAGGAGGGTAAGAACTTGGGGTCCCCTAGATTGGCAACAAGGTTGTGGTAGATACTGGTGAATGATGGGCAGAAGGCAGGCTGCACGGGGATGAGAAATGGGAACTAGGAATGAAAATGTGGAGGAGGAGACAACCCAGGTAAGAAGTTTGGTCTTCAGGAATGCACTAGACAGACAGATAGATGACAGACTGATCTCATGTAGGCAGCCAGAACAGAAGCAAGGACATGTTGTTAAGATGGAAACATCTCGAATGTGACCTACAGACAGAGGGAGGAGGGGGTGAGGGGGAGACAGGAGACTGGCTGGGGAGGAGTCGGAGGAGCTGGCTGGAGGGGATTCCAGGAGGGAGGAGAGCAAGAGGCAAAGGCAGGTTAAGTCCATTGGTTTGGTGAGAGGAGCTGAGGGAGGGACCCCGTGGGCACCTGTTTCTCTGCAGAGGAGGAGAGCAGGCTGTTGAGGGGAGGCGTGGGGGAAGCCACCGGTGTTGAGGTTGGAGGAGAGGAATGCTGAAATGGCCGGGGACCACAGCTCTGCAGCCAGCGAGAGTCTCTCTGCCCTCACAGTCTGGGGCTGGCCCAGCCCGAGGAGCCCGCGGAACCCACCCCAGGCTTTGCCAGGGGGCTATGGGGGCGGCCCAGTGGTCACCACGGCCACGGCCAGCGCTGGGCAAGCTCGGTGAGGACGGCGTACCCAATGGAAGGCATCGCTGGGACTTGGGGCCTAACTCTGCCTCCCGCTGGCTGGCTGTGTGAGCAGAGGCGTGCCACGCTCCCTCTCTGGGCCTCCACCACCACATCCTTAAAACCCTTTAACTACTTAAAAAAGACCTGCCTCCTGAGGCTGGGATGAGAACGAGATAGACGTTGTGTGGAAATGCTTTGTACGTAGAATGTGCGCCATCCCCAGGCACAGGGGAGCGTCGGGCGCTGGAGGACGGGAGCCACTGGGTAAATCGTAGCCCCCGGTTCTCATTCCCGCCTGGTGCCGGTACGAGGAGCCGTGGGAACTGTAGATCTTTGATATCCAAGGGTACGAACACTTGAGGGCCCCGAGGCCTATGTCAGCAGTGGACTCTGGCCAAAGAGACACGGTCATAGCTTTAAAGAAGGTTGGCTTGTAAGGCCACCAGTCCTTCCGGGGCTATGGGGCCCCAGCCGGTGGAACTGGCCGTGGCCTTCCAGGAGAATCCACATTCTCCACCATGGGCCCGTCTTTGCCGCCTGCGGGATAACAATCCAGACAGCCCCTCGGTCCTCCCAGGCCCAGGCTCCCAGGCCCACGAGCGGGGCTCCTGAGAAATGGAACGAGGGAGAGGGAAGAGCAAGGAGAAGAAGAGTAGGAAACGTTTCCAAAAAAGGAGACAAGCAGGGCCAGGTGCCAGTGTCATAGGCCTAAGACTTTAATGTCCTGCTGGTGGGAGTGGCCTTCCGCCAGCCAGACCCTGGCACTGACGGGCCTATTTGAATGACGTTGGAAGCTCCATCCAACGGTGCCTCTTGCTGGTGAGAAGAAGGGCCTGTCAATCCACTTCTTCCTGACTTTTTTCAGTGGTTCCTGACTACCCCTGCTCAGCCCATCCACCGGGCCGTGGAGAGAGAGAGAGGTGGCCGCGGGGGGCTAACCTTTCTCTGCCCCAGCCACCCCGCCCTCGCCGTGGGGGATGCTAGCTCCAAGCCCGTGCGGTGCAGGCCTTCACAGCCTGGGGGGGAGCAGGGTCTCCTGGGAGCCCTGATGCTGGTCGAGGCTGCCCAGCGAGGACCTGAGGCTCCAGCGTCCCAGGGCCCTGGCCAGGCCCTCCGGGGACTCTTGTCTTTTCAGGAGCTCTGTGGCTGCCACCTCCACGTCGTCCGGGGCCATCTGGCAGGCATCTGCCAGGGCCTGGCTGGTCGCCATGACAAAGTTAGCGTCAGCCGCCAAGGTGTCCAGGCCGCCCCGAACCAGAGCCTGCAGGGAGGACAGAAGGCCATGTGGGTTCTCCTGGAGAGCTGCCTCAGGGGTCTCCCTCTACTGGCCAGCCTGGGGCCACCCCTGAATCCCTAAGTGCCGCCCACCACTCTGTCCCTGCCCCCACCTCACCTCTTGAATCAGCTGGGCTGTCGCTGGAGTCTGGCACCAGGAACTACTGTCCTTGGTCCTACTGCTGTGGGATGCTTGCTCAGGCGGAGACCCTGGCGAGGGGCTCCTCCTCTCCTCAGGAGGGGGAGGCTCGGCGCTGGTACACTGTTCCAAATGCAAACAGCAAAGCCTGCAATGGGGACGCTGGAGCCCACTGGGGTCCCGTGAAACTCCAGCTCTTCCGAGGGAGCCTCCGCCAAGACCCGTAGAGAGGGGGGCACTTAGGAGGCCAGCCCCTTCTGTTATTAATGGGCAAATTACGGTGGCCCCCTTCCTCTGTATAGAGTTTCTTCCCAGGCCTCTGCCCCATTACCTGGCAGGGGGCAGGAGACGCCTGGGAGCTGGGCATTTCTCTCTGGGTCAGCTGTTCTTTTAGCTTCTCCACACAGGATTTGCTGTGGGGTCCTGTGGGCAAGACAGAGCAAGGGCAAGAGGGGCTGCTGACTCCTGCCAGGGCCCCGGCGCCGGCGGTGCCCCTCCCAGCCAGGCGGCCGGACCCTGAGAGCTCTCTGAGAGCCTTGGGGCTGTGGAGGGTGTCCTAGAGGGGGCACACATGCCGAGACCCAACCAAGTCCAGGCCAAGCAGGACCCTGTGTTGTGCCCTTGCCCCTCTACTTGCCCTGGTCTTTGTCCTTGTGGGTTTGGGAGGGGGAGGGATCGGCCCCAGGGACAAGGGGTCAGTGTGGCCAGAGGCTGTCCTTAGGAGAGGGGGTACAGCGGGTGTGAGTTTCTGCCCCCTTCCCACCTCACTCGGTTACCTAGATGGCACTCTTCTCCTCCGCCCCGATGAGAAGCTGACAACTCTTCCACCCCGGGCCCAGCTGGATCCCATTGCAACAGGCTCCCAGCCAGATTCCCCCAGTGTAAGGAGAGAGCCAGGCTACCCAGGCCTCTCTGGGGGAACGCTCAGCTTCTGGGGCTCCCAGAAAAGACTGACCCAGGACCCTTCGGGGGTGACCAAAGGCTCCTCCTCTGGCAGCAGGCGTCTCTGTCTCTTCAGGGAACTCCCTTTCATAGAGGATGCTGAAATGGAAGCAAGGCTGCTGAGTCAGAGCAGGCTGCTCGTTCTCCCGCCATCCCACCCCTCCGTGGCCCCGCGGGGTCTGGACCCATCATTGCTGTCGTCCTGACTCCAGGGCTGGGGCTCACACCGCTCTCTGCCTAGCCAGTCCTGGCCATCTAACAGAAAGAAGCCAAATGTGTCCCCCCTCCTCTCCTTTGCCCAATGGATGCCTTTCCCTCTATCCTTTCCACATTCTGTTCATCTTTTGAGGCCCAGCCCCAGCCTCACACCCTCTAGAACACTGGTTTTCAACCTTAGTGGCACACTGGAACACCTGGGAGCTTTAAAAACTAGTAGTGGCCATGTCCCATCCCAGGAGTCTGCGGTGAGTCCCCGGGCACCGCCATTTTGGAAGGCTGAGAAACATTGGTGGAGTGGAGGCTGGCATGTGGAGGCTGAAAAACATTGCTTAGCTCTGTTCTAGGCCTTTCCAGCCCCCGGCGATCAGGACGCCTGCATTCTCGGGGCACACAGGACACGTGTCCCAAGACTATAGTCCTTTCAGGGGAGGGCCCAGGTCTGACGCTTCTGTAGCCCCAGAACATCCGGCACCATGGTGACTCAGGAGCACTTCTGGGCCTGTGGGGCTCTGAACGGAAGGGGGTGTAGGCACCCCTAGCCCCGGGGGAAGTAGCTGCTCACAGGGCATCTGTCCTCCCCTGCCCGTTTCTGACAGTGTGAGACAGCCTTTCCAGGCCCTCCTATCTAGAACAGAAGCTCCGCTTGGACCTCAGCCCACAGGTGATGATTTCTGAGAAGCTCTCCCCCTCATCGTGCTGTTTATCATGACACTTACGTAATCGCAGATTATATTTAGTCTACAGCTCAGGGTGGGAGAGAGAGGACCCACTCAGCAGTGAGATCTCCCCAGAACCTAAATTCAACAGTTAAACTTTAATTTTCCGCAGCTTTTTGTAGTAACTCTTTTTTTGTAGTAACTCTTTTTGTAGTAACTCTCTCTCTTCCGAACCTACTATGTTCAATAGGTCCCAGCTCCTTAGACCTGCTGCAGAGGATGGAATAAAGGAACCACAGGGCATTTGTGCCAATGCTGCCCTCTGCTGGCCAAAGGAGTCTCTGCAGTCCAGGGTCTCCTCTTGCTTTAAGGTGGGGGATGGCTCCCAAAGGGCACAAAGGCAAGCAAAAGACAATCTATACATTTCAGGACGTCCCCCTCCAAAAGAGTCTGGAACCCACTAACTATGTCTTCCCAGACCTACCCCAGGACCTCTACATCCAAAGCTGGCAGTTGCTGCCACTACCTGGAAAACACCTGCCGGTTGCTATGGTTGCCGTTGCCATAGGCAATGTTGGCGTTGGCATTGTTGGTATTGGCGTGAGCGAGAGGGTTGGTGCGTGGATCTTGAGGGAAATCCTCCAAGAAGACAGGTGATTCCAGCTCTTCCATCTCTATCTCCGCAAACTGGAGGGGTCTCTGGTTGGCCATGACTGGGGGCAGGGAGTTGGTCCTTTCCAGGAAGTTGTCCACCTGGCCAAAGAGGCCTCCAGTCCTCTAGGGTCAAGGAGAAGAGCGTAAGGGCTGAGAGCCGTGACAGGAGGATGGGAGCCGAGAGCGCACAGGGACTGCCATCCTGGTATGACGTACTGGGAACAAGTGATGGTATTAGAAGACAAATCCTGTAAGACCAGAGGAGAATGGACTGGGCTATAAGGGCAGAGAAGAGATCATGATCTCCCTCTTCAGAGAGTTTTCAATTAAATGGGGGTAGACAGGACACAGCTAAGGAACTACGTAGGAGACACAGACATCCAGATAGGGAAATACATTGTCATGGCAAGAGCACTGGATTGGGAGTCTGGAGAACCGGTTCTGGTCCTATGTCTAAAACCAACTTGCTAAAGTGATATGGGATATCCCATATCATCTCTTTGGGGCACCATTTCCTCAGGAATAACCCAAAAAGTTTTAACTAGGTGGTCAGTAAGGACCCTTTAGTTTTATGGTGTCATAAAAAACACTAGACAAGCTAAGGATTGAGGACGAGTGTAACTGGAAGCAGGCAGGCCATTTGGTAATGAAGGGATTCCAAGAGATGAATGTCAACTAGGGCTCTTGGGGAAGTGAGGACAGGAGTGCGGCTTGGTAGAGGAAGCGAAGAGTATGTGTCACATTTGACAACTCTAGTAGGTTGGGTCCAGTAGGGTTCTGAGTCCCAGGAGATGTGGGCTGTAGGTGTCTTCAGTTTCCAAATTCCCCTCCTGTATGGCAGGGCTCCTAGCCCTCCCCTTATGGGAAGTTGCTGCTCCCCGTGCCTACCACACATGGGGTGGTCACAGTCTTCACTTACCCGGAATATCCCTTCCTCCATCGCAGCCTCCACCATGGCTCTCTCCAGCTCCTCCTCCGCTGTCAGGTCTCCTGAGATGGTGCGGCGGATCTCTGGGGCGGCCTCTTCCTCAATGGTCCGCAGTCCAGCCTGGGGACAGAAGCTCAGTGACCCCTGCAGTCCAGTGGGGGAGACCAGACTGCTTCCCATGGCCTCGCTCATTTCTAGCCCCAGCTCCAGCCCCACTCTCTCCTGGACCTTCAACAACCCAGGGCTCCAAAAGGCCCTGCTCTGACCTCTGGGATCTTCCAAAACCTAATGGCTCCCAAGGAGTCTTCTCTCAACCTCATGGGTGATTTCACACCCTCCCAGGCCTCCAGGTGGAAAAATCTTTTTATTCAGTACAGTCTTCTAGACAAATGATCTCTTTTGAATGAATACGTCCTTCATATAATTTTTTGAGTTGATCAAAGCAATGGGACAAATCAAGATCGGTATCATCTGATAGCTTGCAATGAGAACACAGCATCATTTCTGTGACATTCCTGTCCAAGATGTGTATCCTAAGTCTATCATGAAGAAATAGCACATGAACTCAAACTGAAGGATATCCTGGCAATCCTCAAAAGTGTCAAGGTCATGTCAAGGAAGACCGGGGAACTGTTCTGGCTGGAAGAGTCTAAAGAGATATAGAAACTAAATGCTATGTATGATTCTGGATTGGATGCTTTTACTATAAAGGACATCATTGGGACAACTGGTGAAATTGGCATGAGGCCCGAGGATTTGATGATAGTAAAGTCTCAATGTTAATTTCCTGATTCTGGTGGTTACATTGTGATTATGGAGGAGAATGCCCTTGTTGCATATGAAAATGTTCTGGGTTGATGGAATATTATGTTGGGAATTACTCTCAAATGGTTCAGAAAAAAAGGTGTTTGCATTATACATGCAACTTTTAAAATTGTGGAACTGTTTTAAAGTAAAAATTGCAATTGAAATAAGTTTTTGAGCACATAGCCCAAATGCATGCATATTTTTGAATTTGTAAATTGTGTGTATAATTAACACCAAAAAATAGAAATAAAAAACAGACGAGATGAAACAAAGTTTTAAATTTCTTTGCATACCAGTGGATCATTTTAAGCACTCAAATCTCTCTTTTGAACAAATCCCATTTCTTTTGGTCCTATCATCCAGAGATGGAGGCACTCCCAGCTCTTCTCCTCACTCACCCTGGCTCCCTCCTTCCCTCTCTGTCTCCATCACTGGCCTTCAAAGACATGAAGAGGGAGCTGGGGCCTGGAGAGCTGGCTCAGTGGAGTCCCTTGGAGCTCAGGTTGGCTTTACCTGGATCTGGATGGTGTCCTTCTTGGGCCGATACCCATAATACTCTTCCTGGCGCTTCATGAACTTCCGGAAGTGCTCCTGGATCAGAAACGTGGCGTAGAACTTCCCTACAGTCACTTCATCATCTGCAGAGGGGCCAAAAAAGGATGTCCTGAAGGTGGGTAAGAATCTGAACCGGGTCCAGAGTGGGAGCCAGGGGTAGCCAGGACTGGGCCATTTGGGACACTCCTCTGCTTGCTGACCTGGACAGTGGGCAGTTTCCATCCTAAGTCTAGTACCTGTCCTGATGGCCACCATGGGGTCTATCCAAGGTATTTACAAAGCGTCTGGGCCATTCTCAGATTCTCACAGGGCTTCCTGGAGAAGTCCCTTGTCCCCTTTCCTCAGCTGCTTCTGGACTCTGGTCTCTCAAAGCAGCACCCACCTCCTATGGGAGGAATGACCTGGTCCAGGAGCTTCATGCTGGTTCTCTTCCAGATCTTCTTGATGATGGCCCTCAGCTCCTCATTGGCCTGCTCAAAGTTACCTGGGGGCAAGGGGCAGGCAGAGGCGGCCTTGAGGTCACCCGGCCCAAGGCAACGGCACCTGACAAAGCCACCTAGGATTCTCCGAACACCCCGCTTAGCAACTGTTGGCTGAGGTTTCATTTGTTTGTTTATTTGGTTGGTTGATTGGTTTGGGCAGGTACTGGGCTGAGCGCTGACCGTGGCGGGAGGGCATCACCATCCCCCTGGGGCAGCCCAAGGCTTCGGTCATGTATTCACTCCCCACAAGCCTTGGCTTCCAGTGCTCAGAGTGGCTGCCTTTGAAGGCTGTCTGCCATTTGCTCTTCTCGCTCTCCCCACAAAAGCCCTTGAATCCCCACGCCCCGTGGTCTTTCCAAGGACCCCGACAGCCTTCCTGCTGCCCTAACTTCGTTTCTCCAATTTTTGACTCTTGGCCCTCCTTTCCTCGCCCTCCCGAGAAAACGAACGTTCCCTGGGGTTGTCCCAGACGCTGGCAGATGTCCTGATGGCCTTCGGGGATGGTTCTGGTAGAGCCGAGCCCTAAGTGAGGGCTCAGGAATCATACCAAGCCCCCCCCCCCGACTCGTTTCCCTGTTCCCTCCCTGTCTGCCTTCCTGGCAGCGGGGGACCTGCGGGGTTAGTGGAGCTGAGTGTGGACGGTCCGCCCAGTGCGACCTGAGGAGCTCCTCTGCTCCTGCCCAGAGCCAAACCCCAGGTGGCCCACCCCTCTGCTAACACTGCCACTTCTCTGGCCCCGTTCAGACACAGCTGTGTGGGAACAGATCCTTAGTGACCTTGGCCCTGTAGAGAATTTTTGAGCGCTCTCTAAGCTCTGAAAGGCATGAGAATGTCGTGGTCATAGTCTGGGGTCCTCCTTCTACTTTTCCGCATGGCTCTTGGTTCCAACCTTTAGCTCCAAGAATCGGGCAGAATCTGCACCAGAAAACTCATCCTCTGAGAGAAGGGAGGGAGGCCGCATGCCAGAAAGCCCTCACCTTCCGTCTTGATCTTGAGTGCCGTGCGGACCAGGGCGAAGAGGGTGGCGTTGAAGGTGACCGTGCCATCGCTGTTCAAGGGCATGTTCATGCCCACCAGCCGCTGTGAGGGGAGGGGCGGTGGCTGGCTGCCGAGCTGGGACCAGGCCAGGCGTGGCGGCTCATCCCAGCCTGGTCTGTGGACCGGGAGGGGATGGGACACAAAGGCTGGGGGTGTGGGTGATTCAGGACGCCCTTCACGAGCGAATGGAAAGGTGAGTTGGGGGGACACTGTTGAGACTTGAGGTCCTCGGGGAGGAACATGGGGACCCAGGAGAGGACTGCTGTAAAATGACTCATCCAATCAGGCCTTCCCTCACCAGCTTCCTTGTCCTAAGGTGCCTGGGCCTCTTCCTCCCCTGGAGGCCACCCCTCCCTGGCGGTGCTGGTTACCTTACAGGCCACCCGGTGGGGGCAGAACTTTCCGAAGCCCAGAGGGGGCTGGATCCGTCTCAACAGGGTCACCACATCCAGGTGTTTGATTCTGCCCCTGCGTGGGGACACACGGACTTGTCTCCCCGCAGCCCCTCCCAGAAGCTCCCTCCCTGCTTGGAGAAGGGGCCAAGGGGAAGAGAGCCAGGCCACAGGGGAATGCTTCCTATTGTCCAAGAAAGTAGAAGCTGAGCTCCCTCTTTAAAGTAGAAACAATGTTTGGGTTCACTATTGCCCACCACCATGAATGGGCTGTCCTTTTTGGGGGCAGATGTCCTTTTGAGAACAGAATTCCCTCAGATGTGGGATCTCCAGGACTTCATTTGCCCCCTGGCAGAGCCTTCCTTGGGTTCTGTTTGAGCTGACTGAGGGATCTTGGGTTATATTAATAGATGTAGAGGGTGTGGACCACTGGAGGTGGAAGCCCACTTCCGGAGACGGGTAGAGAGCTGGAGAGCTGTGTCATAGGTTGTTGTAAGGATTAAATGAGATGATGTTTGCCGTGGTTAGCACAGTGCCTGATGCCTGGGCAACATTCGTCAAATATGAGCTTATTACCTTTCTAGAAAGAATGTAAAGCAGTAGTGCTTCCCAGGGGTTAACAAGCACACGAATGCCCTGAGGATGAGGCTAATAAGCAGCGCAGGTTCGGATTCAGTCTGGCGGAGGGGGGCGGGGAGGTGGCTCTGCATTTTAATCAAGCTAGGACGCTGTGGGTCAGTGGACTACAACTCTGTCTAGTCAGGGCCCACTGAGCACTGAGTTCCCTGCTCCTGGATGTGTCCTAGCAAAAGCTGGATGACCATTTCCCAGTAAAGTCAAGGGGTTTTCTGCCCTGGGAGGCTGTGGGATCCCTTCCAACCCTAAGAAACTCCAGTTTTATGATCTGGAACCTCAGATAATGAAGGCAGAAGAAGCCCACTCATTTTTATGAAACTGGAGGGTGACTCCCTGTAGGGACACCAGGACGGGGTCTAGGGTGGAAGGGGGACAGTTGAGGCACGGCCCCGCCCAGAGCCTACAGACAGGACTCACTTAGCCTCCGGGTCATACTCTGCCCAAATGGCCTTGAACTCATCCAGGTGATGAGGGCCCAGAATGGACCAGTCCCGCGTGAGGTAGTCGAAGTTGTCCATGATGACAGCAACAAAGAGGTTGATGATCTGCAAGGGGAGAACTGAGGGTTCCCACCGTGGAAAGGCAGGCGATAATGGGGAGAGGGGTGGGGACTGGGGGTGTCCAGCGGGTAAGGGGGCCAGAGCTCTTTCCTCCTTGCAGCCCTTCTGAATGACCGACCCCCCCTCCACACACAAGCAACCTGTGTCACACCTTTGCGCTCCCACACGCTAGTGTCCTCTGATGGGGGTCTTGGTGCTCATCCTTGACAACCCAGCTCAAGCTCCTCCCATCTCAGCCGCTTGCCCCCAGCCCAGGGAGATGATCCCCCTCAGTGTCCTCGCTGGCCCGCGCCCCGTTACTGCTTTTGCCTTGTCTGTGTACAGTGGGTGTCCCTTTGAACGGCCAGATTTGCTCCCCCATGGGTTCCCAGGCACCCAGGGAGCTCCTTCAGGGCCGGACTGGGTCTTAGCATGTTTCTACCCTCTGCACTGAGCCCAGGATGCTCACACAACAGTTTTTGACCGAATATAGGAAAGAAGAAAGAGTGAAGGAACGACAGCCCCACGGACGCCGCTGGTTCTTGGCTGTCCACGTGAGCAAACAGCAGCCCTGGGTCCCAGAACAATCTGCGCCTGTTTCTAACCCCATTAGGGCCTCCTCTCGGACCCTATTCCCAGAGCCTCAGCCCCCTCACCGTGGCGCAACTCTCTCTTCAAAGGAATAGGGAGGCCAAGTGGCTTTATCGGGGGCCCCTATCCATGTAGGACAGAGCCCCTTTAAATTCTTAAGAATTTAAATTTAAAGCTAACCAAAAAAGGTAAAACTTCTCAGCAACCCCCCTGGAGCATGATAAAGCACTTAGATAATCAAGTCCCCCCCAGGCTGAGCCGAACAAGGGGCCATCTAACCAGAGTCTCCCCTGTCCTGTGTCCCCAAAGCCCATCCCTGAGGGACAGCAGCTGACCGGGAAGGGGAGGGCAGGCTCGTCTCCGGGCGTCTCACCAGGAAGGCACAGAGCATGTAGAAGCTGATGAAGTAATAGTAGGCGAAGTTGGTGCCGCACGTGTACTCCTCCCCCGGGCCGTAATCTGACTCGGGGTCGCACAACTTGCCGTAGCTGCAGGCCAGCAGGATCTCCTGCCACGCCTCGCCTGTCGCGCACCTGGAAGAGACAGGACCCCGTTGGCCTCTCCGCTCGTGGGCGGGCCCTGAGGAGGCCAGCAGCCGGGGGGGGGGGGGGGGGGGGGCCGGGGGGGGACAGGTGGGCAGACTGGGGCCGCCCCCCCACCCCCATCACCAAAAGAGGCAGTTCAGACCCCTAGGTTCACCAAGTAGTTCAGTGTGAGGCGGGCCTCAGTTTCCCCTCTGTGCTGGGGCTCCACTGTTCCTTATGGGGCACTACGAGCAGGAGCTAAACTAAAGAAAAGGGGTCTCTTGGCTGCAGGGGCAAAGTCAACCCATGATTCAAGTCGCTGGTGGGGGACCGCAAGGGAGAGCGCCGTGCTGACCGAGGTGAGGCAAGGTCACAGGCCACTGAGGCCCCACCGCTCCCGTGTGGGGCCGTCGGGCCTCTGTCTCCTACCGCAGAGGGATGAGATCAGGGGAACGAGCCGTACTCCACTCAGGACCAGCTACGTCATTTTGGGGGCCCAGCGCAAAATGGAAGACGTGGGGCCACTTGTCCAAAACGGATTTAAAATATGGCATTGGTCATGCAATGGGGAGCATAGCTGACTCCTAAAAGGATTAAACATTTCAAGACCCGGACAGGAGAGCCTCAGCTCGTCAGAGCGCAGGGCCCTGTGTGGCTACACGGGCCCCAGGGCCAGGAAGCCGGGCCCTGCCTCGGGGCCAGAGTAGAGCAAAGCGAAGGCCGGGGGTGGGGGTGGGGAGGGAGGGGTGCGGGCAGCGGGAACGGCACACCTGAAGAGCAGCAGCACAGCTTGCGGGAAGGTCTGGAAGTTGTTGTTGCGGTTTATCTGGGTCCCGTCCACCATGGCGATCTTACCAAACATCTGCAAATCACAAAAGGCTTCCGCCTGTGACCTAGATCACAGCCTCCCCTCAGCCCAGGCCCCGCTATCCTCTCCCACCTCACCTACTCCCCACCTTCACTCCTATCTCCTCCAAATCCCCTTCACCACAGGCCACAGCAGACCCAAGCCAAATTAATCGGATTATTCTCCAGGCTGGGTGAAGTTCTTCCCATCCAGCCAAAGGGAAGCGGGAGAGTGGACCGGTTTTCCCAGCACAAGCCAACTTAGGGACTCCATGTGGGGAATGGGGGGAGAGGGCTCGCCGGGGGGTAGACTGAGGTCCTCCGGAGGTCCTCCTCAGGTGGCCCCTGCTGTCCACCCGCCTGCCAAGGCTCCTCCTGGACGGCTCCCAGCCCACCAATCCTGCAGCCGCCGGGGGTAAGGTGCCCAGCGTCCTTCCTCGGTCCCACATCTGACCCCGTGGTGGCCAGGACGGAAGAGGCAGGGAGGGTGGAGGGTCCAGCCTCCGTGCTGAGTAGGCCTCTCTCAAGGGTCCACAGATGTCCCCTGCCATCTAGCCCAGATCCCTTTGAGCTGGGCCCGCCTGCTCCTCACCTGCATGCCAATGACTGCGTAGATGAAGAAGAGCATGACGATGAGCAGAGCCACATAGGGCAGGGCCTGGGGGCGAGGAGGGGGGTCAGGGCACAGGGCTCCACGCACCTGCTCCGCGGCTCTTCCCCTCCCTGAGCTCACTGTGCACCCCGTGGTCACTCCAGGGCTCTACCCCGGGCTAGACGGACGTCCGTCACAGCCTCTCCAGGTCCCCTGTGTCGACCTGGCCCGGACCCCGCTCAGGTGGGCTGGGCAGGCACACCTGGAAGGACTTGATGAAGGTCCACAGCAGAGTGCGTACTCCCTCCGCCCGGCTCAGCAGCTTGATCAGCCTCATGACCCGGAACAGGCGAAAGAAGGCGCTGGAGATGCGGGCGCTCTCGTCCGGGTCCTGCGGGCCAGCAGCCCCAGAGGTCAGTCTGGAGGTGGCACCTCAGGGGGGTAAGGAGCAGGCGGGGCGGGAGGGGCAATGTGTGTGTGCCAGGGAGATGTCCATGGCGGAGGGGAGTACCCGCCCCGCCTCACGGCCCCTGCTGGGCACTAGCGCCCGACCCTCCTCAGGCTCAGGGCTCTGGGCCTGGGGAGCCGAAAGGAGGGAGGTGGGCCAAGCAGGGCGCTAAGCCCATTCTCAGGAGAGGCAGCAGGGACTCGGCCCTGGGCCCAGCGAGGCTGCAGCCAGGCCCACGGCCTGTCCTCCTGGGACCTCCTGCCTCATCGCACCTTCTCCACAAGCTGCCACTGAGCGGAGGACCCTTCCAGCACAGGTTCCCTAGAGCGCGGCTGCTCTGTCCCCATCAATTCACCACGGCCACTCCACCGCCCCACCCAGCACAAGGCTGTCCTAAGCCAGGCAGGCCTAGCCTCAGACACCCGGATAACTCTGGAAGGGGAGAGCCCTGCCAGGCTTCCTGTGTCCCCAGAGACCTTGTGCCAGCGAACTGTCACTAAGGTCCTGTGCCAGCTAGAGTCACAGTCCTCTCTGGATGCTGCCGTCTGGACGGAGGGCTCCAGAGAGACCCCTCACCCCATTTCCCAGGGCTCTGAGAAAAGCCACTGCAGCCATGCGCGTCCTGCTGCAGAGCCCCACTCCCACCGGCCCCGGCCCTCCTGCTCTTAGGGAAGGAAGCCCTCGGGGGCGGATCCACCCCATGCAAAGCCACGGCCAGGCCCGAGCATGCAAGCTGCGGGGCGGAGAGCTGGCGGGCGTGCTGGGCAGGCTCATGCAGCCCGGAATTACAACGTTCCCGCAGCCTCCACCCAGGCAATACAGTCCTCCGCTGGAGGCCAGGAAAGTCTGTGGAGAGAAGAGACCAGGGGAGGGGCAGGGGAGGAAAGAGAGAGGAGGAGGGACACGGGGGAGGGGGCAGGTGAGGAGAGGCATCAGAAAGGACACACAGAAGAGTTAAAGAGAGAAAAAGAGCGGCAGGGGATGAAGACCCCAAGTGGCTGCCAATCAGGGGCGGGGGGTGGGGTGGGCGTGAGGACGAAGCTGTGGGGACAGTGAGGCAACAGGCTGGGGACAAGGGAGCAAGAAGAGGAGGGAAGACCAGCCGGGGCAGGTCCCTTCCCGACTCCGGGACGTGCCTACAGCTGACGAGGGGCCCAGGTTCTTCCTGCATGTCTGGGTTATGAGATCCTGGGGACATCCCTGAGGGGACACATCGCAGTGCCGGGCCCTCACTCTGAGTGGACTCCCCCCCACCCCGTATCTCCCTGGGTCCAGGGAGGCTGCCAACTCCCTTGTGCTGCCTGCCGAGGCCCATCCTCCGGGGACAAAGGCCCTCTGTGGGGGTCTGAGCCGCCCACAGCAGCCGTCTCTCTGCCTTCGGCCCCTGAGCACGACCAAGGCTTCCATCCCAGCGGCCAGGTTCTTAAGAGCGGGGGTTGCACGTGTGAGAGCAGCAGTTTTTCCTATGTACTCAGTTTCTCTCTTAGGCCACTTTTCACGAGAAACCCTTGTCCAGGAGTCACGGGACCGGGGGAGTCCTTGTTGAATCTTCCCATTATTTGTGGGTGAACTGGTTCCCAGTACACCGGCTTCCCCGCCAAGCAACATTCCCTTTCCCCTGGGCCACGGGTTCTCAAGCCCGCAGGCATATCGGAGTCCCACGGAGAACCGAATAATAGATTCCTTCGCTGGGTTCCCCACCCGGGCCGGCCGAGTAAGTCGGCTTTTAGGGGACAGGCCTGGCTTCAGGCATTTCAGTGCATCCCGGGGGATTTTAATATGCAGCTGAGGATGACCACCGGTGTTCCAGGCCCACGCGGCTCTCTGAGTTAGGGTGACAATTAAATCAAATGAGAAATTCATTTCCTCTTTTGCACCAGCCACATTTCAAGTGACCAATAGACACAGGGCCTGCCGGCCACTGTACCAAATGGAGCGGATTTCTATCACTGCCAAAAGTTCTAACGGACCGTGCTGTCGTGGCCTGCTCCCTGATTGGTATGTCAGGAATAGAAATCGATATTTAAATGTAAAGCCTTAACGTGACTTCAAGGAAACATTCATTACTGGTAGCTCTGCTCCTAAAAATCAAATAATGACTGACACCCTCGGGGTCCTCTGCCACCAAAGAATTCTCTTGATTTATCCAGGTTTCCTCTACACAGACCCCAAACCTCAAGAAGTAAGTACCTTTAATTTGGGCTGTTTGTTTTGGCTCTTTAGAGTTCTCTCTTCTAACTTTGCTTTCAAACCCTGGGGCCTTTGGGATGCTGTTCCCCCGTGGAAACTGAACATAGATGGAAATACACAATGCCCACACCCCCACGCGTGTGCAGGCGCCCACCGGTTTTGCCCAGGACCCAACCTGCCCTTCGTCTGCCCCACCCTCTTGGGATCTGAGCAGACAGAGTCTGTCATTGTCTTTCTGTATATGGGGGGGAACAGGATTCCCAGGCCAAGCCCTCCCCCAGACAGTCCGTGAGGCAGCCAAGTCCCCAGAAGGTGCTGCTTGCCAGGGCTGAGCCGAAAGGAATCTCAGGCTGAGAGCTCCTTCCTCAGGGGCTCCAGACTTTTCCTCGGCTGCCCACCCCCCAGGTGTCTCTAGCGCTAGTCGTCTCCTCCACCTCTCAGCATAGGGTTCACCCCTGGGCTGGCAGAGTCTAAAGTGCTTATCGACGGGCAGCAGGAAGTTCAGGAGGAAAGCCTGCCCGTGGGGGAGGCCTCTGGCTTTGGGGCTAGTCCCCAGGCCCCCCGAACAGAAGCCCAGCATGGCCATGGCTAGGGTGGCTCAGAGGCTGAGAGCTCTTCTCCACGCCCCTCCTGGATACAGCTCAGCAGGGACTCTGCCCAGAGGGCAGCCGTCTTTTGATTTCAGGCTCTCTTCCCTGTCCCCTGCTCCCCTCTTTCACCCTGCAGGGACCCCCCAGCTTCAAATCCGCAGAGAGGCCAGCCGGAGAGCTCTCGACTTTGAAGATCTCAAACATGGACCTCTCTGGCTGAAGCCTCCAGCCTCCCCCCGTGCTCTTTCTCACTCTACCCCCCTTCCCCTCCGCCCCACTTCTCTCAGTCCAGCTCCTGGGGCCATCTGTCTCCCCGCTCAGCCTGGACCCTTGTCCTGCTATTTCGACAATGCCCTTGCTTGCGCTGAGACGCTCCACCCAATGTGCCGGCCCTCCAGACCACACCTGGGGTCCGGTCCCTTTCCCCAGGCTCCCGGGCCGCCCAGCAGAGCATGACTCCAGGGTACAACTGAGCTCACTAGGCCCACCCCAGCCTCCTCATTCTTCCTGCAGATCGACTCGTCACATCGGCTCGTCCTCAAGAGTCAGTTCCCGCTCTCATGCCCACTGTCCTGTCCTCCCCTCCCGTGGAAGATTCCGCTTGCTGCCTCTGACACTCCCGTGGCTGCCCAGGATGAACGCCCTCTTCCCTCCTCCCCACGCCCCTGCTCCCGTGCACCCTTCACAATTCTTACGACATCTGCTTATACTCTTCCTCTTCCAGTGGTCTGACTTGTGTCCTTTGCTGTCACCTCTGAAAAGAATCCCTTCCTCAACAATCTCTTCTCATGCTGTGAATTTCTCCCAGGCACGGGCTCCGCCTGTAGTCCCCCTTGCCCTAAACTCAACACCCACCACTTTTCAGCAACTACCTCTACTGAACTTGCAAAAGCTGTTTCCTGTACGCGCGGCCATTTTTTTTCCCACTTTCTGACCACTGCTCCCTCCTCATCATGGGCTTCAAGCCCACAGTCCACGCTGCTCAATGGATGGCTTCCTCATCACGAACCAAGTGGCTCTGCTGGCTTGAACTCTGCGGGATCTCAACTCCTTCGCAGCCGGCTAGTCCCACCCGAGGCTTCGACTGTCACCTCCGTGCATCAGGGACCTGCCCATGTCGATGGAGCTGCCGCTCCCCCAGACAGAGAGTAACCCTGGGCTCCTCGCCTGCATTTCCAATGACTCACTACCCATTTCCACTTGTGCGCCCAGCACCCAAGCCCACAGCACCGGAACAGAATCGCGGTGAGTGCGTCCCCCCAAGTCTTTCATTTCGGGAGGCGCTGAGTCTCCCTGGACTCCTTCCTTCCTGTGGCTCCAGGTCACCAAATCCTGTTGCCTCTGAGCTTTTCTGTTCCTCTCCTGCCATCTGAGCCCTGACTCGCATGCCTTCATGCCCATTTGCTTTGTGTTCCTTCTTGCTACCATGGATGTAGTGTGGTTTTCTTAAATCCAGCTTCTGCCCTGGGATGCTGGGGCTTAAGCCCTTTCATTTATTCAAAGGCTTTGCTCCTATAGTTACGTCCTCACTACCAGATATTTGCAGAGCCTGAGGATATGCTGTCATTTCTCCCATTTTCAAGGAAACCCTCCTTGGCTCCACGTTCTCCCCCTAGCCTCTATCCTATTTCTCTCTGTAGGAAAACGCCCACAGGAATTGCCCCTCCTGGAGTTCTTTGCTCTCCCTCCCTGGTACATTCTTCCCCAGAATGCCAATGAAACTGTTTCTGCCAAGGTCCCCGTTGATCTCCCCATTGCCAAAATCAAGTCAATGCTCAGCTCTCATCTTTCTTGACTTTTCTGTTCTTGATCTCAGGACACCACTCTCTTCTGGTTCCCCTGCCTGAGGGGCCAAGGCTTCCTCAGTCCGTTGGCTGGTTCCTCCTTGTCTTTCCAATCACTAAACACAGGAGCATTCCAGGGCTCAGCCTTCAGACCCTTTCTCTCTAGATACCTCCTCCCTTCTCAGCAGATGTCGTCCCTCCCCCAGACTTTAAATACCATCTTCAAATTTAGACACCTCACACCTGCCCTGAACTCTGAGCTCCATCCAGACTCATAAATCCCAGCCTACTTGGTGTCTCCACCAAGATGCCTCGTAAATATCCTAAATCATCACGTCTGAAACAGAAATCTTGGTTTCTGCCCTGCACCCTCCCGCTTTTCTAGCAGTTTCCATATCTCAGTAAATGGAAGCTCAATTCCTTGGACAAAAATCCTTGTAGTCACCTTCAATTCGTTTTCTCCCTCTCACTCTAAATCGAGGCCATGTGCAACTTCTGTCAGCTCAACCTGGCGAGCAGATTAGATGTGTCTAATTCTCGCTATATCCACCCTAGCCCCCTAGCCACTCAGCTCTCGCGGTAATTACAGCAGCCTCCTGACTGCCCTCTCTCGGCCGGCCCCGTGTCCCCCACAGCTTGCTCTCAACACAGCAGCCAAGGGATCCTTTTAGAACTAAAGTCAGACCAGGTTTAAGCCCTCCAAACTGCTCTCATCTCTCCCAGAGTAAAATGCAAGATCGTAACCATGACCTTCAAGGGCCTAAGTGATCTAGGCCTTGGCCTTCTGTCTCTGACCTCATCTCCACCATTCTCCACTCCAGCCACGAGGGCTTCTTGCTATCCCTCCAACTCAGGGCCTTTGTACTCACTCCTTTTTCTTTTTTCTTTTTTCTTTTTTTTTTTTTTAAAGATTTTATTTATTTATTTGTCAGAGAGAGAGCACAAGCAGGCAGAGTGGCAGGCAGAGGTAGAGGGAGAAGCAGGTTCCCCGCCGAGCAAGGAGCCCGATGTGGGACTCGATCCCAGGACCCTGGGATCATGACCTGAGCCAAAGGCAGCCACTTAACCAGCTGAGCCACCCAGGTGTCCCAGCACTCACTCCTTTTTCTGTCCCAACTCTCCCAACACCTGCGTGGCTCGCTCCTTTGTTTTATTGGGGTCATCACTCAAATATCATTCTGATACCAACCCTTCACTCCCTTCCCTTCCAAGCTTTTATTCTGCTTTATTTGTCTTTGTAATACCCACTGGGCCTACCTGCCATGTTGGAGATTTTTTATTGTCTGCTTGCCCCCGTGATCGTGTTCACTGCTGTCTCCCCAGCTATGGGTGGGAGGTACTCGGTAAGTATTATGTACTAAGTAAATAAATGACCTCCTCCCTAACTGGGCACTCTCATTTTAGTCATTCTTACCTCTCACCCCTTGCCTCCAGATTAATTTTTTAGAAGAACAGCTTTAATCCTTCTACTGCTGTCTTCAGAAACCTCCTGTGACTTCCCGTTGCCTGCTACATAAAATTCACGGACTTCCTCGCCCCCCCTCCCCTCTCTTGCCGTACCCCCCCCCCCCTCCTCCAAATGCTCACATGCTTCTGCTAAACCAGACCTCTCAGCGCGCTGAACCGTCTATCATTCATCTCCTTCTCCGTGCCTCTCCTACGGCAGCCTGCCTGTGCAGCTTGCTTGTCCCTCCGCCTCTGATCACGAGCTCCCCTTCCCTCAGGACCTACTTCAGTTTGTGCCACCTCCATGAAGCCTTCCCTGACCACTCCACCTTTCCCTTCCACAACAGCTCTAGCCTTGGGCAGCCTGGCACATGGATTATGTCCGCCTGGAATCTGAGTTATCTGTCCGCTCTGTGGGCTTGTGGCTCCCGGCATTTCCATCTTTATAAATCCCCAGGGTGGCATGCCGCACGCACAGCGGGTACCCCACACATTTCTGGGGACCAAACGAATGCTCGCACCCCACCCCGGTGATGACTCTGTTTGCCTGATACTCACATCGATTTCACTGAGGATGACATCGATGATGCTGCCGATGACAATCAAGAAGTCAAACACATTCCAGGGGTCTCCAAAATAGCCCTGGAAAGGACAGTAATGGGAGAATCGGGGGGTGAGCTTGAGGGGGAAGGAGTTCAGGTGGCCCGCATGTGGTGGTGGCCCCCAGCTGAGGTAAGGCAGGACGGCCAAGCCGGGCCAAGGTGGTGTGTGTGTAGTTCTACTTTCCACTAGGGCTCCCACGTGCCCACACAACCTACTACCCCCTCCCCCTTTGGCTCTGTATTTCTCTTCCTCTAGAGCATGACATGGTCGGAGGGGAGAGAGAGAATGGTTGAGAACTCAGGATCTGAGTTCCTGGTCTGGATGGGGAACTCTTTTTCATCCTCCCCAGCTCAAAGCCTTGTCTGGGGCTCGATAGTGAGGCCCTGCCGGGGCGTGGGGGTGGCCGGGCGGGGATGGGCGTGGTGGGAGGGACTGGGGGACCAAAGACACAGCAAAATACTCCCCCAGCCCTGGGCCTCCTCTGCAGAAGTTTAAGGGGAGGCAGGGAACATAAGACACGCTCAACAAAGGGCTCCAGGAAGAGGCAGGCAACATCTATGGCCATCGCCAGTTCCGGCAGCCTGAATATCTTGCGTGCCCTGTGTCTGAAGGTGGAAATGGGCCAAGGAGTGAGCAGGGTGGGAGCAGAAGTGCTGGACAAGACCGGGGTGGCGGTGCTCCATGAGAAGGCCCTCATCCCGCCAGGCTCCACCTGCTCCCTGTATCCCCACACTCACCCTGGCCTTGAACGCCATGAGCTTGAGGACCATCTCCAGGGTGAAGATGATGGTGAAGGCCACATTGAGGATGTCTGAGATGTGGTTCATCTCCTCTGACTGGTTGTAGTGCTGTGGAGAGGCACAGGAGAGGGGGCTGGGAGGGCCCAGCTTCCCTGCCCTGCAGGGGGCATCCCAGAGCTCCGCCCTCTTCCCAGGCTGCCCTCAATCCTCTTCGTAGGGCTTCCTGCCCATTTTTTTTTAAATCTCAGAATACTGGGTGCCTGCTTTAGCCACCCCCCGAACTCCACCAAGTCTGATGGATCCTACAGAGATGGCGAAAGGAGGAGGCGAGGGTCCTGCTGGTCTACCTGTGGCCTACAAGGCCAGAACACACTTCCAGATCTGTTATGGAATGATCGACCGGGAGGGGAGGCCCCCCAGCAGGGCTCTGGAACCGGTGCCACCCAGTCGCTGGCGCACAGGACCAGGAGAGGAGATCGCTGGTTCCAGCGCTGGTATTATCAGCAGCCGCAGGTGTACGGGTGGGCCGCCGAGCTCACCAGGCTGACTGTAGTCACACTGCCCCCCCCACCCCGTGACGGCAAGGTGATCGAAGCAAGAAACTTAGCCCCCTTTCTCCACCACGGTCACCCTGCTTGAATCTATTTCCTTATAACATTTGCCAGGAATCTCTTACTCTTTTTGGAAAATGGACGAAATCCCACTTTTCCCACAAAACCTTCGCAGGTAGTTCAGAAGGATCTGGTGGCCCCCACCCTACTCTGTCTTGGCAGGTCCGCCCAAGCCTGTGCCGAGGACCTGGGCCTGCTGGCCCCGTGACTCCTTTTCCATGTCCTCATCACCCGGCCACACGGGCTTCTGCGGCTGGTGTGTCTCAGGGAGCCTGGCGGCACAATTCTATTTATACGGGCCTGACGGGATCTGAGGCTTCATTAAGGTTTGCTAATGATGCTGCCGATTACGAGAGTGTCTATAAAGTATGCTCAACTCCTAAGAGACACCTGTTCTGTGAATATTAAATCCATTTTTCTTGAGACTGGAGCCAAAATCCCAACCATCTCCATCACCCACGTTTGCAACAGTGGAACAAAAACCGAGAAGGCACTTTCTACTTCCTACGCAGCCTTGTCCTTCTGCTTAGCCATCTCCTGTTCTCCGAACTCTGTAGCTATTTATACGTGTGAATTCCTCCTTAATAAAACCGGTGGGTGCCTGGCAACAAGGCCTGGGCCCAGGGCACTCCTCTGTCCCCGTTTGCACCTCACTGCACTGAGCCCGGCACCTGGCAGGTGCCAGGAAAAGTATCATGGCGGGCGGGCGGGGGGGCAGGAGCCCGGAACCCTGCCCTGGCCCCGGTCCCTCAGGCCTTGTCCCCAGGGGCCCTTACCTGCATGCCCAGGCAGATGGTGTTGAGCATGATGAGGGCAAACATCAAGTATTCGAAGTAGGACGAGGTGACGACGTACCACACCTGGTACTGGTACGGGTTCTTGGGGATATAGCACCTCAGCGGGCGGGCCTTGAGGGCGTACTGCACACACTGGCGCTGGGACACAACGCCACAGGGCAGGTGAGCGCGGAGGGCCCCCCCTGCTCTCACGCTCCGCGTGTGGGCCCAAGGGCACCCTGCCTTCCGGTCAGCCAGGAGCCGCTGTGGCCAGGAGCTCGCGGCGGGTGGGCTCTGCCGGCCTGTTGAGGGGACGGGGCCCAGTGGGCCCGTGGGCTCCCCCTGCATCCCCCAGCCCGTTCCAAACATGGCTCTCGTCCGGGCCAGGGCTCTGAAGGGTCTCCTCTGGGTGCGGTGAGGGGCCCATGAGCAGACCCCCACACCGCCGGCTCGGGTTGCTACATGGTGGGGATGGGTTGGAGATGGGGTAGAGCGTGCGGAGGCTGGGTCTGGGCATGAAATGGGCAATCCAGGGTCATCCTTAGCCCCGGGACTTTCACTGGCCAGAGGCTTGGACACAGGCCAGGAGGAGGCCGACGGGGGCTCTGCTCCCCCTTCAGCCCAGGCACCTGGTTCTTGTCCAGCTCACAGTTCTTGTACTCAGTCTCTCCCTGCTCCTGGAAGGTGACGATGACGAAGCCCACAAAGATGTTCATCATGAAGAAGGCAATGAGGATGATGTAGATGATGAAGAAGATGGCCATGTCCACGCGGTTGTTGTAGACGGGGCCCGTGTCCTCCTTGTACGAGTCTATGGCCTGGTACAGTAGCCTTGGGATGGGCAGAGAAAAGGCTGGGCTGGACTGGGGTGATGAGGCAGAGCATGAGGCCAGGAAGGGTGGTTTTTATCCACTGGCCACGGGGAGCCAAGGGAACTTTCTGAACCATCGAGCGACAGGAGGGACGTTAGGACCATGCCAGAAAATGCTGGAACAGGTCCTAGAAAGGGCCCAATTTTCCATGGGATGGCTCATCTCCCCAGATCAATCAATAGGGCTCCCCGTGCGGGCACAGAGGCCCACACCTGTTGGGGGACTAGGGACGTTTTGTCAGCAGCCCCAGGTCAGGATAGCGGGACCCAGGCCCCAACCCTCACTCACTGAGGCCATCCCTCAAAGGTGGAGACCGTGAAGAGTGACATCATGGCCGAGAGCACGTTGTCAAAGTGGAAATCGCTGTGTACCCACTGGCGCGGGCGCAGCTCCATCTGCGTGGGGTCCCCGTCCTTGTACACGTAGTAATAGCCCCTGGGGGGAGGCTCAGTCACCCCACCGCGCAAGGCCGGGCCTCCTCCTTCCCACCCGCATCCTCTGGGCCCTGGGCAGTGAGCACGCAGGAGAGATGAAGGCCCAGATGGGGCACAAGGGGACACACTGCTGGGTACTCCCTCACCGCAGCTACGCAAGGAAAGGCACTTTAGAACATCCCTCCTGGGCCTAGGGGCTCGGGTTCCCCAGGTCCCCCTCACACAAGGTGCCCCGTCCAGTGGCCGTCCCACCATGTGTCCTCAGCCAGTGGCGCTCAGCCCACCTGCACTCCTTCTCGGTCATCTTGGATAAGTCATTGCAGCTGAAGAACTTCCCCTGTGTCCCCGAGAAGGAGGGAGGGAGAGACACACACTGTCACAGAAACAGCATTCAGTGGGTGATGGAGGTAAATAGTGGAAGGGAGAGGGGAAGGCAGGGCATGTGGCAGGAGGAGTTTGTCTGTCCCTTAAAGAGGGGGCAGGACCCCAGAAGAGTCTTTCTCCTTCCCCATCATCCATTCCCTCAGCTACCCTGTGGGCTTCCCCACTGGGCCTGCGGCTGCCAAGGCTGACAAGCCGGTTCCTTAGCAGGAGCCTTTGCTGCAAGTCCCAGGCTGGGCCTGAGGGGAAGGAAATACGGATACGGCTTGGCCTCCGGCAAGCCCCCTGCCCCCTACCGCTAGAAGACACCCTCTGGGGGGGGGGGGGTCTTCCCATTACAGACCGAAAAGAAGTGCTGCCCCACCTCCCACCTTCCTTCTCCTGCCGGTGGGACGGCCACAGGGACGCGGGAACACGAGCTGCAGGGATGGAACCCAGCGGGGCCGTGGTGGTGCAAACTGGCTCAAAGTGGAACAGGGGTCCCAGCACGCCCCTGCCCAGGGGCCCGAACGGGTCCCAGCACTGTGCCCCCCATACCGATTTCAGGCAGAGCCGTTTCTTTTTTTATCTACATCACAGACTGGGCACCCACAGGAGAGTTTGTTTGAAGAAAAGAAGTTGATTGCTAGGTCTTCATGTGGCTAAATTCAGTTTGAAACCCATGGAATCTGGTTGGGTTCCCTCCAAGGTCCCCAGAGGGAACTGCTTCAATCCAGGATGTGGGACTGGTTGAAGGCACAACCGTCCTACCCTCTGCAGGTGCTTGCTGTTCGGGCCACACCCCCCCTTCCACTTGTCAGAGCAGAAGGGCACAGGGGACGCAGGTGACATCGGGGGAGAAGCGGGGAGTGGACACAGCTGCCACTGGGCAGGTTTGCGGGGACTTGAAACCAAATACTCAATTTAATATAGAAAGCAAACTCTTGATGTAATATGGAATGTATACAACAAGTGTCCACTGGGTAAAACGGGCAGTAAAATGCCACTTGTCACTGATGTCTGACCACTATTGGAATGGGTAGTCTTTTTTTTTTTTAAGTTTTTTTTTTTAATTTATTTGACAGAAGGTGCCTCGTTAGCGCAGTAGGTAGCGCGTCCGTCTCATAAATTTATTTGACAGAGAGGTAGAGAGCACAAGTAGGCAGAGCGGCAGGCAGAGGGAAAGGGAGAAGCAGACTCTCCGCTGAGCAGGGAACCTGATGTGGGGCTCGATCCCAGGACCCTGGGATCATGACCTGAGCCGAAGGCAGCCGCTTAACTGACTGAGCCACCCAGAATGGGCAGCCTTTTGCTAAGAGACTAAAGCACAGGAGAAATTTGGGGGTTGTGGGGCAGCTGCTCTTGCTTGGAAGGGACATAGGAGCCAAAAGAAGGGGTTGCTTATTCATTCTTGCAAGCAGCATGTCCTGCGGGCCAACGACACTCCAGACCCAGGCTGGGTGCCAGGGTCAGGGATGAGTCAGACACAGACTCTGCCCTCAGGAGGCCCCAGGGTCCCTGGCCTGGCAGTGGAGGGGGCAGGGGGCGAGGGAAGGGGGCAGCCCTCCGCTGGCGCTAGGAGAAGGTCCCATGCAGATCACAGTAAGCACTGTTTCGAGGCTAAGCTATCTCAATCTCGATGCGGTTTCCTACGTGATGCCCGCCCCCCCTCCAGGACAGTAACCAGCAGGACCCATCTCCCTCCAGTCATCTGGGAATCCCACCCTGACTGCTCTCCCCAAAGTCTGCTCCCTGCCCGCAGGGAGAGACTTGTGGGGTTTGCTTCATGACCCCTTCTCAGCCTTAGCAGAGGCCCTGGCCCAGAGAAAATGCTCCATAAGTGTTGTCGAATGAATGAATGACTGTAAGATGACGTCATTGCCTAAGTCTGACTGCGGTGATGTCATCGTGATTGTCATGCTGGGGGGGCAGGAGCAGACTGGGTCGTGAGAGGCAGTGTCAAGGGTGTTGGGGGATGTACTTCGATGCCGATTCCTGTGTGACAGGCAGAGGCACCTGGAAATCAGCTAGGTGGGAGGAAACACCTTGCAGGGCGATTCCTAGAGAGGAACTGCGGAGCTGGAGCCGTGCCCTCCCAGGAAGGTGAGAACAGAATGAGGCAGCTCCCGGACTAGAGTGACGGCCTCCCTCCTTCAGAGGCTCCTGCTAGACGTGAATGATGCAGACACGCCAGCCGGCCGCACGGGCGCAGGAGCCCAGCGGACTGAAGGAAGTGGAGTGGGTGGGGCTGGAGTGGGGAGCATGTTTAGACAGGTCTGGCCGGATGGGAGGGGTAGGAGGGGTGCTCGCAGGGCCCGGCAGGAAGGGGAGGGGCCTCCATCCTTAAGGAGAAGCCACGGAGAGTCAGGGAGACAGCAGGTGCAATGGCCCTGTGGCCAGCAGAGCCACGGGGGCCAAGGAGGGGCCTCACCCAGGAAACCATATCCAGACTCCAGATGGCTGAGCCTCACAGCCCTGCGCACCCCAGGACATCCGTTTGCACAGTTTGGGGCTCCCTTCGCTTAAAGGCGGGGAACGGATCAGCTCCGGCCTTGGCCTGATGGCTGGCGCTGGAGCTGGGGAGAGGAGGCTGCCCGGGCGGGCGGGGCTCACCTTGAAGAGCTGGACGCCGATGCAGGCGAACATGAACTGCAGGAGCGTGGTGACCAGGACGATGTTCCCGATGGTGCGGATGGCCACGAACACGCACTGCACCACGTGCTGGGGAGGGAGACCCGATCGGCCCCAGCCCACCCTCGCCATCCCTCGCAGCTCGGGGGAGGCAGGGACGTGGTCGTGGGGGACCCCCTCCCCCTGTTTGGCAAAGTGGACGGAACACACGTCCCACAGTGGCTGGGCTGAGGTTTCTCGAGTCAGGCCCTTGCGGTCCCCCTTTCCCGCTCCTGGGGTCCCGCACACGCCCTCTCACCTTTAGCCCTTTGGCTCTGTTGATGGCCCGGAGGGGTCGGAGCACCCTCAGCACCCTCAGGATTTTCACCACGGAGATGGCGCTGGACCTGGGGAGGGCAGCCGAGGGGTGGGGGCTGAGGGCAGCCTGCTCCGGCCTCGCCTGCCTCCTGCCGCTAGCCCTCCCCATCTGCCGCCTCTCTGCCTGGAAGCCCTCCCGTCTTTCCCCCTGCCGTAAGCTGTGTGTGTGCCCTACCCCAGGGTAAAGCCACCTCCTACTAACGGGTG
Organism: Potos flavus; assembly: GCA_028534135.1. NCBI lineage: Eukaryota > Metazoa > Chordata > Mammalia > Carnivora > Procyonidae > Potos > Potos flavus. The sequence goes on from CM052893.1 coordinate 34,030,732, forward strand.
CCGAGCCGTGGGGCACAGTAAGGGATTCCTCCACTGCTGGCGGCAGGCCCTGTTTCTCCCATCAGACTGGGGGCGACCCAAAGCTAGGGGCTGTGCTCCCGGCAGCGTAGCTGGAGGACTGCTCTCTCCTCTCCGCATCCCCTCCTACTTTCCAGGTCACTGCTCTGCCCACTTAGCATGGTCCCTTCAGTCCAGTCGGTGACACCCCAGGGGACCCTGGGCCCTGATCCACAGCCCTGAGAATCCCTCCCCTTGCAGCTTGGTGCCCACCAACATGCAGTGGGTGAGGCTCCACTCTGAGGAGGGGACCACACCCGGGGCAGGCCCCTGCCACTGCTCACTCGAGTCCCATGGAGATGAGGGACACGGCCACCACCAGCAGGTCCAGGATGTTGAAGTAGTTGCGGCAGAAGGAGCCCTTGTGCAGGAAGGCACCGTAGGTCGTCATCTGGGGGGAGACGCAGCATCCTGGGTGGGGGTGGGGCTTGGGAACGGGACTGTCCCCACAATAAAGGGCTTCTCGAGGCAAGATCCACCTCAGTCTGCTCACAAGGCCCTCGCTGAGGCAGAGAGCTGCCAGAAGTCTCTACCCTTCACTCTGCTCCTTGCTGCGTCCTCATTGCTGTTTCTCCCATTCTCTGCTCCCAGTTCTGGAGACAGGCCTCCTATTTGTTCTGTGCTATGTCCCAGCCCAAAGGGACCACTTTCTCCTCTCTGAGCACGTCCCAAACACCTTCTCGCTGTGCACGTTCTGTTGTTTTGTCCTCCTGGACTGGCCCTGCTATCTCTCCCTAATGAAGTCCTGTCCAATCTCAAGGTCTAACACTAAGGCCACCACCTCCAGGAAGCCCTCTGGGATCTCAGGGAAGCCACCATCCCTCTGCTCAACTCTTTCAGTAGTCAAGGGCCCTGATATAAGGAACTGTTCTGAATTCATATTGCAGCCCGCTCTGGGCTATTCCCTCTGCAAAGCTCCCCTCTCCCCTCCTCATTCGTGAAAGCGAAGACTGGGGCTGCTGGGGCTGTTACAGGGAGGGCCTGTGCCTCTTAGACCCTCCACGGGGACGGTGATGGTGTGAAATCCGTGGGTCTGCCTGAGACTGGGACAGCAGCCATGTGCTCAGTAAGGAGGGGGCGGGCCTTGATGGGGCAGAGCTGCCGGAAATCCACCCGGGGCAGAGGTCACCTCTCTGAGGACTTCCGGAGAGAGATCTTTCAGTCACGCATCACAAAGGTCTAGGAACAAGTCACAGCTCCCTGGGTCTATTCTTAGGCTAACCGTGCCTTCCCTCTGGAGGATAAACGCCCAAGGCTCCAGAGAGAGGGGTTGTGCTCACGGAGACGTGCGGAGAGGAGCCCAGGCTGCGGGCTGGTTGTACTTCACGTCCCCACCTGGCTACCTGCTCACCTGCTCGCCCCGGCTCACCAGCAGCAACGCCATCTGCTCTCCTGGTCTGGGGAGTCCTTCCCTGATGTTCTCTGCTTTCCTCTTGCTTTTCCCACATCCCTGCCACCCAGTCTCTGAGTGAGTGCAGATGTAAGCTGGAGCCACATCAGGTCTGATTTCCTGGCCTGTGGACACCGCTCACCCAGGCTGTCCTACAGCCTTCACTCACCTTGAGGACAATCTCCACAGTGAAGACAGAGGTGAACGCAATGTCGAAATACCCAAGGATCTGGTGACAGGGCAGAGGGGACAGAAGTCAGTGAAAGGAAGTACTGAACAATGATATCATTATTATCTTCAACACTGTCACCACCACCACTACCATCATCACCACCACCATCATCACTACCTCCATCAATATCACCGTCACCACTACCGTCACTATCATCACCATCATAATCACCACCACAATCACCCCATCATCATCATCACTATCACCACTACCACCATCACTACCACCACCACCATCACCATCACCACTACCACTACGACTACCACCATCGCCACCATCACCATCATAATCACCACCACAATCACCCCATCATCATCATCACTATCACCACTACCACCATCACTACCACCACCACCATCACCATCACCACTACCACTACGACTACCACCATCGCCACCATCACCATCATCATTAAAACTGGGCTCCAAGAGCCTGTCTGTGCTGCGTGCTGTGACAACACTGCTGGGGAGGAGTGGCTTGGGCAGTCTTGGCCCTCCAGGGACTTGAACTCTGATGCCTGTGGCCGCATAGAGCATACACTGAACTCTGAGAAGCAGAGTGAGGTGTGCAGGTGGCTGAGGCCTAGGGTGGGGAGGGGTGTCGAGCCGGCAGAAAGTGGGGGTCCACCATCACCTGATTCCTCACAGACTCGGCCCGGATGGGGTCCTCGGCGGCCAGGGCGGCACTGCTGAGCAGGATGAAGAGCAGGATGAAGTTGGTGAACCAGGTGGCATTGACAATGCGGTGACACAGGACACGGATCCTGTGGGGGGACGGAGAGGGGACTAAGAGAGCTGTGAGCCCTTGGGCACTCAGGCCTCTCCAGCCTCTGTCGGGCAGAGAGACCCTGGAACCCTCCCTCCCTGGAGCCTACATCTGAACGGTCCTCTGGCTGGACATGCAGGGGCCCCACCCCTTGTGCTGTTCCTGCAGCCTCAGTCCCCTCCCCCAACCAAACCCCTGCCCCCACCCACCCCAGCACTCCTCCACCACCCTGTGGTTTCCAGCCAAAGGAACCGGACAGGCTGATCCCCATCCCGGAAGCAGACAGATGAAACTCCGTGAAGACTATAGTCTATGCATATGTTAAAGGTGAAAGACTGTGAAGCCAGTAAGAACTACAGCTTCACCTGGTTCTCATCCCCCTGTCCCGTCTAAAATTGCCCTCAAAAAGGAGCCAACATATACAAACCCTCTTAGGTGTAACTGCTAAGGTTTCAAGCACGGACTTCTTCCAGAGATACTAGCATTTTAAGCAGGGCACAAGATCTGACGATAAGCGAGTCAGTTTCTCACAGTGTAATTATAGGCCCAGAGAATCAGAGGAGGGGGTCTTTTTAGAGCAGAAACCAGCCCCTTTCTGAGAGCCCCATCAAGCACCCTGCACAGCAGCCCAGGGGCCACCCACTTGTTGGTGGGGCTGAAGATGAAGAAGGAGCTGGCTTCTGGAATGGGTACGGCCTTCTCTTTCAGCTGCAGCTCAGCCAGGGGGCGCGGTCGGGGGCTCACGGGGATCTCAGGTTCATCTTCTTCATCGTCGCCTGTGGGGAGGGGAGAGAGAGAAGTTGGGGGCATCTTTACATACGTTATTGCTCCCCCGGCTTCTGTGCTCTGAATGCAACCACGAACCCCAACAACCAGCAAGTGAGGGTGGGAGCAGGCTAATGCAGGACACGAGGGCATCAGCAGAGTCCAGCTCAGGCATCTCCCTTTCCCCTCGGGGAATAGGTTTGAACTGTCAGGGAAAACGATCGGTCCCAGAACCCTCCAGAAGTGGGGCCAGGAGCAAAGTCAAGGAGCCTTGCTGTTTCATCTTCTGTCTCAGGGCTGGACTCACACCATCTCAAATGCTCACAGCTGGGAAGTAGAGGGGGGACCGTGCTTCGGATGAGACCTGAGTTGTGGTCCAGGCTCTGCCCCTAACTTGCTGTGCCAAGGAGGCAAGACCCTGTCCTTCTTGGGCTTCAGTTTCCCAATTTGTGAAATTGATTAGGGGCAGGAGGCTCCCTGAAATAGACTGAGTTCCTCTGGGCTAAGATTCTAAAAATAATTATTTCAGAGAGGAACTGCCAGCATGGAAAAAAAAAATCAATATTTCTTGAGCTTCAGTCAGTCGCCAGCACAGTTGCCAGGCAGATCCCGGGGTGGGAGGGCTAGAGGAGAAAGAGATGGACCCTCTAGGTTTATTGGCTAGGTCTCACGGCCTCACAAGACAGAGGACTTCCTGAGCTCCCCAGACGGGGTGAGGGGAGAGGCCAGGATCCGGTGATCAGACTGGAGGGCACTGTCAAAAGTCGGGGTGCCCCTCATTGTCCAGGTCTTACCCAGTCTCCTGTTGCCCTCACCCCATAGCCATCCCTACCCCTACTGGCCCCTTGGGGAAGAGCCCCTTGGGGAAGCCCAGAAAGAGCCACTATATTCTCTCCCCACTCAATTCTGCTCTCCGCACAGGCTCTCAGCTTCACCCCCTTTCTCCTGCCTCACAACGAGTGTCCTAATGTGACACTTCCCATATTGCCCTGGCTGCCAAGGACCCCAAAACACATCTTATGCTTAATGGAAAAAACTGTTAATTCTTAGAGTTAGTATATTTGCTTTCTTCTTTCCCTTATCTAGGCTCATTTTGTTAATTTCATTGTATGTATCTTTTGTCCTAAGCCTAAGGCATTTCAAATTGTCTTTGAAAAGAAGCAGGATAAACATATTCAACCTCCTTAGTAAGAACTCCCTTCCAACTGCCCACCCCGCAACCCCTTGACCCTCTACCCTCCCCCCCTTCTTCCCAACCCTTTCCCTTTCCTTACCCTCCCATTTCCTGGGTCAGCCACCTTCCCCAGCATACCAGCCACGCTCATCTACTAGGTCATGGTCTTTAGATGAAACAGCTTGAGATGAATTACTTTAAAACCCAAATATTCATTACTGGCAGACATTTGAAAAAATATTGTTAGTCCTGTCTCTATCAGCTCCGTGCTCTCCACACATCACTTGGCAAAATCCTTTCATGTGTTCATTCATTCTATTTATTGAGGGCCTACGTTGTCCCATTTGGGGCACAGAACGTGCCCCTGGAGCTTAAGAGTTGCCGGGGCAGACAGATGCTAATCAGCCAATCCCACAAAGAGCCATAAAGTTGCACCAGTGACCCCGAGCTCCTGGGACACGTGAGTGAGCTAAGAGAGAACCTCAGAGCTCTGGGACTCCAGGCCTCTTCCAGGTGGCTCCTTCACATGAACCCAGCCTGATTCTGCTCTTGCCAAGGTGTTCTCTCCTTGGCACAGATGGATGGCTCTCTGCGGCAGCCACAGGTGATTTGCATTTGCGAGACATTCACGGTTTATCTGTGGCTGCCTACCCTGGTCTCTTTCATTTCGCTTTTCCCACAGTGCAAGTCAAGGTTCTATTTATTCCTGTGTCAGTCCAGCCCCCAGCCCTGCCGGACACTGGGGGGTGAGTAACGTGTCCATCTCCTATACCACACAGATAGCCATGTCCTTGTCTGTGGTCTGTTCTGCGTGGCCAGAATGGAAAACTTGAAAGCGGAGTCCTTAGCACCAAAGTACATAACGGGCACTCGATAAATACTAGCTGAATTAAATGAAAATAGAATGTGTGGGTTTTTCTTTTTTTGGGGGGGGTTTCTATCATGTGTATTGTAGGGAGAGGCAGGCTGGCTGGTGGCTTATATGCGGGACTAGGTCAGAAGGGATATCTCTGTGTCGTGAGCCCCTCGCAGAAGGGTCCAGGTAGGGGACGTGCAAGAGATTGTCCCTGGGGAGAAATCAACCCCAGCATACACCCCCAATAGTCCCAGGACCCTCACCTGGGAAGTCAGCTGAAGGGTAGGGATCTTTTACTTCATTGACATTAGATTCAAACTCATCGATTTTCAGCTGTAGGAAAGAATACAATGAAGATGACGAAAGCAAAAGCTACAGTTTGCACTTACTGAGCACTTACTGGAGGGGTAGGGTAGGCAGTAGCTCGATCCTCCCTCCAGCCCGGGGGATAGCTAAGAGTAGGGCCATTCCTTTTTTACAAATGAGAAGCCAGGCCCAGAAAGGTCGGACGAGTTGCCAAGACCTCAGCCTGTCTGAGCCTGGGCTTGGCACCCCTGGCTTAGTTCTCCGGGACCCGACTCCCCAACCCTTTGCCCTTTGCTCCCTCGGCTTCTAGAAGGGTTGAGCAGAGCCAGGCTGGAACGAGCAGGAGGTGGGGGGAATCCAGTCTGGGCCTCGCAATGGAACAGGGGGTGTCAAGTGGGGCGGGGGACACCCGACGGGTGGGAAGCTGGGACTCCGAGGAAGTCTGGTCCCCAGACCGGGGCATCCGTGACTCTCAGTACAAAGGATTCCTTGTGGGAGTGTGGCCACTGACAGGACCTCCCCATCCTGCCTCTGAAAACACCCCACATGATATGCTCACCTTGGCGGTGGTGGGGATGCCCTCGCCCTTGGGTTTCTGTTCCGGCTTCTTGGCCATCACGGACTTCTCCTCCTCTGACTTATCTGGGAGACCCCTGAGTTAAAAAACCAAGGAAGCCCACAGTGGAAGCCCAACTAGACAGTTCTCAGGGATCTGCGTAGTCTGATGGCATCCCTGGGGGGATCCCACACCAAGGGCCCAAGGGCTGGAAGATGGAACAGTGTAGGCTGCCAAAAGGGAAGGGCTATAGGCCTGAGTCTCTGACGAGAAGGCATGATGCCCAGCTTGGGCCCGTGGCTGAATATGGCTCACTGTCAGCCACACTCACTGACGGGTAAAAGGGCGGAAGGGGGCTTTGCGCCTGGTTCATCAGGAATTCACAGTGTGGGAGCGTGGTTTGGTCCAAGAAGGGGCTCAACTGTTTGGAAGTATCTGGATTTCTTTGCTGGTCTTTGTCTTTCTCTTCCCATCCTGCCTCCCAGGAATGGGCAGACCATTCCTGCAGGCATGGGCATTGGAGCGAGCAGGCCTTTGTCTGGAACCACTCAGCGTGGTTCTCCAGCCAGCAGCATCGGCACCACCTGGGGGCTCGTTAGACCCGCAGACCATCAACCCCGGCCCAGACTTCCAGAATCAGAACCAGTATTTTAACAAGATCCCCGGTGACTCATTTGCAGTTAGAATTTGAGAAACACTGGAAGACCGGTCCTGCTTCTACTCCTAGAGGAGGCTCTCAGGCTATGAAGAGTTACATGCCAAACTAGTAGACTTAGAGAATGGTACAGACCCGAGAAGCCAGCCACCGCTAGGACGTGTGCACGGCTCAGCAGAGGGAAAAGACTCCTTTCGAGAAGTGCAGGGACTCAGTGGCAGGGCTGGTTGAATTCCCAGAACTCCCCACCAGGTTCCCCTGGTCCAACCTGCCCGGCTCTGCCGTCCCATTTCCTGGGGCCACCTCCGATTCTGCACACAGGGACAGCTCAGAGGACGTCAGCCATCTCTAGACGTGCTGGGTGCAGAAGCCTGCCCCCTGGGACAGGGGTCACCGTGGCACAGCCCTTGCTCATCGGGCTCCAGTGCTGGGGGGCCACCGCCAAGCACGCCAGGTCCCTCCCTGCTGGGGAGGCAGCACTCACTTGGACATCTTTCTGCGCTTTTTCTCCTCAGCCTTGGCCTTCTGGGCAGACGTCAGGCTCTCAGCCTCAGCCAGGTTGTCCACAGCGATGGCCAGGAAGACATTGAGCAGGATGTCTGAGGGCATCCCGCTAAGGAGCCTTGGCTTGTGGATGAAAGGGAAGCCTCTGGGGCCGGAGTCCGCCCCTGCCCTGGGGCTTAACCCCACTGCCTTGGTGGGCTTGTCAGAGAACCTCTTGCCAGAGTTGCCACACGGGATGGCATGGGCCCGAGGACACGGATGAGCGTCCTCAGGACAGCCTGGCTGCATGGGGGTGCCTGTGATGGGCCTTGAGCGCCCCCCATTTCCCATCCGGGACTGATCCCAGCTCCCACACGGGGCTGTGTGGGGACCCAGTGAGGCCCTGTCCGTGGGAGTCATGCTCGGCACACGTGAGCTCAGGGAGCACAGGCTCCTTCCCTCCCCAGCCCCCTACTCATAATACCAAATGCCATGTGCAAACCTCAGGACCCCCGGGGGCTGCTGACTCTCTCTGCCCCATCCACCCCACCCTCCCATCTGCTTGTCTCATTCTCCGTCTGCCTCTTCCCTCATTCCTCCCTGCCTGCCTCCCAAACCTTTGGACCAGGCTGCCCACCAGCTTCACGGCCCCACAGCCAAACCTCGTCCTCCCTCCTGCCTGCCCCAGGCTCACCAGCCTCTCTAGGATGAAATCCTCCCACCTGTAACCACTCACCTCTGTGGTTCTTGAACATTCTCGGTGGGAGGAATTATCCTACAGCTCTCCCTGCAATTGTTATTTGCCGTGTCCTAGCCCCCCAGCCCCGCACCATGAGTCTGGGGTCTCCCTTCCAGCCGGAGGGCTTGCTGCCTGGCATGTGCGTGCCTTGGACCCTCGTTTTCAGGCCCTTGCCCGCCCCCTCCCTCAGCTCTTTTCTGTGCCCTGCTCCCAAGGGGATACAATTGCCACAGACGAAAAGGATGATGAAATAAACACACACGAGCACCCCTGGGTAGGACGGTCCGCCGTAGGCCATGATCCCATTGTACATCATGGAGTTCCAGTCTTCACCGGTCAGGACCTAGGGGGAGAGGGAGCATGCTGGGGGGAGGGGGCCGCAGAGCGACTCGAGACTCTTCTCTGGGGACTGCACGGCCCAAAATGCCCCTAGATCTTTCCTCTCTTCCTCCACGGCCAGGATGAAAGGTCCCTGCTCTCCTCCTGGGACCTCTCCTAATGGTCAGAAATCTTACTGTTGCCTCTCCAGGCCCAAGGAGTCTGACTGTGGGGTCGCTGCCTCTCTGCGCTCTGTTCTTAATGCTCGGGCTTAACTGTAGGACCCCCACCCAGGCCGCCCGGTACCCCAGCCTCCAGAACTAGCGTGAAATGTCAAGTGCCTCGTCACATGTGGTGCCCGACCAGCCACAGGGTGAGCGGAAGAGAGGGCGGAGTCATTTATGAGACCAACCGATGGCCACACACCACCCTTCTCACAGGTATGGGGTGAGGTTCCCCACGAGCGCCGGCCCCGCACAGGGGAGCGTTTCTCGGCTCTACCCTGAGGAAGCTCCTCCGGGAGGCCCGTGGCTCTGAAGGCCTCAGGTGAGTCCCAGCCACGCTCCTTCGGGCGGCTTCTCGTGAACATTAGCTGAGCCACATCTTCGCGGTGAGAAATGGTTGGCCTTCCTCTGGGGTTTTTCCAGTCTTGTTGGGGGAGAGCTCACCGGCCGACTCTGTGCTCAGAGACAGGAGTAGGGCACGGGAGAGCAAGCAGGCCCCTGGACTCCATTCCGCCAATATCAGTGACCCTGCTATGGGCCAGCACTCTGCTGGGTACCAGGGACAAAGACAGATGGGACCAATTGGGCAGAGCTCCTAGCCTCCGGAGGGCGGAGGAGACCAACAGCAATGATTACAACGGAGAGGAGCACCGGGGAAGAGGGGGCCTGGAGAGGGACCCTGAACTCAAGCCAGCAGATCCGGGAAGGCTTCCTGGAGGAGGAGATGCCTACCCTGCTCTTGAAGGACAAGAGGTGGGATTCAGTACCCGCAGTGCCGCCTACCTGGAAGACGCTGATGAGGGCCTGTGGGAAGTTGTCGAAGTTGCTGCGCCGCACCTCCGTGTCCTCAAAGTCGTACCTGCCCCCGAAGAGCTGCATGCCCAGCAGGGCGAAGATGATGATGAAGAGGAAGAGCAGCAGCAGCAGGGAGGCGATAGAGCGGATGGAGTTGAGCAGGGACGCCACCAGGTTGCTCAGAGAGGTCCAGTACCTGACGGCAGAGGATCACAGGTGGAGAGGAGCCGCGCCCCCTTCCAGCGCCCCCTCCACGGAGTCCCCAAGGTCTGGCCAGGCCAGGGCAAAGGCTCAGGCCCGAGGGGATGCAGGGGGAGAAGGGGCAGCCTCTGGGCCTCCAGGAGGCCCCTCGATTGATGCTGCACACCCACTCTTTCTGCCCTTCCAAGCGCTTCTCATGGTTTGTCATTTCACATTCCTCAGTACGACTGCTGGTTAACTTCCGGTCACAGCACCAGACTGTGGAGCCCATGAGAGTAAGGACGACTTCTCTCCCGTGCCCCCCTGCACCCCCTTTGCCTAACACAGTCCCCAGCTCAGGCAGGGGCTCAATAAACCCTGAAAAACCCAAGAGCGTGTCTCTGCTCCCTCCCCACGCCCCCTCCTCATTTCTATCCCCTTTCCCCACTTCTCCTTTCCTCTCTTCTTCCTCTCCTTCCTCCCTCTCCCATACTCTTCTTGTCCTCTTCCCTCCCTCCGTGCTCCATGCGCCTCCTGCATACCTGCCTGGCCACAAGATGGTAAGAGGTAAGGGGGGAAAATAAATTAAGGAACGAGGTCAAAAGGGGAAAGTCAGGGGTGCCTGCGTGGCTCAGTCGTTGGGCATCTGCCTTGGGCTCAGGTCATGATCCTGGGGTCCTGGGATTGAGCCCCGGGTTGGGCTCCTTGCTCAGCAGGAAGCCTGATTCTCCCTCTCCCACTCCCCCTGCTTGTGTTCCCTCTCTTGCGCTCTCTGTCAAATAAATAAATAAAATCTTTAAAAAAAAAAAGGGGGGGAGGGGGAGAAAGTAATTTCTTTCAGGGAGGGAGGGAAGTCCTGGGCAAAAGGCCACCCGTGAACTTGCCCAGACCCCAGACCATGGGGACCGAGCCCCGTGGAGCAGACAAGACATGCTGTGGGAGTGGGGCCCCCGGAGCCGCGCCTGCCCTCCCGGCGCTCACTTGGTGATCTTGAAGATCCTAAGGAGGCGGATACAGCGCAGCACGGAGATGCCCAGGGGGCTCATGGCACCCGACTCCACCAGCAGGATCTCCAGGATGCCGCTGCACACCACGAAGCAGTCGAAGCGGTTGAAGATGGACATGAAGTACTGGCGCAGACCCAGCCCGTACATCTTCATCAGCATCTCAATGGTGAAGAGTGCCAGCAGCACGCGGTTGGCCACGTCTGCAGGGGCGGGGGTGGGGGGCAGCCCAGCCTCAGCCTCGCTCCCTCTCTCTCCCCCTGCCTTGTCTCCAGGCTGCCGCCCCAAACACCCTCGCCGGCTTTCCAAAGCACCATCCCTTTTCCATTCTTAGAATCCATAAAACCTGGCGAATTTTCGCCCACTGAGGGAACGCTGATGGAAGTTGCTCAAAGGCTAAGCCATACCATGTTTAACACGAGTGAGTTTCATTACTTTCAATTTTGCTTAACTTAATTAAGCTCTGCCATACTCTCATTACTGTACACGTCCTTCTCTCCTGTTGGAGGAGGGGGCCCTCCACCTATCAGAGCCAGCCTGCCCACCTATGCTTTGCCCACCCCCTGACCCCCACCTTATGAAATCCACTGTCAATGATCCCTTCTCTTTCCTGTGTGTTGAACTCCTCCTTTCCCCTGGATTCTCCCATCACCATTTTTAAATGCCGGAGTCTCTCGCATTTTCCCCATAGCTCCTGTCCCAGCTCTCTCCTCCCTATCACAGCCAGACTTCCCAGAGAGTTATTGACTTGGATCCCGTCATTTCTTCCCAGCCCGCTCTGCTCCATTTGCTAACTCATACCTAACTGGGCCCACATGATCACTCCACCAACAGACTCTCTCAGGGTCACCAATGACTTCCGGGTCACTGAATCCAAGGAGCATTTTAACCCTCATTTTTCCTGATCTCACAGAAGCCCTAGGCACCATTGACCACCCTTGCTTTTTCAAATATTCTCTTTCCTTAGCTTCAGTAACCCTATATCTTTCTGGATTCCTTCTGCTTCTCCTGCTTTTCCCAAGCTTCCTCTGCAGATGTAATTCTTTGCCTAATCATTGGATGCTGACCTTGAGCTGTACATTTAGTATATACTATCCTCTGGTGATCTGGGGGTGTGTTCTAAGACTGTGGCTTCAGTGGCCATCCCTGCCAATGACTCCCAGATATTAATTCTTCAACTAAGACCTCCCCAAGGAGTTCCAGACCTGTTTTTCCATCTGCCTCCTTGACATTTCCATTGGGATATCTCAAAGGTGCCTCAAACTCAACATGCCCGAGACTAAGTTGATGAGTGCTAGAATACTGCCCATCCTCCCCCACCCCCAAATATACCCAGCCATTGATTGCCTTCTGCATCTCAGTAAGTGGCATTACCACCCATTTATCTGCACAGGCCAGCAACCTCAAATCTCTGACTCCTTTTGGTGGGCAGTATTCTCATCTTGTCTGCATTTGGACATTGACAACGCATCGGCAATGCTTAGCACATTCAAGGGGCTCTCAAGAAGATTGGTGGCAATGCATGCATGCATCTGATCTATTGCATTTTTTCCTATATCCTTCCTATAGAAAAAGACAGTCTTCTTTTCTAGTTATATTCCTTCTTTTATCTTTTTCATCATTTTAAACATAGTGTCTTTCATAATGTCCCACTACCTCAGGCTCCCGGGGTTGCTAACTCCTGTCTTCCTCAGGATGGCCCTCTTCCTTATTTGGTTTGCAATTGTTTTGTTGTAAGCTCTTCTTTGGGAACCACTTTTCCCTGCAGGAATTCTGTATGCCTTGGTTTAAGAAGCATCCCTAACGGGTGGCTTATGTTTGCTTCTGCTGGGCACCACAGCGGTTTCCCTTGCCTCTGACTAGTTTTTTATGTTACTGTCTTAGGGTAAGATTACTATACCATTTGCAACAGTGCAAATAGGAGCCCATGCTTATCTAGGGCACAGATTGGATTTCAATTTTTCACCTGAGACATTTTTCCTTACACCCAGAGCCTCCAGCATGAATAAACTTCCACCTTCTTTTCCTGGCCCAATGCAGTGAGATTTTTGCTTCCCTCACGTAGGGGTAGCCCTAGGCTCTGGCTCTATGCAGGGGGTCGGTTTTGTTCCTCCCCTCACCCAGGCTCTGGGCCCTGTCTCCTGTCCCTGCCCGGTCATTAAGAACCCAACCGCCACCCTTTAGGATTTAGGTCTAGGTCTAAAATGTTCCTGGAAATCAACTCATGAGCACATTGCTCTGGCTTTCAGTGGTTTCTTCATTTCTGCCATCCAGAGACTTCCTTGTCTTTCTTTGAAATACCATTATTATGACGTAGGCAGCATTGCCACGTGTCTATAGTAGGGAGGGCACTGAGTTTGGTCCGCCATGTTGGGACTGGTCTTGTCCTCTTAGTCTCTGCCTCTTCGCAGTTCAGAGCTCCACAGGCAGAGGAGCATCTGTCATGGGAATGAGGCTGCCTTGACTTCCACCAAAACTCATGTTTCAGAAACTCGGGTCTGATCGTGTTATATGTCTGCTGACAACTTTTCATTAGCCTCCCATCACCCAAAGTTTAAAGTCCCAATATTTTGCTCAAGTATTTAAGGGCCTCGATGCGCAAACACTCCTCCCGCTGCTCTCAGTCACATACGAAGTTCTTACAGCTCCCTGAATCCACCGTACTCTTCTATATCTTCACTTCTTTGCACATGCTGTTCCTTCTGTGGGAATCCTCCCTTCCCTTTGACTGCTGGGGGGCTCATCTACTGATTCTTTAAGACCCATGGAGCTCCAATATTCCTCCCCTATAATCCTTCTCTTGCTGCCTTATATTTGCCTCTATTGTTGCCCTTCCTATATGGACTTGACATTCTTCATGGACATCTATCTTCTCCTCTAAGGACACTCCTGGAAGGCAGGCGCCTATTAATTCTCTCTGCATCTGAGTTCTTTTTCTATGCCTTACCTATAGCATGCATGCAATAAATAGTTGGTGAAAGACTGCTGTTTTGGCAGTAGAATTTGAACTTGGATGCTTGGAGTTCTAGATTGCTGGTAATCCTTATGCTCAGTCTCTGAAATTGTAATCATTTACCCAGACGCCTGCGCTTCCCAACGAGTTGCTGTTATTGCCCCTGGTAATGCCGTGAGGAAAAAAGTATTACCAGCCTCTAATTTCTAGAAAACAATGTCAATATCTACGTGACGTCTTCTGCCAAACCTGAGGTGCTACTGGCTGGCTTGGCCATTGGCCACCTCTGTCCCTTCCCGGCTTCACTCTGTTGTGTCTCACCTTGCAAGTGTGTCAGCCACAGAGGCTGGTTGTGGTGCTCGGAGGCGATAGACAGGGTGTTGAGGGCGACGATCAGGATCACCAGCCAATAGAAGACTTTGGACTTGATCACGTCATGGCACTTCCAGCGAAAGATGCGGTTCCACTGCCTCCAGTGGCGGCTGGGAGAGGAGACACAGGAGGAGGGAGGCAAAGAGCTGCTTTACTCCGAGCTCCCCCCTTTCTGGGATTGCTTTCCGACAGGCTCCAGCCTGACTCCGCCTGACTGCCCACTGTCTCCTCCGGCCACATGGGAGACGCTAAGGGCGTGAGCCGCAGGGCCAGACTGATTTAAAATCTTGCCTCCTACTAGTGAAGTTCTTCCTCTTTCAAAGGAGACTAATAACGATGCCAACCTCAGCGGGAATTAGAGGTAATGCAGGCAGAATGCTTAGCACGGTGCCCGCCATACAACAGGGGCCCCACATGCTTCCATTTTAATTAAAGCACACTGGGGGGCCCTGTTTTGTTCATTAGAAAAGCAATTCTGTAATGGATTAATCATATCTGGTGTTGGTGAGGGTGTGTGGAAAGGGCACTGTCACAGTCATTGCAACCTTTTTTGGAGAACAATTTCGCAGCACTGACCAAGGGTTAAAAATATATATGCTTTGACCCAGCAATTTCATTTCTAGGAATCTGCCTGGTGGAAATGTTCGCACTTATGCAGGACCGTTCCTGCGGTGCTGTTTGCGTGGCCAAAACTAGCAAAGATTAATATTTTACAGTACATTCATCCTGTAGACTACTTCCCATCCAAAAACACACCAAACAAAGGTGTGTGAGCCATCCAGCCATGGACAAGGCATGGAGGAAACTTAAAGGTCTATCACTAAGTGAAAGAAGCTAGTCTGAAAAGGCTACATACTGTGTGATTCCAAATATACAACGTTCTGGAAAAGGCAAAACTATGGAAACGATAACAAGATCAGTTGTTAGTTGCTGGGTGGGGGGAGGAGGGATGAGTAGGCGGAGCACAGAGGATATTTAGGGCAGTGAAAATACTCTGAATGATATTAGAATGACGAATCCATGTCATTACACATTTGCCCAAGCCCACAGAGGGGACGGTACCAAAAGCGAGCCCCAAGGGACACGTCGGCTTTCTGGTGGGGGATTAATGGGCAGTGCCTGTGTGCTGGCCGGGGGATATGAGAAATCTCTGCACCTTCTGTTCAATTCTGCCATGAAAACCTAAAACTGCTCTAAAAACATGAACGTCTTAAAAAAAAAAGACATGTGTGTATGTATAAAGTTGTCCTAAATAGATAATTTTAAGTTAAAAATATGTTACTCGATACTACGTGTATCTTATTCATTTATTTATCAAGTATTTGCCAGTACCCCCTGTATGTTGGGCACTGTTCTAGGCTCTGTAGTGACGGTAGTTAGCATAAAGAACCCTACATGTAAAAAGCCAAGCAAAACAAAAAACCTGGTGTGTGTGTGTGTGTGTGTGTGTGTGTGTGTGTGTGTGTGTGTAAGATAAAAGGATAGCAAACGTTTTGAAGGGATACACATCTGTTACCATGGTTACCTCTCTGAAGGGCAGTGGGGACCTTCATCTTTTCTTTGATGTATTTCTCTATTGTTTGATCTTTCAAAATCACAAGTATGTATGAATTTGTAAGAGGAAGCAGCCAACCAAAGAAACACATCTTCCTCTCAAGACAAAGGCACTAGAGCCTGGAGCCTCCCCTTGTCTCCAGACTCCTGGGGCGGCCAGCGTCCTTCCCGCACACCTCCCTGTGCTACCTCTTTGCAGCACACAGCTTCCCTCTTCCCGAGCGGGGCTTTCCAGGACTAATTACCCCACCAATGCCACTCCGATCACCGGCTAGCAGCCAAGTCCTCTCCTTGCCCCCTGGCAGGCTCCCACTTTCTTCCCAATGTACTATAGAATTAGGTCATCTGCTGAGAGCCCTCTGGTTGCACTAAGGGACGGGGAACATGACTCTAAGGCCCAGTCAATGGGGAACAAGCAAATGGCCTCTAACCTCCTATCTCCGGGAGTTCTGAGGCTGGGAAGACTCTGGGGAGAACGGTGGATACTCACACGAACTGGATGATTCTGTTCAAGCCCTCGATTTCATACAGGCTCTCTGTGTCAGAGCCTCCTTCATCCAAAGACAGCTTCCCTGGGAACAAGAGAGAAAGAGCGGACCAGTCGTCCGGGCCCCTGGCGCGGGACACACCTGGAAAAGGGGCCACTGACTGGAGATACCTGTGTCAACGGGCCCTGGGCGGGCCTGGATCCCTGCGCGCTCAGGGCCCAAGAAAGAGCCCACCCCTGCAGGGGGTGGTTATGGACAGGTGGCACGGTGCTTTGTCCCCCAGGAAGAGCCCCGGGCGCACCCGGATGCCATCATTTCCAGGTGGGAGGCTTTAGGCAAGCCACTCGCCCCCTAAGGGCCTGAGCTCTCTTACCTGCAACATGGCAACACTATGCCCGCTCCGTGGGCCTCCCAGGCTTGCAGGACGTTCCCTGACGCAGCGCTCCCAACGGGCGCTGACTGCGCGGGGCGGCTCGGGGGTGGGGAGGGCATGCTGACCACACCCTTGGGCCCAAACCTTCTCTCAAGTCCTCAACGTCCATGACCTCGCCCTGCGTGATCCAGCTCATGTAGCCCCGCAGGTCCTCCTCCAGCTGCTGCTTCTCCCGGAGCTTTTGGAACGTTCCCCTGGACTTGGCCTTCTCCCGCTCCTTCGTGAATTCCCTAAAGTGGAACGGGGGAGACGGGGGAGGGAGGAGAACAAGGAAAGGGCGTGGAGGAGGACTGAGCTTCCCAAGGACCGAGAGTGCACGTTCTGGGCTGGCCGTGCCCCCGCCTTCTGGTCCAGGGGGTCACCTGGGGTCCAGGTGTCCTTCCAGGTGGCGGAGGGGCAGTCCCTCTCCCACCCCCGCACCATCCCCACCCACGCGGCCTGCCTTTCTCATTGCTATCTGATATCTCACCCCACTCATCTTGGGGTTACCTTGGATTAGGATTAACGACAAGACAGCCCATTGCCCTCACGGAATCAGCCACGATCCTCACATTTTCCATGCTGCCCGGCCTGGAAGCTGCCTGAGAACTGTAGCTGGGCTTATAGACCCAAGGCCTGGAGGGAATTCTCCTGAGTCTAGAAGATACCAGGTGGCACCCTAGAAGGAAGGGACCTGAGGGCCAGCGAGCGGTCTTCCGACCAGCAGAGGCAGCCCTCGGCCACTAAGCAGGGTGGGGGAGAGGGAGACTGGAGCACAGTGCTGGGCTCGTGACCTGAGTGCCTCAGCTCTCAGCACCGCCCCCAGGGGGCGGGCCCAGGCAGGGGCTCTGGACCTTTCCGTGCTGTGGATCCTTGGGTCGTCCCACAAAACCTATGGGCCCCTCCTCAGAATAATGCTGTAAAATGCACAAAATAAAACCATCTCACTACAAAGGAATCGATTATATTAAAAGACAGTTATTGAACTATAAGGAAATCGTGATAAAGTAACACATATATTTCTTTATTAACTCATTAACTAGCAAGGTCTACCTGCCCACCTAATAACTACTACAGTTTCAAAGTCGTAATGAGTGTAAGGACTATCTGCAACATCTCTAACGGGATGTGCGGTTTCTACTGGGACAAGTCATAGTCACTGCGAATACCACTACTGTGGCGTGTGGTCTCCAAGACTGATGAAAGGAAATACTGAACTTCAGTTAGAGTTAAAAAACAAAGACAAGTTTTTCTTATTCAAGTTCACGGAACCCCCTGAATTCTGGCCACACAATGCCTGGGGGGAAGCTTCTGGGGTGGGGTGATGGCAGTGGGGAAGGGGGAGGATGGTCACTTCCAGACTGTCCACTGTGGCTGAGGGGGGGGGGGTGCGCCGTCACAGAGAGAAACTCTCTCATTAATAATGACTGTTAGTACTTAGCACTTGTGTGCTCAATTCCGTTCTAAGTGCTTCGTATGTATTAACTCATTTACTCCTCCCAACAACCCTATGAGATTATTCCCATTGGGCAGATGTGGCCCCTGAGGCACAGAGAGGCTAGGTAATCAGGCAAAGGTCACACACCCCCCAAGCGGTAGTGCAAGGATTGAAGCTTGGACCGTCTAGCTCCAGAGTCCGACGCCTCACCCCAAGTCTACACTGACCCGTAATGCCAAGCATCAGCTCATGCACACCCAGGGGCAGGAGGCTGGGATCTCAGGGGCTTCACTCAGAGGGAGTCGGGGTGCAGAGGGACCGAGGAAGAAAGGATGGGAGAAGGCTTGAGGAGAAGGGAAAAATTTTAAATTAAAAATTAAGGGGCTCCTACCTTTATCTTCTATATCTCCCTTGTTAACCCGGGAGCAGGCTCTTGGCAAAAGGGATAAGTGGAGGTTCTAATCCGCGTCTCCCTGCCTTCCTCCTCCTCTCGCTCCTCCTCCTTTTCTACCCCCTACTCTCTTTCTCCCTCTGGCTCTTTTCCTTCTTCTCTCCCCTCCTCCCCCACCCTGCTGTCCCTTCTCCCTCCCACCCTCCATCCCTCTTCCCCTCTCCCATCTTCCCTCTCCTCCCAGCTGCCTGTGAGCTTCCTTACCCGCTCAGGACACCCAGCACCAGGTTGAGAATGAAGAAGGATCCCAGCAGAATGAGGGTGACAAAATAGATCCAGGGCCACTCATTCCCAATGGCATCATTGACCTGGTCCAGATAGAGGTGTGAGTCCCATTCACTGACCTGAGGACTCACGTCCCCTTCCGGACTCAGCGTGTTCAGGCTCCACCTGACCCTGGGGGAGAAGGAGAGAGGCCATCTGGGCCCAGTGAGGGGACATTCCTCCCCCCAAAGACCTAGGACTTGGAGTTAGAAGGATTTCTCAATAGGAGCTTTGCTGACTGTCCACTTGGCCCAGACACGACTGATCCATCTCTCCCTCCAGCCATCCACGTCCCTGGCTCAGCTCTCTCATACACTCTCTCCCCAGGTGGTTTCTGGACAGCTAACATTTTTCAAAGTAGAAGAAGCACTAAAAATTCTTGGACTGAGCATGACCAGCTCCTTCACGAACAAGCTCTGTGACCCTAGACAAGTCACCTAACATCTCTGAGCATTATCCCATCTGTCCACGGGGATGATGATATGTGCTTGCCCCTCATAGACTTGTAGTAGAGGTGAAATAACACATGTGACAGGCCTTTGAAATGTTTGATAATTTGATCCCATAATAAGAGCTTATAAGAACTATTCGCACTAATCCTTTCTATTTGCAAAGCATCTGACGGTTTGACAACATTTCCCTCAACAGGCAGTGTCATGTGTGGTTCAGAGTTCTGGGATCAGAGCCAGATGGATGAGAGTTCAATTCTTGGATCTATTGCTTGCTAGCTCTATAACTTCAGGCAAGTTACTGAACCTCTCTGAGCCTCAGTTTACTCATCTGTAAAGTGGGAACAATACCTTCCATGGTGGGAGGATTAAATAAGAAATGTAACCTAGCTCCGGATAACAGCAAACAAATAATATACTCCAACAGGAAAACTAATACAGCATTGACTGTGTTGCTGGCACTGTTGTAATTCGGTTAATCTGCCTAGTAACCATCGTAACTACCCTACGACGTAGGTGGTATTTTTATTTTATAGACAAGGAAACTGATACCTAATAATATTTATATCGGAAAGCAGTCTTGCTCTGGGGCAAAACGGGACTCAAAGGGCCCTTCATCCCTCAGGAAATCTGAGATTCTAGGTCATCAGGAATGAATCACTAGCGGGCAGGCTTTGGGAAAAGTTAGAAATTGAGACCAGAACCCATGGATTCCTGGTTTCCATTCCTCACCCACCTCTTAGGTCCTGCACAGACAGGTTGTACCTTGGGGACTGCCCAGAGGATGCTGGGACACACACACCTGGGGACAAGAGGGGGCCATGCACCCTGCGTAGGTTTCCCAGGGAGGGGTGAGAAGAAGCAGCGGACACTAGGGTCAGACCATCAGGCCCCCCCACCGTGAGCCTGGGGATGAAGGTAGGGGGCTCTGCAGCCGCGGGGGCCAGACCCACCCAGTAGAGGACGTCGGTCCAGCCCTCCATGGTGATGCACTGGTACACGGTGAGCATGGAGAAGCCGAAGTTGTCGAAGTGGGTGATGCCGTGGTTGGGCCCCGGCCAGCCGCCCCGACACTCGCTGCCGTTGATGGTGCACGGGCGCCCCGAGCCCGTCCTGGCGCAGGGCGAGGGCTTCTCGTTCTCCACCGTGGCCACGATATCTGGAGGCAGGAGACAGCGTGGTCGTCAGATTGGAGGCGTGGGTGGACAAGAATGGGAGAAGAGTCGTCTGCAATTACTGAGGACTAGGTCTAGAGCGTGCTCAGCTGGAAACGCAAAGGAGTGCTCCCTGGGAGCACACGGCGCTGGAGGAGGAGGACTGCTTGGGGCCCGGGCCAGCAGTGGGTATCTCTAGGCAGCAGTGATCGTGTCTCGGGCCCTCGGGCCTCATCAGAGGGTCAGCTTCGAGGATTAGTTTCCTATGAAGTGCCACCTGTGTAGCAAGGGTAACGTGAATGTCATGTCTACCCACAGAGCTTTAAAAAGAGAGGCAGCAGTGCAGCTGGGGTGGAGGTGGGGGGGCACCCGTATTCTGACTTGAGTTCTTTCCGGGAGCCACGTGGAGATGTCCCAGAGGGACTGAGATGAGCTGCACGAGACATGATGCTTTAGGGACACAGGTCCTCCTAGCAGGCATTCCCCACAGGCCACAGTCCCCTCCATGTCCCTGGATGGAGCTCTTATTGTCTCTCGAATCCTTCAGTTCGATGACATCCTGCGTTGCCTTTTATCTCAGGATGTTTTAGTCTCCTATTGTGTTCAGAGATTCGATCAGTTCATCAGAGCTGGAATGCCCTACCTTACCCATGTTCACCACGTTGGCTCAGTCTGCTGGAGATGGGAGAGGAGAACATTGATGAATTCTGAGCTCTGAGTGGGTCCCTGACCCCTCAAGTCCAGTAACTCCCACCCCAGAAAGGTTGTGGGGCACCGCCGGCCAGCACTGGTCAAGAAAGCATGAGAACACCAGGTGGGACCTCCAGATTTGGTCTGAAGGTTGGGATAAAAAGCCTCCTTCTCTCTGTCTGGATAAGGCTCATTGTAGGGCATGAGTTGTTACAGGAACAGGAAGAGGCTGAGCTGGGAGGAGACTAGGAATGGAACCACCCGAAGCTCTATCAGAGTTCACTGCCTTGACTCGGATTTGGACCTCGGGTTGCCTGGCCCCGTGTCGGTGGGCCTGGGGAAGTGAGGAGCGTCCTGAGACACTGTAGATCTTGGCAGTTTTGTCCATCCTGGGTTATTCTGGTGAGTTAGATTCTGGGCTTTTGGTGGGAGGAATTGTCCTAGTAGAAGTCACCTCTTTCTTGTGTCCTGTCCAGGCCCTGTAGACCCCGGTAGAAGTTAGGCTCCGACCGAGACAGGCTGACGCCGCTGGCCGGCCGCACTGAGTCTTGGAGTGGGGGACCCTCACCCTTTCAGGGCACCCACCTGGTCAAAATTATTTTTTTAAATTTTTTAAGAAAGATTTTATGTATTTATTTGACAGGGAGAGAGCACAAGCAGGGGGAGCTGCAGGCAGAGGGAGAAGCAGACTACCCCTAAACAGGGAGCCAGACACTGGGCTCGATCCCAGGACCCTGGGATCATGACCTGAGTCGAAGGCAGACGCGTAACCCACTGAACCCCCCCGGCGCCCCTGGTCAAAATTATTTTTATAAGAATGCCAAGACATTATTTCATCTCCCAATCTTTCAACGAATGCAGACTGGAGTTTTCTAGAGTCTACATGACGGGTGATTTCACCACAGACAGAACACAGAAGTAGCCGTGAGAATCTAGCAGATTCTATCAGGCCAAGTCATTAAAGTGATTTAGACAAAATGTAAGACAATACCATTCTTCTCACCAAATATTCTTGGTTTGGGGAAATATAGTTATTTTTTCATAAGATATTTATGTTCATAAGTAACAGGCTTATCACTGTTCTTTTAAAATGAATTAATAAGTTAATATTATGACATTTTCCTCAGTTTTCCTATCTATGACTATCAATGAATATCGATGAGTAAAATCCATATCAGCAAAGGCTCTTTGGGGTCCTTAATAATTTTTAAGGGTGTAAAGAGTCCTGAGGCAAGCTGAACGGCTAGTTTGAAAGGCTTGGCTCAAGGTCATTCGGGCCTCAAGGTGTGTTCTCTCGGATAACCCTACAAATGAACCTTCAGCTCTTGGGTGCTTTCTTGAGATCCCCTTTAGACACCACTCTGCGGGCCCCTGCTCGGAGGGGCTGCTCAGATTAAAACAAAAACAAGGGCTGCAAAGAAAAGTACAAAGAGAAATTCAGGCTTATCCCGAGCCCACATCTCAGTCCACAGCTGGCCCAGAAAGCCCGAAGATACCACCCTGATCTGGGCTGGGCATGCTGCAGATTAAGCTGTGGCCCGGGCCTCGGCCCC
Organism: Potos flavus; assembly: GCA_028534135.1. Classification (NCBI taxonomy): domain Eukaryota; kingdom Metazoa; phylum Chordata; class Mammalia; order Carnivora; family Procyonidae; genus Potos; species Potos flavus. Next base: position 34,053,009 of record CM052893.1, read on the forward strand.
CTTCCCTTGATCGTTGACCTTGGCAGACCTGTCCTTCCTCCAATTCCCTTTGTCCAAGAGAGACCCATTCCTCAGGGTAACAGGTGTGGGAAGCAATGACCTAGTTCCGAGGGTCCCTCACGGCTGAGGGGGCTGTCCCTTTTGAGTTGCCCTAAGGCCACTCCCACCTCCCCACGGCCCCGCGAGCTCACCTGTCCCAATGAAGTAGCAGGTCTTATGCATCTTGCCTTTGAAGAGCTCCAGCCCGATGATGGCGTAGATGATGACCATAAAGAGGACGAGCAGGGCGATGTGGAACAGGGGCAGCATGGCCTTGAAGATGGAGTTGAGGACCACCTGCAGGCCTGCAGAGGGTGACCAGGGAGGAGGATAAGGGAGTCATCTCCCCTCTTGGGCTCCTGGCCCTCCCTCTCTCTATATCCTGGGAAGCCTCTGGGACAGCAGGGTGGCAGGGGGACCCAGGGCTGGGCAAGGGAGCGGGTTGGGAGAGGAGGAAGGGCGTCTGAGGGGCACTGGCACCCACTCGGCACCCCGGACACCAGCCGGAGGGGTCTGAGCACGCGGAAGGCTCTCAGGGCCTTGACGTCCAGACCAGCCCCTTTGCTGCTCATCGGGGCTGTGTTGCTTTGGATGACGTTAACCTGCTCCAGAATCACGGTGAAAACCCTAGAGTGGAGAAGAGGGAGAGAAGAGGGTCCCGTGGTCAGATAAGCCCCCGTTCCGTGGGTCTGGGACCCTGTGTCCCATCTGTGCTCAGGGGACCTGTGGAAAAGCCTAGGGGAGCGGTGACAAGTCTCATCAACCACTAACTCGGATTTGGTGATGCCTGTCCAGAAAATTTCATTAGAAAAGATTCTGAGGCCAAGTTCAGACTCCGGGAGAAGAGTACTGGATCCAGCTGAGATGTCTCCTCTGGATGCCGACGGGAGCTGAGGTCCATGTGCACAGCACTCACGGTCCCCGGCCAGGGAGCCGAGTGTACCCCACGGTGGGCTGAAGGTCACCAGCAGCGGTGCCCTCGGTGGGCACCCAGAGGAGAAAGCCGGAAGCTAGGTCTCTCCGTGAGGGTTCTGCGTGCTGCACTTTCCGACAATGCCCTTTTATTTTCTTCCCTGCTCATCTGCTCCTCCTCTCCATTTACTCAAAGTCCCATTATCCTTTGAAGTCCGTGTCCAGCCCTTCTTTATGAATCCTTCCTTTGACAACCGAACCCCTGGGACACTCGGCCGGGTCAGACAATGCGGCCCTGTGTGGTAGTGTTTTCCGACACTCCATCATTCCGTTTACGTTGGTCTTGGCCTCCCACCAACGCAGCTCATTAAGAGTGGAGGCTGATTCACAGAATTCTGTTTTCCCCAGGGTGCCCAAAGCAGCACAGCATAATTAGTAAATAATCAACGTCATGTTTATGAAGTCGAAGGGCAGCATCATGGTTAAATAGCAACCTCTGGAGCCAAGATCGCCTTGGTTTGAGTCCGGGCACTGCCGCTGGCTAGCTCTGTGACCGAGGGCCGGTTGCTTGACCTCTCTGAGCCTTAGCCTCCTTAAATGGGAAAACTGAGATGGTTGAAGAACCTAAATGAGATGTTACATGTAAAACACATAGTAAGTGCTTGGTAAGTGCTCCTGTTATCATGGGGGTTATTATGTATGGACTGAACTGTGTGCCCCTCACATTCATATGTTGAGGCCCTAACCCTCAATACCTCAGAATGTGGCTGTATTTGGAGACAGGGCCTTTTTAAGGACTTAAGTGAGGCTGTGAGGGTCGACCCCAAGCCAGTCTGACTGGTGTTGATGGAAGAAGAGGAGATTTGGAGGCGCAAAGAGGCCCCGGGGGAGTGTGCGCACGGAGGAAAGACCACGGGCTCACGGGGAGGAGGGGGCCACCCGCCGTCCCAGGCCACACAAGAAACCAAACCTGGTAACATCTTGATCTCGGACCTCCAGGCTCCAGAGCCGAGAGAAGACAAATTGCTGTCGTTTGAGGCCCTCTGTCTGCGGGACTTGGTTATGGCAACCCTAGCCCACAAATACGGGTTCCTAAATGCCTGTCGGTGTGAACCCAAATAGCAGGTACTTAGTATAGGACCATGGAAGAAATGAATAGATGATAAAGGTTGAGAAATTTATAAACATCCAGAAACTGCTGGCCACTGAAACCACGTACTTCATTTCCAATTGTGTGTGATGTGAGAAGAACAAAGGAACGCGGAGCGCCTTGCTGGGGAAGGGGTGTGCGAGCTGGCAATGCTCCCCTCCCCCCAACACTGGCTGCGTCTCTGCGCGTCCGGCCCTTCCAGAGGCTGCCCCTGGCACAACACGGGGGTTCCATCCTGCTCTGGGAGGCTGCTGCTGGTGGTGGGCACAGTGGCCTCTGAGAACCCCTCTGACCTCCAACTCCAACCCCATCCATCCCCCACACTGGAGCCTCACCCCAGGAAGACAATGACGAAGTCTAGCACGTTCCAGCCGCTGCGCAGGTAGGCATCCTGATGGAATAGGAAGCCGTAGGCAATGATCTTCATGGCGGCTTCAATCGAGAAAACAATGAGGAAGAAATACTCCAGCTTCTCCTGTGGAAGCAAACACAGTCACATCACTCTTCTTTGCATCCTGAGTGCACCCCTGAGCCGCCCTCACTTACCCTCCAGGCACGCTGTTCCTCCAAGGTGCCTGCCTCAGGACATTTGCACTGGCTGTTGCCTCTGCCTAGAATTCCTCTACACCCATCCCCCACATCACCACTACACATCCCCATATCACCAGCTACCTCCCTTCCTACAGGTCTTTACTCAAAATTCATCCCTCACCCGGGCCTTCCCTGGACCCACAGGTACAATTTGAGGGACCTCTGACATTTTCTGTTCCTCTTGCCTGTTTTAGTTTGTCTTCTTAGCGCTTATTTCTAGCTAAAAATACCATATATATTTTTATCTTGTTCGTTTCCTATCTCACCCCCGTGAATACAAACTCCATAAAGTGTGAGGATTTTTGCTCATTTCTTTCCTCATGCTTCTTCCTGGGCCTAGAATCAGATGAATCAATGAATGGTCTGGGCAGCCCTCAAAGGGAAGGCCCCCAGTTGTTTCCGGTGTGGGCATCTTTCTTCTTGCACCATCCTGAGGACTGACGGTGGGCGCGGTGGAGGATAGGGGGAGCGTTTCTCAGAACCCCAGATGGCCCTCTCTGGCTGATGTTACCAGGGTCTGACCTTTAACTGATTTCTCTGTAACCTCCCCTGCGTGTCCTCCCACCCCACACCAGCTGCCTGCAGGCGGCCACGTAAAGGGCACTACGCTCGCACTCAGGGTGAAGGGAATCAGGGCACACTGGGTATGCAGGAGGCCCTGTAGGTAAGAGCCGGGGGTTTCAGCTCAGCCTTGCCCTGCAGAACGCCTTGCTGACCCCTCCAGATTCTGCCCCTGGAGCCCAATCCTCTGATCCTCCCAGTTACCGCATCCTGGGCCCAGTCACCCTTCCCCCTCCTCTGGGCCCAGGAGAACTATTTCTAAACAACAAGGCAGAGTCCCCTCCGCCAAGACTCTGGGCTGAATCTGCTCTCCTTGCAGCCATCCAAACCCTGGCTTGGGGGGGGCAGCACCGCTTGACCCCGGGAGGCACGGAGAGAGAAGCTGGCTGGCCCTCTGGAGCTGCCCACCAAGGGGGGCCGTGCCTCACCCCAAGCCCGCTCTTACCCTTAGTCACCAACACCCACCCCCAGGAAAGCACCCCACCCCCAGGAAAGCACCCCCATCAGCTCACTATGGAGGCACAACTCGTCCTATGAATTCATAGTTCCTTCATTCTGGAAGGAGCCAGGTCAGGAGACAGATCACCCTATTAATGATCTGGAAGATAATTTATTTTTACTTCCGAGTGGTAAGTGTGAGAAGCAAGGGAAGAGGTCGCCAAACGGCCCGTTGATAGGGATATGGTCCTAGAAACCTCCCAACTTGTCATTCAGAGAATTTTCCTGAGGGCACAATTACCCCTTCTACATAGGAAAACTGAGGCACATATGGACTGAGCCTACTTTCCTTAACCTCACCTCTGATTCCAACCCCCAGTTTGCAATCCCAAAGCTTCCTTTCTCTTCCATTCTTTTTCTGGAATGCCATTCTACTAATAAGCTTTGTTTGCTTGTTTAAGATTTATTTATTTGAGAGAGCGAGAGAGCATGAGCAGGGGAGAGGGGTAGAGGGAGATGGCGAGAACCCTCAAGCAGACGCCCCGCTGAGGGAGGAGCCTGCCATGGGGCTCGATCCCAAGACCCCAAGATCATGACCTGAGCTGAAACCAAGAATCAGATGCTTGAACGACTGAGCTACCCCGGTGCCCCGAACAGGCCTGTTTATAGGAATCGTGCTTAACTGGACACGAGCTGGGAATCACGGGGCACCTCACTCCATGAACAGCAGCAAAGGGCAGTCTGGGCCGCTCCCTGCTGAGGTGGAGTGGGGGGCAACCATGAAGGGTCCCCTTGGAATGGGCTGGGTCCTTGCCTTCCAGTTCAGAGCAGGCTTCCTGGGAGTCAGGCACACCGGTGAGGGAAAAGCATAGGGAGGGCAAGGGGTAAGATGGTTGAAGTGGGCTTGAGGGGAGGGAAAACAGGGCCCAAAATAGTCCAAGTGCTCACAGTCTGGGCGGCCAGCCACATCCATGGGAGAGCCGCCGCACCTGCCACTGCCCGTCCGGCCGCCACCAGACCCGAGGGCGCTGGCTGAGGGCCTCCAGCCTCACACGGGGTCACCCGGCTCCCACAGCACGTTAGCTGCAAGGCCCAGCTCTCCCGGCAGCACTCCCCCGAGCACTGGAACGGGGCTCTTGGAGCTCTAGGGCTGCCACAGGAGCCCCGTGTGTGCACATAGCATGGGTGCTCCACCAGGAGGAGATGGAGGCAGGATACGTCCCTTCTTGAGTTTTGGAACAACTCCGTCCATGTCACACTGGGTTGCCCTGCGGCCCCGCCAGCCGGGGCTCAGTCTTTCACGAGGAATGAGGCACGTTCATGCCACAGATATTTATTAATGCTGGGCTGGAGGCAGCAGGCAAGACCCGACTCTCCTTCCCTAAGATCAAAGTCACCAGCCTTCCCTAAACCACCCCAGTTCCCTTCAGCACCCCCTTAAGAGGCCGCCATCAGCAGGCGGGAGGCCGCAGGGTTGCGGCTTCCGGTCCTTTGGACAAGGTCCTAACCTCTGTGAATCTCGGCTTCCTTGCGTGTAAAACTGAGACCAGCCCACTACCTGGAAGAGTCACCTTGGGGAATAAACAGCCTCCGGCAAGGGAGTGCCTGCAATTGCCTCGCCCGTCTCAAACGTTCCAAACGCTCAGTAAGTCATGGCTATTCTGATGAGAGAGACCTGGGCCCCTCGTGCAAGTCTGTTTTCTGCTCACGCCCTGTTCTCTCCGTTTCTGCAGGGCCTTCTGCAGGCCCGTTGTCCGAGGTCACGACTGCGGGTGGCTCACCGGGTCTTGGCTCTGTCCTACCTTGAATTCGACATGCTTAAAACTGAACAACTCCTGCCGTTGAACTTGCTCTCCCTCCTTTGTTCCTGTCTCAGTCAATGCCACCGAGTTGCCCAAGCCAGGAACCCAGGGTCCTTCTGGGCTCTTCCCGTCACTTTCCCCTGGATCCTGCCCCCATCCAGTCCAGACCTTTTAATTCCCTGACATTCCCGAATCTGCCCCCTCCCCGGCTCTGCACTGCTCTGGCCTTGCTCGCTCTCCCACGCTTACCCAGCCTGCTGCCCTCACTGCCACACTTGTCCCCTGTCTACAGGGATCTGACCATCCGTCGGCCTGCTTTCTCCAGTGGCTCCAGACTGCTTACCAGAAAAATCCAAATGCCTTCCCGTGGCACGCAAGGCCCGCTATGGCCCGACCCCTGCCGAACCCCCTGACTTCCCCGTGGCCTGCTGGCTCCCCACCAGTCACATGGAATGACGTTCAGCCCCCCCCACCCCCGCTCTCCCCAGCTTCTGTGCCTTCGCTCACTGCAGCCCCTCTGCCCGGAACGTACCTGCGGCCTGTCACCCAAGCAAGACCTGTCACCTAAGAACGTCCTTCTGACCCCGCGCAAGGAGCAGAAGTCCTGGGTGTCCTCACCTTCCCCTCTAATACCGTGCTGTTCTTCACTACCTTTCACCGAACCGCAGCCTTCTTGAGACCATGTGTATTCTCAGCTGTGGATTCTGCACGGTTTTTCTGCTGCGTGGACAGGAGAGACATACCTTTTCCCCTCAGGAGTGGTATTTGGGTAGGCAGGCAAGGGTCTCCCTGCACTGAAGTCTGCTCAGAGTCTCTGGCAGTGGTGGGTGGGGCAGGTTTTGTGGCTAGACTCCCACCCCCCCTGATGTTTCTGATTCCCTGCCCCTACAAGAGTCTGCTCCTCCCAAGCCTAGCTGAAAATGTGTTGAGCTCAGGGCTTTTACCCCTGCTGTTCCCTCTGCCTGGAATGTTCTTCCCAGATAACCTCTTGGCTCGCTGTCTGCTTTCTTTTGGATCCCAATTCGAATGCCACCTTATCACCAAGGTGTACCTGTCACCCCTTGTCCCCTCGCCCCTCTCCATCTCCTTATCCTGCTTTGTTTTCCTCCTTAGCAGTGATCACCACATAGTGTACCATATAATTCTTTTTCTTTTATCTCTTTCCCTTGGCCTGAATATAAGGTCCATGAGAACAAGGCTTTGTGATCAGAGGAATCGAGCCAGTGTCCTTAGCTCGCTGCTTCTCCAGTCCAGACTGGAGACCAGGGCTGTCCTCAAACTGTCATTACCGCTCTGACACAAGTGCAGCCACGGAGAATAAGCATTGGGAAATTGTGAGAGCAATTCTCCACAAGTTCCCAGCACGTGGGGGGACTGCAGGCTCAGTGTGGGCTTGGGGAGTCTCACAGGGCGCGCGCGCACCGTGAAGTGGGCCCACGAAGCAGGACCCCCCTACCCGTCCACAGTGGACTGCAATTTGGAAGCAACAGACTGGTCTTTCCCCACAAATCATCTGAGAATCTCTGCTTAGAGCATACTGTGCTGCCTGGCACAGAGCAAGTGCTCAAGAAATGTATGTTGAATGAATGAAAAAAAAAAAAACCAGTCGAAAATCATCATCTCTCCTGCAGCGTAATTTAAAGGGAGGTGTCGACATTGCATTTATACTGTGAAATATGAATTTGGGCTTCATCCTCGTTAATGGCACAGAGCTTCTAAAACACCTGGAATTTCCTAAGTGATGAGAGTGACAAAGGAGTCTTTTGTTATTTTAATGGCGTAATGACTTGTGGAACTCGCCTAAGGTTGAGGACTGATCACCTGGGCGCCAACCATGGAATTAGAAGGTTGGAACTTTGAGTCCCATCCCCTTAACCTCGGGGGAGGGGAAAGGGGCTAAAGGTTGAAACCATCACCAATGGGCAGTGATTTACTCCATCGCGCCTATGTAATAAAGCCTCCACGAAAACCCAAAAGGACAGGGCTCAGCGAGTTTCTGGGTTGGTGAACAGTGGAGATTCAGGGAGCGTGGAACCCTCAGGAAGCATGGAAGCTTCGTGCCCTTTCCCCCCACACCCTGAGGCCAAGGTACGCATCTCTTCCATCCTGCTGTTCTTGAGTTACATCCTTTTATAATAAGCCCGTGATGGAGTGTAGGTAAAATGTTTCTCTGAGTTCCGTGAGCCACTCTAGCAAATGAGCCAAACCCAAGGGGAGGGTCGCTGGCACCTCCCATCCACAGCCTGTCAGTCAGAAGCACAGATAACAACCTGAACTTGCTATTGGCTTCTGAAGTTGTGGTGTCAGTCTTATAGGACGGAGCCCCTCACCCTCCTCCTGCCTCTATTTCCCGGCTGTCCTCCAGCCATAAGGGTCAGCAGGTCCTGCCGTCTGCCCCTCGCCCTGGCCTGTACAGGGCGTCGAGGGAAGATGGCGGGAGCTGGCTGCTCCCTGTCCGGGACCACAGAGGCAGCTGTTACCACAGCCTCTCCCTCCTCATCCCCACCTAACGCTGCGGCCTGCAGAAGACTGGACTGGACTCCAGTCTCCCAGGCCTCCAGCAGCCCCTTGAGGGCTCAGGAAGAACCATAACAGCCTAGAGCAGGCTGAGAGAGGAGCCAATGGCTCAGTCAACGGGCTCCCTAGGAAGGGGGCCTGCCGCCCCTCTGCCCTCCCCATCACCTGAGCCTGAGTCCCCTTCCTTAGGGTCAACCCCTTGCGATCTGTTAGGGTACAAATCCTCCTGGTGGGAGGGCGTTCTTTCATATTTGTTGTTAACTCTTGAAGGCACATTTGCTTCAAGGAGCCGAATTGTGTTTGGCTGAGCGAGGGGGAGCCCAGGGTGCGTGGAGGGGGCTCGGGCTGGCTGGGGAGGTTCCGTATGGGCGTCCCCCATAGCCCTTCGTGCTTGCGGGCCTCACAGCAAGTGCTCGAAGCGGGCTGGCTGGGTGCTGCTATGATAAGATACTTTCCTAACATTAATGATTGTTTTCCTTCTGATTCGTCCCCTTTCTTGCTTCCGTAAGCAGACAGCAAGGCTGGGCTCAGGAGAGGTTTGTGCCAGGGCCCCAGGCCTTTGTTTTCTAAAGCCTGAGCTCACCGTGTGGGCCCTGAAGAGACAGGGCAATCTCGCAGGCAAAACTGAGATTCCCCCCAGGGTGGAGAAGCCTCTGGGGTAGATCTGGTCTGGGGTCTGCTTCCTCATCATGCCCTAAAGATGTAGCAGGGTCTGGGAGGAGGCCTCAGGGCCCCCCAAGGAAGCAGGGTCCCATCTTGCCAAGGATTCCTGACCCTTCAACTTTGCACGGAGACAGTGGAGGGCGCGCCTGAGGGGGCCAGGGGACTGGGACAATATGGGCTCATCCGGGATAGACAGCACTGCCTGAGACGCAGGGCCTGGCCCAAGCCCAGGGCAGGCAGGCTAAGGGAGAGCGCCGAGAATAACCGAGGTGGAGGTTCTCCCCGTCCAGAGGGATGCAGGCTCAGAAGCAAGAGAACGCTGATTTCTAGGAAAAAGGATGACATTTCCTGAGCACCTCAATTGTAGACAAAGGTTCAGCCCTGCTATACTGTTTTTCCTACTTCCCACATGGGGAGAGTGGGGCTTAGAGAGGGAACCGGGCTGCCTGAGGCCAAGAGGCTTTGTCCCACCTGCTGTGACTGAGACAAAGAATTTTCTACTAAGCCAGCCTGGTGTCCCGTGGCCACACCCTTCACGGGGCGACCGGCGTCCTGGCATCTGTCTCCATGACCACCTCAGCCTCCAGGTTTGGAACATGAGCCGTTGAAGAGTGAGGAGTGTGGCTATATTTAGCCTGATGGACTCTTACCCAAATAGACGTGATCCGAGTGGGTCTCTCCCGCCATCTTACTTCCCCTTCCCTTCCCACACGGGAGAACTGGGCTCTCCCAGGTCTTGGTAGGTCAGACATGCCAGGGCTTTCTACCCAAGCGAGACCGTGGAGCGGAGAGTAGCAGGAGGCGTCTGCATACTTGTGGTGGTGGTGACAGGTGGGATGAGGGGAAAGTGGGGTGCCCAAGCTGGGAGGGGCTGGGAGACCAGTACCGTCTTCGGTAATTGTAATGACAGCTAAGATTTATTCAACACCCACGTACATAGCAGGCTTTACTCTAGCCACATACATACGTTTAATCCTCACGGAACCGTATAAGGGAGGTACTCCTACCCTCATTTTACAGATGAGGAAACTGAAGCACAGAGGGGTTAAGTGATTTCTCCAGGATCACACAGCTACTATGTGATAGAACAGTAATGTGAAGCTAGACAGTTTGATTTCAGGGTCGGTGGTCTCAGCCAGCAGGCCATGCTGGGGAGGGAGAGAAAAACAGCATGCCTGGGACACCTGGAGGGCTTTTCAGGTCCTACCCCCCCTCCCCCGCCCATGTCTGCCATGGCCCCAGGGCTGTGGTCTGGGAGTGCTGGTCGGAGGGAGAAGGAAAAGGGTGAAAACCGCACAACCCCTGTGTGCCAGGTGAGACGTGACGTCTGCAGCCATGCCCCGTGCAAGGGATGCAGATTAGAGGTGGGGAATGCTAAGCCCCCAGAAGGGGAGCTGAGTCCCTGCAGTGGGAGAGGGCAGGCTCCATGATGGGGCCGGAGGCAGGCTTTCATTTCACTTCACCGGACCCTGTACTGTGACCCGGGCTCGATCAGCTGGGCCCAGCAGGTCCCAGATCTCCAAAGAACAAGGCCAGAATTGGGGTCCATCTGAGGCCAGAGCCTCCCCAGATGGTGAGGTGGAGTGGGCTGCTGGCCGGGGGAGTCGGCGGGCACATTCCAGACCCTATAAAAAGACAAGTGCACTGGATGCCAGAGGCTTAGGCTGCAGCCTTGTGCAGAGGACTGCACAGGAACCTGAACCCCAGGAATGTACTGGGGCCTGGCCCAGTCTGCTGACACGGGCGGGCTGGCAGGATGGGCCCACTGCTCTCTGAGGGCCGGGGCTGGGGAGACCGGGGAGGCAAAGGCCAGGGACAAGCTGAAAGGCTGAATCCTGCTAGTCCGGCCCTGCCCCAGGCGCCACCAAAGCCCACCTAACCGGTTTGCCAAAATCATCCAGAACTTAAAAGTTAGGCACAGGGAGGTCATCATGTCCTTGTAAGGTCATGTTGGAGCATTTTATCACAGGCCTGGCCAAGGACTATTTCATGATCTAGGACAAAGTTTATCAGCCCTGGCCTTATTCACATTGCAAGCTGGAGAATTCTTTCTCGGTGGGAGGGGACCGTCCTGGGCATCGTGGGATGTTAGCAGCATGTCAGGCCTCTACCTGCTAGATGCCACTATGTGCGGGCGTGGTCCCCACCAGTTTCCCAGCATTGCCAAATGTCCCTTCCCTCCCCTGCCCTTGAAAACCCCTGAGCTGGGGGAAGGTACCAGTTCAACTCTCACAATTCTGTCGTGTAGAGATGCAGATGATTTCTGTCTGCTAGAAAACATAACCCCAATGGGTAACTGCTTCATTGCCCCGTGGGACATCAGCTAGCTTGCTGTCTAACCTGGGAATCTTATTCCATCATTTCTCTCTCCAATATCATACACTGCTGTTCCTCTAATTCTCTTTGAATCAGCTTTACCTTCCTGTTTGTTCTCTTCTAGGTTGAAGTAAACTTTGACCTGTGTTCCTTCTTTATTTTAATCAGAGTCATGCTTGCACTGTTGGAAAAGCATAGTCAGACACAGGACTGTTTTGAGGATGAAGTGAGATAATGTAGCAAAAGCAATCAATTCCCAGTCTGTGCCCAATAATTAGTAACTCTGATCCTTGTTGCTTTTTTCACATGGGTTCCCTCAGGCTGCTCAAGGCTGGAATGGTGATGCTTCCAAAGTCCCCTTTAACTCAGTCAGGGGTGCCCCGTGGGAGCAGCTCCTTCAGACTTCAGGGAGCAAGTGGGGCTTCAAGGAGCAGAGCTGGCTTGGGAGCGTCTTGGTCTGGGCTGGGGGCTAGCGCCCTGAGCCCTGGTCTTGGCTTCCAGCTGACCTTGGACATCTGGCTGCCCTTTGGCCGGCCCCTGGGGCGACTCGGTGTCTATTCCATCCTCCTGCTTCTCTGACAAATGGCACCCCTTTGTGACCTGCATCCCCAGCCCTCACTCTCCTGGGAGAATTCCAGGGCGGGGCTGTGTTAGACACAGGCTTCCCCAGCCTAAGGCAGGCTTCTCTCTTGGGCAAGTAGAGCCCGGGCCAGGGAGAGGCTGGGGCTGGGTGCTCTGAGCATCCGTTCTGGCCTGGGCAGGCGGCAGCTTCACGATCGGGAGAAAGCAGGGTTAAGGCGAGGGGCTGGGGTCTGCTCCCGTGGGACTCCTTCCTGCGCCCCTCACCAGGGAAGCAGGGATGGTCATCCTCTCCTCATATCAAGAAAGCCACGTCGAGATGCCCAACACAGGGAGCAGGCCTGCCCACACAGCCCGCTGGGCATGTGCGGTGATTTAACCTCCCGGTGCCTCAGTTTACTCTTCCGTAAAAATGAGAAAAATAATAGTGCCCGCCTTGTGGGGTGTTGTGGGCAATAAATGAGATCATGCCTATGCAGCATTAGAATAGCTCCTGCACAATTGTGGGTGCTCAGCAAACACTGGGTGCTGTTGGTGGTGAGGAAGGGGAGGAGGATAATTTGCTGGAGGAGGGGGTTGGGGTGGCCAGGAAAGCCATTCAGAGAGGTTGGAGGTTTCAAGGAGTGAAAATGAAAAATCTAAGAGAAATCAGGGACAGATAGCACGTGGGGTGAAGAGGAACTTTTTTATTTGGTATAATCCTTTGGGCATACCTTTGAATCTAGAACCCAAGGCTCTCTGTGATCGGGGCTTTGTGATTGGGTAGCCCACTCTGAGACACTGTGGTTCCTGCATAATAAAATTCCTTATGTTGAGAGAAGGGGCGTCACAACACACCCGGTCTTGAATCATCTAGTAACTTCTCTCAAGTATGTGACGTTACCGCCATCTTACCAATGAGGGGACTGAGGGCACAGAGAAGTTAAATAACACGTCCAAGATCACGCAGCTGGTACACAAATGGTCCTGGACTCGAAAGCATACATTGGTGGCTCCAGAACCCACTTTCCCCTAACCTGGCTGATTTCAGAGCCCCTCTCCCCCTCCGCCATGATGCTACACAGCTGGCCAGGGCTTCAGCATCCCCGATCCTCTTCTTGCCATGACCCGCCATGTCTCCCCAGAACTCCCCTGCCCTCTCTGAGCCTCGGTGTCCTCTTCTGTTCAGGGAAGACCCCGGTTTCCCCCACTGACACAGAACGGGCGGAGTCGGGTGGGGGGACCTCAGCACCAGTCCATCACCTGCAGCAAAAGCTGGGGGTGGGGGGAGGGAAGGAGATGGACAGCAGGAGAAGGCTCCTGGAGGGACACCCAGACCGTGCAGGGGAGCCTGCTCCACAGACGGGGGTCGGGGCTTCTTTCCCACAGTGGAGGGTGCCGGCCGCCTCCTGACTGTTCGCACCCAAAGCGACTGTGGGAAGCCTTCCTTGCCTCCTGACCAGCCCTGCCCCCTGCCTCTCACCTGTCAAATGTTCAGCCCTGCAAAGCCAGCCGCCTGGTGAGCCCAGCACCTGTATCTCAACACGACAGAAACCGAAAGTCAGTGTCTCCCTCCTCCCCCCTCAGCCTGCTCCTCCCCAGGCAGCCGGCCCGGTAAAGCGATACCACCACCTGCTCTGTCACCTACTCTGAAACCCCAGCGTCAGCCTGGCCTCTCCCTCCCCTCCCCCACGCCTCCGCCCCACATCCCTCAGGCACAAGTCCCCCTGAGCCATCTCCTCGCTCTCTCTCCACGGCACCCTCTCACCCACCCTCTCGCCCATCGTGCCTCAGTTCCAGTCTCCCCCATTTCCTGCCTGGACAACTTCGCAGCCTCCTCCCTCCTCTCCCTGCTTCCCGTCTCATCCCCCCCAGTCCACCCTCTACGTGGTGGCCCGAGAGATTTTTCTAAGTCCCAAACTCCTCTCTCAACCTGTTGCTTCTGGCACTTCGCTCATGGGGCTCCCCACAGAGGCGTCTACAACCTCTCCCCTGGTGTTAAAATATAAAGCTTTTTCCTTCCTTCCACGGTTTCCTTTTCAACCTGTCATGGTGTTTTTTATTGCCTATTTACTGCTGTGGGGGGCGAGTGCGGACCCTCACGGGCACTCCCCATCCTCCTCTGTGACCCACTCGCTGTCCGGCAGCCGGACGGCCTGCGCCTTGGCTAGAGGTGGGGAAGTGGAGGCAGGCCTCTCCCTTCCCACAGCCTCGCTGCCTCCACCCACAGCGGACAGCCAGCACACGGGGGCATGGTGGCCTCTGCTCCGGGAAATGCGAAGCCTCTGGTCGGGGGACAAGCCGCAGGCCCTACCCGGCAGTCATTCACGGAATGGGCTGCAATCCTGTCGGCCCAGGGTGGGGACAGCCACTGCCAGACCCTATCTTGAGACACGCAAGACCCACGTGTACCCAGCCCTGACCCTGGCCCAGGACGCCAGCGGGGAGAGACTGAGCAGCGGCTGTCCGTTGAGGTGGGAAGCTGGTAGGAGGTGGCAGAGAGGGGGAGCTGGGAGTGGGCCATGGCTCCAAGCTACTGGTCCGTGTCCCATTGTCCTTCACTCACAAAATAAGGATTCAAAGATGAAATCATTTAAATTTCCTGTACTCTAACCACAGATCATTAAATCCCAAGCGTGGGGGCCTTCTGAGTGCGGGCCCCAGAGCAACTACGTAGGTCGCATGCCCCTGAAGCTGGCCCCTTCCTCATCTTTCACATCTCAGGGCAAACATCTCATCCTCTGGGAAGGACTTGGTCCTCCTCCAGTACAATATCATAGTGTCCCAAATCTTATACACTTCTCATCTCATTTTATCTATAATTTAAGTATAATTGGTTTAATTATCATTATTTGTTTAATTGATTTATTTAATTAAGCCCTGTGAAGATTAGAACTATGTCTACTTGGTTCCCAGTTATATCCCCAGCATGGGCCAGGGATATAATAGCCACTAAATAAATATTTATTAAATGAATGAAAAAGTTAATGAAGAATTGGTCCTCGGGCCTCCCTTCTTAAAATCTGTGGGTTGTTTTGGATGACCTGAAAGTTCCTAAGTTTTCTCAGATACCTACAAAGCAGCCAATAGGGTAAGAGAGAGATAAATGTCTGATTTCCCTTCCTTCTGGTCTAATTCCTCTCATTTCCCTCCTGCTGGATTGTATGGAGATGAACATATAACTGACAAGTGAGAATGAAGAGTCCGCAGCTGGAAGCTGGCTCTGTGACTCTGAGTATCACCCACCCTCTCTGGCTTCACCCCAAAGGGATCAGATTAGGACCACTCACTGACTGTTAGTAGTCTGTCCCACTTTGACATTTGAAGTGATATTCACTGCTTTGGAAAGGTTTCTGGTAAGGTTTCCTCTTCCAGGAAACTCATCATCCTGTGTCTGTGAGCTCTAGACCTTACCCAAGGCTTTGTAACTCCAGCCCACAAGCTAAAGGAAAGTGCACAGGACCTTGTGAAATTTTTAGGGCAGCCATTTTGTTTCAAGATGGAAGACGACAGACCCAGTAAGGTATAATTTAATCCCCTCCAGAGGGCAATTTCTTTTGAAAGTAGTCAACTTCTTAAAGAGTTGAAATGGAATGAAGGCCCCAAAATATGAAATCCTAAAGAGTGGGGTGGACCCAGAGCCCTCCTGGATTCAGGGACACTGAATACAAGGCCTGTCTTATGGAAGGCTCAGCACCCCCTCCCAGCCTCGGTTGTATGGGTCTTGCCCACAGTTCATCTCACTCTCCTTCCACACTCAGGAGCTCAGAGTTTTTTCTGTTTATAGCCAAGCACACACTTAAAATCCCAGCTTCTTACCAGCTCAAGATAGATTCCCATGGAAACCGGCATAAAGGAGAGACAAAGATAAATATCTTTCTTTCAGGCCCTGGATGCATGTTAATTGGCCTCCTCCCTCCCACCCCCACGGTACAAATGCAGGACAAAGCCTGTTGAGATGGGGAGTCCATTGTCCTGTGTCCTTGGGGGCCTAGACCATAAATGCCTGAGAGCTCTGGTTCTTGGGAGGTCTTCCCCTAGAAGTCTTCATGCTGTCACCACATGGGCGACACAGTGGTCACAAGAGCGGGCCCTAAAGTCAGAGAGGCCTGAGCTTGAGACCCTATGGCAGGACTTGCATGTGGGGGGACCCTGGGCAAGGTATCCAAACTCTCTGAGCCTCAGTTTCCTTGTCTTTTACATGGATTTAACGGTGTTGCCTCACAGGGGGTAGTTAAGTGGATTAAGTAAGACAATAATGTAAAATATTTAGCACAGAGCCTGGTACCCAATAAGCACATCATAAATAGTAATCATGTTTCCTGTCTCCTGGCCATTAGGTCAAGTCAGCCCTTCACCACCACAGGGCTGGGTTTTCTCATCCATAAACCAGTGAGGTGGGAGGAAATGGGACAATGGGATCCTGGAAAATCCCTCCCAGATCTGGCATTTTACGGTTCTGTGTGCATGTTACTGGCGAACGGGCAAGGAGAACGTGGTATAGAGCTCTAGAACCCGTGCTCTCTTGGTATCCCTAGATCCCACCCTCCCAGGAGGCAAGCTCCTTCTGGATGAGGTCCAGGAAAGGGAAAGTAGCCCTCAGCCTCCATTGCTCGATAGCTGACCTTACTAAGCCTCAGTTTCCACATCCGTCAGATGGCACCGCTTTATGGGGTTGTCGTGAGAATTCTCTGAGCTTCCCCTCATCAAATGCTTAGCACGGTGCCTGGGCACAGTGAGTCCTTGCTCACTGCTGGGTGGTAATATTCCAGAATCCAGAATTAGCAGGGTTACCCTGCAAAGCTGTGGAGTGGCTCCGCCAGCCGCAGAGGTGGCTGGGAGGGTGAGGTCTGTCTCCTCAGGAGACTGGGGCTCCAGCCCCATCCACCAGCAGGCAGGCCACCGAGGGGGCCTCCCCCAGCCTGGGGCTGCAGGCCTGCAGGAGGGGGGTGGGAGGACCTCTCTTACCAGGCCAAGGTTCAGAGTGTTGTTGTCATCTTCTGGCATGGGCAGGTACACAGCCAGCGCCACACAGTTGGCAAAGATGGTGAGCAAGATGATCGTCTCGAAGGGTCTGGTGTCAGGGTTAAGGAGAGTGAGGTGTGGGGTCGGTAGCTCTAAGGGGAGTGGTACCATACAGGCTGATGGGCCCATGTTGCTCCTTCCCCACTCTCCTGCAGGTTACACAAATGGCCAGGTTCTCCTCAGGAACGGGGACCTTCCACTTAGCCGCAACGGGAACTTGAGGCCCTGGCTCCTGGCTCAGGGCTACTCAGCTTCAAGGGCCAGGAGGACCAGTGCTGCCCTGCAAGCTCCTGCCCATCGTCCAGCCCTACCTGCTCCCGCGCCTGAGGAGCCGTGACTTTCTGAGATTCTTGCCAGACACTGTGGGGGGCTCACTCAGAGAACTGGCGAGGGATGCTGGGGGCTGAATATCCGCAGGACAGGACAAGGAAAGGGGAAGCTGCAGAGGTGGTACCCGAACCCCCACCCCAAAATCTGAGGAAGGAATGGCTAAGCCGACTGAGTCAGCAGCCCACCCCGCCCGCTCCCCAGCCACACTCACACGCTGGTGTGCGCCTCCCATACCCACTCACACCTCCCTCCCAGGCACACCCATCCCCTTCACAGTCATTTCCCAGGGGGCATCCCTGGCGCCCATTCCTTTGTGGCCTAGCCCCCAACCCACCCCATAGGCTGAGCCACTGGAAAGCGGGTGGTGGAGGTGGGACAGGTTGGGGGGTGGGAGGCACACTACGCAGAGGGTCTGGACTGACCACCCCCTTCTCTTCCTGCCAGGGTTTGAAAAGAGGTGGGCCACAGGGGCAGAAGCCTGCAGAGGAGAGGGCGCAGAGAGGCGCAGAGAAAGGAGGAGAACCCACCCAGAGAAACTCGATCCCCCAGGAGACAGGCGAGGAGGGAGAGGTGGTGGGCGCTCCATGTCACCGGGTGCAGCTGTGGGCAGCGGGGCCGACTCTGACCCCAGCCTTTCCAACTGGCCCCATATTTTTCACATCATTCCGATTAGTCCTTATTCCCCTCTCTTCTAGGGAACAGCTGGTGGGCGCCCAGTCTTCCAGAACCTTACAGAAATATTTCAAATATTCCTGACCTCCGTCTGAGAAGGCACTTGACCAACCCCTCCCCCAATCTCCTTCCTCCCTTCCCCAAATAACCCAGATATTTTCATCATTCTTCCTCTCCGAGCTAATGCAAACAGAGAAAGGGATGGCGAGTCCCTGTCCCCAGCGGGGTATGTCTGAGCTAAAACGGCCAGGCATCTCGGCCTACTCCCGGAGCCCCTCACAGCAGCCCTTTGTTCAAGGCCATTTCTCCCCGGACTCCATCCTCAGCAGGACTCCCCCCGCTTGGCGGTCTCTTGGCCTTCACGCCCTCCCACCATGGGAAGGGTGCAGATTTTCTTGCAGAGGCCCCTGCTTTTTCCTCTCCCATCCTGTATCAGAATGAGACCATTGCCTCAAACCCCTCAGTGGAGCCCCACAATAACGGGATTTGGGCACACATGCAAACCGCCCCCGTGGGACATCCGGGTCCCTTCCACAGATGGTTGTCACCAGGCCTGGGGCCGAGTACTCAGGCCACAGCGGCCCCACTAGTTCCTCCTGTGGCTCCCCTCCCCCTCGGCTAAAGCTTTCCTTCCCAAAGGCTCCTTACACCCTTCTGGGGCAGTTCACCCCCTCTCCAAGTCCCTGGGCCTCTTGGCCCAAAGTCTGGGGTCTGTGGCCATGCCCTGCCTCCCCCTCCCACATGACACAGTCTCTTCCTGACAGCCCGGGGGTCCCAAAGGATACTTCCATTCTACGATGTTGATGCAGGCCTTCCTCAGGGGGTTCTGGAGGGTCAAGCAGAACAAGGCCCGGGGCGGCCTTGGCAGAATCTCCGGAACCGGCTTCTTGGGCTGTTTCTTCCTCAGGCCCTCATCCTGGGGTGAGGACGGCTCCATGGCTTTCCTGGCAG
This sequence comes from Potos flavus, assembly GCA_028534135.1. Classification (NCBI taxonomy): domain Eukaryota; kingdom Metazoa; phylum Chordata; class Mammalia; order Carnivora; family Procyonidae; genus Potos; species Potos flavus. The sequence continues at coordinate 34,071,534 of CM052893.1, forward strand.
TCTCGCTGTCTCCTGTTCCCCCACCCCGCTGCCCTCTCCTCCCTGCGTCCCCAGTGCCCCCACCTTGGGGACTGGACCGCCGAGCCCGCTGGGCCAAGCGTGTCCTGCTGAGCCAGCCCTGGGGGGCGGGGGCAGGAGGATTACTCTCCCTGCTCCCAGCAAGTAAAATTAGCCTCCACTGGCTCCCTGCTGCCTGGCCTGAGCTCCCGAGGCCAGGCAGCTGTCATTCCTTCCCAGCCCAGCCAGTGACATCCCAATATGTCCCTGAGGAGGTTGGTAGGCGGTTGGCGGAAGGAACTCTCACATGGGCCTGGGATGGGGGCAGCGGGAGACAGGATGGAAGGCTTCAAGGCTGGGGCCATAGAGAGTTCGGGAAGGGGGTAACCTATGATATGGAGCCTCGAACTGCAGAAGGGCTCCCTCGTGCCAAGATGAGCTTCCCCCCATCCCTAGCCCTAAGACACCTTTTGGAAAAGGTGCCGGTGGCCTGGTTCAGCACAACTTCACCATCCCCGCCCATCTCAGAACCTGCGGCCACTCCATGCGCACCCCTGTCAGGGAAAGCTAACTCATTCAGTCTGGGGTGAAAGGCTCCCTCAGAAGAACCTTGACATGCACACTTCAGGTGCCCCTGCTCCTCCCTCAGCCCCCTGCATCTAATTGTACAAGACTTGAGTCTCCTGCCTGGGATTCTGGCCTGCCCGCCGCGGCCCTCGGCTGCACTAAGCTCTCTGGAAGCCTTAGTTGAAGGCAGAGCTAACAGCCCCCCCCCCCCGCAGAAGTGCTCGGAGCTGCCGGTGGGAGTGAGGTAGACACCGATCCAGAATCACAAAACCCAACAAATCTTTTATTTAGCCACTTGGTAGAAACACAGTGCCATATGGTCCCATTGCCCACAGAAGGATACAGTCCGAGGGGAAAAAACGCAGTCCTCAAGCAACCTGGGGGAAGGACGAAAAGGCTACACTGAGGGTCAGGGGTAGGGGTGGGGGTGGGTAATCGCCCTCCAGCAAGGAAGCCAGGGGGCGCCACCAAGGCACGCACATGGCCTCTTCCCAAGTCTGATCTGGGTGCAGAGTGCAAGCAGCGGTCTGGCCTCCTGTCCGGGCGTCTGGGTTCCTCTGGGGGGCGCGGGGGTGGTAGGAGGCGGTGGCAAGCAAGCTCCCCAAGTGGACGCTAGGATTTGAGGCCACCTCGTGGACAGCAAGGGCATGGCTCATCCCAACCAAAGACCCGCCGGCCTCCTGGGGAGTGGCAGACACAGGGGGGCACCCGTGGCGACAGAGGTCGGAGGGGGGCACCCGTGGCGACAGAGGTCGGAGAGGGCCACCACAGCGGGTGGTGCACAACCGGGAGCTGAGCTCCAACTTTCCGCAGCGCGGGGCTGAAGCAGAGCCGGAGGCCGACCCAGGGATGGCGGTCCTGGGTTGCCCCGCTGCGGTCTGGAGCGCGCGCTCCCGGAACTTCCCCAGGCCCTGCGCCCTCACTGCACAGACCAGGGTCCTCCGGTCTCTGTGGTACCCCTCTATCCCCCTCCCTGCACCTCTGCCCAAGGCTGGAAGGAATGAGTTCGGTGGTGGCGGTGGTGGAGGGACGCCGGGGGCCTGCGCCGCACCGCGGGTGACCTGGCAGTCCCCGGGCTCCTCTCGGGAGTGGGACGCCCCTGGCGGACTCCGCTCCCGACCCCCCTGCCCCGGTGCCGATCAGTGGCTGGATTCCTCTGACTCAAAGAACGGCGAGGAGGAGAAGCAGGAGGACTCGGACGACTCGGGCACCAGGGAGGCGGGCGCCCGGGCCTCGCCGTCGCGGGGGCAGTCGGGCGGGGTGGCGGCAGGCGGCGCGCCGTCGGGGGCCGCGCTCAGCAGTTCCTGCAGGTACTTGATGTAGCGGATGGCGGCACGCAGGGTCTCCACCTTGCTGAGCCGCTTCTCGGCCAGCGCGCCAGGGAGGTGGCCGCGGAGGCGCGCGTAGCCCTCGTTGACGCACTTGACCCGCTGCCGCTCGCGCTCGTTGCGCTTCTGGATGAAGGCGGGCTCGAAGGGGTAGTCGTACACCCCGAAGGCCCCGGGGAAGGGCACGTAGGGGAATACGCCCGCGTAGGCGTCGTAGTACTGCGGCTCGGCGGGGCCCGGGTACAGCAGCAAGGGCACGTTGCCCAGGGGCTCGGCGGGAGGCAAGGGCGCCCGGCGCGGAGGGGGCACGACGCCCAGCTGCATGCAGCTGGGGGGCGCCAGGGGCCGCCTGTCCACCAGGGCCCGGCAGAAGTTATTGTTCATGGTGCCGCGTGGAGCTGGACCCAGAGTGAGACCCTCCCCGAATCGCCCCTGCCTGGGGTCTGCACGGTCCCGACCACGGCAGGGACGAGTCACATCGCCAGCAGCAGCCCTGGGGTACCAGGATGGGTCAGCGCTCCTCTTCGCCCTTGGGGATGGCCTCGGAGGTCTCCCTGACAGGAGTCATTGCTGTGGCCCAGTGCGGCTCCTGGCAGAGGCTCAGCGGCACCCTCTCCGATCCAGCCGTGGCGCCGCAGAACTCCGGGGACCCCTGCCTTCTTCCGCCGCACCCATGGGCAGGGCAGCAGGCCTCGGCACCCCGCCTCCTGCTGAGCCCAGCATGGGCACCTCCCACGGGCACTAACCCTGGGACTTCATACTTGGGGCCATGGGCACCCGGTTCTTGTTCCTGACCGCCTTGGGAATCCCCCCCGGCTGCCCGGGCCACAAACCGACGGCTGCTGTGAGGAGTGTGCCCGCTGGGCTCGGGGAAATGTTTCTAAAGAAGAGGAGAGTGAACATATCAATTAGGAATTGTATTACGGGCTCTTCTGTGTCACCCCCACCCCGACCCTCCAAGGGGATTGTAAGCACCTGAGGGGAGGCAGTGTGGCTGCTGAGGACAGGGGCAGAGCCAGGTTCAAACCTGTGTTCATCCTTTCATGGCTGGGGGACCTCTCTGCATCCTGGTTTCCACATATGGAGATAATTCAACATCCCTCACAGGACATTAATAATAATATGTGAGAATCAAATGAGAAAAAGTATACCAAAAAACACCTCCTGGGCCCTGCTTATAAAAAGTGCCCAGTGACCCTACGATTTAACAATCACACTACTAGGTATTTGCCTAAGAATATAAAAATAATAATTCAAAGGGATATACGTACCCTGAAGTTTATAGCAGCATTCTCGGCAATAGCCAAATTATGGAAACTGCCCAAGTGTCTGTCCTTTGATAGATGAATGGATAAAGAAGAGGTGGTAGATATCTACAGTGGAATATTACTCAGCCATAAAAAAGGATGGAATCCTGCCATTTGCAACAACATGGATGGAGCTAGAGTATGATGCCAAGCGAAATAAGTCAGTCAAAGAAAGACAAATACCATAGGATTTCACTCATGTAAAATTTAAGAAACAAAACAAATGAACAAAGGGGGGGGAAAGAGAGAGAAAGAGGCAAACCAAGAAAGAGATTCTTAACTATAGAGAATGAACTGCTGGTGACCAGAGGGGAGGGGGTAGGGGACGGGGGAAACAGGTGATGGGGATTAAGGAGGGCACTTCTGATGAGGACCTTGTACTGTATGGAAGTGTTGGATTACTAGATTGTACACCTGAAACTAGTATTACACTGCATGTTAACTAACTGGAATTTAAATTAAAACTTAAAAAAAAAAAGTGCCCAATGATGTTTCCTTTGAGAGTGGGGATCATCAGGTCTTACGATGGATACCTTCTAGGGCCTTCCATCTATGGGGCTCAAAGACTGCTTAGTGAACTAGCACAGTGGCCACCACGAGTCCACCAAGGGGAGGTCACTCTTTCCTGAAGGAAATGAATCTGATTCCGAGAGACTCGGGTGTGGCTGGGACTTTCCCAGGCCTCTGCCTGGCGGGGCGGCAACGCTGAAGGCTTCCATGCCCCAGTGCCCGTGGATCCAGGCTGCGCCCTCCCACCCCGGCCTGGGCTTTTCCTTTGTGGCGCTTAACGGAAGTGTCTATTCTCTCACCTCTGTGAGCGCAGGCTCCTGGCCTATAGCGGACACTGCACAAATGCTCGTTGAACAACTGGCCAGAAGTCCAGGCAGAAAGTTGAGCTTGTCAGGGTCGGACTCAGTTACACACAGCCTTTCCCAGGCTCTAGGAAGCTGCTGTCTCAGAAATTAAGTGGCCCGCATTGGATTTAAGTGCCACCAACCCTCATCACATGTAGTTAGTGGATTTAGCCTGGGTGTAATTTCCTCCAGGAATTCTCTCAGGCCCTGTTCTCCCCACCTGTGTGTGTCCCCAGTGTCCTACAAATGCTGTCTTAGCACCTGTCACACTACTCTACCATCGTCCCCCTCATGGAAGATGGAGTGACTGAGCGAGCTGTGCCCACATGGGGAGTGATGGGGCAGCGGGAGGCCTTGGACACTGGGTAAGGCCTTTCTATGAGACAGAAAGGGGCAAGCTCTCTCCCTGACAGGGGAAGGTTGGTGAGTCAGATTCCTGGGGCAGTCTCCTTCTGCACTTTCTCATCTTTGTCCTTAATTGGGTGCCAACTCTGTCACCAGCTAGCTCTGCCCTCCAAGCTGAATGAAAACCAGGAACGATCAACATTGATTCTAAGGGTCTTGGAGACTTGCATCTGCTCTCAAGAATGGAAGCAAATGCACCAGACATCAGGACAAATTCACACATCCCTCTCCTGCTCAGCAGCCTTTCAGGGCTCCCTGCTGCTTTTGAGAGAAGGTTCTAGAAAATCTCTTTCCAACAGACTCCCAGCTCCATCAGGACCAGTCTCCTCCCGTCACTCTCTGCTCATTCCTGACCTCTCTCCTTGGCTTCTACTGACAGGCCCTGGGACCCTTTGCATAGCTTTCTTTTCCCCATTCCTGCCAACGTTCGAGGGAGTTCCCGCCCGTGCTGACCGCCTGAGCTCTGCAGCTCCCATCATGGATCCAGGGTCTTCTGAGTCTTCAGCCAGATGGCAAGCCACCAGAGGCCAGGGGCTTGGCCCTTCATTCTCAGGTAATGCCTGCTGCCCCTTGCCCAGTGTTGGGGACCTAACACTGGTGAAGATTATTTGCTAGCAGGGCCCTGTTTTGGTAAAGACATGGGATCCAGAATGTACTCTCCCACGTGACCCCTGTCTATTCAAATTTGATTTAATTATTCAAATTTAATTTGATAGAGATCAGAAGTTTAGTGACAATTTTACAAATATATCTTCATATCTATTTGTGTTGACTCAATATTCAATACTTAGTTACATTCTAACCATTCAGACAAGTGACAAACAAGAAACCTCACAGCCTTACGGCTCTTGAGACACGTCTCTCTTTACTGTCAGGAAAGAGCTGATAACCTGGCTGGAAGCCAGGAGAGGACACTCCCGCAGCTGCCTTGTGTTCCTTCTTCTGCCATCAAATCCCCCACCCCAGACCAGAAGCCGAGGGCCACGGCGCACTAGGTTATCACCGAGAAGCAAGAGAACCGCTCATTCAGCGCTTAGGAACTGGGGCCCTCGTGTACACGAGGGGTCGCTCTGGGCACTGGGATAGGGCGGTGAACAAAACACGGTACTGAAATAACAGTAAAGACAATTCTAGCTATTACGTGTAATTTATGATGTGGGAGGCACCACGCTCCATGCTTTCCATGGACCACCCCCATTTTACTCCCATGCCATTCTCATGAGGTCGGTGCTAAGATCACCCAGTTTTATAGGCAAGGAACCTGAGGCGCATAAAAAAAAAACCTCAACAAATCTAAATGACCATATCCTTCTCGAACCGTCTCCCCCCACCCCTGCCCCCAGGATGTCTCCCTGCGGCTTCACGTTTGAATCAAGAGATCAGAGGGGCTTGTTCTGACCTAACACAAGTATCTTATTAAATTAGAATTCCCGTTGGAGGAATGTGCCCCTGCAGATCCGAATAATCGTGCTGTGATTAAGCATCTGCTCTGGTGACAGAGGTTCCGCAGGTCACCTTGGTCAACTTTGGGAAGGGAACGCCCCCTTGAGGTTATTCTCAGGAGGGTGTCCCTGGAGCTCTGCTGGTGGGACGGCAAGAATTGGGATGTAATCAGACTGAGTCAAGCACCAAGATCCGCACCCCAGGGAACCTGATAAAGAGCTCCCTTGCCTGAGCTCAGACACCCTGAACAGTGGGATGGTCCTCACTCAAAGATCTGCAGCCTGGGCGGGATCTGATCAGCTGCGGAGGACTGCTAACCCTTCCGCTCAGGTCACCGGACTGGGCAGAACCATTTGCTAACAGTGCCACCGTGTGGTGATGAGAAGCAATGGCAGCAGCTGATGGATGAAATTCCAGGTCCAGTCCTCATGAGTATGAAGTTTTAACCAAATTCCTGTTATAACTCCCCTTGGGAACTGCGTTTCCAGATCTTTTGGAAATCTGGGGGGGAAAGAAGACCCTCCCCAATGAAGAGTCACTCAATTTTCTGTTAACATGCACGAATTCTCTTCCTGAGTTTGTGGATCAATTCACATCCCTTAACTTTCATTATATGCAGATACATAAAGTACATATAATCAAGCATATTTTGTTATTTGTTTTGAACAGAAAATAGCACATCGTGTCAGTATTAGGCAACTCACTAGAGACAAGTGTGGTTTGGAAGTCGATATAGGATCCCCCCAACCACACTCCAGCACACGTTAGCAGGGGTAGTGACTACAGACTGGGTCAAGTTCAACCAACCCACAGAGTGCTTTAAGTAGCCACAAAATAGCACCTGCGGGCAACACTGTCCACTTTCCAAAGGGGCCCTGGCTCCTCTCGGGACTGAGGGCGCTCTTTGCCCGTGGCATCCCCCCACTCCTCAGCGTTCTGCCCCACGCTGGTTTAATTTCACCCTGGCATGGCAGAGTAGATGTGCTCGGCGAGAGGTACCCGATATTCTTCCATGAGGCTCACGTCATGACACAAGACCCTGAGCTTCCCGTTTTAGGACGGCAAAACCACGTACAGCTGCTTTGTGTAGGGCCGACTGTCATCGAGGTATTATACAAAGGACTCCCTAACCCCCAGTCCAACTTTCAACAGAGAGAGTAAGTTGCCAGTGGGGGTGTCCTAGGCTTCCTTCCCAAAGCCTTGCTGCTCCTAATGTGCAGCGCGTAGCATTTCCCACCAGTATTAGCTCCTCGTTGTCACATGCTGCCAGAGGCGCTAACGTCACAACCCCCGGGAGGGCACAGTATTATAACTCCTTGCTGATGGTTTCGTGAGCACTGCCTGCCGATCCTGGCCCAGCCCTCTCCCAAGTGTCCAGTGGCTACTCAGCCCCATCTCCCCACTTTGCCTCCTGCTGTACTCTTGGTGGCCCGCAGGTGGCCAGCGGGCACTCTCCCCAGAGTACCTCCCGACACGGCCTCCTGACCAGGTTGTCAACTATAAGTGAAAGAATGCCTGTCTTAGACTTCCTTTTTAAAACAATAGTATGTGCTCAATAAATGTTTGTTGATTGACACTGGGAATCCCTGGGGAGGGCTGAAGCATCATTTATCAAACAAACGGAGACGTGAACTTCCAACAGGCTGGACCACTTAAGGAGCAGGTAACATAATTTTCGACTTTTGTACCTTCTCTCACTATCTTCACTGGGACTGGAGCCGGAGAGGGCGTCTGAGGTCAGAAACTGACTGAACGTGGAATGCATGGCTTCGGCCGTGGCTTTGGGGGAAAGTGAGTTCATGGTCCTCTGCTTCTCCCACCACTCTGAGAGATCCCGACAGTTGACAGATCCAAGATGGGGCTCTTCAACACCTGAATCGAGACTTCTTGCAGAGCCCTGCCACCCCCTGCTGCCAAAACCTGGAAGGATTTATAAGGAAACCAAGCCCTCAAAATGACAGAGTGGGGGGCCTGACTGAGTCAGTGGAGCATGCAATTCTTCATCTTGGGGTTGTGAGTTCGAGCCCCACATTGGGTGTAGAGATTAGTTAATTTAAAATAAAAGTTTCTAATGACAGAATTCACTGGCTTTGTGCTGTTGTCTTGGACACACCCCAGACTCCAGCGAGGTGGTCAATAAAACTTTTCCCCAAAAGCTCCATGGTCAAATACTTTGAGAAATGCACCCCCCTTTAGCCCCTTTCCGCGAGGTCCACAGGGCCCATTAGCACCCTGGAGAAAGCCCTGCAGTAAAGAAAGCTGTCTTTGGTTAACTCAGAAATTCCCAAATGGACCTTAGAACACTTCTTTTTCCCTCAAGCCTGCTAACGTCAAATAGAATACATTTCAGGGAATTGTACTGTAAATGTCCAGGACAAATATGTACACCGACTTTTTAAAGTAAGAAATGTCATAACCTCCCTTGGGGGTCTGTCTTGTACCCTGGAACTCTTTCTAGAAGGATGACCTCACCACTCCCACCATATTCATATGCAACACCCCCAAACACACGTGTAACAGACATAATCATTTCAGAATCTCAATGATATCACACCGGATCTGACCAAGGAGAAGGGGTGCCAGGCCCAGGGACCCCACATAGTGCCTTTGGAGGGTTAGAAATGGCCTTAGCCTCCAGGCAGAAGCAGGCTGATCTCAGCCCCTCGGGTCCCCCCTGCACTGGACCAGGCAGAGCTGCCCGGTCTCACACTGCCTGCCACACCATCCTTCCCACCTCAGGTTCTGGAAAGCTCTGGCTGCTGCCGAGCAACCCGTCTGCACCGCTTCCAGCAAGAGAACAGCCCTGCAGAGTTTTGGTGCGGGCTGGCGGAGCCGCGTGCTCGAGCACGGCGCCACTCTGCTGAGCATCTCCAGCAAGAGGAAGGAGCAGAGAAAGGAAGCAAATGGGGATTAGGCACCTTCTGATGTCGGATGCTTTGCTTGCTGCCCTGCTCTCCCTGTCCTGTGCAACCCCCACTGCCCCCTCACACTTCTGTTTCCAGAAGAGGAAACTGAGGCTCAGAGAGGTGAAGAGAGCCGCTCAGTGTCACACAGCTTGGGTGCAATTTACCAGGGTCGGGTCAGGTTGATATGGCAGGGGTCCTGCTGCCTGTCAATTCACCCACCGAACATCTCCTGAGCTCCAGAAGGCTGCTGTGAGGTGGGGCCCAGCGCAGGACAGCCGCAAGCACTGTCCCCAGTTTGGCAGAGGAAGGAAGGACTGCATGTTGGTAACACCGCCCATCACAGTGCCCTCCTCTGTGCCGGACACAGTTCTCAGTGTGCTCTCCTCACAGCCCCGGGGGGGCCAGCACTGACAGTATCCTGCGTTACAGGCGAGGATGAGAAGGCTCAGAGAGGTTAAGCAACTTGCCGAAGGTAACACAGCCATACAGGCCAGAGCTGAGATTCATATCCAGATATTTGGGCTCCTGAGTAAGCACTGCTCACTGTAGTACCACAGGGAGAAATCCCATCAGAGAAGTAAAAGCAAAAGGAGTTGAGAGAAGAAGGAAAAGACATCCAGCATGATGTGAAGGAGAAAGCACTGCGCTACTATCTCAGCTCCGCTCCTGACTTCCCAGAACTGGGACAGGGGGACAGGAATGCATGCCTGATCTGTTTGGTGACCAAATGGGTAAGTTCGTATAAAGTTCCAGACAAATGTAAAAGGATTATCATTATTAATTTTGTGATTGCCCTTTTGAAAGCAGCAGCCACCAGTCGGGGGCCATCTCTCTCTCTATGTTGCAAGGACGAGAGCTAAGGGGTCGGGAAGATTTCTCAAATATCCTTCCAAGCCTGTAATGAACTTTGGGAAAAAATTCATTCTTGCACTTACCACCAAGGGACTCGCTAGATCTACCTTCAGAAACAGTGACCCGCTGGCTCAGGAGCCATTGAGAGCTGGAATTCAGAGACCAGAGGACAATAGCAAACTTGTATGTAAGATTTCCTCCATGTTGGCCACTACTGTAAATGACACAGATAGGTGTGCTTGCGCGCGCACGCGCGCGCACACACACACACACACACACACGCACGCGCGGCCAATGATTTAATCCTCACTACAAGGTTGGTATTCTTATTACCCTTATTTTGCAGATAGGAAACTGAAGCACAGAGAGGTAAAGTAACTTTCCTAAGGTCACACAGCTGATAAATATTAAACTTGGCATTTAAGAGCAACTGGCATACACCTTGGGACTGGCTAGGGATCATCATTCCATCCAGGAGCGAGTCTTTTTTAACAGCCTAAGAGAACGAGTAAAACCGAAATTCAAAAGAGAGAAAGACCATTCCGGTCGTTGCTCTTTCTACCCACACTCCCACCCTTGCCCCTGCGGCCAGCGACACCCAAAACGGGGAGGAAAGACGCTACGGTCTAGAAGCCAGGACATCTGGACTCCTCTGGACCCAGAGCTACCAGTAAGTACTAATGGGATTGGTGGCCAAACCTCAGCATCAGACAAAGCTGCTCCTTGCTACTCCGTGTGAGTAGCAAGAGCTCAAAGCAGCCCACGACCTCATGGTGGGGATGGGGGTGCTGCTAGGGTTGCAGGAGGGCGGCTGGGGAATGAGGGGCAAAGGGAAGGGACCTGGTCGAAAGTCTGATAGGAGCGCAGTGTCTAATCTGATTCCCCTGGCCGAAGGAATACCAACTGCTTCCCAACGCAAGTTACTCTGGTTCCTGCTAGGACCGGTGCCTACACAGAGCCGGTGCTCCACGGCATCTCCCAACCATCTCCCAACTCTCGTGATGAATCGATGCTCCTCTCAAAGACAAAAACCAGGAAGGAAAACCATCCTACAGATGTCTTAAAGGCACGGGGAGCAGCAACCAGGCAATGCCGCAGGCAAGCTTGGACCCGGAAACTGGAGCTGTGCCTGAGTTTTCCCTGATGGGGAACAGTCAGCTGCAGGCTGGGTACGCGGGCTGAGGGGGCACCACGGAAGATGACCCCGCGGGTGCTGCTCTCCCGAACCACCCCCTCAGCCAGGAGTGAGGCAGTCGCCTCCCTGAGCCTCCTGCCCTGGGCCCAGCACCCACCTCAGGCAGAGACCTGGGCTTGGGGCCCATATCACTGCCAACTCAGGGAACAGTGGAAAAAGAGACTCTCGCCCCCTTTGCCACAGAAGAAAGTCGCCCTCATAGGCGATGGGTATTTCATGGGTAAAAAGTCCTTTCGGGCCACCGAACAAAAGTCTGAGGTTCCCTGAGGCCCTTCCCAGCCAACTATGGCTTGAAATCCTGGCTTTGCCACTTCCCAGCTCGAGCAGCCTGAGCCATCCTGTTCTATTTTCTCTTCCGTAGGTGGGGGACAGCGGCGGCACGCACTCCCGAAGGTCACTGTGCGGGTCCAAGAGGTCCCGCCAGCATCTGCTGCCGTCGGTGTGGGTGTGCACGGCTCTCCAGGCTCTAGTCCTGCCCTGCGCAAATCCTCAAGCTGCACAGAACCCGTTCATCCTCTGAAGCATGACTTCCAACGTGTTGCCCCCCGCCTAGAGAATTTATAACTCTTACAAGGGTCCACCCTCTTGGCCGGCCCTGAAGGTCCTCAGCAGTATGTCTCCCTCCCCGTCCTCCGACCTTCTCTCTCAGCACATCGCCAAATCAGCCCTCACCCCCAGTGTCTCTCCACACCAGCCTCTGCCTTCTCCCCACGACGCCCAGGTCACTCCCCTCCCAGAGCCTCAGCCCCTGCCTTTCCACCCGTCCAAACTCCGCTCCTCCTCTGGAACTAGCTGCAGTCTGTCCTCGTCCGTGGAGACTTCCCCGCCCCTCCCATTCTGTTCTATTCTTTCTCTTCCCCCCCTGAATCCTAAAGTCTTTGTGTGTTGGTCCCTCACTGGCCATCATCGGTTTGGGGACCTCTCTCTCTCGGCTTGCCGATGACCTTGCCAATGACCCTGCTACATGTTTGCACCTTGGTCTCTCAAGGAGCAAGGCAGGATGGTGCCTCACACCCCTCAGCATCCTGCAGGGCCAATGCTGCCCCTGACACCCAGCAGGTGCCCCAGAAGGAGCCCAAAGGTGGAGGGGCGATTCAGTGGCCAAGCGCGTGGTCCTATGTGAGCGCCGCCCAAGTGATCCACAGACGGCTGCGGGGACGAGGGCTCTCACGAGCCACGTCTAGTTTGTCTCACGCCTGTGGTGGAGCAGCTGTACAGACCTTCCGGGCCTGCAAATACAAAACTTTTCAGTCCAAACTTCCTCTGGCAGCAGGATAAAAAGCACAGGAACCAAAAGGAGGAAAGACAGTGTTTTCACGGGGACAGAATCTTGGCTCATTTCACAGGGAAGGGGGCTGCAATTTATTGCAACACACCTACCATGAGCTAACAACGTATCTAATCCCCTCGTGCTAAGTTTTCTTCCCTGTGTTGCAGATGGGGAAACTGAGGCTCGGAGCACTTCAGTGAGATCATGTTTCTAGGAAATAGCAGGATAAAAAAAAGCAACAAAATACTTATATAGAACTTACTCTGTGCTCAGTGCTGCTCTAAGCACCTCTCTCCTTTGATTCTCACAGCAGTGCTCTGAGGTAGGTATTATTGATCCACTTCACAGGGGATGGGACAGAGACCCAGAGAAGCAAATGGCCTGCGGCCACCCAGCTACCGGGTGATGGAGCTGCGATTTGACTCAGGCCGTCTGCGCCAGAGGCCGTGCCCCCAACCACTGCCCTGCGCTACCTCCCACCTGCTCCCATGTTCAGACACAGGACCAAGCTCTCCCCTGCCCAGACCCTTCCCATTTTAGCTGCTTCCAGGAGACCTTTCCCCCAGCTGATTTCCACCCAGAAAACCCATACAGAGATGTACCAGTCTCTGGACACTGGCAGGCATCAGGCACTGGGCTAAACCCAGTGGCAATGGACTCTCCCAAGATCAAGTCCACGGAGCGCTTGGCAGCACAACTAATCCTGCCTGCTCCCCTCAGAGATGGGTGCCCTAAAGCCAGCCAGCAGGCGTTCCTGTCCTCTGGGGAGGAAAGCCATTGGGGGTGACTAAGCCCTGAGTAAACTGTTCCCAGCCTCACTCCTCCAGGCCGGGTGGGGCCAGCACTGTTTCGGGACAAAACTCAGACACATCCCTCAGCCCCGACCTTTGCACAGTTACCTCTCTGGGGAGCACTCCGCCAGCACCGCTGCTGCCGCTCACAGCGATCTGCGGCTCGTGGGCTTCCAGCGCACAGGGGGATCTCCGGTGCTGCCCACCTGCCCTGCGGTGCCTTCGGCAGCCTCTGGCCCGGCTTCCCTGCCACAGCACCAGGAGCCAGGTACACTTTCCTGATTAAGCTTCAAACAGCGGCGACACACCCAGAAGGGGAGGGAGGAGGGCGGTGGGGGTGGGGGGCTCCTCTGATCTGGGATCCACTCCCAAGGAGGAGAGAGGGCCACTCTTGGCCTCCTGCGATTGGCTGCCCTGAGTCCAAGCGAGAGAAATGCAGCTCCAGCTGGAGCCAAGGGCGAGCGGAGATGCTGTCCTCTCCGGGTGCCGCCGAGCTGAGGGCCAAGGGGGGTTACAGCACACCTGGCCCGGGCTGGCCGGGAGCCTCCGAGAGCCTCTAAAATGGAAATCGGTGCTGCAGGAGGGACTTGAATTAGAGCTTAGGAAATGCCTCCCGAATGTGCAGGGCACAAAGCCCAGGAAGGCACAGGGAGTCTCTTCTCGTGGGGGCAGTCCTTACGCTTAGGGGAACACAACCCTCTCTCTGGAGTGGCTTTCTGACCCGTTTGGGTGATGGGAGCTGTTGTGATCACTGGGCACTCCTGGGGATGAATGGGGGACTAAGAGGGGTGCAGTGGCCCTCCAGGGACACGGTTCCAGGGCTGGGCAGGGCGCTTACTCGCACTGCCGGGCTGGGGGCTGCCGTGTGCCTGCTGGGGACTAGCAGAGGGCTAGTCCACAAAACTGCCTAGTGCCAGAGCTGGAAGGGGCCCCTGGAGGCCACCCAGGCCACAGAAACTGGCACCCAGAGATGGCAGGGCTTACCCGAGACACACAGTCAGCTGGTTTAGCCTTCTGCAAAGCAAGAGCCCAGCTCTGGCAAAGCTTACTGACTTAGACAAGGTAGAAGCGAGGAGACCTGTGTTCTAGCCTCTGCCTCCTCACCCTCACCTCTGCGGTGAATCCCACACTGTTCCCTTGCACAAAGTGACTGAGGATCCACGGACCCCTCTCAGCAGCTGGGGAAGACACTCCTTTCCCTCACGTGGTTACAAACTACACCGCGGAGCACTTACTTCTTGCCAGGCTCTGTTCCGCTCGCTCACACATGCCCCCTTCCAACACACTAGGACATAAGCCACTATTCCCACTGCTCGGTCAAAGAAACCAAGACAGATTAATTTGCCCAAGTTCACAGGGCTCGGAAGAGCCGGAGTGGGGACTGCGACCTGGGTGGCCTGGCTCCCGTGTCTATGCCCCTGACCACTGCGCTACAGTGTCCTCTGGTGGGGGCCAGGTCCAGGGTCTCTGGGCATGGGTCCCCTCGGTGCCTGCTCTGAGCTCCCTTGGCCCCACTGCACCAGCACAAGCTGGGGAAGACCCTCCTCCCTCGCTACTCAGTCACCCCCACCGACCCCATCGAGGTCGTTTACAGACGTCAGGTCTGAAGGTGCTTGAGAGGGACCACTTCAGGGGTCCCCAAACCAGCATCATCAGCACCCGGCTTCTTCCAAATCTCTGCCATTGGTACTGTTTTGCTATTTTCTTCATATGCACTCGCTTCCCCCCCTTCTCACTTGTCCTTTGTACCAATTTCCTCGAAATCACGAAGCTAATGTGCTGATGGCGTTTTTCCCCCTAATGCTCATTAAAATTATTACATAACTACTAAAATGAAAAGTATTCTTCGGGGCACCCCTGCAATCGCCCTGCTCACATGAGCCGCCCTTCGGGCGACAATGGGCTGGGTGTCCTCTCGCCATCCGGAGGCGCTCAGGCTCTGACAGGAGGCCTGCGGTTGGAGGTGACCCGGCAAGTAGTGGCGAGCCAGGGCGGGACCAGACCCCCAGCCTGGAGCCTTGCCCTCCGTGTCCGCCCTGATGCAGTCATCACGGAGCCGGGGGCTCTCAGGGTCAGCCTGCCTCTGGCCTTGACTCAGTGCCTAGGGAGCAGAGAGGTCACTGGCCAAGGGAGCCACCAAATCATCACCCCCAGGGAGTTCTGAGCAGAACTTCACGAGTGGGGTTTAGCTGAGGGGTCAGGGTTTCCTGGAGCCCTAGGGGCCCCCATCACACTAAGTAGGAGTTCCCTGTTGAATCTATAGAAACTTGACCTGATGGGTAGGTTACGCTGTGCTAGTAATGACAGCGAAGTAAGAGTAGCCAATGCCGGGTGCTTATTTACGTGTGAGGATCGCTCTAAGTGTTTTATACACATTAACAAGCCATTCCTCACAATAACCCAAGGAAGGAGGTAATTACCCACATCTCACAGTGAGGAAACAAAGGCACGCAAGACTTTCAAATGTGCTCAAAGCCGCCTCGCCAGCAGGTGGCAGAGTTAGCGTCTGCACCCAGGCTCCTGGCTCAGAGTTCCTGAGTTCAACCGCCCCACTGGCTTTACTATGTGGAGGCCAGAGCTTAGGGGGAGAGTTGGGTCCAGCCCCTCATAGTGGTGGCCATCTCCCGGGGAGCGCTTACCGCGGGCTAGGCCCGGGGCCGAGGTGTCACTGCAGATGACAGGACCAGCTCAGAAGGGTGAGGGGCCGGCCACAGCAGCCAGCTCTGTTCCAGCTTCTAGGCCAGCCCTCCGACCACCCCACCTGCTGACTCCCCGGAGCCCATCTGAGTCACCTGCGCCTCGAAAGCCAAGGCTCAGGAAGAGGTAGCGAAGCAAAGGTCTAGGCAGCCCCGTTCAAGCCCTTCGACCACTTCAAGCTCTGCTTCCACCTCAGCCCCCCAGGGTGGGGCCGATGGTGGGAGCGTCTGCCAGTGCCCCCCGCCCAAGACGCAGGGCCTCGCAGGGGGCTCAGGACCAGCTGTGTCCCTGGCACCTGTGGCCCGCGCCCCCCGGGTGAGCCCGTCTGTGGAGGGCCCAGCAATTGCTCCTGACCAATGGCCCCACCCGGCAATTCTGCCAGTTTGTGCTGGGGCTAAAGGCCGAGGGACAGGCAGATCTTGGCCTCAAGCCTTAGGAGACGGGGGGAGCCCTTTATGGTTCTGAGGGAGGGAAGCGGCATGATCCTGAGAGAAATGAGGACGGTGTGAACTGGGGAGCGGTAGTAGGGGCAGAGGAAGGGGACAGATTCCTGAACTACAGTTGACCCTTGTGCAATGTGGGGGTTACCAGCGCTGACCCCCTGCATGGTTGAAAATCTGCATATAACTTTCGACTCCCCCCAAACTTAGCTACTAATAGCCTACTGTTGATTGGAAGCCTTACTGATAACACAAACAGTCGATTAATGGATTTGTTATGTTATATGTACTATATACTATATTTTTACTGTAAAGCTAGAGAAAGTATTAAGAAAATCATAAGGAAAATACATTTACAGTATTGTGCTATAAAAAATTCACACAGAGGTGGACCCAAGCAGTTCAAACTGTTGGTCAAGAGGCAGCCATACTTGAAGGTCAAGTTGGTGGGGCTTTGTGAATGATTGGGCGTTGAGCACCACAGAAAAAGGGAAGAATCAAGAATTGAATGACCTCCAGGTTTCTGGCTTGAACAAGTTGGTGGGTGGGGCTACAACTGATTCAGATAATGAATATAAAAGCCCATTAAAGATGAGCTTAATCTTGGACATGCGCATTTTGACAGGCCTGAGGCACCCCGTGGGAGGGTCCAGCCAGAGAGTCAGGTAGATGAGCCAGGAGCTCAAGTGCCAGGTCTGGGCTAGAGATTCTAGTCAATACCAGAAAATCACAAAGAATAGGCTTTCAGAGAGAGTACCTCGACATTATATATTAGGTTGAGTCATGTAAGCTGGGAATGGAAGCCTGAGAAATAGCCAATATTTAGGGAGAAGCGAAGGGATGGTCAGAAAGGGCAAGGAGGACCAAAGAGGCAAGGTCCCAGAAGCCAAGTGAAGAATTTCATGAAGGAAGAAGGACCATGGTATCAAATGTAGCAGAGGGGGTCAGAAAGACAAGAACCAAGGTCATCCTCTGGGTCTGACAACTAGTCATCAATGACCTGGCCTCCAGAGGGCTCCGGGTGAAGGACCGAAAGGGAAGGTGGAGGGCGTGGAGACAGGTAGTAGACCCCACAGCAGTCAGAGGTAGGTGTGGAGCCCATGGAAGTTCCTTTGTAGAGCAGGAGACTCGAACCTGTTAATAGGCTGCGAAGGACCAGGAAACAGGGTGAGGTTGAAGAGATGAGAGAGGCCCCAGGAAGAAGGGGATGGGTGCGTTGGCTTTGAACAGGAGGGGCATACTATCCCCAAGACCATAGCAAAGGAGGCCAACAGAAGTATGAAGAAAAACTTGCAGAGGGGAGTGAGCAAGTTGAGAGATCACACCTACTGGTCTTGATTTTCTTGAAGTAGCAAGGTAAGATCTTCTGGGGGACGGAGGAGGGGAAATACAGGAAGGTGGCCTAGCGACCTCCAGAAAGAGTGAGCCATGAGAAAGGACTCACGCCCAAGGACTAATGCTGCCCCTCCAAAGGCAGGGAGGAGGTGGGGTGTGGAAACTACAGACTTCTAGTCTCTCAAAAGCAGAGCAGAGATGCCCAGGGAGGAGCAGTCAGGCTGGGTTGTGGATCCATGACTGGGGTTTTGCTGGTGGATGAGCATGGTGGGTGCAAGGAAACAAGAGTACAGGGGAGATGGAGTGGGTCTGAGGGAGGGATGGAGGAGAATCCACCAGGAAGCGTGTCGGCCTCTCCCCGTCCGTCCCCTGCATGTCACTTCCCTTTGAGCCATACGAGGATGGGTGCTAGCCTCAAAGCATGGCAACCAATTCTAAGGCTCTAGTCCCCAGGACCAAAGCCGCCCAGCGTCTCCCGGGTAGGTCCGATCCATTACAGAACAGCATGTCTGGCTGCTTCGATGGAGACAGAGGATTTCCTAGCGCAACACTAACGTTCATGTCGCACCACATGTGACAGGATAGGGTGTCACTTCTGATCTTTTCTGTCACCAGCGGCAGGGATCCTAACCTCCGTTCCAGATGACCAGCAAAGCAGTAAACTCTCCTCCCGTGGGGCTCCCTGTTGTTCCATCATCCATAGAAAGAGGCGGCACACTCTGCACTAGTTGTCTAAAAATCAATTGTGTGTGTGTGAGGTGAAGCATATTTAGGTATTTGGCTACCAGGAATTCTATGGAAAGTGGACAGTCATTCTAATTTTTTATATTAATTTATCTTCAAATATTTGGCTTATTCATGGTGACAGCTGCTTGCTTCCTATCAAATCCTTAAAACCACCAAGGACTGGCTGGATCAGCTGCAGGACTGAACCAAAACTCAGACACACACAGGACCCGGGGTCTCCCCGGCGGTGTGGTTTAGCGGAGACCCGGCAGCGTTAGACACCCACTTCTGGACTGCTTATTTTCCGCAAGTTAACACACTCGTCAGCCCACTTTCGAAAAGACCCAATTTCGTCTGCCACTTGAAGTGCGTGCTGCCCCTCTCTGCAAGCATCACAGCGCCCCCCATTGGGCTTCTGGAGCAGCGAGTGGCCCCAGCGGGCGCTGAGTCTTCGCCAGGCACACCAGGAGGGTGGAAACGTAACCAGCGCTGGCTCCTCGGCCTGGCCTCCCATCCGAGGCACAGGGGGCCCCTGGAACCCCACCACAAACCTTCATGCTCGCTCAGCCTATCTGCTCAGGATCCCACAATCGTTCTGGCCCCTTCTCTGCCATGTCTCTTGCTTGCTTCCAAGGCCCACTCCCAAGTCTCCGCTCTTCCCGGAAGCCCCATCTGCATGTCACCCCCTCCCATCCCCTTTAGTACTTGTACTGGACATGGATCTTGGGCAAATCTTGGCAAACTAAAATCCCCACCTCACGTTGTTCCCCCGGTCCCCACCTCTCACCAAGAGCCCAACACGGGGCTCCACACACACAGCTTCTCGATACCTGTTCACTCGCACGACCCGAGGGCAGAAACTTCAGGTAGACCCACCTGGTCCCTCGGTGCACGGTTTCTGCCAGCGTCTTGGACGCAGCCCGCGCTGTACCTGCCAGAGGGGACGGAGGGGACGGAGGGGACGGAGGGGACGGAGGGGACAGAGGGCCCCCTGATGGTGCGCACACTCGCTGCTCCCAGGCAGTTCTGTTTTCCGGGTTGCCCCACCCTTCTGAAGAGCCGTGGGTTTCCTTAGGGAAAATGTATGGATTTTGCAGGGAGCACTTTTCAATGTATCTGTAAGACAGTGACAGCAGGCACTGTTCAGAGTTTAAGGGGGAATCTCCCACAAAGATGAAACACAAATCAGATCTCAGGGTAATTCCCCAGGGCCAACGGCAAGAGCTTGTGAGGAGCCGGTCCCCAGCTGTCAAGCGAGCAGGAATCCCAGCGAGCCCCGCACCTCTGCCGGACCCCGCCGTGAGCCCTACCGCAGCCCCCGGAACTGTCTAGGCTCTGCTCCTCTGCCCCGACCTAGTAAGGACCACGTTCTCTGTCCCCTCTCCGGGACACAGCGTTTATCAGATCGCTTGCGAAACACTCCCAGCTCTCTAGATCTCTTGAAATCCAGAAAGTGAGAGAAATCAATTTAATGATGGCTTCCTTGGTTTACAGACAACGGAAGGACAGACGTTTCTCTCCATGCACTGGTACAATGAAATTCAGAGACGAGCGGCAGTCCCAGGAAGGGGGCTGTGGTGTTCAGAGCCACTGCTCAGCCACCTGGTCGCGTGGTCCCACCGTCTGGCTCAGCAACCGCAGACCTGGGGAGGTGGGCGCCGGCCCGGCCTCCTGAGCGGGGAGTGAGGGGCCGTGCGTTGGTGGAAGAGTGTGTGGGGGGATGGGGACAAGTGTCTGGGTGTGCCCCAAAGACAGTGCAGCTCAGTGGCGTCAGCTGTCCATTCAGAGCTGTCCTGAGGGCTGCAGCCAGGCTCAGCTGGGGCTGAGGCGTCGGGGTCGGGAAGAAGGTGCCAGAAGAACC
>CM052893.1:34092007-34153700 GCA_028534135.1 Potos flavus
AGGTGGCACCGAGGGGTGGGGAAGGGGCCACTGGCTCCATCCAGCCCCGGGAGCTGGCAGCCGTGGCCTCTGGTCCTTGACCCAACCTCACCGGCCCACCTAGCTGAGCATCTTGTGCCGATCGAAGACTGTCTTGCGCTGCTCCTGCACCTGCAGCTTCCACCGCTGCTGAGCGCCCTCCACGCGCTCCAGGACAGTGTTTGCGCGAGGGCCCCCCAGGGAGGCAGT
Organism: Potos flavus; assembly: GCA_028534135.1. NCBI lineage: Eukaryota > Metazoa > Chordata > Mammalia > Carnivora > Procyonidae > Potos > Potos flavus. The sequence goes on from CM052893.1 coordinate 34,092,236, forward strand.
GGCTGCCACAGGGCGAGCATCCTGCAGGGGGAAGAAAAAGGACGGAAGTTTCAGCACTGTGAGCCAGGGCAGGTCTCGGAAACCTGACACGGAAAAAATGCCCTTAGAGCAATCCCAGAGGCTGAGCCCCCGCAGACTGGGAGACTGGACCTCCTCACTGGCTGGGGGCTGCTGGAGAGCCTCGTCCAGCACACCAGGCCAGTGGCAGGCTCGGCATCTGGAGAACACGCAGGGCGGGCCCTGGGAATCGGGGGCGCTCTGGGAGGAGTATAATCTGGGGCCCTGGTTACCACACAGCTGTAGTTCAAGTTGGGTCCCCAGCTGCACCCCACAGGCCGATTTCTGACCCTCAGGAGGAATACTGAGTGTTGGCCTCAGGACCTCACTGGGTCACCACGGAAGCCTGATGCCCTTTGTGGCTCCAGGAAATGCACCGGTGTGCCCCAGCACGGGTGGCAGGCTGCAGAACTCCCCCGTCCTGCCAGCCACGGCCCAGGGACAGCCGGGAGGCCCCGGGGCTCGGGCCCTGCTGCCCTGGGCAGGGGGCACATGCGTGCCAGCGGGGAAGAAGGGCCCACCGAGGAATCTGCACGGGACCTGCTCTACCAAGGGCTGGGACACCCAGCTGACTGCCCCTGGGAAAGAAGAAATGTCACTCACTCAGGGAGTCAGGCAGGGATGGATGGAAGTCAACCCCAGCACTCCCATTCCAGAGCCTGCCCGGGCCCCTCTCCTCTGACAGGTTAGGGTGGCTCAGCTCCTTCTGTGTGCCCCGCTGGGCCCCTCCCCCTCTGCTCTCGGAACCGCTCCCGTTGTCAAAGGCTGCAGCTCCCCTAATTACCACCTCCCTGCCTCTGAAGCTCCGGAGCCCGTGCATTTCCTGCAGGACCCCAACCTGATCTTTGGGGGGAATTAGAGCCGAAGGCCAGGTCCACACCCCCGTGGGGATTTCCTCCCTCACTCTCCCTGCCTCTCATCTCCTGCCACACATCTCTTAAGGGATTAGCACACCTCTCTAAGCCCAGAGCCGCCCAGTAAATGCAACTCTGCTTCTGATGCCCCGCGCTGGCACGGCTTCTGTCGCCTCGCAGCTGCCAGGCTGGGGAGAAGGGGGGGGTAGGCAGAGGTAGGGAAGGCAGAGAGAGCTGGCACTTGCAGAAAGATGGCCAGCTAGGGGTGAGGCTGGGAGGTAGTTCACTGTCGCCGTAGAGTTCTGAGTCACTGTCTCGTGAGGGACACTGCCGACCCGGGGGCCGGGTCCAGGACCAGGAGGAAGGCTTCCTGGGCCCCGCAGAGCTGAGGAGCCCAGCGACAAGGAGCACGCAGGTGCCCACGGCATCAGGCAGGGGCCGCACTGAGCCCAGAGTCAGGACTCCTGGGTTCTAGGCCTGGGCCCCGGGGGCCAACTTCTCCCGGCCTCAGATCCCACCCTGCCCCAGCTCCCCTGGGGGCCCATCTCAGAGGGACAGCCTTAGCCACCTGGCAGCTTTGGGTCCCTGGACAAGTGACTGTTTCTCCAAGCTTCAATTTAATAAAGCCGGTCTTTCCGGATTTTTCTGACTGTACTGTCCACAGGCATGACATGCACCTGACGACCCGTGGGTGTGCACAAACGTATGCACACACGATAGAAAAGTTTCATAAGACACTTAGTATGAAGCATTCTCATAGTCTCTGCTCTGCTCTCCTTCATTTTTTAAAAAATCCTGGTTATGACTCACAACTGATCTCATGACCTAATGGCTTGGGACCAGTACTTTGAAAAACACGGGCTAGGACGAGGAGAAGGGTACGGCGAGATGAAATAAAGCCATACATCTGACGTTCTCAGCACGCTGGCCGTCACGGGGCAGGAGCTCAAGACATGGGTTTGTTTTCTTCCTCCCTGGCACTTCAGCTCAGGGGCTAAGAACGCTGTGGAATCCAACAAACCCGGCTCTGAATCTTGGCTCTCACGGCTCCCGGAACAGGACCCTGAGCGAGCTAGCTCATTCTCGGAAGCGGTTTCCCTGTCGGCGGGATGCGGACGGCCAGGGCTGCCTCTTCGGGAGGCCGTGCAAGTAGAGCGTCTGGCGGAGCCCGGCGGCAGCAGCTCACGCCCGGTTCACAGCAGCAGCTCCCCCTGCCACACCAGCTCTGGGGTCTCCGAGGCGGGAGGAAGGGGAGGACGCTGGCAGACCGCTGCCTGAGGGAGCTGCGTTTGAAGAAGGGCCACGGCCCCGCACCCCTTGTCGATCCCGCCCCTTCCTGGTTCAGCTGCACCAGCTGGATGCTACGGGGGGCCAAGGACAAGCCTCTGGGTGGCCGGGGAGGGGAGGTGGGCACTGCAGCCCCATTGAGGAAGCTGTTGGGCCCAACGGGACCTGGCTGTCCTGGCCTCGGGGGCCCGAGGGGCTTCTCTCTCTTCCTATGTCTCATCCTGTCCCTTCCGGGTCCCACGAGCATTGCCGGGGTGTGAGCCCCGGAGGCAGGCTGGGAGGGATGGGCCAGCTCCAGCCCAGCTCCTCCTTGTCAGCTCTGCAGCTCGAGAGACCGTCTCAAGGAGGGGAAGGCAGAGGAAGCCAAGAGCAGAGCATTAGGGAACATGCTGAAATTCACCGCATGACCACAGTATCATTTGTTTCCCCTTCATGTAAAGTCTTAACAAACAGCTCCTAAGTGGGGGAAAGCTGCTGCTGAGAGGCTCTGTGTTTCCATTCCTAATAGTCTGATTAAAAGGTATTAAAGTTTCCACGACTGTTTTAGAGACGGCCCAGAGTGGGGCCCCATCCATGCCTGCTCTGCTGCAGAATGGCAGCTGGAGGCCGGGGAGAAATCACTCCATGTCAAGCCCCTTCCCTCTGAGGCGGGGGCTCCGGGCAACTCAGGGCGGCGGGAGGGCCGCTAGGAGGGGAGGACGGCACCTGGGTCCTGACGGGGTGACAGGGGGTGCCGGGGGGACCCGAGTAGCATGGCGATGACAAGTGTCACTGCGTGCCAGGGGCTCTGTTACGTACTTGACATGGATTACGCCCAGGCTAGCGGGGGACTGGGTAGCATCACTCCCGTCTACAGATGAGGAAGCTGAGGCCACAGGAGAGGAGTCCCCTCGCTGCCCCAGGTCACACGACCCTGTGGCAGCTGAGTAGGGGCTGGAACCCGTGTCTGTGTTCTCTCGCCCCAGCACTCTGCCGGCTGCTTCTCTGGCTGGTGACTCCTAAGAGGGAGCCAACACGGAAAAACAAAGAAGCAAGCCAGTATCTTTCCACGAGGTCAGAGTAACCACAAAGCACAGGTAAAGGCACTAGGAATCGGGGACCTCAGGCCAGGCCCTCCTCTCTGGGCCTGAGAGGCCCCAAATCCTGGTGTGCACAGGCCAGAGCTGACGACCACCATCAACACGGCCCAGAGAGCAGGAGCACAGCCTCCGCGTCAGCACCGGGCTGAGGACAAGGGGACAGAGGGAAAGAACCCCCGCTTAGAGCTGTACTCCCCTCACCCTGCCCCCAGTCCCGGGAGTCGGGGCAGGACAGGCAGTGCTGTCACTTACCCGCTCACACAGCTCGGAACGGCCTGGGCGCAAAGCCCTTCCAAAAGGGGACTATATGGCCTCCCTCAGTTTTCCAAGTTTAACCCAAATCCTTCCTGCTGTAGCCAAACCCCACCGCTTCTCTGCTGCAGAGCTCTGCCTGACTCCCCCACGCAAACACCTGCCAGCTGACTCGGCGACCACAGATAGAACCCGCGTGGGCACAGCACCCAGGCCTCTGCGCTGGCTGAAGCACACACCCCCAGCCTTGCCTCCCCGCGGCCCCCAACCCCGCAGCCCCCCTGGTCCCCACGGCGGCCCCTCGCCGCCCGGCCTCTGCTCGTGCTGCCCCAGGTCTCCCCTCCAGGAATCGCCGTGCTGCTGATGCGTCCAGACCCCACAGAATCTGTCATTCTCAAGGTCGAACAAACACCTGTCAAGCGGGCACGCGCATCATCAGTGACGCACGCTTAGAACAACTACAGCCTATTCACACCGGGAAAGGCACACTCAGAGACTACGAGCCACGGCCAGTAACGGAAGAGTCAGACTCGGACCCAGAGCGGTGGTTCCAAAGCCCTGCTCCTGACGACGGGGCTGGGAGCCTCCCGCCGGACGCTCTGGGAATGGCTACTGAATCCCACACTCTTCCGTCCGTCCCCAGAGGAGAGCCGTCCCCATCAGTGTCTCCTTCGGGGTTCTCTGCCAGCCGCCCGGGGCGAGGGCCCTCGGCACACAGTGCTGTCCGACCTTCCCGGGACAGGAGGGGAGGCCGTCCCGGGAGCCCTGAGCCTTCTCATCACCCCGGCTCCGTCAGGGCCCCAGGTGCCAGAATCACCACCATTCTTCGGTTCCCCGCTATCCCTCGCACCCCAGGGGCCTAGAACCGTACCCAGCCCCGGCGGGGTGAGATCTCCGAGGACCCTGCAGAGCTCAGGGGGCCCACGCTGAATAGTAGAGACACCCAGAGCCTCACGGAAACCCTGATTTCTCACTCTTCAAAGAGGGCCAAACCCGTACATCTAAAAAGCTCTGTTTGCCGTTTCTGTCCCCGCAAACATGCTTGCTTCCTCCTTTCAAAGGGTGTCTGAGCCTGGGGATTAAGCCTAATGCTGCCGGAATCCCAGGGGAGGCAGCGCTCAGCAATCAGGGCCCACTGAGGCCCGCCAGCACTTTCAGAGGGAACACGACAGGCTTTCATCTCCCTTCTCCGCGCTGGTGCTGGGGCTGTGGGGGAGGCCTCCCTTCCTCTTCCAGACCTCTCGCCCCAGGGCAGGAGAGCTCTTGGCTACAGGAATTGGAGGAATGGAGCCAAGGGCCCCCACACCTGGGAAGTGGTCCAATCCCCAGATCTCATATCTGATTGGATCCCAGACTCGGGGTAGAGGGTGGGGCAGGGGCACGGGAGCCTGGATAGTTTCCTTCTCAAGGTCGCTGAGTTATATACGGGCCTGGGCAAACTTCCAAAGAACCTGAGAGGTCCCATTCCAACTTTCTTCCTTTTGGAGTGAAAGCTAGATCCCTTACCCCAGGGGAGACCCCATCCTTCTTGCTTCCTTCTTAAGGGAAACACTGTCCAAACCACTAATACCGCAGAGACACAGCTTTAGCCCTGGCTCTGCCGCTGTTTGGCCAGGTGGCCTTGGGACCTGCCCTCCTTGCCCCCCACACCACCCCCCTGCCCCGTGCGCACTGAGAGGTGGGTCAGCAGAATCCCCCTCACCATCCAAGGCTAGGGGTACTGGGTCTCTGCAGATACGAGATCTTTGGCGCTATTGATCCCAGTGTCCCTAGAGCAGCTCAGCTGTCACTCCCCATGCCTTCTCTGACCTGGGTCCCAAGACCCCCTCTGCCAGGAAGCCTTCCGTCCTAGACTAACAGGAAGGGAAGGAGAAGTCCCCAGCTCCTGTCTAATAAAGAGCTTCCCAAAGCACCTCGCTTTCTCCCCGACTGCTGTCTCCTGACGCCTGATCTCGCGCACTGCCTTTATGGTCCCGGCTCATTCACTTGGCTCGGGCTCTGTCTTCGGGCCTCAACCCCCGAGGGCAGACATGAGCTCTGTAAATCTACACAGTGGAGTTGAAGGGACAGCAGGAAGAAGAGAAGCCCCATGCATGGGAGAAAAACGGAGCTGCTAAACCCCCAGGAGGGATGACCTAGGAACGCCTAAGTTGGGGGCACCACACGGAATCATGAGGTGAGGGGATGGAGAGCTGGGCCAAGTGCTAGGGGTGCTGAGTGGGTGAGCAGACCCCACTCACAGCTGCCCCAAGGGGTTCCCTCAACCACCCTCTAGGTACTGGGGAGCTGCACTCTGCCCCGCCCCCCCGCATCTGTGCAGAGATAGCTGCGCCTCAGGTCAGGGCATCAGAGACTGAACACCTATTTCCTTCTAGAACGTCGGGGTAGCAGGTGAGGGGGTATCGTCGCTCCCACCTCTCTCCCCCAGGGCAGGAGGTCTCCCCCACAGTGCGTAGTGTGGACCTGCCAGCTTCGGCTTGAGAGCTGCCTAAGGCGCCCCCACCGCCCCCGCAGGCCCCCAGGATACGTGGCCAGAGAGCACTTCTTCGTAGGACAGTCCTTCCTCGGCCAAAATCTGCACCCAGGGAACGGACACCCTTGGACTGGGGATCTGCTCTCAGGAACTGGATGGCCACATCCACCCCTTCCTCTCCCCTGAGAGTCCCCTCACACAAACGGAGGCAGCTCTGACTTAAGCCTCAGAGTCTCCCAGGGGAGAGGGGCCTGGGCCCAGACCCAGAGACGGCAGGCTGCCCTCCCCTCTGGCACCACATCCAGGACGGCAGGAGACACAACAAGGCCATGCCCGAGAGCCACGCATTCCAGAGCAATCGGAGCACGGGCTCTGTAATCTCGGGCTGCATCTCTCAATTACTCCCCTGGCCAGGGCTGCAATTACCACCTTACCCCTAATCGCTGAGTGTTATTAGCGAAGCTCCTCCCCACCAGAGCTGCTATTACTGTACGTTAATAACCAGGTAGGCACGCAAGGTTTCCTCTTGAACACAGACCACCCAACCTGCCAGTGCCACCGCCCTGCCCCGAGGCCCCAGCTCCAAGGGGCGAGGCTCATCCTCTCTGCTTCCCCTTTGGGAAAACCCATGTCAGCAGGAGACTGGGGGCAAATTGGGAACAGTCCAGCCACACACCCAGGACAAGCGACAGGGCCCTGCGATGGCCAGGCCTCCTCCTTACCCAGCCTCATCCTCGTGCTTGTACCAGCCCGGACCCACAACGCCCAGTGGCTGCACACGGAGATCTGAGCCCTGGACCCTCTCGGTGGGGCACCCACCCTTTCCCATCTCCAACCCTGTGCTTGACATGTTCTAAACTGCGACCCCCTGGTGGCAGTTTAGTTAATGCCTGGTGATTTCCAGTGACCCCAAACACACTTGCTTACGGGGGAGCCCACCCGACCCATTATCAACTGTGTCACCTGCAAGACTCCTTCTAAGATCTTGTTAAATCTCCCTGTCTTTACTCCCAGCTGTGGATCCTTGCACCCCTGGCTTTACTGGGGGTGAGACTGAGCTCTCTCCCACCAACATCGGAAGGCTGCTATCATATATCTCCTCGAGTTTGGTTTGGTTTTTTTCCAAGCTAAACATCTCCCAGTTTCTTCAACTTATTCTCCCAGGACATGGCTGAGATGCGTCACCCTACCAGCCCGTCTGTACGCATGCCGGTTCCATCCCTCAGCCTGGAGACACACAGCATCTTCCAGCAGCGGGGCAGCACTAAGGTTGGAGCTGACAGAGGGCTCTGTGTTTTCCCCAACTGCCCAGAGCCCGCCCTCAGGGCAGCGCGGCAGTGAGACTGGCCCTGCCTCCGGGTGCCTCCGCTCTGAGGCCACCATGGGGGCTGTGTGGTCCCACAAAGGGGCAGCTCCGGGCCCATGGGGTGAGGACGCAGCACACAGCCGGCTCGCCGCACCCCTGCCGGGCCAGCTGCGCATGCACACCGCCTCTCGCTCCCACCAAGGGCCGTTCACCGCCGCTGACCTCTGTCCCACCCAGGGCTTCCTCTGCAGGGCGCCCGCAACCCCTCAGCCTGGGGACAGATGGAGGAGGGTGACAGCGGCTGCTAGCCAGGCCTGGCCCAAGCCCCGCCAACCCTGACCTGAGAGGTCTGCAGGCGGCCTGGAGTCACTGGGTCCCCACCTTCTTTATCTAATGGTGTTGAAACTCCTTAGCCTGACGTTCGAGGCTGATAATAATCTGGCCTAAAGCTACTGGCCGGCTCTGTTGGCCGCTACTCCTGCATGCCTACTTTCGCCTCCAAATGCTCCAAATTCCTCAAGCACCTCAGCACCATCGACCTTACTCCTCACTGGCCCTTAAAATCCGACTTTTCCCTTAAGGCGCCCAGGCTGTGCTCTGCCTTGAGCAGGCGCTCAACAGATGTGCACGGAATCCCTACAGAGCAGACCTGCTTTCTCCACGTCTACCACCGACTCGACGCCAGGCTCTGGGCACCCAGGACACAGTGTGTCTGCATGCGCCCGGCCCCACTCGGTCCGTCTCCCCTTGGCCCCGAAAGGCAGCATGACGGGGACAGAGGGCTCCCCCCACGCATGCAGGGAGGCTGATGCCAGACACGAGCCACACGACAGGGCCACGCCTTGCTTCGTCGGGAAGTGCAGAGGGCGGTTCCCCGCTGCGGAACACTCTGGAGTCTGGGCGGCGAGTAGGACACTGAACAGGAGAAGAGCCAACGGGAGCATGGGCGGCGGGGTGAGGGACACGGATCCCCGCCTAGGCCTCCGCGATGTTACTGTGGTTCTGCCTTGGGGACCGCAGGCTCGGAGCCTAGGACCCCGTGCGTGGGCAGAGGGACTGGCAGGGCCCCGGCACCCAGAAACCCAGTCACCTCATTCTCCTCCTCGTTGTGCAGCTGTTCGGTGTATGCATCCGGCTTCCGAATGAGAGGGTCCACCAGCATCAGGAAGGCCATGTAGAGCAAGAGGGCCCCCACCACTGACAGGTAGATGACAATGATGACCTGCGGGAGAAAGCCAGCTTGCCCTGTGAACCAACACCCCGGGCCAGGATGGCCATGTGCGTTGGGGGACAGTGGCTGTCTCAAGTGCCATGCTGGGGAAGGGCCCGGAGGCTGTGGGCTTGGAGGCAAAGAAAGAAGGGACCAGGGGGGAGGGGGACCCTATTTCACATATTTACCAGCTCTGTCCTAAACTGAGGAGACCCCACAAGAACAGCAGACATAAAAACAGATCGTGAAGGAAGGCATCTGGATCCCGACGCCCCAAGATGCTCCCGGGGGTGGGGACTGCAGAAACGGGGCCCACCTGGCTATCTTTAAGGAAGGGTGGAAAGCAAAAGGACGCAAAGTAAGAGCAGGGAAGAACCGGCTGGGAGAGAGGCCTGAGGCCAAGCCCCAGGGCACGAGGGCTCACTCCCCACGGCCAAGAGCAGAGTGGACAGGTGGGGAGCTCTAGTCCCGAGATGGCACGCCCATGGGCGGAAGGGGACAGGCTGGCAAGAAGGTGTGTCCTGAAGGCTGGAGGCCATATCTCCCCGTCCCATCAGTCACCCTGCATGGAGGTGACAGCCAGTGGCAGAATGGCAAACCTCTTACGTACATGGAGAGCCTCACCAGCTGGAGTAACTTCCGTTTTACAGAAAAGACAGATTCAGTGAGGCTAATTCAATATCTCCCAGTGTGGTGCTCTGGGCACTTAAGACAGGAGTCTCCAAGACACTCAGCAGCCACAGCCCCTACAGCGGCGTCACAAATACTCCTGTTACTAGGACCACAGAAGCACCTTCGCTCGTGTCCAAATGCCTGCTGGGCGGCCAGTACTCACCTGACTGAGAACCATGAGCCTAGTCCCAAGGTTAACAAATGATAGAGGTTTTTAACCTGAACTCAGACTTACGAACTCTGGCTCACATGCTTTTTCTCCTTCCACAACGCCTGGCCATCACTGGCCTCTGATTCCAGCCTGGGCCCCAAAGGCACTGTGATGAGTGATAGAAGGAAGAGAGAAACCTTGGGACTTTCAGGTCAAAGCCCAGCTCAGTCAAAGGTCAAGTTCAACTGGACCAACTTCCTCCCTGACTGGGGCATCAGCGTTCACGCCTCTTTAAACAGGGCGAATGGTCAGACCTCTCGCCTGTACCCCGGGAAGGGCCAGGGGGAATGGAGGCTGAGTCTCTAGTAGGCTGGGGGTGGGGGAGCCTCCTAGGGAGGAGGACTGGAGGGAAACTTTAGGGAGTAGGAAGTGTCTGATGAGGTCCCCGTATCGGGAAGTCCCTTTCTGCCAAACAGGGAGAGGGGACACCTGGCTCGACATTCAGTCTCAGCCATCTGGTCCCCAGAGGGTGGGGGACCTGGAGCATGTTCAGAGCAAGAGAAAGACACTCCAGGAGGCGCTGGCTCAGGCAGGAAGATAAAAGGAGCTGAGTCTGCACAGCTCGATGGGGCGAAGACTGAGAGGTGGGGGAAAGGCAGCTGCTTCCCGTCAGAGAGGCAAGAACACAGGACGCAGGACAGGGAAGGAGCTGCCAGCTCCCCACTCTGGGCAGGACAATAGCAGGAGCATCGCCTCCCTTCCTGAGCCTCAGAAGGAGAAGCCTGAGGGACTAGGCAGTGCCTACTCCTCAATTCCTCTCTCGATGCTATTTCTAGACTCTCCATAGGACCCGCAGAAGCAAGCTGAAAACCTGGCCACGAAGAGCTTGAGTTAGAAATCGGTACTCGGGGCCTGGTTCAGGAGTTAGAACCTGGACTCGGGAGACCCCGGGGGAGGCTCCAGGTAGATGAGCCTCTGCTAGCGTGAGCCGTGGTCCCATGGAGCCCGCCTAGCGGCAGAGGAAAGGACAAGGCCCCTGCCCTCACTTGCTAGGGTGGTGGCCGTGTCTACTGCTTCTCTCCCGAACTCGCCCAACAGCCTGTGAGAACGAGGTTCGGGGCCGAAGCCCCTCCTGCCCCGGTCCCACCACACAGACACCTAGCCCTGGTGCACAGCTCTCGGGGGCTTTTCGGGAGACTGAGGCCACTCTGGAAGCTCAGCTGGACGGGGTGTTCTGGGACGGCAGGCTTACTGCTCTGTTAGCGGCATCTGGCACGTTGCCCAGAACATAAAAGGCACCGAAAAAGGCTTACTGAATGAATGGAAGAAAGAAGAAGGGGGAAATTGGAAAGAACAGGAGGAAAAAAGTGACATGACCAGCCCCCCATATAATGGGAACCACTGGACAGATGTCAGAGGACAGAGCTGGCTCCAAGAAGGCGTGGGAAGCGGGCCTCTGTGTCTGTGACGAGGCCAGCCCAGAAGCCAGACCCACAGCCATTTGGAATGTCCCAGGATACAGGAATAGACCGAGGGTGCCGGGGAGCTAGGGAGCGGGGTGGGCCCCTGCCCTGAGCTACCTTGATGGTGGTGGTGCTGCGCTCCTCGTACTTGCACTCACACAGCAGGCAGTAGGCCTCCACATCATGGCCGGGCACCGGCATGGGCTCTACCACGTGCAGGCAGTTGCTGGAAAGAGACAGACAGGGGCGGTGGGAGCAGGGCCGCCGGCAGCCGGGGAGGGAAGGGGAGAGAAGGGGAGGAGAGCGGAGGCCGAGGTGAAAACCTCCTTCCCAACCCACCAGCCCCTGTCCCCGGCCCACCCGAACCAGCTCTCTAAAGTGTACCTACATGTCGACATCTCCCGCCCTCCGCCACCTTCGTGTCCCATGCTGTGCTCCGCCCCCGCCACGTGGGCTCACCTAGTCCCAAGATTTCCAAGTCAGAGCCAGAGAGGCCTCGATTGGAGTCAGAGACTAGAGTCCCTAGTCAGGACCAGGCCCCAGCACCTTTCCATCCAGCTGGCCGCCAGGCAGCACAGAGGCGGTGCACAGGGGCCACATGCTCCCTGGCCACCCTTCCGGCTCTCCGTCCCAGCTCCCGGGGCTATGTCCCCAACGGCACAGAGCACCCCGACCATCCGCTCCACTGACCAAGTCCAAACCTGACAACCACCTCTGACGCTCCCTTTTCCTCTCACCTATGAATCCACCAAATGCCAGTGATTTTACCTCCTTAAAAGTTTCTAGGACCCACCTTCTCTATTGGCTCCCACTGCCCTGTCTTAACTCAAAGTCTCATCGTTCTGTCCTTGGACCGATGCCCCAGACTCCCCACTGCCCTCGTGCCTCTTATCTGGCCCTGCGCCTGTATTACCTTCTTCACCCAGCAGCTGACCAGTGTTAGCAAAATGAAACTCCCATCACATCACCCCCTGCTTAAAGCCTGAAGCTGGTCAAGGCCTCCACAGGGCCTCCGGGGTGAGGCCAACTGAGCTGCTCCTCCTGGGGTACCCACGGCTCCATCTCACTCCAGGCTGCATCCCTGTCCAGTCCCATCCCCTGCCACTCTTCACCCCACACCCCTTCCTCCAGCTCTGCTGATCTTCTGGACTCTTCTCTGAATGAGCCGTGCTCCTCTCCTTGACACACCTCCTGCCTTCTGCCGGAAATACATGGGTTTGCACCTCCCCTTCTCACGCTCTGCATCCCTACATGTCCTTCAAGATCCAGCCCAAAGATCTGAGCTCTCCCCGTGGCAGCCAGCTGCCCACACTCATCTCTATCACAGCACTGACCACACTGTGCTGTAATCCCACATTTATCTGTACGGTCTCCCTGGGGAGATGCTAAGTTCCCTGAGGACAGAGGCCATCTCCATCTTGCCAGCACCCAGCGCAGGGCTGGCAGAGCAGGGCTCCGGGAACAGGCTCAGTGAACGGGGCGGGGCGTGCCCACTCAGCCCACCTTTACCTAACAGTGCTCCCAACCGAGGTGAGCTAAAGATCACAGGCGCCACATTAGAAAGAGGGAAATGAGCTCAGGAAGGCAAAGTGGCACTGCCACCACGATGAGGTCAGGACCCAAATCCTGATCCTCGGCCCATCTTTCCATGTGATGCTCCATCTCAGTGGGGCCTGTGCCTGTGCTCAGCTTTTTACTTGGGCCTCTTGATTGGTCCCAGCCTTCTTCAGATCAGCGGGTTTCAACAGGTACGGTTCAAGACCACAGTAAGCACATGACCTCGAGAATGCACCTTGATCGTTACCACTGGGGGACGTGAACCACGCTCTCAGAGGTTCGCAGAGGCAAACCAGGCATCACACTGCAATGGACAGCCAGGTCTGGGGCTCTGCGCCTACGTCCTCCTCGCTGGGATGCAGGGGTTGTACCAGATGACCTTTAAGGCCCTTCCAGCTCTGACAGGAATCCTGCAAGAGTCAATGGGGAGAACCTGGAGACAGTTCCATTAAGGGCAGTAGGTGGAAACTGAGGCTGGGCAGGATTCTAGGACCCAGCGACAACACTGGCAACACCCCTGTAGTTGGCGGGGGGGTGGGGGGGGGGCGCTTGACCTGTGGTCACCAGGTCGAATGTACAGCAGGGTGACTACAGTTAACAACACCAAGTAATAGGTCTTTCAGGTCTCTGCAAACAACCAGGCTTGTTCTGAGCTTTCCCAGGGTCCTTCTAGACTCAGGCTGGGTTGCTGGCAGAGGCATCAAAGATGTGTGATGTGAAGATCAGGTGTGGAAATAAAAATGAGGTGTCCTCTAAAAGCCTCTCTTCCCCTTAAAAATCCAGTACATAGCAAACGTGATTTCCTCGAAACCCCTGATGATTCCAGTTCCACCTCTGGGTAACAACTTCAACACATCCCTCCCTGCTGCGTGAGTGGGTCTTCTAACTAACTAGCTAACTAGCTGCACCATCTCCAGACCCTGCACGCTGCCCCTCTGGGAGGAGCTGATGGACAAGGCCAGGTTCATGCACAGCACTGCTCATCACTGCTGGGACCTTTTCTTCTCCAGGAAGTCCCTATGAGCCTTCTGAGGACCAGATGCCTCCCTTTCTGAGCCACACAGGGTCCTGGTTTGGAAGGCCGCTCCAATGCCGCAGTGGGATGTGTGCACTCCCCGCCGAGGGCAAGCAAGGTGGGGGGGCAGGGGCAGCTGGGAGGAGAGAACCCAGGTTCTTCAAACTGGAATCTTGTTACGGGAACAGGCCATGAAGGGGTTAGGGGAACAGTAAATGGGAAGCTGAAATCTTTCTGCTATCTCTGGCCTCTTGAGAGTCGGTAAAACCCTAAACATGATCTTGCTCTCTAAGGATTTCATTTACCTTCCTGGGGATTGGTGGTACCAAAATACTTCAAGGACTGGTCAGAGGACATTAAGGGAGAGGTCTACAGAGAAAGATAAACTGGGTTGAATTCTCTGCTCCACCACGTATTCTGTGGTTGTAGGTAATTTACTTATCCCCCCTGGGTCCTCGTTCCCTCCTTTATAAATGGAGGCTGAACTCATCAGTGCCTCTCAGACTGTGCTCCCTTGGACACCCCAGGAACCACTGGGCAAGAAGGCAGTGGAGGGAGGGGCTGAGGGACCGGTCCCTCTCGGCACCAGGTCTGATTTTGTTTCACAAGTTATGTTTCCAACACAGATTGTCTCTAGAAAGGTTCTATCTCTAGAAGTCGGAAAGACACTGAACTAACCTACTTGGTTCCTCTCCACTCTGGGATGCCTCTGCCACATAACTCCTCGGCAGACCCACCAACAGAGCATCACTGTTAGGGTTGTAGACCACACCTCCTACAGGCGTGATTATGAACTCCCAGCAGTAGCCGGCAGAACATCAGCAACGCACAAACATAAACACAGTGACCTGTGAGGCCCGCAGCTCAGACAGTTCTGGCTTCGTTCCCCACAACAAAGGGCGCGAGTATTCCCCCAGCCGTGGACCCAGGTGACAGCAGAGCTGCGACAGTGGCAGAAACCTGAAGACTAGTCTCTTCTGGCCCTAGCCAGGCGGCTGGAAGACCACAGGTCAAGCCCCACCCACCCCTACAGGGGTGTCGCCAATGTTGTCGCTGGGTCCTAGAATCCTGTCCAGCCTCAGTTTACACCTACTACCCTTAATGGAACTGTCTCCAAGTTCTCAATTTAAGATTGTTCTTTGGGTGATCCCCTAATTCCGACTTGTAAGGAGAAGAGAAACTCTCATCTGAGATGTCCAGACAGGACTCCTTCCTCTTGGGCATCCAAGCCTGGGTCTGCAGGCCATACTATCCCCCCGGGCCAGAGACAGGGGTACTAAAATCTGCTGTTGCCTCTGGGAGGCAGCCTTACTATCCGCTGTGGGGCTCAGACAGTCTATCAATTTATTTACTCATGTTATCTGAGCTATAACTGTAAGATACAAGGAGGTCACAGGGGCACCTCCCAAGACTTCACGTCTTGGGGCTTTGTGAATCCATCAGGACGGGCGAAACCAGAGGGAAACGGTCTCTGCTGTGTGAGGAGCTCCAGTTTTCTGGGGCTGGGCTGTAAGTCTTACGATGATTATCTATGTGACCTCTAACAAGGCCTGATAATATCTATTAACTTTAGCTAACATTTATACAGCACTTACCACATGCCAGACATTGTCCTAAGTGCTCTACTGACACGGGCATGTACAAGCACACACACACACACACTCTCTCTCTCTCACTACTCAGAATACACCATCCATCTTACACACAAGGAAACTGAGGTACACTGGACATGAAGAAGTCACTTGTCACACGATGAACAAGGGGCCAACCTGGATTTGAAGCCACGCAGGCTGGATCCCAAGTCTGCACATCTAGCTAGTCCGCCTCTCGGAAAATCACTGACTATCTCAGAACTGGAGAAGTTCCAATTTCCCACAGGCTACTCTGAACCAACCGCATCGTAACCACCTAAGGAACTTTAAGAAAACATTACTCCTGCTCCCCGATTATTTCCTGAATCCAAATCATAGGGGGAGGAGATCGGATGTACAGCAGGGTGACTATAGTTAACAACAGTGTATTATATACTTGAAAGTGAAGAGAGCAGATCTTAAATGTTCTACACACACACACACGGTAATTATAGGAGGTGACGGAGGTATTCAATAACCTTAACATTTCACAATACGTATGCGCATCAGACCATCAGGTTGTACACCTTAAACTTACACACAGTGCTATGTCTAATGGATCTCAATAAACCTGAGAAGAAAGAAAACAACAAAACCCCAAATCTTGGGGGCAGGTGGTGCTGGGAAACTGTATTTTCTCAAAGCCCACCTGATACTAACACACAACCACGCAGGGGCCCTGACCTGACACCCCCTCCCTGTGATTCGAATCCCTTCCACAGAGCCCTTAGCAAAGAATCACCCCATCTTGCTCAGATCCCTCCAAGGATGGGGCTTCCCAGCTCTTAAAATAGCCTGGGTTAGAAACGCTTCCTCGCCTCGCACTTACATCTGTTTCCCTGAAGCTACCCTTGACGCTGTTTCTACTGGCTCCAATTCTACACCAAAAAACCACACTAAACAACTGACGCCCACTCCCATGTGCCCCACTTCCCAGAGCATGCCAGCCCTGCTCCTGGTCTTTGTCAGCCACCAGATGTCCCGAAGCCCTCTCCTCTTCGAGCCTGCCACTCCTTCTAGGATATGGTGCTGAAGCTTCCCTTCGCCAAGCTGGTCTCCCTTCTCTGAATGAATCTGTGCTTCTTTTTCTCCTTTTTAAAGGGAAGCATCCAGAAAGAATGCAGGACTCCAGGAATATAACTGAAATTTCCTCTTTGAGTTTTAGTCTCTGCAATTATAAAAAGGGAACACTACCTATCCCATCCACCTGACAAGGTGTTAATGAGACTGGTACAGAATAACACACATAACAGAACTTTGCAAAAGTACACAAGAGGTCCCATCGTCTGTGGGCATACTATTTACCTCGCCCAATTTCTCTGTTACCATTTTGCATTATTAATAAACACCCAAATCAAAGCAAAATAACAAAATCCACTTCTCTGACCAGGAACCCCTCGGCTAGAATTCAAAACACCTGGGTCCTAATCCCAACTGGCTGCGCGACCATGGACAAAACAGTCCTTTGTAGGCTCTAGTGGGAATGAAGAAGCAAGCTTATCCTCCAGGGATCCAAGAACCCCAGTAAACACTTGTAACTTCAACTAGTTGTAGCGGCCACGAGCTAGCCTGTATGGCGCCTTACCAGTCCTTCTGTGACACATTCTGGTTGTAAATGTGCCCACTGATGTTTCTATATGGTGGACAGATGCATTTGCAACGGATATCTTCAGAGCTCTGGAAGAGAAAGTGAATGGTAGGCAGGTAGGCAGGGTCCCTGGCTTCAGGTTCTAGCAAGACTTTCAACTTTGAGTTCCCTGTTCCATATGTGAATGCTCTTGACCTTTCCCATCCCCAAGTTCAGCAAGGAAGGACTTCTGCAAAGAGGATGCTAATATCACAGGACCCTCAAGGCAGAAACTGTCCAGGTGGCAAATGTGACTCACAGAAAGCTGCCTAGGGATGCTATTCCCCGGTAGGGTGCTTGGGAGCAGGAGGTGTATGTGGCAAGCAAAGTGACAGTCCTCTACACCGGGCCCCACACCTGCTGTGTGCATCTTGGTCCAGCAAAGGTGAGCCCCTTCCCAACCCCCATCCCATCTCCAACTACGTAGGTTAGGCCTGGGGGAAGGTAAAGGACAAGAAAGAGTACACAAAAAGTGGATCATTTCCATGGGAATACCCAAGCAACCCCTTAGAAAGTTCTTCCTCTCTGAAATGGGTTAAGAAACAACACCACAAATATTTTCATTCCAATCTGGAATTCCCCAGAGGGGCTGGAAACAAACCCTCAGATTCAATCTTACGTAAAGCCTTGGTGACCTTCATAATTTTAAATTCCACAGAACTACCCAAGCCCAGTTCTGGGTCATTTACCCCTAAAGAACAGAAATTTCTCAGGAGCCTCGGCGCTTAGGTTGATCATCTTCCCTGTAACAGAAACTTCCAGCTGTGTAGGACTTCACACTTAAGGAGCATTTCCACAAACTATATTACTTGATTCTCCTTAAGTAGAGCAGTATACATTATAACCACCGGGATTTTATCCAGGAGCAAAGGAAAGTATGGGAAGCTCAGATAATTCTTCCAAATACAAACTCCCTCGCTGGAATCCCACCCAGGTTTCGTCTGATCCAGAACCCCTGCTCTGGGCTCCGCCCCTCTCCCCTCATTCCACCCTTACAGAGGCCTGCAGTCTGGCGCCCGGCCCGAAACTATGGTCCACTGATGAGTGAGGGGCAGGGCTGGAGCAGCAGCCCCCTCTGGGGGGGGGGAGGAGAACGCTGTCCTCAGGCAGGGTGGTCCCGCACGAAGTGCTGCTGGCTCACCTCCCTCACCTTGTTGGCTTGAGCTGGGGGCAACAGCAAGCACCCGACCACGGCCACCAAACATAGGAGCTTCATGCTGCTTAGGCTTGGGAGGCCAGCCAGACCGAACACCTGCATAAGAGACAGGAAGTCGGGAAGGGGAAGGTGGCCACACCGTACTCTCGGCCCTTGAGCCCTCCCGCCGGGACGTAGGAAGGGGGTGAGGGGCTGGGTTCAGCATTCCAGGGCCTCCTAAAACCCTGTGGCCAAATACTGCCTTCCCTCTCCAAGTCTCTGGCTCTCCATCGTCCACCTGGAGTGCCCCGGAAGAGGGGGCCTCCCGAGGACACCGCCGCTGGCGGCCTCGAGTTCCTAGGACCAGGCCCCGCTCCGACCCTCGCGGCGCGTTCCAACGCCCTCCGCCATCTCCGCCTCCGCCCGCCCGCCCAGCAGCTCCTCCCAACTCAAGGCCCGATGAAAACTTTCGGGGTACAGGCTGGGAGCCCTGATTCGACCGCCGAGGCCAGTGCCCACCTAATCAGGAGTCTCGGGCCAGCCTGGGACCCCCCGCGTGCCCCCGAGACCCCGTACCCCTCCCCCAACGCCCAGTCCGCTAACCTGAAAGCCCAGCCGCCGCCGCAGAAGATCCAGCTAGTCCCGCCCCCTCCCGGCCTCTATTGGCTGCCGGAGCGGCCTCTCAGCCCAACCTCGCTATCGCCAAGGTAACAAGGCCCACCTTCGCCTGGGCTCGGAGGCTCCCGCGCAAGGGAGAGGAAGGCATTTCTCAAACCCGACCAAACAAGAAAAGGGAGCGTCAACCTTCCAGATGGAAACAGGGAAGGGTCTTGCCTTTGTGTGGCTTGTAAAACCCCCACGGCAGTCCTTCGCCTCTTCTCGTATTACACAACTCGGGGGTCCGGAAAGGGGCTGTTTGTTTCATCTTGTTGTTTTGTAAAGAGAAAGCACTTCATACACAGTAAGCTAGTAACAACAACAATAACCTTAAAAACCCAATAAAGGGCTTTGTCCTCACTCCCAATCTGGAAATGTTAGTAAGGGATGCAGATCTTTGCTGCATAAGACTTTACCGGGCCCAACCTCTGCTCTCCCCTCACCCAACGCCCTGAGGAGGAGAAGGAAACCAGGGGTGGCAATGAGGTGGTGGGCTGGGCCTGGCAGGAGCGGGTTCAGGGGCTGCTTACCTGATCTCTCCGCTCCCCCCTCGCCCCCCCCCCCGCCCCCGCCCCCGCCAGTGCTGTCTGGACCAGGAAGACTGGGGCAAGGTGTGCAAGGCCGGCCTGGGGAGTGGGGAGTGGGAAGCTGGTGGTGAGGGAGGGAGGGAAGTCTGGGGTGCTGAGGGGCAGAGGTGAACTTCTTACCCGCTGTGAAGGAAAGAGGAGCCATCTGAGTCCAGGGTACCAGACGTGGAGGGAGGCCACCTAGGCTTTGGCCCTGGCTTTGCCACTAAGCAGCAATGTGAGCCTGGAAAAGCCACCTCCCCTCTCTGGGCCTCAGTTTCCTTATCCGTAAAATCAGTTGCTTGGACACTAAGGTCCCTTTCAGCTTTGAAATGTAGGGATTCCTGGGAGTCGCCCACACTGGCTGTTGGGGGCTGGAACCAGCATATGGGCTGGGTGCCGGCAGAATTTAACCCCTCTCAGGCACTGTGGACTGTGGTGGGCTCCTTGTGTGGAGGTAGTTGGGTTTATATTTGTTTCTCCCACTCATGTCTTATGCCTCTTTAATTCTTCACCACCTGGCAGACCACCGTACTCTTCGTGGGCGCTCAGGAAATGTGTGCTAAACAGAACTGGGTAGAATCAAACCTCACTGGACAGCAGGCGGGAGGCACAATGGTGTGATAAAGTCATAGCTCAGTGAGCTCAATGACTAGGGCACGAATCCTGGCTCCCCCCCCCTTCCTAGTTGTGAGGATGTGGGTGGTTGGCTTCTCCTCTAGGGGAGCTTTGGTTTCCACATCCATAAAATGGGGCTAATATTACCCGCTTTTCAGGGTCGTTATGAGGGTATAATGAATCTATATTGACAAAGCCCCAGGAACAGTAGCCCCAGGTGGGGGAGGGATCTATAAAGGAAATAGTAGCTCATTCTGGGGGTCAGAATGTCTGCTTTGGTGAATGGGCTGGGGCAGAGACAGGGTGCCTGCCACATGGGAGCAGAAGGGACAGTTCAGACCCTGGAAAAATACCCTCCTTCTCCCAATTCATCTGCTATATGGAGGTGAGGATCTTCACAGGGACAAAAGCAATGGGGCTGAGTCTCAGTCTCCTCTGAGGCCTGCCCTTCTGATATCCAACACGAAAGGTGCCCAATGCTGAGTTCACCGTCTTGCTCATCTAATGGAAGCCAGGCCTCCATCATCCTGCTTTTCTCAGGCCCCAGACTGTGGTGTCAAATTATTTTTAACTCCACTATCTCCTGTCTCCACATCTAGTCTGTCTAGGTGTCCCCGTGGGACAGCTACATCCCCCTGCCTACATCCTGCCACAGCCAGCCCTTTGCTCCCTGAAATACACTCCCTTCCTCTGTCCTCCTGCTTCCATCCCGTCTTCCTCCAACCCTGTTTTCGGCACAACGCTCAGTGCTCAGTAATCCCCAGGAGCACTGTGTCGCATCAAATCCAGATCCCGCCACCTGGCATCCAAGCCCTGGCCGCCATTTCTGCCCTCCCCCACTCCATCTCATCTCCCCCCAGCCATCTTTCCCATATTTCTCTTGGTTTCTCTCCCCCAGCCATCTTTCCCATATTTGACTTGGCTCACACCTGTCCTCCCATAGGATGTCCTCACCCCCTCAGCCCTGCCAATCCTTACCCTTCATTTCTTTCCAACCACTGCCCCAAGCGTTTCCCTTCCAGAAACTTTCAAGCTGACCCAAGGTACCTCATCACCACACATTCCTCCCTGTGCCCTTTGTTTAAGAACCAGACCATTGACGTGAGTCTGAACCTATTCATTCAATTCAATTCCACAAACATGTGCCGAGCACTGTCAAGTTGCCCCTGGGGAACACAACAGACAAGAAGCATATAGTCTCACAAAGGAGAAGTCACTTGGAGGAGAGTTTTCCCCTCCAAATACTGTTGAGCACCGTGTGCCAGGCTGTGCGCTAGTTGCCAGGGAAATGTCAGTAGACAAGACCACCCTGTCCCTGCTCTCATGGACCTTGAGGCTTATCACAGGAAAATGACAAATCAACTCATAATTACAATTCCAGGTGATCAGAGCTATGGTCGGGAAGATCTGCAGGGGCTGGGCCAGTGTGGAAGGCAGAAGAGTGGCCTTGCCCAAAATGTCCACGTCTGATCCCTAGATCCTGTGATTAGGTTACCTCCCATGGCAAAAGGGATTTTGAAGATGTAGTTAAATGAAGTTTCTTGGGTTGGGGAGAGCAGCCGGGATTATCCAGATGAGCCAAATCTGGTCAATGACCACAACCAGAAGCCTTTTCTGGTTGTGGCCAGAGAAAGAGATGACACAGTGAAGGAGAAGTCGAAGATGGAAGGGGCCGCGAGCCTAGGAATGAGGGTGACATCTAAAGCTGGTAAGGGCAAGGATCAGATTTCCCCCTAGAGCCTCCAGAAGGAATTTCACTTTAATTCAGGGATATCTGCATGGACTTCTGACCTACAGAACTGTAAGATAATAAATTTGTGTTGCTTGAAGCCATGAAGTTCATGGTAACTTGTTACAACAGCAATAGAAAACTAATACGGCCAGGAGGATGGACAAGATTTGGAACAGAATTCAGGAGCACAGTGACGGAGGGGAAGGACATTCCGACCAGAGGGAGTGTAGAAGGAGCAAAGAGATGGCACTGGGAACACACAGGAGGGGAAGTGCGAATACTTCAGTTTGGCTCAACCCCAGGGCAGATGAATGGGAAGGGAGGGCAGAAAGATAAACCAGGGCCAGAACCTCATGGCAACAGAGGGTTGATGTGAGCCAGGGAACGAGCCCAGGCCCCTGGCTTGGGGGATCTCAGACAGGGCTAGGACCAGTCAGCCTCAGGAATGTGCCCCCTCCAGCAGAATTAAGCTGAAGGAAGCTTCGAGCTTCCTGCTGCTTCCTCCTGGGACTCTAGGTCTCCATCCTGCACTTTGCTCCCTACCTCAGATTTGGACCTCTGGGACTTAGACCACAGCCCAGTCCCTTGGTTTCCCTCTCTGGTACCTGCCTTTACCCCAAGAACCCTAGTATCAGTTGGCCTGAAAAGGCTCGGTCTTGGCATCTGTGCTGGAGCTGAAGATCTGGGGTCCTCCTCACTCCCTGTCCCCTCTCTTGATTCTCCGGGAGAGGAGGGGACTGCTGTCATCACCCCCAAACTGTGCCTACTGTCCTTGGCACTGGCTATGTGCCCCTGCTCTTCCTCTACTCCCCAGCAAAGCTTATCTGTCCAGTGCCTTACAGCCTCCAGCTCCCATGAGATTAACTTCCTAATTTGTGCACCAACACCCATGCTTGAGTCCCCCCAGGGAAGAGCGACACTAAAATGTCATCCAACCTAAGCAGAGAATAAAGCTCAAGGGCTAGAATTCAGACACCTGTAAAACAAGCTCTAAGGGGCAGTGATTGGTGATCCGGAGTGCAGAGAAGCCCTAGACCCCCTCTAATGGGAAGTCATCCCTCCGCCGCTAGATGGCAGGTCAGGGGCCCACGGAGGTCCTTGAGACGGGGTGGGAACCATCCTCACACGCCCTGAGTGGGGTCTGCTCTCTCGGACCACAGCGGGATTTCTCAGGCGTCAGGGGGCCCAGAGCTGAAGGCAGAGGGTGCCCTGCTGTGTAGCACACTCTCCCCGCTTGGTGGCAGCCTGAACATGTGGGCTCTGTTCTGTCTGAGCCCCCAGAGTCACCTTTTGAGACAGGCTGCTGTCCCAAAACCAACCGATTAAGACACCTCGTCAAAGAGGAATTATATTTAATTGACTAAAACTCTGAATGAAAACACTACTCGATCTAAAGTGTAATATATGATGTAAACTTTGTCCAGTCACACACACACACACACACACACACACACACACACACACACACGTATGTAGCACGCGAACATTTAAATGTAAAATTTAAATTCCGGACTCACTTTATGCCAGTCATTCTACCAGCAGTTACTAATGTGGCACTGTTCTGCGTGTGATCTCGCATCAGGTCGTCCCTCTCCCTCTGTCGTATCTTTCTTGGCTCAGCTTCTGCCACCGTACGTCCTCTTCTGGACACAGGCCTGACAGTGTCGCGGAAGTACGAAACGGTAGTTCACTTTGGGTTTCGATGTTCTTAACCACGTCAAGTATCTTGGGTTCTAGTTGATCAGCTCCCAAAAGGACATGAGGCAGGGTGGGGATTAGGGAAGTCCCTTGGACCGTAAGTCACAAGATCTGGGTTCTAATGTGAACTCATTCCTGTCCAAGCACTAGCCCGCTAGGGCCTCAGTTTCTCCCTGAAGGGATTTGTTTGGAATAGCAGCTTTAAATCTTTCTGGTCTCACATCCTGGGAAATAATAGGAAATATAGATAGATAGACAGATAGATAGATAGATAGATAGATAGATAGATAGATAGATAGATAGATAGATAGATATTGGTCTCTGTCATGATTCCCAACACAAAATTCCTCAAATCTTTTCATTTTCTGAATGTCGGCAACATCCGGCATATATATACTGCTAAACTCTTGGCGATTCCTGGCCGATACGCGCATCTTTTGTTCTAGTGAAGGGACTCTTGGTGGACTCCTGGGTGAGGGCTGATCGCTAGGAAGACCAAGCCAGGATTAGAAGCTTGGAACTTTCAGCCTCATCCTCTATCCTCTGCAGAGGGAAGAGGGGCTGGAAAATGAGTTAATAATTGGTCATGCCTGCATGATGAAGCCTCCATAAAAATCTCGAAGTATAAGGTTCAGAGAGCTTCCGGGTTCCTGAACTCACGGAGGTGCTGGCGAGGGACGTGTGCCTGAAAAGACCAGAAAGCTCTGCACCCACGGCTCCGCACCTTGCCCTCTGCATCTCTTCCATCTGGCTGTTCCTCAGTTGTGTCCTTTTATAATAAACAGGTACTCTAATAATGCAAGTGCTGTCCTGAGTTCTGAGAGCAAATTATTGAACCTGAGGAGGCGGTCATGGGAACCCTGATTTACAGCTGGCCCGCCAGAAGCACAGGGGACAGCAGGCGACTGGCATCTGAAGAAGGAGAAAAGGGACAGTCTTGTGGGACTGAGTCCCCAACCTGTAAGGTTTGCACGAATACTGATTAGTGTCAGCATTGAATTGAATTGAATTGTTGCAGAATTGGGCGTGAGCAACCCCCCCCCCCCCCCATCTATCATTAGAAGTGTTGATGTGTAAGCAAGAGCAGAGAAAGGGAAACAGGAGTTTTTCCCTATTTTCCTGTCCCCTTTACGCTCAATATTTTTGAGGACCCCAAAGCGCTTTATGTTATCATCTCCATCAATATTTACAGTATTAAAATTAAAACAGCAATTTTAAAAACAATTTGCTTTAAAATAACAATAATAAATTCATGGGGTGCATAAATATCTTGATAAAAAAATTGTGTTTTTCAAAAGAAAGAACAGTGAGAAGAGTGGTATTGTTAAAAAATAGAGAGAGAAAGAGAGGTATTGTTTTACATTTTTTGCTTAATCGCCTTCCGTCTGGTTTCATAGACGACAGCTGGATTCCCACATCTGCTTCTGCACTCAGTCAGTTGTGAATTACGTGTTAGCACGCGGCATCTGCCTCCGGAAACCACCCCCCCCCCCCCCCGCATGCCTGGAGGAAAATGAGAGTGGAAAAGGTGATTAGGAGAATCGTTTGACCTTGTGATTGCCCTGAGTCTTGGGGGCCCGCACGGTCCTCAGACGGCACTCTGAAAACTGCTGGCCTAGAGACCCTAACACGTCTACCAGATCCAGCGTTCCGTGTTCTGAGAACACTTTGTGGTAGTGTTTTTCAGAATACATTTCGGGGACCACACTCCCAGGAATAATTTCATGGGATGTTACTGTACATAGGGAATTGTGGTTTCTGTGAGTAAATGAGTTTGAGAAACCTTGGTTTAAAGTAAATTATGTGGATGGATTTTACTGCAGGATTTTTTAGATGCTTCGATATGGTAATACATGTTATGAATCACTTTAAAAAATACGACTGTGTAAAAAAAAAAATACGACTGTGTATAGGGTTTCCCCATGGCTTCAGCCAGAAACTCTTTTTTTGAGAAGCATCTTTAAAGACTAGTGTAACAGGGAACATAATTTGGGAAAGGCTGCTCCAGTGACTCCTGGATACTTGTTCTGAGCATTAACCGATCAGATTCTATCATCTGGAATCCATTTTTCTCTAAACAAAATTCTGCGTGCACACTATTTGGTTCTTTTAATGCAGATACTTTATGATAATCATGTCGAGGGCTAAGAGAACCAAGGGTTGCTAAAAATTTGGCCTCTAGATAAGTTGCTGGAAATTAAATAGGAAGGCTATTACCAATTATATTAACAGTAATATACATATATATTTGTTGGACCGGTTTTGACTTAGAAAAATGACAGTTTCATATCAGTCAACCTAATACAACAGTAATACATGAGTTCACGGAAGCATTCATAAAGGGAGAAAAGAAAACCCCATCCTGACAAATATTTTGTTTTTTCTTTAACTTTTTTAATGAGGGTATAACAAATCTATAGTAAAGTACGTAAAGTGTACATCTTGATCAATTTTTACAATGTCAGACTCAGGCCTGGGAGTCAGGGGTCCTGATTCTGTCCCCAGCTCTGCTGTTAAAGTCCTTTCCTCTAAACTCCAGTCGCCCCAACTATAAGACAACAGTATTAAACTAGATCAGTGTTTCATGAAGTGTGATGTGTATAGGCAAGATGATTCAAAGTATATCTGGAAGAATGTTTTTTTTGCTTTGATAGGTATGCAGTTTCTTTTTTAAACTTCTATATGAAGTTATACTTCGCATACAATAAGATGCACAAATTTTTATTGAACAGTTCAGTGAATTTTTACCTAGGTTTACAACAAATAATGCATATAAATAAACCATTTCTGGCTCCTTGGAAAGCTCTCTGTGCCCCACCCCAGTCAGCATGCCTCCCCTGGCTCCCGAGGTAACCAGCACGCTGAGTTCTAGCAATATTAACTGGGTTTTGACTTCTTTGAACATCATGTAATTAAATCACACAGTATCTACTCTTCATCTCCACCTGGCTGTTTGTTCACCACTATGTCTGTGAAAACCACCCACATTGTTGGGTGTAGTGGTAGTTCATTCCTTTGCATTGCCAAACAGTATCCTGTTGGATGAATATGTCACAATTTATTTATCTCATTGCAGCTGGGCATTGGGATTATTTCTAGTTTGGGGCTATTGTGAACAAAGCTGCTGCTATTATCGTGGATGTCTTTTGGTGGATATATGTCTTCATCTCTCTTGGGTATGTTCCTAGGAGTGAAATTGCTGAGTAATAGAGTATTTTTGTTTTCCGAACTGGACGTACCAATGTCAACTCCATCAGTGTATGAGAGTTTTAGGTGACGTGCGTTGTTGCCAACACTTACTATTACATAATATCTTATGTGAATATAAGAAGGCACACTGGTGGTGGGAGGAGGGGGAAATAGTGACGATCTCAAGATTTTTAATATTTTTGCAGGGATCTTCCAACTCAAAGGGGGGTTTTTAGTGTCCTGGTAAACACATCCCTAGAGGGAGGAATTTAGAGGGGAGACATTTGGGTAAAGAACTTGGGTGAAGAGAGAGCACATGCTTAGCAAATTACAGAGATCACAAAGCTGTGTGTAGCTGTGTGTATGTGTAGGGGTGGAGTGAGGAAGACAGTCCAAGAAAAAGCAATATTTTGGTGGAGAGTCAGGGTCCAAAAGATCTTGTAACACTGTAATGAGGGCTGGATCTGTTTCCCGTTTACACAAATACAGGATGGGAGAGATATACAGTGTAACCAATGATATGTTAGTGCTTTACACTAATGCATTGTAAAGGGACCGACAACTCATGTGACTCAGGCTGAATTCGCAGAAGACCTAAGAAGTCCTTCTGATTAGAACAGAGCATTTTATCTTTGCTCTGCTCTCTACCAGAAGCCCACTTCTGGGGTGCTCTGTTCCATTTAGGAGATATATGTTTACAAGGAGCGCAGACAGGAGGCGTTCAGAGCGCAGTGGCCGGCACGCTGGAGACCTTGAAACCCTGCCACACAAGGAACAGCTGTAGGAAACGGGCCATTGTTCTGGGAAAGAGAAACCTCGGAGGTATGATAGCTGTCTTTGGCCATCTGAGGGAATGTCACGTGGGAGAGGAATGGAATTCATAGTATATGACTCCAAAGGGTCAACACTAACAGAGGAAGCTTTCAGTTCGGTAGCAGGAAGGATGTTCACCAAGGTTGGCTAAGGACGGACTATATTGCCCGGAGAGACTATTCTATCACCAAGGGTGTTCACATATCTTTTGGTCAGCGACTTGCTGAAGCTACCTCAGAGGGAATTTAAGCATCTGATGAAAAGTTTGACATATGACTCTAAGTTCCCTTTTAGCTCTGAGATCCCATGAGTCTGGCTGTGTGACTTTGGATTTCCTGGAACCTTAGGTCTTTATAAAACAGGGGATGGGTTAAGGATTCTTCAACACCAAACACATCTCATTGTGAGCTGCTTCCTACAGGCGCTAGGGGGTGAATTATAGGCACTCCCCATCAGGAGCTGTGACCCTGGCAGTTAGAGCTCTTTTGTCGTTAGCAACGGAAATGACTGGCTAACCTAAGGAAAAAAGAGAGTTTATTGGAAAGAAGAGGAAAATCTATAGACTGTAAGAGGGAGCTGAAGAATAAGGCATAAAGAGGGCAGAAACTAGTGCATCCTCTCAGAACTTCTCCACTGGGGTGAAATGGCAACGGAGGGTCCCTGCCTCCCCCATCCTTTGCCCACTATTTGGTATCCCAAGTCCAGGAGAGGGAGAGTGCCATGGACCTAATTAGGTCTTACACCTGCCCCTTGGCAGGAAAACTCAGGACACATTGCTTGTCAGCCCAAGGTCGTCTCCCAAGATGAAATCAGAAGCTATTATCAGAAAGGGCAAACAACCGTGTCCCCTGTATCCATCACCCCTTTCTCTCCTACTCAGGATCGCACATCAGAGCTCAAGAGAGTGAGTATTTGATACATTAAGAGAAAAATAATCTTCGACCTATTTTCCTTTATCTTTAAAAGGGAAAAATGCACCCATCTGGATGCTTACTTTTTTACTAGGAGCAGATGTGACACATGCTTTAACTGTGTGGTGAAAAGCTAGAAGCCGGAGAACCCGACGCCCCCGGGGAGACAGACAAGCCCATGGGCTTGCGCATCAACAAACAGGTATCGGATGCCTACGATGTGTCAAGCCCTGTAGTAGACACCAACACTTATTAAGCCAGTGCAAAAATGGAAAGGTTAAATATTTGCCCCGTGTAAACGCAAAGGGGGAAGAGGGCCGTGCGCTGGAGCTAAACGGTGTGGGGCTGGCCAGGGAGGGATTCCTTCGGTCCCGAGGTGGCCCGCGCTTGCCCCACCCACCAGGGACCTCCCGCTCCAGCGTCCAATCGCCGGCCACCCCACCCGAGTCTAGCCAGCCCCGGGGTGTCCGCAGCCCTCTGGAGAAGGTGACGCCCCCAGAGTGAGGACATTTCGGTCCGGCCAGCGGCTGTCACCTGAGATAGATTGAGATCCGCCCACCAGGCGACGAAGCTTGTTGTAGCCCAGACAGGCACAGCTCAGATTCCCTCCCCGAAGTAATTAACCGGGGGTGGGGGGGGCGGGAATTTGTGACAAATCGCTGGGGCATCCGCCCTCCAGCCGGCTGGCCGCTCACTCGCTCCAACCTTTCCCAGACAGGGCCGAGCCTGGAAGCTTTCGGGGAGTAATCTGGTGGGGGGAAGGGCGGTCCCCGCCCTTTCTCGGGGTGTGGGTGGGAGGACTTGAGATAAACCCTGCGGGTGGGGGGACGTCCGTCCGGGGCCCAAGACCCTGGCGCCCGGAGCCGGCGGTGACTAGAAGCACGAGGCTGAGGTCAAAGAAAGTGAGCCTGGACCACAGCGGGGGTGAGCTGGCTCCTGGGCTCCGGCGCCAGCGGGCGAGGTCACGGCTCTGCGTCCTTGCCCAGGACAGAGTGGGGGGGGGGGGAGCGGGGAGAGGCTGGATCCTGCGGATCCCGGGAGGCATGGCAGCACGGGACACACTAATCCGCAGTTTTTACACATAATCACTTCAGACAGGAAAGATTAAGTACCTGTACCTCAAATTGCACTCACGGCTGGAAGGACTGGTGGTTTCAGAGGCTTTGGGCTCGTGTTCTCAGGGGCCCTGTGGGCCAGAGCTTCCCAGGGAGGAACCCAACTGTGGGGCCCCAACTGTGATCCGGGAGCAACCACTCACTCTAGATCACAGCATCTCCGTGGACCTCAGTTTTCTCTCCTGTTTAATGGGTTAAACTAAGCCTGGTGCATCTGACAAAACAGGGGATCCGACGAGTGTTTGAAAATTAAAACATGACAGCAGTCTCTGAATCTCACAGACCTCTCTGGCATGCGTGTTTGGTCACCAAAGAATGTGAATTTTTTTTTCCGGGGGGGAGGGGGTGGTCTCTAATTGACTTGAAGGAAATTAGTCTAATGGCTTGGTCAGATGAGGGTAGGACGTGGGTTGGGGGGTAATGGTGTGGGAGGGACGGCTTCATTTGTAGGGATTCTCTCAGGGAAAGAAGGAACCAAAGGAAAGCCTGCCTTGTGACTTCTGTAAGGATTCCAGGGATCAGAGCTGTTACTGAGTCCGCTGATGAGAGTGGGGAGCTCCTCATTTAACAGATAAAGAAACTGAGGTGCAGACAAGGGGAAGTCACTTACCCAAGCGCACCCGGCGTTGACCAGAGTCGGCTCTGGAATTTCTTTGCAGCTTCTTAAAACTAGCTTCCCTGACCCAGACCTCAGTCTTGCCTCCCCCTGTCTTCAGGTTTTAGGATGTGGGCCTTTCCCCCAAAGGGCTCATGGGGTTGTTTCCTGAGTCCAGAGCATCTTAAACTGCCCCCGTGGAGCCGTTTTCTGATCTCTCAACGTACAGCAGGCAGGAGGTGACAGGGGTTAAAGAGCATTCCCCGGTGTGGGATTCAGCAGGGGTGAGATGTTCACAGGCAGTCGCTCAGTTTACAACTTGCTGTTAATAGAGGCCATTAATCAGAGCCAAGTGCAGCTGGCTCCACCTGGGACAGGGACGGCCCGCCGTCCCCGGGTGGGGCTGGAAGGCCGGAGGACCCAGGGCAGAGCCTCCTTCACTTACCCCCGAGGCCCAGAAATCTGTCCCAGGAAGGAGGCAGTGGACGAAGGGCTCCCACCATGGCGACCCTTGCACATAGCTTTGGTGACTCGCTCTTTCCAGCTGAGTTTCCCAAATGCCCAACCCAAGTCAAATGCCTGACCTGG
Source organism: Potos flavus (assembly GCA_028534135.1). NCBI lineage: Eukaryota > Metazoa > Chordata > Mammalia > Carnivora > Procyonidae > Potos > Potos flavus. Next base: position 34,122,487 of record CM052893.1, read on the forward strand.
TGTCCGGCACACATTAGGTACTTAATGAGTACTTTGAAAGAGTCTGGTATTTGGCAGGCCTTGCCCCAAAACAGCAGGAGAGAAGGAGGGAGAAGTTTGGGGTGGCAGAAGGGCGGTGATTAGTCGCCAGGGCGGTAGAAGCTGCTGTTGCGTCCGTAGCTCCGGGACAGAGTTTTCCTTGCAAGGGGGCAGTGGGATGGGGCACTAGCCAGGTCAGTGGGCTCAAGATGTAAGCTTCAGGTCTCAGAGCTTGCTTCTCTTTCTGTGGCCTCTGGTGGGGCCCACACTGCTCGGAGTCTCGGACATCCATAACATCTCTACCTGGAGACTCTGGACCCTCTTGGATTTACTCAGGGTCAAGACCAGATTTCTGGTGGACTAGCCTTCTAGGCAGGCCTCCTAACAGAGTCCTCGGTGCTCAGTGCTGAGGAGGTAGAAAGGCCAGCTATCATGTTCCAGAATGTTCTATCCTAGTTTAGATTGTGCCCTGGAGCCAAACACTGAATCATCAGGACCCAACATACTGTTAGGCCTCTTGAGGTCTAAATCAGAAGTTGTCTTTTGTCTACCTGTTGTCTTTTGCCAACTACTTATTTTAATGCTTGAGCCTAGAATAAGACCAAGTGAAGGTAAGTGAGGGAAAAGATTTAATAACTTGATTGAGTCTAACAGCTACCACATATGTGGAACTTACCTATGCCTTACATATTATTCAAATATTACCTCACCTAGAACTCCCGACAACCCTGTGAAGCAGGTATGGTTTTATCCCCATTTTGCAAGTGTGGAAACGAAGGTGCAGAGAGGTTAAATTATTTGACCAACGTCACAGAGCAAGGAAGTGACAGAGCTGGGTTTCATACCCGGGCTATCAGGTTCCAGAGTCTATGCTCTTAACCACCTAGAAAGGAGGGACCTAGGAAGAACCTTCCAGGTGTGGCTGTCGGACCCAGATGTCATGCCCTCGCAAGATTCCCGCTCCAGCCCAGTGCGTGCAGCCCTCCCCGGAGAAGGGGGAGAGCGAGATGACCTCTGGAGGCCCTTTCACACAAACAGGCCTCCAACTCTCCCTGGAGAATTCCTCCCTCTTGGACTTCACTTGCTTCTCTTTCTGTCCGGTCCAACAGGCTGGTCTGGGTCTCCTGACTGAGTTCAGCTGTCGCCATGGGACCAGGGGAGCAGCGTGCAAACCCCTGCAGGATTAGGGGCGCCGATGAGGCAGCCACCAGAGAATGGCATCACTTGACAGGCCTCTCTCTGTCAGCAGTCACAAGGGCCGAGCCTGGAGCCCTCTTCCTGCTCCTCGGGCCGGCCTGGGCTCCCTGTGACCCAGCCCTTCTGGTTGCCATCCCCCCCCCTTCTCTCACAGCTGCTGTTTTTGTCATTTTTTTGTTAGCCCCTCAAAGCCATCCCTCTGTCCTCCGGTCTCAGCTCCCAGAGGAGGCTGGAAGGTTCGGAAGGGCACGTCCTGCTTCTCGGCAGGCTATTCCCTCCTCCGTGCCCGCCTAAGAGCTCTTCTCCCAAATCTCCATGGGAGGAAATGCTTCATGTTCTTTGTCAACATGTCCCAGCACTGACAAAGTTGTGAGGCCAGGGCATTTGGTGAGATCGAATTTCCGGGGGCAGGCTTCCAGGAATTTGTTGGGGGTACACACAAAGATTTAAAGTGTTCAGTTCATCTAGCCCAGGGGTCGGCAAAGGGCCAGGTGGTGAATACTTTACGCAAACCATGCAAGTTCTGTTGCAGCTACTCAATTTCACTATCTTAACATAGAAGCACCTCGAGGGGATACGTAAATGAATAGGTGTGGCTGTTTCCAATAAAACTTTATTTACAAAAACGGGCTGTGGGCTAGGGTTTGCTGATCCCCAAAAGAAGGCAGCAGTGGGCAGCTTCCGTGTGGTCCCTCCCACTGGCCAGGGTGCACTCTGGACCTGCATGAGCAGGGACACCTGCCTCAGTCACCCCACCAGAGGCCATGTGTAGACAGAGGCCAAGGGGGAGCACTGACCAAGGGCCAGGATTACTGTCTGGGAAGCGGCCTGGAATGGGGTGCTGGGATACTGTCTTAAGGGTGAGGAGCCCCGACCCCCAGGCCTTCTAACCAACGTATTCAGTCCTTCTGCCCTGCACAGACTGTGTTCTTCCTAAGGGAGGAGTCCCCACAAGCCTTCTCATTGACTAACACCTCTGTCTTCTGCTGCTGGAGCTACAGAGGCCCAAGGCTGATGCACTTAGGAGAAAACCCCAACTGGGCTGTGTATGGCTGGTGAGATGCTTCCTGTCTGGGACTCGGTGCTCAGTAGCCTTTAAGAAGTCCTTGGTGGGGACGGGCCTCGAGGAATCATCTCAGATGTCACGGAATTATTTCACTGCCTCTCGGGCACCTCTCTCTTTGCCACCTCTGCACCTCCACGTGTGCTGTTCTCTCTACCCAGAACACTCTTCCTCCATCTTCTTCCCTTAGCCTGCTCATCCTGTCACCTTCTCCAGGAAGTCTCCTTAGATTGCTCCTGTTCCCCAGCTCTGGGTTGGGCTCGCCACCCATGCTCCTGTTAAACCCCGACAGTCCCCTAACACAGCCTTTATTGTGCTTCCTTGTGACCACTGGCTTGCCTGAGTCCTCAGCTCGAATGTAGGTTAGACTGAAAACTGTGTGGGCAGGGCCCCCAGCACCGGGCGTGAGACCTGCTGCTCAGTCAATATTTATATATAGTAGCTGCTCAATTAAATATTTATCAAAGGAATAACCTCACCCACATCACTGGGCGGGGCTTTCCCTTAACTATTGTGGGAAGCCATGTGCCCATCACATTCTCTATAAACTTCCCGAGAAGTTTGAGGGAGCTGAGGTCCTTTCCTGTGGTCAGAGAACCAGGCTTTCCCCCTTGAGATTCTGTCTCCATTAATTAAGTCCGAACACTTTGTATAATAAATTCCAAGGGCTGTTTGAACAGAGGCAGACATCTTGTCTCAGTGAGACTTCATTTGGGGAGAAAAGTGACAGAAGGAATATTTCCCTGGACTCTGGAAGGGAGACTTCCTGTCTTCCTCTATGCTTGGGTACCCTATTATTTCTGACTTAGTTTCCCTTTTATAAATAGGAAGGTGCCGTGTTTGTGGGAGGGAGGGGTGAGTGAGTGAAGGAACCCTTGAGAGAGTGAATGTTTACCTCTAGAGCAGATGAGGGGCTTTCTTTTGAAAGGGGAGTTTCTGAGCTTACGTTTTCTTCAGAACACTCCAATTGTAATTGGGAATGGGGTTTTCACACCACTGAAAATTAACAGTAAACCCCCTCCTCCCCACCAGCTCGGGGGATCATGGGCCAGGCTTGCAGTCTAAGGTTCTGATAATACCGCTTGGGCCCAGCAACTATCTCCCAAAGAACGAGAAGAACTTCCCAGATATCACCACCAACCTTCCCAATTTCCCCCAGATGGAGGGAAGAGACAGAGATGGGTGTCGTGAAGCCAGGGAAACCAGGACACAGGCTGAGGAAGATCAGGTCAGAGAGCCGGTGAGAATTTGAATCCAAATAGGAGCCCACCGTCCCTTGTCCAGCTGGACAGACCGGCGCGGGCCTCTGTGGTGAGAGAGGCAGACAGGAGCACTGGGGACAGGAGGAGGAGAGATGTGTTTCCATTCTAATGGTTTTCTCATGTCCATGCCCAGCTCTCCCCAACTTTTTGGAAAAACCGTTCTGCTCTTTCCCCCCTTGCTTTAGAGCTAGCTGTAAATGGCCACAGCCGCAGCCCATGGGCCATGCCAGGCCTGTGACTGGGGACTTGCTACCTCTCTTGATTTCAGGATTTTGTGCCTTCGATGGGATAACTTCTGAGGTATTCTTGGGGGGCAACTGGAATGAGCCTGCCTGGCAGCTTAGCCGGGCCTTGGTTACAAGTAAGTCATGTTTATGTGATATTAAAAATAGATTGCAAGCAAATGTATCATTCTCTTTCTACTCTTGGCCCTTTGCCTCTGCTCTCACACCTCGGGGGGGCCCTGGAGACTTGATTTGCTCAGATTCCCTTCGACTCCCCAACTCCTTGCTTTAGGACACCTGCCCTCCCTATTCCAGGTTGTTCTAGGTTCTTCTCACCTTCTCTCCTCACCAGAGAGCGTGTCTCTGGCAGGAAAGCTGACAAAGCAATTAACAGCCTGGGCAGCTCATTAAATGCTAGAGCTGAGAGGTGCTAAATTTTCTTCAACTTGTCAAGGGCAACTGCCTGTAGGTCGTTCAATAGGAAAGATCTGTTTCAAGTACGGAGAGTGGCCTTGCTGGGTGGGGAGCTTAACTCCAGCACCTGCAGTCCTGAACGAGTCACCCTCTTACCATCCCGCCCCCATACCCCGGCCTTCCTCACGCCTCATGCAGTCACTTGTGAACACGCGATACGCTGAGCCTGCTCAGGTCTCCGCTTTAAGGCTCCCATCTCCTGGCAGAACACCCAAGGCTGAGTAATTCCTGGGCAGGACCCAGGGAGGGGTGGTACGGGGATAACCAGAGGGAAAAGGAGACGTCGTCCTCTCCTCGGGGATGTCACAGAAATTGTGTACAAATACGCAGAGGGAGAGAAGGGGCACAAGAAAGACACACAGGCCCAGTCCTTGGCAAACTTGCTTGCATTTGTGTGATGCTAGGATGTTGGCAGATGGCAGGGGAGGGCAGGAGGGAAAGGAGTCAAGAGGAATTAAGCAGGGAAGGTTTCTGGCAGAGAAGGGCCTTCAACCAGCTTTGAACAACGCTTAACAGAAAGAAAGAGATCCAGAGTCAGGGCAGATTAAGTGACCTCAGAACAAGGCTCAGAGGCAGCAGACGGGGCCTTTGATGAGAAGAACTAAAGTCCTTGAAGGTATAGGGGCTAGGATAAAATTACAGCACCACGAAAGTTGTCCCTCTCTAGAACAAACCTAGGAGAAGAATGAGCCAGAAAGACTTCACATCCCAGGGAAGGACTTAGGATCGTAAGACTACCTTGCCTGGTGCCCGGGATTGTGTGTGTGTGCACGTGTGTGTGTGTGTGTGTGTCTGTGTGTACACGCATGCACTCATGTGTGTTGGGCAATCCAATGTATGGATTCTTCCATGGGTGGGCAGGGGAAGGAGCAAGTCAGGTGCACATGCGTGCTACAGGTGAACTGGGTCTGAAGAATGAGGAGAGAGCGAGCCCGTGAACTTGCGGGAATGGCCATGGAGGACAGCGACCAGAAGTGATGACCCTGGCACCACGAGGAAGGATCACTAAAAGACGACAGTATGGAACGTCAGCCAGGAGAGGGGCAGTGCTGGACCCGTGGGGCCCCTACCCGGCAAACCCCTTTCCCGCCTTCTCCTTCAGATTCCTGCCTTCTCCTTCAGATTCCCGCCACGGCTCCCTCCCTGGTTCTCCCTACACCTCCGCTGGTACCTCCCTCCTCCCTCACCTAGGCGCCTGCCACATCTCCTGCCACCCGCGCCCCCTTCCACCCCGCCCCTGGAGCCACCGCTACAGAAGGGACAGACCTTCGACCTTGGCGCTGGGGGAGGAGCACAGCCCCCAGTCCCATGGTTTGTGGGGTTCCTGCTGTGCAGTCCATCCCCACCTTGCCCCCGACCCCATGTCGCTGGTGGGCTGATCTCAGAGGAGCATGTGCACATCCAAGGGACTCTATGGGAAAGGTCCGTCTCTCTCCTCCTTCCTCCTGACTCATTCTGCCATCGCCCGCTCCTTCTCTTTGGCCTTGTGATTCTTCAGGCTGCTGAGCGCATCCTTCTCCCCCATCCCTTCCCACTGCCTCCATCAGCTCCAGTCCCCTCGGCTTGCCTGCAACCCCTCCCCGGCCTCAGAGGACTGCTGGGAGGAGGAGGGAGGGTAGGCAAGAGATCGTCTGCTGAGGGGTACCACAGGCAAAGGCTGTCAAGGAGATGCCCCAGTATCCTCCATTCCTCCCTCAGATATTGCTGAACTGGGCTCAACACGGGAAATCCATCAATAAAGAAAATACACATTAAGATTCGTGCTCCTTAGAGCCTTCAGTCTAGTGGAACAATACTTAAAAATAACTGCTCAAAAATATAATGATAAACCAGGACAAGTCAGGAGATCCTACCGCGGCCACCTGCAGAGTCATCCAGAATCTGATCACTGCCCACAGCCCCACGGCTCCAAGAGGCTCCAAGGCATCTTCTTCTCACTGCATCACCGTGGGGGCCGCTTGTCTGGTCTTCCTCCTTCCACTCGTCTCCCTGCAGTCTGTTTCCAACCCAGCAGCCAGAGTGGTCCTTTCCACACGCGAGCCACATCTTGTGATGCTTCTGCTGAGACACCGCAGCAGCCGCCCATCTGAGGGTAAAAGGCAAGTCACTGTCATGGCCCATGGCCGTGTGTGATGGATGACCCCTCGCCTCTCTGATAAAATCTCCCACTCTCCCTCTGCTCAAGCCACTCCAGGCCAACAGTCTCCAGACAGCAGAAGTGGTATTTAAACCTGGGTCTGTCAGATTCAATAATCCGTGACCCCTCCACTGATAACATTATTATCCCCTTTTTACAAATGAGGAAACGGACATTCAAGAAGTTTAAGACCAGGCTAGAGTCACGTGACTAAGAAATGTGACTATAACTGCAAATTGTATCTGCAATTATCTGCATAATTGCAAATCCAGGGTAGGCCCCCTAGCACTTCTCATGAGAGGTCATAAGGGTCCACCAGTGTAGACCAAGAAATAATACTGTTGCAAATTCAAGTCACTTCCACCATACCAGATTCCCCTCAATTTTTAGTCCTACCGAGCTGTGCTCTTGGTCCTTTAAGCCAAAGATCATTAAATTTATCCCAGAAAGTCAGCCAGGAAATGAAAAGTTTTCTTCCTTTAAATTCTCATGCTAGCACAATGTAGGGACAATTTTTTATCCCCATAATTATTGTAAACAAAGCTGAGGGCGGCACCCAGGAAGTCTGAGATCCTATCTCCTGCTCCAGAGGCTCCTTCCGAGAGGTCCTCAGAGCCAGGTTCAGGAGAAGCCAGTGAATCACTGTATGGCTGGTGGAATTGCTGGGGAGGAACGGAGGAAATCCCATCAGACAAGGTAACCCTGGGGACAACCAAGAGGCTCAGGCCACCGTCTCCCACTCGTGTGGTCAGGTCGCAACCATGCAAAGAGAAGAAATGGACGAGAGGGTCCCAGAGAGCGTTCTCCGGCATAGAGATGAACACTAGCATTACTACCGCCATGATGGACATGAGACTGGACCAAGAAGGGACCTCAGGTCTTCAGGTTCCTGGGTCCATGGAGCCACCATGCCGGTGCTCTGTCAAGTGGTTCCTGATTGAGTTCCTCCAGGGGCACAAGTCAGTCACCAAGCAATAAATCCCTCTTCCACTTTAGGCATTAATGAGATCCAGCCGGCTCCTGTCAATCTCCCAGGAGCGAGCATCTAACAACCTAGGCTGACAGGTGGCCCCTGGGATATGGTCGACAGTGGAGACCAGGGACTTCCCCGGGGCATTTTCCAGAATTAACTGCAGGGAGGGTGGGAGGCATGAGAGCTTCAGGAAAAGGAAAGTGGAGACAGGAGGAGGAGGCACACACTCTGGGTCCTGAAGTCTCTCGATGCAGGCTGGGCTTTTAGAAGGAACAGCACCAAAAGGGGGCACTGAGCTAAAGCAAAGGGGTTTGTCACCTTCCCTCGTGACTGATATAATAGAATTTCTCTGGTGGAATTCCCTTTTCTTTTTCTCTCTTCTCTGTCTTCCTCCCTCCCTCCCTCTCTCCTGCCCTCTCTTTCTTTTTGTCTTTTCTGGTTCTCCATGGACATTCCACAGGGCGAATTGACAGGGGTGCAGTTAGACAGATCTGGATCTCTCTCTCGTTTTATAAATGGAGCAGCCCAAGTTTTGAGGGGCAAAGAGGCTTGTCTGCCTGGCTCCATTCCCAGCTCTGCCACTGTGTCAGTTAAGGTTCGCTCTGTGACCTCAACTCACTTCCCCTCTCAATGTCTCAGGTCTCCTCTGTGTAAAATGGGGATCAGACAGTTGTGGGATTAAAGGTGCCCATAGGTGGAAGAGCCCAGGGTGGGTTCCGGCACTAAGTCAAGGCTCTTGGTTACTAGCCTGGTGAAGGTCTTCATTTCCACCTCATTACCCCATCAGTCGCTGGACTCTGACAGCACTCATACCTCCTGGAATGCTGAATTTCATCTTTGGAAAAGAAATCAAACATGTGATTCAATCAATCAAACATGTGATTCAATCAAAAATGTGTCTGGAGCCATGTTTGAGAAATGAAATGAGGGGGGATCAATTGTGGGGAAAACATTTGGAGGAAGTCAAAGATTTGATGTTTATCTAAAACAATAAGATCTCACTCCCAAGGGTGGCTTTTCCACCCTGTGTGGGGACAAATGTCTTCTGTAACACCAAACAAACAATTCTTGTAAGCTAAGAATTCTCGTTCTTACTTTATAGTGACTGATGTCCTTCTATACTCAATGGTTATTTGCTGTTCTACTCTTTGAGAATATTTAATTATTTGATGGAGTTTTAACACTTTACATCTCAAATTCTGGCTGGGTAGCTGGGCCCCTGACTGTTCTTTCTGAACCAAAATCAGTAAAGAGAAGTTAGTTTTGACTACTGACCGGCTCCTTTGTGTCTTCAAACATTAACCAATTCTTCATCTCTATCCGGAACTTGGCAGGAGATTGGCTTTGATGACTGTAAGGGTTTGGTAATGACATGGTGAGGGCTGAGACAAGGACAAGTCACTCTGTTAATCCCACATCCTGATGCTCAGCCGTCGGCACCTAACTTTGAGGCTATGACCAAGCACGTTTCTAACAACCTGCTCCTACATTGGCGGTGTCGTGCCCAGTGAGTCCCATTCCTGTTTTGAATCTCACCTTTCCCCCTTTTGTTTAGGACCTCTCCCTTCCCTATCTTCCAGTTTTATTACACAGAACCATGATAAGCATCTTCTTCCTGTCTTTTAATCATCTTAGTTACATAGGAGTCTCCAAACATGGCCACTTAAATCAAGTGATTTAACTTAAATCAAGCAGTGGTGGGGAGTTGCTTGTCACACTCCCCAATTAGAGTCAGGCAAATTATTCGTACATTCTCTGGCAGCGCTAGGGGGCATTCATTCAACAAACTAATGCCAAGCACTGTTCTCGACTCAGTAAACAAAACAGAATCGCTCTCATGGGGTTTCTATTTCAAACTGAGGAGAGAGCCAATAAACAAATACATAGATTGGATCAATTTAGTATCAATGAATGCTAGCTCCTTTGCACTGGATAACGAGAGAAGAAGTTTGAACCAGTGACGAGGAGTCAGCTCGGCAGAGGCCGCAGCCTACATGGTCACCTCCCGGCGACCCACAATGGAAACAAAGTCAATGAGGTAATTCCACGACGTAATAACACCGAGTGCCTAGCTCAGGTGCCACTGCAGATGCTTCGTCCGTGCCAGTTTCCATCTCTGCCATGGAGAGCTGCCGTCAGGACCAAGTTCAACAATGACGGACACCATTTATTGGTGACCTAACAGCGGAGACGACGTCTCTCCGATCAGACGAGCGTCTCCGAGCTGGGCCTGTGCCTCTGCCACCATGTGGGGAAGGCGGGGGCTACCTCCCCATCAGAGAACGAGCCCCCCTGAGGGCAGGACCGGTCTCCCCTCCAGGCCCCAGGGGAGGGTCCTGTCCTCAGGGCTTCTTGAGCAGGAGAATGACGGGCACCTCTCCTCCGCATGGCTGCATCTTGCAAGGACTCGAAGTGCCCAGCAGGCCGTGGCCTAGCTCCCGGCCCAGCCCTCCGCCAGGCCCCCGTCCATGGTGTTCTGCTTTGGCATGCGGCCCCAGGGCCAAGCCACTGGTCGGGGATGGGGTTTCATCCTGAACTTTGCCACGAGCTGCATGTGGCCAGGCTGCTGGGAACTTGGGAAGCCGATGCCAAAGTGAGGACAGCTGATCTCAGGGCAGGCGCCATACTGCCCTTGGAACCTGGGGCAGGGGGATTGCGTCACAGGGTCTCATCCCCATGGTACCGGGCTCAGCTGGCCAGTGGGAGTGGAGGTTCCCGGGGACAAGTCATACCTCATCTGGGCCTCGATTTCCATCTTAGGCAAACTGGTCCACAAGACCGAGCTTTCCCTGGGTGTGTCCAGGCTTAGGGGCAGGGATTGAAGTCCTGGTCCCTGCCCCCGGAAGCTCCTGGTCTGATGGGGGACTGCTCTTGGGGGGTGCCAGTCTAATGCGGGAGCTAGGTCCTGGCTTCGGATCTTCTTCCACTCCAATCTAACCAATACACAACACCCAAGAACTCTTTCTAAAACACAAATATATTATTTCTCTGCCTAAGAACCTCTCCTGGCTCCTCATGGCCTCCAAAATAAAGACCAAACTCCATTGCAAGGCACAAAAAGCACTTTACCACCTCCATGGGTATGAAGCCTGCAGGGTGGGTGGGCCTTTTGGTGAAGGGCTCTTTCCCGCCCTGTCAGGGGCACCAGAAGTGTGTGGAAAATGTCACGGAAGGAGAGACACACTCTGGCCTCTGGAAATTTCCAAGGACTTGGAGGGACACAGAATTTGTGTCCCCAGAACAGGCCTGAGATACGAAAGCTGAGGTGAATTAATGTGGTCACACGGACATGTCACTCAATATGGGTATCACGGAAGGGCAGGAGAGTCGCCATTCTAGATGGCGTGGGGGGGGGGGCGGGGGGAGAAGGAATTGGAGGACAAGTGCCAGCGAGTCTGAGTGGGAGAGAACAAGCCGGGAGGTCAGAAGGGAAGGGCATTGGTTGGTAGAGAGGCCTTGGACGCCATGAGGAGCTTAGATTTGGAGCAAGCAGGCTCCTTGCGCGGCATGGAGGTTCCGCCAGGCCCAGCCCTGATGGCGTCTGCTTCTAGTACAAGAGTCTGAGTCAGGCTGTTCTGTGGGGCTTCCAGGGGCAGTTCTAGAACTTGGGGCTCCCAGCTCGCCTACCTCAGTCAGCCTCACGTCCCGGCTCGAAGTGGCTGGCTCCTCCGCCCCGCTGCTGCCTCCCCAGCTCCTCACTGCCTCCTGGACTCAGTTTCTCCACCTGAGAAGAGGGAGTTCAGCTCTGTGTTCTCAGAGTTGCTCAGGGCAGCAATCTGACAGAGAGCTGGGTGAGAATTCCAGGGGCGTGCCCAGCACGTGGGCTCTCCAGTCCTCCCTGTCCCCTTTCTGCCAGCAGAAAGCTGCTTGCTGTGAGGGCCGGACTATCAGGGGCATGTGGCGTGGATGCCAGGAGAGCTCTCAGGAAAGATGGTAGGAGGGCGTCTTCTCCCCACTCGGCTTGCCACCTCTTCCCACAATGGCCGTCACTGGCTGGGGGTGCCAAGGACACGGAGCTAGAGCGACCTGCTGAGAGCTGGGGGGACTGGTGAATGGGTGACACCAAGCTCTTTCTGAACCACACAGATTTTCCTCCCGCTGCCCCCACTCTCCTGCCCTGGGCAGAGCCCTTCCCGGGCAGCGGCGGGATGCTTCTTGAAGGGCTCCAAAGCTATCTCCCAGCGAGCTTTCCTCACGGTCACGGGAGAAACACTGAGAGGAATGAAAGGGGTGCTCCTTATATTTTTTAAGCACAGCCTTCATTCCCAGATCATGCTACCAATGGAGCACCAAGAATTAGCGATTCTATCAACCCTGTAATAATCCGTAAAGAGCACAATTACATTGCGTGGTACTTTGTGTCTATGGGTTAAACGTATTAAGTGGCTAAATATAAATATTGAAAATATACTACTCATCTTTTAGCCCTGTTTTATTATTTCTTCCTTTAAAAAAAATACCAGAAGACTCAAGAATTACAAATGGTTGGGCCCTTCTCAACTTCTGAGAGGCCCTGGTAGATGTTTTGAGAATAGCGGGTTCATGGGCAAAAGAATACAGCCACGAAGGCTGCAGAATGTTAGAGTCTATCTAATTTTTCCAGTTCTGAATGGCTGGGCCAGGAGGCAGAAGTGCGATGGAGTCAGAGGGCCTGCTTGACATTCCCACTCAGTTGTTTACTAGCTGAGTAACTGTGAGGCCGGTATCGAACCGTTCTTAGCCTCAGCTTACTTCTCTGTAAAATGGACATAGTTAAGTGTCTACTTCATAGCGCTGTTACGTGGCTAAACAAAACAATCCGAGTAATGACGTCACACAGTACCCCGGGGCCCAGGATGTGCTGTAATTTGCTGTGATTCGATGTGAGCAAACGAGCATCTCCATAAGATAGGCAGCTATACGAAAACGCAGCCTTAGAAAGCAAAGCGGGTCCCCTCCTCGAGCAGGACTGGTTCACTTACTTCCTCACCATCTGATTGACACCTCAAGGGAGCAGCTTTCTGAAATCACTCAGTAATTGGGACTTCTCCGCAGTTCACCGCCTTTTGGCAGGTCAGGTTCTTCTCCATTAACGACTAGTAACCCGTGGATCTACTCTGCCTCCCTCCTTTGCAGAGACGGGACCTGAGGCCCAGAGAGGAGCCCACCTCTGGGACGGAGGAAGGTGGGTTGGCTCCACAGATTACTAGTTGTTAGGAGTGCAGAGTTAATGCATCTAAAGACTTGGGAGAAGGTTTGACGTGTAGCAAGAGCTCTGTAAGAGTCAAGTACCATTGTTGTCATTGTGTTGTTGGTGTTAAATGCTCTCAAAGGTTCTGTCCAGCTCTGATCTTCTGGAAGGTTCTACACTGCCCCCAGTAAGCTGATGCCTATCGTGGCCTAACCCCTCCTGGAAACTGGAGCAGAGACTCCTCCTGTCCTCTGCTCCCTGGGGGGGTCCAGACCCCCTTCTGTGACCCTCAGGTCAGCAGGGTCTCTTGGGCTGGGCCCTTGCAGATGAGAGGCTTAGCTCCTGACACATATTTCTCTGATGATGAAAGCTGGCTTTGCAAGCATGAAATCGCCCTTGGGGTCTCTAAGACCTTCAGTTCCCCAGGCCACATTCCCTCCCTGCAGGTGGGTGAGAAAGACAGGAACTAAGGCTGACATGTGGGCTGGGCTGGAGACAGGGAGGCATGGGGAGGCATACGGGCAGGGCAGGCAGCTGGGGGGCAGGGAGTGGTTTAAGAGTGGCCAATGGAAGGGCCGCCCTGACGGTGCCCAGGGAGGCTGGTGGGAAGCACAGGAAAGGAGAGCGTCTGCCCCCATCCCACTCTCTCGGTTCCATCTTCCTGGGTAAGGACTGGTGGGAACAGAGTCCCAGGCCTTAGCCCTACACTCAGAAATGTGTCTAAATCCCTGAAGCCATCCCCACAGAGCAGCAGGTAGCCTGCTACCTTTCTGGAGAGTCCCACTCTATTGGTGACATTGTGTGTGTGTGTGTGTGTGTGTGTGTGTGTGTGTGTGTGTGTGTGTCTTTGAGTAGAACCAGGCCTTCCAACCCATCTACCTGGACCTCAGCGGGAACGAGAGAGGACATGGTCCCATGGAGGGTGTCTTCGGGGGCTTGCCCAGCTGGAGCAGAGCCATTTTTCACACCAAGACATAGAGACAGTAGCAGCCTGCAAATGAATTCAAATTCTCTCCTGAGTCGCATGAAATTACCCTGCTTTCCAAGTCCACGAGGCCTTGCCCATGGAACCCACTCGGCAAGTCACAGGACTCTAGAAGATTCAAGTTGGCCAGGATCTCAGAGATTGTCCCACCCCACCCATGCCAGGGGGAATAAGAGGGCCCCTAAAGGGAGGCCTGTATGGGGCCTGAGCCTCTTGGTACTTGCCATATAATAATGCATTTCCCTCTTGTGGGGAAGAGGGAGCTATAATGAACTGTGATCATTTCACTACCCAAAGTCATTGAGCCCTTCCCATAAGACACTGTGAAAAAAATGAATATATATAAATCCTGCCCAGAGCTCTTCTGACATGGATATTCCCCTAATAATGAACACCAAAATTTGTTCCTTTATCTCCCAAAGAAAAAGTCTATCAGCAGGTCTAATAAGGTTACGTTATAGAGAGAAGTGGTGTGAAAATTTTACCACTGGATAAAATCTGGGCACTGGGAAATATCACTGGGGAATAGGTCAGAACACTCTACCATTGGCCTGTGTGGTAGCCAGAAAATTCCTTCAAGGGGCTGGGCTGTGGGCTGGGCACCCCCGTGTCACCCCCTTTGTTACCTACAGCCAATCACAAGGCGCAACACCAGTGTCTGACCCAGGATCTTTCATACCATTGAGGATTCTTACCTTCAGGCAGATGGCTGAACATGCCAGGCATAGCTAAGTATTATTGGATATTCCATTTGATAAAGGATAAAAAACAGAGGATAGAGGATGGGTGAAAACCATTGACTCGTTTCAGTTGCTTGGAGTCCTAAAATTTCCATTTTACTGCAATGAGAGGGATTCAAGTATGGGACAGTGCAGAGCAGAGACGCATGCCTACTGTGGTCTTCTGGCCATGCCCAGGCTTCAGGGAAGAACCTATCAGCTACCTGGGGGCCAATGGAGGCACGTAAGATGCTGAAGGGCTCTGTACTTGGCCATGTTCCCAGCCTCCTTCTTCCCCTCCTGGGACAGTGGAACATTTGTGGCTCAGAAGGTCCCCTGGAGCCCAGGACCCCACTATCAGAAAGAAGACCTTGGGTTTATTGGACCAGCCTCCTGGGAGCTGGACTCCTGCGTCTCACTTCCACTCTCCACCATTCCCTTTCTGCCCTGCACCAGAATGAGTTTCTAAAAATGCAAACTGATCCTGTCACTCTTCCAGATTAAATAAACCTCAACAGCCCTTAGAACAGAGATCAAAATTCTTCAGTGGCTTCTCAAGCCTACCTGTCCAAGCTCAGCTCATGTCGCTCTTGCCCTAGGTCTCTGAGCTCCAGCTCTACTGGCCCTCTACCAGTTCCTTCGGAGCACATGCCGCGGCTTATAACCGGCTATTTATCATGCATCTGACCCATTAGACTGTAAGCTCCAGGAGGGGAAGGCCCTGTCATTTGCTTACCTTTGTATTCCCAGTGCCCAACGCAGTGCCAGACCCAAGACCTGACACGGGGTAGGTGTTCGACACATACTTACCGAATAAACGAAACACCAGCCTCTGACACTTAGGGTTAGAAACACACAGGGGGACACACAAATATATGTGTGCACATGTGCATGTGTGCACGTGCGTGCGCGCACGCGCACGTGCGCACAAACACACACACACGCCCTGGAATAGAAGAGGTCAAACACCTCCCTTCTCAGAACAGATGCTAAGGCAGCCCCTATAGAATTAGCAACGTGCTGATGAGTACGTGTAAATATCCAGTGGCCTCCCTTGGAAGGTGGCTCTTTCAAAGCAGACCGGGTGGCCTTCTCCTCTCATCTCCTGGCCCTTGCTTCCCCTCCACACTCCTTAAGAAAATCTGTTAGCAATAGCCATCCTATCCCCAATTCCCATTTCCCATCCACACATCCTCAAAAACCCAACCGTCTACCTGCCGCTTTCAGCCCCCAGCCCAGCTGGCTGGACCCTCCCCACCCCCTGCTTCTATCCCCAGACAGCTCACCTTCTCCCAGAAGGCCTCCTGGCTGCACAACTCCCAGGGTCTCCCCCTGCCCCACACTCTCAGGGGAGTGCGCCCCCACAGCAGAGCCTTTGGAAATCATGCCCTTCCGTCTAGTTCCTGAAGTTTGTTGCCTGTTCAGTGCCACTTTGGGTTGTGATTCCCAAGGGAGAGGTGGCTTTATGTATTTGTGTGACTTATGGTGTCAAGGGTCTCAAGGGATCACTTAGCTGCAAAATTAGGGCTTTGGATGGTGTTCCTCACCCCCGCTAAAAGCGGTTATCTAAACCAGGCACCGTGGAACAAACCTAACCAAGCCAGTTTAGCTAAGAGCTTACAGCTTTGCAAACTGAGGAGCTGGATGAGCTAATGTCACAGGACCCTTCCATCTCTGACCTCCGCGGAGGCGAGGGCATTAACCCTGGGGCGGGGGCCCTGCCCTGCCAAGCCTGGGCTAAAGCAGGAGGAGGGAGGCGGGGTGAGTGGGAGGGGCAGAGGGAGCCTGGGGAGTCTGCAGTGACCTACATCTGCTCCCAGCACTGCCGGTCCACCAGCAGTCCATTCACAGCCTCGGGCAAGGCGCAACAGCTGGAAACAGGGAGGAGGGAGCAGATAGGAGGCTGGAGGATAGCAGTGCACCCAGGTAAGTGGGCACTGTGCACCTGGCTGCCCACCCAGGGCCGAAATGGAGATGCTGGAGTGCTCTCTAACTTTTCTACTCAGGAAGGGGCGGCAGCGGGCATGAGATCGGCCTGGGGAATATGCAGCTGGAAACAGCTGATTACACCACGGGGTGCATGTTCGGTCCCCTCGAAGTGACTCCAGGATATTTGGAAGAGAGAATTTCAGTGAGTCCTATCAGGGTGGTTCTGCCCTGGCTCTGATTTTCCAGGCACAGGTCGGCTTAGGGTGTGAGATGACAACCAGGTTAAAAATCTGACTAGCTGTCTAGAATGAGGACCTCGGGTTTAGGACTTGTGACGTCTTGATTAATAACATGGGCAAAGCAGTTAAGACAAACTCCATTTGGCTCTTCCTGCCTCAACCCTACCAGTTTGGAAGGTGGGAGCAGCAGCAACCTAGAGGCACAAGATGACGGCAGGTGGGGACGGGGGTGGGGGGCTGTGGGTCCTGGAGGGACCAGGAGACACTGCCCAGGGAGCCAAGGCTGAGCGTCGTGGTGGGATAGGCTGAAGTGAGGACACCGCTGCTGTTTGGCGCTGAGAAAAATGAGGATTTCTTCTCAAAAGGGGGAATGAATCATGGGAAGAGAGTTCGTTTCCTTCCCCAGCTCCTCTAATTGAGACCATATCCCTCTCGTCTCCAACCAAGCAGACCTCTTGCCCGTTTGTCACTAACCTTGTCCTGAATCTGGCTTCCTGAAGAGAATGGAGGTCTAGAGGGCGAGCTGGCTTCACATCAGACCCTTAAGTTCCCAGAGGGGTCTGCTTCTCCCTCCCTTCTCAGCTGGGACCTGCAGGCAGGAGGCTGGAGGGAGAGCAGCCTTGTTAGCGTTAGCTTTGTGTGTGGCGAACGGCAGAGTAAGTGACTGAGCACTGGTGGTGGGGCTGATGGGGGTGATGAGGCAGATGAAGAGGACAACTAAGGTGTCCGTGTTAAATTCAAATTACTCCAGGGCAGGGGTCATGGACAGGTGCCAGATGAGGTACTGGGGAACGGGTGGGACGCAGCCCCCTGCAGCCCCCACCACTCGTAGTCAGCTGCGTTCTCCTCCACTGGCGGCCGCGCTCCGTCCTCCCTCCCGACGCCCTGCTGCGCGGCGGCTGTAGCCCTGTGACCGCTCCAGAACGCAGTTGGCGCGCCATGGCATTCCAGCGCACCGGGGGGCAGCCGCTGGGCTATAGAGGGGACACCTTGAGGCCAGAAGTGCCAGTGGGTGGGCAGTTGTGAAATGGAAGTGTCAGTTGGAGGGAGGAATTTGCTCTGTCATGTGTGATTCTATCCTGAACACAAGGCTCTTTGGGCAGGGAATGGCATCTTCAAAATGGAACCCGTTGGCCACGGGCCAACCGCACAGGAGGTGGGACTGTTGGAGAACTCTTTCAAAACATCCCGCCAATCCCCCTCTAAGTCATGGCCCTCATCACGGCTCTGATCTCAGCCCAGAGCCAAGCCCCCTCTCTCCCCGGGGTGGCACTCCCCAGCAGCCATGATGGAAGGATGCAATTGTGAGAAAATCGGGAGAGACAGTGGTGATGACGGTTGGGAGAGGCGGGAGGGCATTTCTGTTCACCTGACGCTATAACTCACTGGCTTCGGAGGGGAGCAGATGGATTTATGAGGATCCCGTCAGCCCGGATCAAGAAGAGCTAAAGTACAGCCAACTGAGGGATTCTCCCCCACTGACACGGTGATCAGGATTCCAGATTGGTTGAGGGTGGGAGGTAGAAGGCTGCAGGCCCTGCTAGAAAATCTCAGAGTTGGGGTTGGAGCCAAGAGTCCCAGAGAATATCCCTAGAAAACTGATATTCCATAGTCAAGGGGGAGCAGGCTGCGAAATCGCTAACAAAATCCTGGATGCCAGGCATTTGATTTCCTGAGGTTCAGGGAAGCTGTGTCTCACCCTCTGAGTGGCCACCGGGCCTGGGGACCCAGCTGATGGCCAGGCCACCAGCACAAGTTGCAGGCTCAGGACCGTGGGCTCCGTTCCCTGGGAAAGGTACAACCGAGCAGCAGCCCACCCTCTCCCGGGCTCAGGGAAATTGGTTTTGCTGGGGCCGGGACTTGTAGGATACTGATCGGTACCATTAGGTGGGGTCAGACGAGTCTCGGGGGCAGAAGCTAGCTCTACCCAGCTCCCAGGCCAGGGACCAGCCAATGCACGGATGGTGTGGGGGAGATGGGGAAAGACCAGCCTGCACCTCTCATAACCAATTCTGTCTTCTGTTCTCAGCAGGATCAGTTGCCACCCTCGGTAACCAAAGAGGAACCCAAACTATGGCAGGTGAGAGAAGAGCTGACCTCCCCCCGCCCCCGTCCTAGTCCCTCACTGGCACTCCTCATGGGGTGGAGACAGAGAAGGATAGGGCTCAGAGATCTTTGGAAACTGTCTGTCTCTTTGTTTTTCCAGTCTTGGCTTTGGGTTTTAACTTGTTTTCCTGAATAAAGGATGCACAGCTTCATGCGAGCTCCTTCCCATTCTCCCTTCTCCAGCTTTACCCCAGTGATGCTCCCAGGATCTTTGCTAGGTGCCCCCTGCCCACGTCCCAGGGACTCCATTCATGCTGCTGGAGAACCACTGCCTGAATCCCCTAGAAAATTCCAAAGCCCTGCTCACAGGCAGGGGCAGCGGGAGAGACAATCCCACTCGATGGGGGGATAGGGAGGAGAGGCTTGTGTTCCCTGGGTGCTTGCGTCAGTGCTCCTTTGTATTAAAGGGCCACCCACGAGGAAGAGTAGGGAGGGTTCATCTCCCTTTCTCCCACCATCTCTAGAGAAGCCCCTCAGGAAGTCCGCCATTCATGGGGTGAGCATCCGGCAGCTGGTGGAGGAGATCCCCGAAGGCTGCAGCACCCCAGACTTCCAGCAGAAGCCCGTCGCCTTGGCGCTGCAGGAAGGTGAGCCCCGGGAGGGTAGCTGCTGAGAGTCTGCACAGTAGAGGGGGCTCGGCCTGTCCTTCCCAGCCTGCCTCCCAGGCCCCACGTCCAGCACCAGGCCACAGCATGTTTCCCTCTACTTGTGGGGTGCCTACCTACCTGGGTCCCCAGAAGGGCCAGGGACCTGAGGAGCAGAACGGGCAAAAGGAGTGAAGACATACTATGGTATGCTGAAATGAGAAATATTTGGGAACAAGGGTCGGGGCTCCTCACTGGCGAGCGGGAGAGGTGGTGGTGTTTCCTAGGTCCCGTCCCCTCTCCCAGGCTCTGAGCAGCCGCTGAAGACATTATTAAAATGAGATTAATTTGGGTCACATGAGAAAAGTGCCCAGGAAAGTGATGGGAGCAAAGACTTTTGGGGGAAGGGGGGAGAACTGGTCTTTTCCCAGCACAGGTTCCTACAATACCTTGCAATTTACATCGTTTTGGTATAAGAAAAAGAAGGGCACTTTATTTTTCTAACTCTGACTCTAAGTCCTCACTCGAAATATAAAGGTCATGAGCAATTGTCTTTCATCACTGGGGAGGGCCCTTGGGTCTTCACTCTGCTCTGTGAAGGAGGAGCAGGAGCCCAAGGGATTTCTCAAGGGTAGGCAGCTCCCAGCCCTCCGTGCCAAACATGGAGCTTGGGCTCTTTCCTGAGGCTGGAACCCTGGGTCTCAGGGTCATCCCGCCTTGAAAGTGGACATGGAACTCCCAAAAGACTTGTCTGCTTCCCAGTCTTGGGAGAGGCCTTCAGACTCCTCCCTCGCCTATTTGCAAAGAAACGCACCCTTCTACCCCAAGCCCTGCTTGCCTCGCCTTCCACCATGGACCGTCCAGCCGCACCTTTTCCTCAAGGAGCCCACACTCTGCAATGCCAGGGCCAGGCGGGGATCTGTCTTCTGGGCGCCTGGAAACTGCTGCTCTCTGCCTGGTGTCATGAGAGTCCTTGAGTCAGGGCGCCGAGGCCTGACACGCTTCTTGGGATGGGCAGTTGAAACCCCTAGAGTGGTGAAAACAACAAATTAAAGTCTCAATAGAGTATACTCTCAGCCCTCCCCCAGGTGGCCAATCTTTTGACCAGCTTTTCCTGCCGCAGGGAAAAATGCCATCTTTCGGGCCCTGGTCTGTGGGGAGCCCCCGCCCGAGGTGCGTTGGCAGAGCACCAAAGGTCCCCTCAGCAACTCCAGCAAGTACCACATCTCCTCCTCCCCCAGCGGCAAGGAGCATGTGCTACAGGTAAGGCTGGCCGCTCTCCCTCTGACCCAGGTCTCCTACTCCCTCCCGGGGCCCTTGAAGGGCTTCTCAGCAGCCTCCAAACCCGAGGACCAGGAGACGCTCCCAGTTGGGAGCCACGGGCTCCATCCTGTGGCCCAGGTGGCCAGAGCCAGGTGGGGACCCGCCAGGCTCGCAGGAGGGTCTCTGCTGATACCCTGGCAGGGGGCAGAGACTGGAGCTTAAGTACTCAAGCCCCAGAGTCCGACGGCCTGGGTTCCAACCCCAGGCCCCCCGCCTTGGCCTCGGCAAGTTCCTTACGTCTCTGTACTTCTGTTTCCTCCTCTGTGACATGGGAGTAATAACAGTACTTACTTTACGGTGTCATCATAGATATGAAAAGTTTATGTAAAGTCTCTCACCAGTGCCTGGCCTCCAGTGAGCTCTCTATCCCCGCTGGCCAATATTAGTAATAATTAGAGCTACGAGTCACGGAACACCTACTATGTGCTGGGCCTTGGGCTAAACATTTAACACAGTTGATAGCATTTACTCCTGACCATTCATTACTTTCTGAGGCATTATTATCCTCACCTTATAAGAAACTAAGATTCAGAGAAGTTAGGTAATTTACCCGAGGTCCCATACCCCATAGTATGTGACAGAGACGATACGCAGTCTGAGATCCATCTGACCCAAAAAAGCGAGCTCTTTCTGCAGCACCAGGTTGCCTCTGCTGGCCAAGAGGCCCTTTCCCAACCTGCCAATGGTACATCCGCTCCCTGTCACCATCCCGCTTTTTGTTTCGGGGTCTTATTCCTTGATGAAGATGGCAGGCTCAATAAGGAAGGGGTCATTCGTTCTGATGGACCTCTAGCCATGTTAGGAAAGGAAGGAAGGAGGCGCTAGCCCTGTTCCCCCGGCCGGGCCTCTCTGCAGATCAACAAGCTGACGGGTGAGGACTCGGACTCATACCGCTGCACCGCAGTGAACGTCTACGGCGAGGCCACGTGCTCCACGAGGCTCCTGGTCATCGAAGGTGGGCTCGTCCCCCTCCCTCATCGGTGCCTGGGGTGCTGGCCCCGGCTTTCTCCTCAGTGAGCCCTCCGAGGCCTCCAAGGCAGGGCAGCTGGTGGGGTGAAAGGAGAGAGGGACAGCAAGGCCGCTGTCCCATCTGGTGCCAGGGCCCTTGGCTTCACCCACTCGCACGCCGACTCTGCGTGTGGTCTAAAAGGCGCTCGCTCAGCAGATGCCCCACTGCAGGAGCTCTGAATGATATTCTCTTAACCCTGCGGCGGGAGGGCAGGACCTAAAGCTCAGTCCCCTTCTGCTAACTCCTTCGGTGGGCTTCGTTTTCTTCTCTGGGCCCCAGTTTCTCCACTTTACAGGGGATACTTTATACAAACCTGAGTCAGAGGGGGCAAACAGGTCATATGAAGGTCAAATCCTTGCTCAGACATAGGGGGGAGGTTGTCGGCTTGTTTTGACTTGCAGGGTTTCCAAATTTTAAATTAATTGTTGACGTACAATAATGGGAAGGGACATGACTCTTGAGAGAAAGCTGATCTAGTCTTTCAATGGCTTATGCTTTTTCCTACAAGTAACAGAAATCCCTACCACGAATAGCCCGAGAAATAAAGATGCTTGATTATGTCACATGATAAGAAGCCCTAAGGTTCGAGTCCAGGGCTCAAACCACAGCTCAGCACGGTCACGGGACAGCCAGACGCTTCTTGTCTCACTGAGCTGTCACCCAAAGATGTTGGCTTAGAGCCTCGTGGTCATAAGACGGCTGCTGCAGATCCAAACTGAATCCATATTCAAGGTGGGGAGAAGGGGAAAGAGGTGGCCCCAGGTACAACTAACCCTGGTATCAAGAAAGCAACAGCTTCCTCAGAAACTCCTTGGACACTTCTGTTTGTATCTCATTGACCAGACCCATGTCACGCGGGCCACTCCTGGTGCCAAGGGCAGCTGGGAAGGCAAGGATCTAGCTTTCCAGTCTCCTTCCTGCTAGTGGGGGTAGGTGATGAGGACAAGGACTGGGAGTGGCTGAAGGATCAGCCAAACAGCAGTGTTGGCCTTCCTGGGCAACGTCCGGCCCATACCCTGAAATGGCAGCTCCTGGGGGGCATGGGAGAGCTGCTGCACTCACTTCTGCTGCCCCCCTGCAGACATGCCAGCGGGCTCCCCCAATCAGGTCAGCTCCACCTTGGTCACACTAAGGCTCTGGGTACCAAAGCTTATGACAGACAGACCCTCTGCCCTACTCATCCCTCTTGCTGAGCTATTGCCTTGCCTCTGGGGACAGTGGGGAGGACAGGGCTGTGGCACTCAGCTGGTTCTCAGGAAGACCCTCAATGTGTCTCGCTTCTCTCCCTATCTGTTCACATTTATTCCCTCCTCTCCTCCTGATGGCCCAGTTGGTTTTCGGAAGAATCGGAAGAGGCACAAGGAACCCCAGGAGGGTAGGTAGAAGGGTTGCCAGAAATCTTCTTGGCTTTTGGGGAATGGGCTACTCCTCACCTGGTGCTCCCGACTTGGCCAAGCTCCTAACACCTTATGGATCATCACCAGTCCACAGGAGAGCACAATTCAAAAGTTTGGTTGTCAGCCATGGACCGCAGGTCCTCAGACTGCACCCCGTCATACCCCCCCCCACTCCCATTGCCACAGAAAAGCCCTGCATTAGCCCCTTGGACTCCCACCCTGGGCTGGGGGCCTCATTCCTGCTCCTTTTCTAGACCTCAGGAAGGAGTTGATGGACTACCGATATCTTCTGAAAAAGAGGTGGGTGTGGGCCTGTCCAGGGGCAGGGCTGGAGGCTCCCCAGCTCTCCCCTCCACTGGCTAGGAAGCTAGACCGTGGGTAGCCAGCGGGAGGAGGGAAGAGCGCCCACCCCATAGTGCTGTCGCCTTTAAGCTCTATGTCTTTGAATGAATCCTCTCTCCTCTCTGGGTCCTGACTCACTCCTTTGTAAGTTTGTAAAACCGGGAGCTCCACACCAATCATGATTAAAAAAAAAAAGTAACAGAATAATGTGCACACCTCCCCCCCCCCCCCCCCGGATCTTTCCCAGCAATCCACAATGCAAGGTGTTAGGAGTGGAGTTTCTCCCCCTGAAAGTTCGGACTGTGGGGGGAGGGGGAGGCCGCCCTTGCCCATCTCTGGGTCCAGCGTGTCCCGACAGTGCTCAGGTCCAGAGCCCAGCCCCCTTCCCCCGCCCCCACTCCGTCCCTTTCTTCTCGTGCAGAGAGGCAGCTCCCCACAGCCTCTCCGGGTGCCAGACCCGGGGGATCCGCTCCTGGGGCTCGGTTGGGGCTCCCCTGGCCTCTGACCTGCCCGCCCTGCTCCCCAGGGCCCCGCCTCCAAAGAAAAAGGTGGACCTGGAGCAGGTGTGGCAGCTTCTGATGACGGCCGACCGCAAGGACTACGAGCGGATCTGCCTGAAGTACGGCATCGTGGACTACCGCGGCATGCTGCGCAAGCTCAAGGAGATGCGGAAGGAGCACGAGGACAAGATGGCGCGGGTACTCGGCCTGGGCCGCGGCCGCGCGGGCGCCCCCACCTGGACCTCCCGGGGCCGCGCGTGGCTAGGACCCGGGCCTCCAGTCAACGTTCGGGCTTTAAAATCTGGCTCAGATACTAAAATCGGGGGCATCGGGAAAGTTAGGTCCTCCGTGTCTTGATTTCTTTATCTGTAAAATGGGTGTTATAGTTGTACCTGCCCCTTAGGATCAGGGAGAGGATGAACTAGAGGACGTAATTAAAGCACTTAGCCTAGTGCCTGACACCTGGCAAGGGCTTCCTGTCCGCTGCCATCCTCCCCAGACCTTAGATACCTATCGTATTTTTAAGACTTCCAGTGGAGGGGATTTCACCATTGTCTGCTTATCCCAGTGTCTGAAAAACGGTATAGAAATTTCTTTCCTGGGTCTAACCTAACTATAGCATTAGTCTAATTTGTCTTCTGGAAATGCAAAACAACTAGTTTTCACCATCCTGAAAATAGTATTTTATCACCTTAAAGGTGGTTCATCAAACATCCTGGGACAGTTTTCTGTCCTCCAAGCTTTCTCATTGACCTTAACACAGGGCTTTGCCCATAGTAGGTGCTCAACTAATTTTTATTGCCTGGAATAGCAGATGAACAGAAATGCCCTACCATGTTCTCGGAGAACCTGGACACCTGGGGTCCTTTCTCACTTTGCTTCCTGACCTGATGTCTCATCTTGGAAAATTTCTTCCCACCTGTAAAATGGGCAAATGCATGCTTGAGTGGGACATGGGGGGGACTGGGGTCTGAGGGTTTGGAGTGCCCCGAAGAAAGATCTCAGAGAGAGCTCTTTGTGCGTTTGTCTTTCCTAGTACGTTAACACCGTCTCCAACTTGAGACACATCAGGGTCAGCAAGGAGGGGGTCGCAACATTTGATCTGGAGCTGGATCTCAAGGATCCTGGGAACAAGGTTTACTTGTATAAGGTGAGACCGGAGAAGTCATTGAGGAGGGAGGGATCTGGCAGGGATGCTGCAGGTCCTGGGGGGAGGAACTATGGGTCCCACAGATTCCCCTCTGGGAGCAACTCAAGTACACAGACGGCAAGTCCTGCCTCCCCTGGAGTTCCTGATTGGAGGGAGGTCAAACTCTGGTGTGGACATTTCCCAGACTCCTCTTACTCTCACTGAGCAACCCGGTTCTCTAGCCAGGGCACCAGAGATAAAAAGAGGATTCTGAGAAAGTGCACCCCCACCCTCCCGCATGTGTTTTTGGCTCTAGCTGTCCTGCTGCCTATCACGGTCTTCCTCGGTTTCCACACAGCTAATTCCCTCACCCACAGCAGATGTCCCCTGACCACCCTGTGTGACACTGTGTCCCCCCAGCCCCACCCTGCATCCCTGGATCCGTATCCTCCTCTCTCTTTTCTTTTTTCCTTAATTCTATCTCTTTCTAATATACATTATATAATCTGCTTATGATATGTGTTATCTGTCTGTGTCCCTCCTAGAATTTTAGCTTCCTGGGGGGCAGGAATCTTTGTTTTATTCACTGATGTGCCCCAAGTACCTAACCCATTGCCTGGCACGCAGTAGGCAACCGAAGGCGAGCTGTTGTTAATATCTGGCAAGTGGCAAATCTATCTAGGCTTTAGCTAAAGGGGGCATGTGTGTGGATTACTGGGTTTTGTAGAGCCCTGAAGATACATGATAGTACTCTCTTGTTCCCCTCTGAGAATGAATGTGCTGGGGTCCCCAGGGCCTCCGTGTGGCCTCCCTGCCCCCAGCAACCCCCTGTGGCTGCTTGGATAGTTGATCTATTCAATCTGAGCTGAGGTCTTCGGCTCTCAGGTGTCTCTTGCGTGACATTTGCAGATTATTTACTTCATGGTCAGAGTCAGCACCCCCCCCCCCCCAGCCAGGGCGTGCATTCTTTCACCTCACACTCCCTATTCTCAAGGCCTCTGAGCCCTGCTCTCCACCCCTGCCCCTGCCCCCCTCCCCATCTCCTCTGTGGTTCCAGCAATGTTGTCTGGTGCCGGGGCCAGTGGGAGAAAACTTCCGGAGTGGGGCCGGGGCAGGAGGTGCTGGGGACCCGCTGAGGCCCGGAACCTCCCTCTTTCTTTCTCGGCCTCAGGATGGTGAGATGGTCCCCTACAGCCTTGACAACCAGACCAAGCACTGTCTGCGGCGGCTGGGGAAACGCTATCAGTTCCAGATCCGGGACCTGCAGCCTGAAGATGCCGGCATTTACCAGGTCAAGGTGGAGGATGCTGAAATCTTCTCCACGGAACTGGACGCTAGCGGTGGGTGGTCTTCCCCTGCAGAAGTGGAGGAGATCTGTTAGGAGGGTCCCATGTTGGTGCCATGGCTGGGGACTGGGGGGGGACAGAAGATATATGTGATATGCACCCCCCACCCCGGCTTGCAAAGACTGTGAGGGAGCACGCCCAGGTGGTTAAATTAAAATGACCTCTGTTTTCTAAAAGTCTGGGTCAGAGGTCTGTGTTCTCTCGATGGTGAGCTGGGCCCTCCTGGGTTCCAGCCACAGACATACAGTGTCCGTGCTGTGGCCCTGCTCACAGACCTTCTGCAGCAGAGATTCAATGTCCAGATTCGATCCAGACTAATTTCACAGGCTCTAGCCACAGCCTCACTCCTTTCTGCTGCCGACCCTCCCCTCCCACACTCCCCAGTAAGAAGCTCCACCCAGGTGCAGCCCCCTTGTGCCCTGTACAGACCTCTTCCTTCCCTGCCTTCTGTGGGTGCCTTCTGTGCCCCCTCCCCACCTGGGAGCTGTCCCTTCCTCTCTCATCAGACTCTGTCCCATCCCCTCGAGTAGCTGTGTACGCATCACCACCCCTCAACCCCCCCTCCTTGGAGCACTTGACAGCTCCGGAGGCCTCCTGGGAGGAGGAGAGGCCTGGAGAAGAAAGCTTTGGGCAGATAGAATGTAAAGAACATGGTTCTAAATCAAAGTTGAGGAAGAAAGAGGGCCTGAGATCTCCAGCAGGCCTGGTACGCCTGGACAGGGCTTTGAAAGGCTGAGAAATGGCTCGGTGTAAGGGGAGGGAGCAGGGACTCTGGCGTCAGCCAGACCTGGGTGTGAATTCTGCCCTGGCTGCCTCTTAGTTGGGTAAGACTGGCTTTCCTTACTTGTAAAAAGGAAATAATAATACCTATCTGGGAGGTGGTCCTAGGATTTGTAAGAGAACAGGACGGTCTGCATATCGGTTTTCTTCACGTACCCATCTTACCCCCAGACATAATCTCTGGATTTCGGGTTACGGAATTCCAAAGCTGAAAACAGTCTTACGGTTCATGACTTCATTATAAGCCTTCATTTTATGTTGGGAACTGTCACCTGGGGTAAGGAGGTGACCTGCCCAGGTGCCCCAGCGGGTCTGCAGCTGAGCCAGTCTGAGCCTGGGCTTCCAAGCTTCTGGTCCCACTGTGTCAGGTCACACTGGGTCCCGCCGCCACACTGACGCCCCTGTTCCTGCTTCCCCGACAGCCATCCCCTCCAGAGTGGTGGTCCCGCTGGCTGAGGTGCACTGTGAAGAGCAGGGGGATGCGGTCTTCGAGTGTGTTCTCTCCAGCCCCTGCCCCCACGCCGCCTGGAATTTCCGGCACCGCCCACTCCAGCCCAGCGACAAACATGAAGTGTTTGTGTCCCCGGATGGGCTGACGCACCGGCTGGTGGTCAGGGGGGCCCATTTGTCAGACATGGGTCCCTACTCACTGAGCACCGGGTTCCATGGTTCTACTGCCTGGCTGGTCGTTGGAGGTGAGCGGTTCATACCTTTGTCTTTCTCTTTACCAAGGCAAGAGTCGGTGCCGAGAAGGGCATGGAAAAGGCCAGGACTGGGGGCTTCCTTTGGTTAGTCATTTGCTTTTGATGATTCCTTCACTCTCTGAGAATAGAGGACGGCTCCTGGGGTCTATTCCTGACCCACTGCAATGCTGGGCCTTCCTGGCCAGCCCGGTCTTCCTCCACTGTCTGGGCTCCGTGGGCCTCTGGAATGCCTCTGGGGACACAGATCCAAGGTGGCCTGAGGGTCCTGGCCAGGACTGGGCTCACATCCAGTATGGATGAGAACCTGGGTCTGGCCAAAGGACACCCTTAAATCCCCTACGGATATGGGTTCAAGGTGATCCCAGGAAACTGTAAAGTGGGCATTTGTAAGGCAGATGGTGAGCAAATAGCTCTTTTAAAAATCATGCAACTGTTCATGGCAGTTTGATAAGCAGGTGAGTTTGGGTTACGTATTTTCCCAAAAGTCCTCCTGGACCGTATAGCAGGGCAGGGTGGTCTGTGGGCGCAGGGTTGGGGGAGGTGGCGATAGGATTCCTCTATCAGGGAGCAGGCATACCCTGGCTTCCTTCTGAGATGGTCAGCTTTTTCTCTACTGGGGAAACTGAGAGTCAGGCAAAGCAGCTGGGGTCAGGCAGGTGCCCTGGCCTGATTTAACAGGTCTTTTCTTTTGTCTCTCAATGGGGGCATTGATCTCTTCTCAAAGCAGGGAAGGAGAAAAGCCTTCTGACCACAAGTGCTGACCGTCAGCTACAAGCCCAAGGAGCCCAGCCCTCAGAAGCAGAAGATTCCAGGAGCATCAGCAGCAAGGGAGGAGAACCCAGAGAGCAGGGCCTGCTAGAGGCTGCCCTTAATGGGGCCAGGCCTGCTTCCGGGCTCCAGTTCACAGCTGACCTAGAGATGGGTGGCCTTGGTGGGCGTGGCTACTCCCCGATAGGGAGTGATGAGGCAGCTGGCTCAGCCTGGGGCCCTGGGCAGGCAGGAAAGGGCTTTCTGGAAGCAGAGGGAGGCACAGTCACTGCTCTTGGGGAAAATCAACTCCACAGAGAGGGCGGCTGGGGCAGAAGCCTTCCGGGGAGCCCCTCTGCACAGGGAAAGGGCCTAGAATCAGGTTTGGGTCTCATAGAAGGTCAACAGCAAGATCATGGCACAGACAGTGATGGGGACAGATGCGGTAGGACAGTAGGAGGCTGGGAGGCTGAGTCCAGGTACCCTCAGGTGGGAGGACTGGGGAGCCGCGGGGAAGGAGAGGAGTACAGAGAGGACCATGGGGTTCCCCTGGACAGGCATAGCCAACAACTCTTCAGTGCTCACCTGGGACCTGGGAGAGGAAAGACAGCCCTGAAGGGATCCCAGTCTGGTCCTGTGGGCTCTTGGTCAGAAGGGGCAGTGATGGAAAAGATTTTGCAGGGGGAAAGCCTGGGTGAGGTGGAAGGAGGGGGTGATTTGAGCGGAGAAAGACAGAGAGGAGCCACAAGGGCAGTGTGGGGCTGGGGGACCGGCCTGGGGGAAGCTGGAGACAGCAGTGGGGCGGGTGGTCCTGGGGCCCAGGAGTATCCTGGAGAACGAGCTTCTAGCTCCAAGACAAGCATAGGCCCTGAGTCCTGGGGCTCTCGGGGAGGCAGAGATGCTGATGATGGGGAAGCAGGGGGCAGCTGGAGGCCAGAGGGGTCTCGAGGGCAGATATCTATAGGAAAGGACTCCCAGGAACCATCACTATCTGGTAGTGGAAAGTTCCTTCCGGGACGAGGGGGGCCTGAGGCCAAAGCTGAGGGGTCACTACAGACAGCTGGTCAAGGCCCAGGGAAGTCTGTGGGTGGGGGAAAGGGCTACAAAACCAGCCCCGCAGGCCCAGGAGGTCCCAGGGGCTGGGAGAAGGGCCTACAGGGGCCCAGGGGAAGGGAGGGCCAGGAGACAGCAGGAGACTTGGGTGAGACAGGGGATGGCTCTGGAAGCTTCCAGTATTCCCAAGGCTGGCCAGCAGGTCAGTGGGGAGCAGAGGGTCCTGGCAGAATAGAGTCTGAGAACACAGGTCCTTGGGATGACACAGGGTCCAGCCTCGGCAAAACCGGGGCCCACCACAGGCCTGGACTGTTGGGGTCTGGTGACGGGGAAAGTGGTGTGGGTCGTACCCAGGGGGCTGGACTAATGGGGTCTGGTCAGGGGTTGGATACCAGAAGCCACAGGGTAATTGGGTCTCCAAGCCTGGGTGCTCAGGGGTCTGGGGGGACACCAGGAGACACTGGTGGATTAAGAGGTCCCGGGGCAATGGGCTTTGAACCAGATTTCTGGAATGGGTCAGGGAACTCCAGAGCAAAAGGACCCAGAGGTGAGACAGCCTACGAGGATGGCTTAGGGGGTCCAGGGCAGATGGAATCTGGGTATGGCGATGGCGTAGGGTACGCCCGAGGAATAGGTCCTGAAAATGGGGCTGGCTATAGCGACGGCTCAGCAGTGTCAGGAGAAACAGGATCCGGTTATGGCACTGGTTGCAGAGTTGCCTCTGGGGCACCCGGGGGAACAGAGTCTGAGGAAGGGGGTGGCTACAGGCATGGCTCAGGGGCGCCTGGGGGAATGTGGTCTGGAAACAGAGATAGTGATGGTCCTGCAATAAGGCGGTCTGGGAGACTTGCTAATCTCAAGAGCGGCTCAGGTGGCGCTGATAGAGGGCCCCCGGATGAAGCCGGGATGCCTCCGGAGACCAGGGATGCACCCAAAGGCCAGGGGTATGCTGGGCCTGGGGGAAGGCATCATTCCAGCGGTGGCCTAGGGAGTCCTGGGACAGTGGGGTCTGTGCGGAGAGGTGGCCTTGGGGCCTCTGCAACCACGGAGGCTGTTGGGGAGGGACATGTAGAAGCAGAACCAGGGGTCTCTGGAAGAATAAGGCCTGGGGGTCAGACTGGAGACTATGGGGACTTCAGAGCCTCAGGGGCTCTGGGGGCCTTTGGAGAAGGAGGCCCTGAAGAGGGCCCTGGGGAAGCAGGAGCCATGGAGCCGAGGTATCTGAAGGCAGGAGGCAAGGGGAGTGATGGGGTTGGGACCAGGGGCCTTGGTGCTGGGGCCCCTGGAGCTGGAGCTTGTCACTGGGACGATACCAGGTTCCCCGAGGCACTGGCTTCTCATGCTGGGGCCAGTTCTGAGAGCCAAGGGGCTTATGGGTCTGGCGGCGTGCCTGGTCATGGGGGGGGACCAGGGATTCGAGGGTCTCAGCAGATTGGAAGCAGAACAGCTTATAGAGGGTCTGGGGGGATGGGGCCAGGGGGTGGGGCAGGTTATAAGGATGGTATTGGGGTTTCTGGGGGAATGGGGTCAGTAGATGAAGCAGACTATAGGAAGGATTTGGGGACTGCTGAGGGAATGGGTTCATTGAGTAAGGCAGATCATAGGGGTGATTTAGGGAGTTCTGGGAGAATGGGAATGGGGGGTGAGGCAGGTTATGGGGATGGCTTGGGGGTTTCTGGGAGAATTGGGTCCAGGGGTGATGCAGGTTATAGGGATGGTTTGGGGAGTTCTGGGAAAATGGGGATGGGGGGTGAGGCAGGTTATGGGGATGGCTTGGGAGGTTCTGGGAAAATAGGGTCAGGGC
>CM052893.1:34154200-34191808 GCA_028534135.1 Potos flavus
GGGGATGGGGGATGAGGCAGGTTATGGGGCTGGCTTGGGGGGTTCTGGGAAAATGGGATCAGGGGGTGCAGGCTATAGGGATGGGGTCAGTGAGGCAGGTTATAGGGATGGCTTGGGAGATCCTGGAAGAATTGGATCAGGGAGTGAAGCAGGTTATAAGGCTGGCTTGGGGGGTTCTGAGAGAATGGGAATGGGGGGTGAAGCAGGTTATGGGGATGGCTTGGGGAGTTCTGGAAGAATGGGGATGGAGGGTGAGGCAGGTTATGGGGCTGACTTGGGAGGTTCTGGGAAAATGGGATCAGTGGGTGCAAGATATAGGGATGGGGTCAGTGAGGCAGGTTATAGGGATGGCTTTGGAGGTCCTGGAAGAATTGGGTCAAGGGGTGAGGCAGGTTATGGGGCTGGCTTGGGAGGTCCTGGGAAAATGGGATCAGGGGGTGCAGGCTATAGGGATGGGGTCAGTGAGGCAGGTTATAAGGCTGGCTTGGGAGGTCCTGGAAGAATTGGGTCAGGGGGTGAAGCAGGTTATGGGGATGGCTTGGGGAGTTCTGGGAGAATGGGGATGGAGGGTGAGGCAGGTTATGGGACTGGCTTGGGAGGTTCTTGGAAAATGGGGTCAGGGGGTGCAGGATATAGGGATGAGGTCAATGAGGCAGGTTATAGGGATGGCTTGGGAGGTCCTGGAAGAATTGGATCAGGGGGTGAAGCAGGTTATAAGGCTGGCTTGGGGGGTTCTGAGAGAATGGGGGCAGGGGGTGAAGCAGGTTATGGGGCTGGCTTGGGGGAGTCTGAGAGAATTGGGTCAAGAGGTGACACAGATTATAAGGATGGTTTGGGGGATTCTGGGAGAATTGGATCAGGGGGAGAGGCAGGTTATAAGGATGGTTTGGGGAGTTCCGGGAGAATCGGGTCAGGGGATGAAATAGGCTGTAGGGATGGTTTGGGGGGTGCTAGGGGACTGGGGTCAGGAAGCGAGGCAGATTATAGGGGAGGCTCGGGAGGAGCAGGCTACAGAGATGGTTCAGGGAAGTTCAGAGTAACAGGCACACAGGCCGGAGTGGGATATGAAGGTGGACCCAGCAGCCAAGAAGCCATAGAGCATGGGTCAAGCTATTGGACAGCAGCAGAGGGGTCTGATGGTGGCACAAGCTCCAAGGATGGTTCAGAGAGGGGCAGAGGCATGGGGTTTGTGAGAGGAGCAGGTCCTGGAATGGGCCCTAGGATGGCTGGGACGCCAGGCACTGCAGATGGCACAGCATGCAGGGACGGCCCCCGGGGCCCAGAGATGCAGGGGATTCAAGGAGGGCCACAGATTCTTTCAGACGGTCAGGGCTCCAAGAATGCTCTCGGGGGTTCTGGAACCTCAGGGGCTCCTGAGGTGCTGGGAGCTGTTGGCTCTATGGGAAAATCAGCTGTCAGAAAGTGGCAAGATGCTGCTGGGATCCCAGGATCTCCAGGGGACAGAGAGGCTCCCAGTAGGCAGGGCAGGTCTGCAGACCAAGCAGGGCGTATGAGGGCTTCCGGGTTTCTTGACGGTCGGGGAGCAGTGGAGGGTGAGACCTGGGCAGGGGAAGATGCTCTGGAATCTGGACATGAGCAGGGCTTCTGGAAAACAGGGCCAGGGGCAGCAGACAGGGGTAGAGCAGCTGGCCTGGGGGGACTGGGCCCTCAGGCAGGTGGGGACTCACCACTGGGAGGCAGAAGGATGGGAGGAACATGCGGGAGCTCAGTGGGCACAGGCCATGTTCTGGACAGCAGCCAGATGCCTGGGGAAAGGGGTAAATCAATACCAGATTCTGCTGATGGACGAGGGGTAGGCCACACTGGGGTCCCAGACTGGGAAGACCAGGGGTTTGGCCAAGGGAGCATAGATGCTGGGAACCAGTCCCCAGGCTCCAGCGCTTCCAGATCTCTGCAAGAGAAAGATGCCACTTTCAGGGGGATCCATGAAGGGCCAGAGGGCTCCAGGGGCAGGAAGCATGCTCCAGGCCAAGAAGGGGCTGGTGGGTGTCAAGACCCATGGTTCCTGGATAGCAAAGGTTCAGATCCTGGAAGGGGCAGGTCTACTGGCTCAGGGGACTCAGGCATCCTGGATAAGGGGAATTCCACTGATTGGGAGAATGGCCTCACCCAAAAACCTGGGGATTTAGGGCCTCAGGGAGCTTGGAATCGTCCAGATGGTCCCTTGGGCAGAAAAGACTCTATGGACAGATCAGGGGGTATCCAGGGCCTGAACTTTCAGCTAGACAAAGGACAAAGAGGAGAAAGAGGGTCCCTGGGGTATCAGGGGTCCCTGGGGGCTGAGAATGACAAAGCCCAAGGTCCAGGGGCCCTGAAGGAGTATGAGAGATGGGGAGCAGAAGAGTCTGGAGGATCAGACAGAAGGCCTGGCCAGTTCAGGAGCAGGTCTCAAAGACAGTCGGGGGTAGAGGCCGGAACAGGAAAGAGAATGGGAGCAGACGAGGCCAGAGGCTCAGGGCAGCCTTTGGGAGGAGAGGACCGAGAGGGCCGAGAGCTGACTCTGCACGAAGACCAGAGCTGGGAGCCCCGGAGTCATCCTGGCAGCAGGAGAGGTGGCCTGGAGGGCAGGTCAGACATCTATGGCCGGGGGAGGGATGCCACCCAGAGTCCCAGATCCAGACACAAGCCTGGCACTGACGGCTTCTCCAAGGAGGCCCAAGGTAGGTATTTCTCAGGGGCATGGCTCCAGTGGGGTAGAGCCAAAGGGGACAGGGACGACTGTGTCGGTCTCACTTCTGCCTCCAGGCCCAGGAGATTTGTCCCTGCCAGTGCCCCCCGTTTTCAGGGATCTCTTCCCATCCAGGAACCAACCTCTTCCTCCTTATGCAGCTGGACTCCAGGCCACATGGGGCTGAGAGGTCTCTGGGTCTCTGTCTTAACCTCCGATGTCCAAAAGAACTGGAGCTGTTGAGATACTCTATGTGGGTTACTCAGACTTCCTGTACTCAAGGGGGGCCCTTCATCCACCCTGCACCCCTGGTCCTCTATACCAGCCTAGGTCCTGCTGAGAAAATGGAAGGTTTGGTTTGGCTCACACGGGCTCAGCCCAGATGGCAGGACGTGGTGGCCTCCCAGAGCTCCGTGTAGGCGACAGTCTGGGAGGCTGGACCTCGGGGGAAATCCCTGGGTGACCAGGCTCCCTCTGTGTCTCTCCAGGCCCCAGGGGCCACATCTCCCAGGGCCTGGCTGACACGGAAGTGCAGCAGGGAGAGGCTGCTGTGCTCTCCTGTACCCTCACCCGCGACCTGGGCCCCGGTGCTTGGTTTAAAGATGGAGTCAAGGTACTGCCCCCCATGCTTTACTGACCAGTTAATGGGGGGGCGGAGATGGGGGGCGAAGCAATGAGAGTAGAGGGTAGAGACTATGTAAGAAAGATTTTTCATTCTTTTTTTAAGATTTTATTTGAGAGAGAAAGAGAGAGTGCACAAGTCAGGGAGGTGGGGAGGGATAGAGGGAGAAGCAGACTCCCCACTGAGGCTGAGCAGGAAGCCCAATGTCGGGCTCGATCCCAGGACCCTGGGATCATGACCTGAGCCAAAGGCAGATGCTTAACCGACTGAGCCACCCAGGCGCCCCAAGATTTTTCATTCTTCATATTATAAAAGCACCTACCCTGGGATTAGTCTAAATAGCCAGCACGTTTGTGTTTTTAAAATAAAACTGGGTTTATAGGTGGATGTGTACCCTCTTCACTCTCCCCTGGACACACCCCTTCCTCTCCCAAATGCCTCTTCCTCGTCCAGAATGCCTGTTCTGTCCCAGCACCTTTTGAATTCCACTGTCCTTCAAGGTGTGGTACAAACGCCACCTCAGCCCAACCTGACGAGACCCCTCCTCTCTCTGAAGAGCCCTTCTGTGCCCCGCCACTGCTGTCCTCTCAGGAGGACGGACGGCGCCCCAGTGCTCTAGAGCGCCGGCCTTGGCGTCCGCTAGACCCGACTTCAGATCCCAGCTCCGCCACTTACCTCTGGTTTCACCTATAAAATGGGGCCAATAATAATACTGACTTCATAAGGCTGTTGCAACATTAAACGAGGTGCTGAGTCTGGAGAGCACTAGCACACACCTGGGGCGTGGCGAGAGTTCCATGGATGCCGCTGTCATTATAGTTGCTACATTGCATTAGTAAGGGGCCCTGCTTCCCCATCCCTCCCCCGCCCCACCTGGAGGAGCTGGGCAGGGGTGGGGATGACGGCTCTCCCCCCCCCCCTTGTTTGCAGCTCAGTGCACAGGATGGAGTCGTCTTCGAGCAAGATGGTCTCGTGCACAAGCTCCTCATTGCCCACGTGCAGGGGACCCAGGCTGGGAGGTACACCTTTGTAGCCGGCAACCAGCAGAGCGAGGCCACCCTGAGCGTCCACGGTGAGGCTCAGCCCCGCCCTCCCCTGCTCAGCAGGCTCTCTGCTCCAGATGGTCTGCTCCACCTCTAAACACCTGACCTCGTGGCTAGTCTGCAGCCAGTGCCTAATCTCATCCTCAGTCTGAGAAAGTGATTTTAAAAAGCCAGCCATATCCTCCCTAGTCTTTGTCAGGAAGTCCTTGGTGAGGTCTACCCCTGGTCCCTCCTGCTGCAGACGAAGCCCATTCATCCCTCCGTAGTCCTCATGGGGGGCGGTCTTTACTTTCAGCCTACACTTCCTTCACCGGGTCCTTTCCCGACGCCCCCGGCGCACGGTGCCCGGGCTGCCTTTGACTTCCTGGTCCCGTTATACCTCTAGATCGCCCCGTCATCGCTGCTGATGTGACAGAGAAACTGAGAGAGCCATTGGTGGTCAAGGCTGGGAAGCCGGTGACAGTGAAGATCCCCTTCCAGAGCCGCCTCCCAGTTCAGGCTTCCTGGAAGAAGGACGGGGCGGAAGTGGTGGACAGCAGCCGCCGTCAGGGGGCGCAGGAGGCCCTGGGGGAAAGCTTCGCGCGGCTGTGCCTCCCTAGCGCCGGCAGGAAGGACAGTGGCCGGTACAGCGTGACGCTGAAGAGCGAGGGAGGCTCTGTGCAGGCCGAGCTCACCCTGCAAGTTCTAGGTGCCAGCCCCAGCCTTCTCCCCAGCCCAGGCCTGAGAGTCCCAGGGTTCTGGGGCCTCCCTGCCGGCAGGAGCAGGCCCAGAGTGTGCCCCCCCCTTCCCGGATCCTCATTGCATGCTGTTTAAAATACAAACCTACTCCACCTTGTCCTCTCTCCCTTCCTCAGACTGGTTAGGAAGAAGACAGGGCTGGTGGCGCTTCTCTGGGAGCTTCTCTGGACGGGGCAGGGTAGGGGATCGCTGGGGTGGGATGGTGGCCCTCAGCCTTGAGCGGTGCCAGCAAGTTAGGACGGCCCGTGGCCAGAGGGCCGAGCAGGTGCCTGTACTGGTCACAGTGGTGCATTCCGGGTCATTTCTGGGGGTGTATGTGGTGTTGGGGGATGGAGACTGGAGACACTTCCAGGTAATGCCCAAGGCTCTCTGGGCATTGCACGCCCTGGCAGGCTTATCCGCTGATGAGGGGGAAGAATAGCACCACTCCCCTCCAGCTTCTTTGACTCCCACTTCTCTTCCTGCTCCTCTCGGTGGGACCCCAGACAAGCCCCAGCCCCCACAAGGTCCCCTGGAGGTACAGGATCGCCAGGGGGCTGGTGTCTGCCTCCAGTGGCGGCCCCCAAAGGACGACGGGGGCCGGGCCGTGGAGCGCTACGTGGTGGAGAGACAGCAAGCCGGCCGGAGCACTTGGCTGAAGGTGGGCGAGACCCCCGCCGGCAGCACCACCTTCACCGATGCCCACGCGGAGCAGGGCAGGAAATACACCTTCCGAGTGCGAGCTGTGACCTCTGAGGGGGCTGGGGAAGCCTTGGAGTCCACGGAGGTGCTGGTGGCTCCTGAGGGTAAGAGAGTGGGCGGGGCTGCCCCAGACACTGAGGGACACGGCGGGGGGCGGGGGGGAGTGTGGGGGGGATGTGAGGGGGGTGGTTCTTGGGGCTCTTGCAGAGCACTGCGGAGACTCCTTATGTAGCTTCACTTGGGATTTGACAGGCGATCAGGAAACAAGGGTCATGGGGTCTTCTCCTGGCCCGGCTCTCTGGGGGTAGGGGTGGACAAGCACGGCCCACTTTCTCAGGAACCTGGGTGGGGCAGACACCATCGTCCATCAGATGTCCCCCCTCTGGAGCATCTAGCAGGGGACTTGAGGCTGAGGAGCCTCAGGGCTGCCTCTGAGCTCCTAGGCCACAGCCAGAACAGTGTCCTAGGGCAGGCTGGCTCAGCCCCCCGACATTGCCTAGGAAACAACAGAGCGTGGCCTGCTCTCAGATGCCCCACTCCCTGTCCCCCTGGACCTTGCCGTGAGCTGGCACCTTTCCTCGGCCTCTGGGGCTGACCTGCACCTTCTCTGCCCCCCAGCTCTCCCCGGGCCCCCTTCAAGCCCAGCCATCCAGTCGGCCTCCAGCCAGGGCATCACGCTGATGTGGACGGCTCCTCGGGGCCCTGGCAGTGCCCACATCCTGGGCTACCTGATCGAGAAGCGCAAGAAGGGGAGCAGCACCTGGACCGCAGTGAATGCCCAGCCCGTGCCGGGTGAGTGGGCCTGAATGGGCGCTCTGCGTTATCCTGGCCTCCACAGCTTCCCTAGATGACTTCCTAGCTCCAGGGCCCTGTGCCACCAGCTTGCCAGATCCCTTTAGCACAGAAGATCTCACTTGGGGTGGTTTCACCCCCTTGGGGACATTTGGCAATTGTCTGGCAATTTGGGGTTGTCATAACTGAAGTGCGGGAAGCTGGGGGGGTAGCACCAGTGTGAAGAGGCCAGAGATACTGCTGAACACCCTGCAATTCACAGGGCCACGCCCCTGTCCCGTCCCTGTGTCCCCAAACACAGAATTATCTGGCTACAGATGCCAATAGGGCCCAGGTTAGGAAACCCTGGTTTAACAGAAGTCTCAGGATGGAAGCCAGAGCTGGAGCTGTTAGCCCTGACCCCTCTCCTTCTGGCCTTGACCTCGGGCAGTGCACTCTGTTCTCTGGATCTTACCTTTCTCATCCATAAGATGAGGAGATGTGTCCCCGGTCCTACTCCCTTCCCTACAGTTTCTAGGAAACTGCTTTCTGAGATTAGAAAGAACTCAGAAACATCCAAGCCAACATTTGCAGGAGAAAGAACAGATTCTGAGCCCCGAGCAGGTTGTCAGGAGACCAGGTTTCTAGCCAGGGCTGTGCCACTTAGGACCTCAGGATCCTCATTTCTGGAACGAGGGTGGTGAACTAAGGGCACTCTTCCAACTTCACTCTCTAGTCATTCTGTCTTATTTATAAATCTATACAGATTTATAACAACCTTCAGAAGTCTGTAAGGCAGAGAGAACCAGAGAGATCAAGGCACTTGTCCGAGACCACCCAGCAAGTTAGTGGCAGAACCAGACCGGCATTGGGGCCTCTCACACCCCAAGCAGTGCTCTTTTGATCTTGGAGACCCCCGAGTCACCCCTAGCTGGCTGGCTGGAGAGCAGGAATGTGTTGGGGCCCTAGGCTTGCTCAGTTCCAGAGCTCGGAGGCACCAGGCCCTCTGTGTGCCCACGACCTGGTCCTGTCGCAGGCAGACGAACGTGGGGTGGGCTTTTCACAGAGAGGAGGTGGACCGTGGCAGACGTGCGACAGGGCTGTCAGTATGAGTTTCGGGTCACAGCTGTGTCTCCCTCTGGCCCTGGAGAGCCCGGGCCCCCATCGGATGCCGTCTTTGCTCGGGACCCCATGAGTAAGTAGAGCACCTACCCAGGTTGGCGGCAGGGGGTGGGTGGTGACGAGCAGGGGATAGCTCTGGAGCCCGTGGGACAGGACAGGGGCTGTAGGAAGTTCAGGGCCGATCCTGAAGGCCATGGTCAGGAAGGCTAGAAGATGAAGGTCGAAGGGCCTCTGGAGTAAGGTGTTATTTAGGGGCCCTGGAGGATTGAGATGAAACAGACCCAGAGGCCAGGCAGTGGGGATTAGAAGATCCCTTCCCAAGATCACTTAACTCACTCTTCTGCCTCTGGGCAGGTCAGTCGTCGAGCTGGCCCACCTGCCCCATCCTATAACCGTCCACCCACCCAAGTGAGGGCTTGTCATCGCCGTGGGGCAGGTGGGAGGTCACCATGGGACCTCACTCTTAACTTTCCAGCAGATCTTTGCTCATCACCTTCATCGCAATGGCTAACATTGTGCCAGGAACTAGGTAAATAAATCGTGGCCTCTGCTTCTGGTCTAGAACTGCATTTCCCTATCTGTCATTTCAAACATCCAGGCACAGACAGATGTCAATAGACATGCTGAGAATAACACAAACAGCCAAAAAGATCTGAGATCAAAGATGTTTCTAACACCTAGCCTGTGATATTTCCAAGGCCTACAGGAAAGGGACCTGTCCTACTTTGAGCCAAATTTTCCAAATTTGATTAGAGAACACCTTTTCCACAAAACCCCCATCAAAAACGTCATTCCAAGGCATACGGCTCAGGAAATGCTGCTCTGTAGGCCTCTTACGGGCCTCTTATCTCATGAGCCCTTATGAGCCTGCTAGTGCCAAGCCATCAAGGGAGTAGCACATTTCTGGCACGTGCTGGACTGGCCACATGGTCACCTTGAGAGCACCTTTGTATCCATATGGGCCCTGGTGCACGGTACGGGTCTGGGCTGTTAGAATGAATCCAGAAAAAATAGAACATTGTACAAGTTTAACAGATCTAGTGGTGTCTAAGTTTTAGTCCTAGAAAGGGCAGAGTGTGGAATGCGGAGGGGAAAGCTGATGAATGCATTTTACTGCTTGCAAATGGACCAACCCCATCCTAGTTTATCCACCCCTCTCCCTCTGATCACTGATAGGGAGTGGGGACAGCAAGCCGCAGGAGCAGTGTCTACAGCAGCCGCCCCGATCATGACCGTTCTTAGGCCCTCGCTGCTGAGCATGACCACCGACCGGCAGCCTGACCTGGGGGCTTGTTAGGAATGCAGAGTCTCAGGCCCCACCCAGGCCTTCTGTATTAGGACCTATAGTCTTAACCAAATCCCCCAGTGGCTTATAAACAAATTAAACTTCGAGAAGCACTATCCTAGCCCGGATTTAGAAACACCTGGGCAGCTCTTAAAACTCCTGCTGCCTGGGCTGCACCCCAGCCTAAATAAATCCACGTCTCTGGGGATGGGACCTAGGCACCAGTGTCTTGAAGGCTCCCCACAAGATTCCACTGCGAAACCAGATTGCAGAGACTGCTCTGCAATGGACAAAGCCCTCTACACACATCACACCTTTGTTCCAAAACCCGGGCTGGGTAGGGCCTGCGATATTTTCCTTCCTACTTAACAGGTGAAGAATAAGAAAGGACTGAGGGCCCACAAGGCGGGCTTGACTAACTTAGAGCTCAGAATCAAAAGATACAGAATTCTAGTGTTCGGGGATCGTGGAGCCCAGGAAGTCATCAACTAATACACCGGATTTCAGGAATTACAGAAGGGTAGTTAGGGGAAGTGGGTTAACGGGTGGGTGAAGAAATTCCCAGCCTCCCACAGGAAAACTAATGAACAGCCACACTGAGTGGCCTCCCTCAAGCGAGGGTGATGCCGTTCCTGACCTTCCCTCGGTGCCCGGCCAGGACCCCCTGGGCCCGTGCGGGACCTCCAAGTCACAGACACGTCGCACACCAGCATCACCTTGAGCTGGGCCCGGCCGGACGTGCAGGACGGGGATGCAGCCCAGGGCTACGTGGTGGAGCTGCGGGGCTCAGACCGTCTACAGTGGAGCCCCTGCCACGAGGGCACCGTGCCAGCCACCACCTTCACCGCCAAGGGGCTTCGGCCCCAAGAGAGCTACTTCGTGAGGGTGACAGCTGTCAACGACGGAGGCCGTGGCCAGCCCACCACCCTGGACACATTAGTGCAAGTCGTGCCCATTGCCGGTGAGTGCCATCGCCGTCCCCTTCCCACAGGTCCTTCCTGAGCGGGACCTCCGAGCAGCAGCTGGGATCCCCTTCCCTACTTTAATGACGTGCCCTTGATCGAGCACCTGTTAGGAGCCCGGCACTGGACAAGGCAGGCCCATTCAGAACTGTTTTCTCATTACAACTCATAAAAATCCTCGAGGGTTAATGTTCTTACGCACAAGTTACAGATGAGGAACCTGAGGTCAAAGGAGCTTTACCCTGGATCACGCCCCAGGTATATGGCAGAGCCAGGATTTAAACCAGCCGACTGTGACTCCGGAGTCCAGGCCCTCTCCAGGGTGCTTTGCTGCTTCCCAAGCGTGACCTAAGAAGGTGTAA
Source organism: Potos flavus (assembly GCA_028534135.1). Lineage (NCBI taxonomy): Eukaryota > Metazoa > Chordata > Mammalia > Carnivora > Procyonidae > Potos > Potos flavus. The sequence continues at coordinate 34,164,476 of CM052893.1, forward strand.
GTGCTGCTTTGTCCACGCGGCTCATGTGCAGAGTAGAAGATCCCCAGCTCCCTGTCATCCAAAGGCGGAGGGTCTTTGCCCTTGGATTTATTCGCTGGAAGCAGCTGCCCTGGGCCATCCCAACAGGCCCTTGTTGCCACGGTAACAGTTAGGGGGACAGATACAAGGAACAGCACGCCGAGCCTGGAGTCCTGGAGTCCGGAGTCCTGGAACCTTGTCCGGGCTCTGCCCCCAGCTGGATGTGGTCTCAAGCCAGTAGCTTCCTGCCTCAGATCAGTGTTTGTCTCATCTGCAAAGCAAAAGTTGGATGACTTTTTCACGGTGGTCCTCCGTTCTGGCCCAGCCCTAACCCTCTCCCTGATGGCTTTTCTTGCTCAGTGCCCATTCCTTCCCAGCTAGCATCTCCCCACCAGCTCCCGCAGCTCCCCCCCTGCCCCCTCCCCCGAGGATTCTCCTCCCAGCTCCCTCTGCATTTCCATCAGAGCCCCTCCCCCACCCCCACCATGGATCTCTGCCTCATTTAGTCTGGCCCAGACATCCCCCTCCAGTCCTGCCTTGCTGGAGCCCTGGGGCTGGGGCCCGAGGGTGCAGGGAGGTGATGAGCCATCTTGTGCGTTCCAGTCCGTCCCAAGTTCCTCATGGACTCCAGCACAAGGGACTCGCTGATGGTCAAAGCTGGGGACACCGTTCGTGTGCCTGTCTCCTTTGAAGTAAGTATAGCTAATGGGGAGGGGGTGGGGGGCCCCAGAGTGGCCAAGGGAGCCAGACTCAGCCCTGTGATTCTCTTTCACCCGCCTCCTTTTTGGTCCCGGGCCAGTGGCCCAGGCTTGTGCTGGAAATCAGGCCAGAAGTGAGGAAGGAAGAGGGTCCTCCTTGAAGGCACGATCCTCACCTGGCCACTGGGTGGCCATTCTGCGCTCGTCTACAACTCCCTCTAGTGGTCATTCCTGTTACTGCACCTCTAAACTATGACACCCCCTGTTCTCCACCCCTCTCCCACTTGTCTGCGAATTCAGTGCGGCTGCAGCAAGGACAGTCCCTTTTGACTTTAGAAAGACCTGAGTACGAGTACTGTACAAGCACATGAACTGCGTTTGACTCAGGATGGTCCTTCACCAACACCACCTGTCCTGTAGGAGAGTAGAGCCATACAGTGTGGGGGCTGGAAGCGCAGATGGCCTGGGGTCATTACTCACTAGCTGTCTGACTTCGGACAAATAGCTTAACCTCTCTGTGCTCCAACTTCCTCATCTGTCAAAAGGGGATAATAGTAACTTCTCTCCAAGGATTTTTCTGAGGATTCAAGGAATTAATACATTGATAGCACATGAGTGGTGCTTGACATATGGCAAGACCCCAGTTTGTGTTATCTAGTACTAATTGTTATTATTGTTGTTATTATTACTATTATTATTAAAACCATCATCGTCATCTGTGTGGGAAATCAAAAGTGGCAGCCCCCGATTCAAACCCAGATATAACTCTAAATCACACGTTCTTAACTATTAGACCATAACAAGGACAATGGTGGTGACAAAAAATATTTCAGACACTGAGTGTTCCTCGGCCCTGTTCTCTATGCTTTCCCTGTATTATTAACTCCTTCAATCCTCAGAACCCTCCTGTGAGGTAAGTGGCTGGGACGTGGACATCCCCATCTGACTCTGATGCCCAGTGTAACAGGAGACAGAGGCTCTCACGGGGACTTGGGGGTTTGCCTTACTCCCCTTTTCCTGCTTCCTCGCCACCCCACACCCACTCCCATACCTCCCTGGATCCTCCTCTCTCGACCAGCCTCTCCCTAGGTAGGCACCTCCACCTCTGCGCTTTTGCTCAGACATTTCTCCCCACTTATACCTTAGGCCCAGCTTCAATGCCATCACTCCCACGAAACGTCCCCTCCTTCCCTTTCTTTCCTCTCATTTCCCAGGCTGTCCCCATGCCTGAGGTGACCTGGCTGAAGGATGGCTTGCCCTTGCTTAAAAGTAATGTGACCTCTACCAAAGATGGCCTTACCCAGCTTCTGATCCCTGTGGCCAGCCTGTCAGACAGCGGCGTCTACAGTGTGGTGCTGAGGAGCCTGCAGGGCGCGGAGGCTGCCTACCGCTTCTCCCTCAGGGTGGCAGGTGAGGCCGGCCTGGGCGGGGGCTTGCCACTCTTGCCAGCGGTCTCTCCATCCGGCCTGGTCACAGCTCTCAGCTACTCTCCCTGCCTGGGGATACAGGGGACCACACCACTGGCCCTTCCTGAGAGCGGGAGGAAAGGAAGGAGGAAAGGCAGAGGGAGATTCTGGGGCGGGGCAGGGTGTGGGGGGGTCCATTGTTCTGCCCCAGGAACTTAGGGACCGTTAAGCCACAGCCCCTCTCCGGTCTGGGACTATCAGTGAGCAGAGACAGTCACCACCATCACCTCACTTGAAAGAGCCTTGGAAGGACTGCGTGTGGTCCTCACACAGGATCAATGTTGTCCTCCCCACGGGGACTCCTACACAGCCCCTGCCCACCCTGGAGGAGCTTCTGGAACACAGAAACGACCAGTGGCTAACAAGGGGGTTCTGCAACTCAGTCTTGTGAAAGCTCCTCCACTGCCCACGTCCTGTGTCATTTTACTTACAAGCCAGAGTGACTTTAAATGATTCTTGTTGGAGAGGCTTTCCACCCTCTAGAGATCACTGTAGACCCCCAGCGGAGCTCTGGCATGGCCAGACTGCATTCCCCAGAACCCCAGAAGACTTGGGGACCTGGAGGAGGGCCATGCAGAAGCCTGTGGGCATTCTGGGGTGCCCTGCTGGGTCTCCCCAGACTCGGCTGCCTTTGCTCTCTCGTGCAGCATGCCCGAAAGCTCCCGGGCCCATCCGCCTGCAGGAGAACGTGCCCGGGACGGTGACGGCTGAGTGGGAGCCCTCTCCAGACGAGAGCGGGGGTGTCCCCCTGTACTATGAGGTGCTGACGCGCTCCTCGGCGCACGGGCCCTGGCGCCAGGCGGCTGACCGCGTGCACACCAACCACTTCACCCTCCTGGGCGTGCTCCCCGGCCACAAGTACCACTTCCGGGTGGTGGCCAAGAACGAGCTGGGGGCCAGCCTGCCCTCGGACACCAGCCAGCCCTGGTGCATCCCCCGGCAGCGAGGTGAGCTCTTGAGGATGCGGGCTGTAGCCAGGATGGCCCCGGCAGAGGTGGCCAAGTGCGGCTTAATGTGTCGCTGGCCCCACCACCAGCTGGAGGCCAGGATCTGTTGCCCTGCCCAGCTCCCCACCTGTCCAGCTCCCCACCTGTCCAGCTCCCCACTTGCCCACCTCCCCACCTGTCCACCTCCCCACCCCCCAGCTCCCCACTTGCCCACCTCCCCACCTCCCCACCTGCCCACCTCCCCACCTGCCCAGCTCACACCTGCCCAGCTCCCCACCTGCCCACCTGCCACCTGCCCAGCTCCCCACCTGCCCACCTGCCCAGCTCCCCACCTGCCCAGCTCCCCACCTGCCCAGCTCACACCTGCCCACCTCCCACCTGCCCAGCTCCCCACCTGTCCACCTCCCCACCTCCCACCTGCCCGGCTCCCCACCTGCCCGGCTCCCCACTCGCCCACCTCCCCACCTCCCACCTGCCCGGCTCCCCACCTGCCCACCTCCCACCTGTCCGGCTCCCCACCTGCCCAGCTCCCCACCTGCCCAGCTCCCCACCTGCCCAGATCACCACCCCCCAGCTCCCCACCTGCCCAGCTCCCCACCTGCCCAGATCACCACCCACCAGCTCCCCACCTGCCCAGCTCCCCACCTTTCCGGCTCCCCAACCCCCACCTCCCCAGCTGGCTCCACCCACCTGCACTGCTGTCCTCTGTGTCCCTGACCCAGGTGGGTCTGGAGGGAGCAGAGGGCTGTGGGTGTCTGCGCGTCCAGGATGCCTTTGGGTGGGGTCTCAAATCAGCAGCAGGCCATACGGTTAATGTTTCTCTGAAAACCAAGTGTATTTTACAATTAAACGGATGTGGGCCTTCAAAGTAATCGCTAGAAAAAGGAGATTATAAAATCGAATGCGTGATTCCATATTTCTAAAACACAAAAATGTCTGGAAGGTTCCACACCAAAATGTTAGCTCTGGTCATTGACAAGCAGTGAGATTATGCTTGGTTTTTATTCCTTCTCCCTTGACTTTCTTACACATTCTAGTTTGTCCACAGTGAATGGGTGTTAGCTTATAGAAAAAAAAGAATCCAAATGTATTTTAAGAAAAGAATAAAGAAGTGAGTCAAGCCATGGGGGCCAAATTGACGGTAAGATGTGGCAGAAGGACCCAGAAAGTGCCTACGTTCCACTAGGAACCTGCTGCCCTGACTCATGCCTCTGCCAGCCCTTCCTCGCTTACCGACCCTTCTCCCTCTTGCCCTGGTTTCTGCCACAGACAGGTTCACGGTGAAGGCTCCAAGCTACCGGGAGCCTAACCTGAGCCAGAAGCCCCGGTTCCTGGTGGGGCTGCGGACCCACCTGCTGCCGCAGGGCTGTGAGTGCTGCATGAGCTGTGCCGTGCAGGGCTGGCCGCGGCCCCACGTCACCTGGTTCAAGGACGACCAGAGCCTGGCGGGAAACCCTGCCGTGTACAGCACCGACGTGCTGGGCGTGTGCTCCCTCGTCATCCCCAGCGTCTCTCCCAAGGACAGCGGCCAGTACAAGGCGGTGGCGGAGAACTCGCTGGGTCAGGCGGTCAGCACCGCCACCCTCATTGTCACAGGTGAAGGTGCGGCCCTGGCAGAGAGGGGACGGGAAGGAGAGTCAGGGGAGCAGCTACCTTCAGGGAGACCTCCCTGCCCTCTGAAGGGTGGCTGGGCTGGAGCGGGGTCCTCTAACCCCTGTGGCTCTGCAGAGCTCTGTGGCTCCAGCTGGCCGTCACGAGCCCTCCTGGGGCCTTGATTTACCCATGTGCAAAATGCAGTATTGAACTAGATCATCGAGGACTAACTCAACTAACTCTTGGCTTAAGGGACGATGCCTCCCCAACTGAAGCTTCCCAGTATGGCCTGCAACACTTTTCAAGATGAGAGATAAAGGGGCCTCCTCTGCCTTCTGTGTTATACCTTCATAAATATGCCCAGACACAGACATTTCGTGCCCGAAAAGCCTTGCTGGTTTTCTTAGTGGTAGTCTCCTTTTCAGTAAAGCAGTTAACCTATGTTAATAAGAAAACAGTTTTCCTTAAGAGTACTTAGAACAGCTTATATTTTGAATAGAAAACAAAGTAACCCCTAAACATTTGAAATTATTCAGAATTGACCTTTATGCAAAAATGGCCCTTTGAACCAGAGCATCTTTTCTCTCATCTGTGCCAAGGCCCTCGGGAAGCCACTCCCCAAGTGCCCCAGACGGGCACACACCTCGTCCTGAAAAGGCTGTTTTCAAAAAAGTGTTGGTGGGGGTGGTTGCCAGGGGAGGAATTGGCCCCAGCTCAGAGAACGCGGTGTCTCTGGATTTGAGCCGCTGGGCCTGAGCACGTTGCAGTCTGACCTTCGCCATGGAACGGGGTGGGGGGCAGCTGCTTCCTCGGGACCGGCCGGAACACCCCGGTGCTCCCTGTCTTGCAGAATCCAGCTCCTAGCCCCGCCTCACCCCGGGACGGCCCTATCTGGCTCCACAGTCATGGGATGACGACAGATCCCCGAAACTTCGCTCTTGACACCCACACTGGCCCAGAGAGCCGGTCCTAAAGGCTGGAGGACACCGGTCGTGCCTGGAGCCCCAGGGAGATGGGAGTGAGGAGCAGGAGGGCATGGAGTCCTTGGGGGAAGAGAAAGAAGAGGGGCGACATTCAGCCTCTCCGCCCCAAGCCAAGTCCCTGACCGTGACCATGAACCTCCTCCGCTCTCTCCACGGGGGCTTCTTTCCTCTCCACTTCTTGCGGGAGATCTGGAGAGAACCCACCTGTGAGAGGGAGGCCCGGTGCTTTTTTTCCAGAAGCGGCCTCCTGGGGGGCGAGCAGGAAGAGCTGGGCCTGCTGTGAGCACAGGAGCGAGGGATGAGGAGGTCCGAGGACCCACATGAGGGCCAGAGCATCCAGGGCGCGTACGGAGGGGGTGCCTTCTGTACTTCTCATCATTAAAACATTGGGCGAACACAAGCCTACCATTTGCAAGTTAACTTGGGGCTGGTGTGTTGGAGGAAAGATTCCCACCGGAGAGCCTTCACACCAGGCTCCCGCGGGGAGGACAGGTGGGCTCTGCGCCGGCTTCCGAGGGCAGGACATCGGAGAAGGGTTGGAGGGTCCGCATGGAGGAGAGACCCCCCCACACACACTCCTCACCCATGTGTCCCTCACGCCTCTGGCAATAATCCTATGAGCAACAGAGTGAGAGGCTTTCCTGCCTGTGGGAGTGGGGGGGACCCAGAGCCAGGGCCGCCTTGGACCGCTGTTTGCCTGTCCGTCCCCAGGGCCAGAAAGAGTCTGGGGAAAATCCTACTCCGGGATGTGATCCGGGGACGCTGTCGGAAGGCGCTGAGGGAGACCACCACATGTGTGGGGATCCGGCTCTCATTCAGGGTTCCGGGGGCCCCCTCACCGCCTCCACAGCCCCCGCTGCCTGCTGTCACACACAGGATGGGACGCCTCCTGTCCAGAGAGGGACCTCTACGTGACCTCCCGCAGAAGCTCTTGTCCTCCTCCATCCTCAAGGCCCCCGAACCTCCCAGGCTCCCAGGAAACACTCCAGGTTGCTGGGGGTGAGAAGGAAGGAGGGAGCCCCAGGAAGGCTGAGCCCCAGTCTGTCCCAGTGTGGGGGCTCCAAGGCCTAGCAGGTGGCCTGACACGGTGTGCTCTTCACTCCCGTGGCCAGGATGCAGGCTTCTGCCTTCCCTGTCTCCTCTCACGCCTGACGGCAGGTCAGACGCAGGAAGGGGAGCACAAGCCACAAGGGGAGACAGAGGGAGGGAGGATGTCAAAACACCTTTCTGAGGCATGGGAACATGCTTTCTGATTCCAGAGATAACTGTCCACCCAAAACAGACCAAAGTGTCCCCCAGAGGCAGGGGGATGGCCAGGTGACTTAGTGCAGGCCACAGCTCGCTCCTGCCCTGCCAGAGAAACCTACAAGAGAGAGCCGTTTCCCTTGGGTTTTCTCTTGCCGTCCTTACCTTGCTGCCGCAGCAGGCCAGAGTGGGGCCAGGAGCAAAGAAAGAAGTTCTTAGAAACTGTGAAGCAGTGGCTGAAGGCCTTGGCCTGCATGAGCCGTTCTCCTAGGCCCTTCTGTGCTGCGGGGCCCTGCAGTCGGGGGGACAGGCCTGCTCAGACCGCATGTCAGTGGTCCGGAGGAGAGGGGGTTTGCACAGAGCGGATGACCCCGTGCCTGTGGCCGGCCTGGCCCTGAACGGGGACTCACAGAGTGAGGATGAGCATTGCTAAGGGTGGAGTGGGGGCCTTTCTACATTGCTAAGGGTGGAGTGGGGGCCTCACCTTCCAAGGAGATCCAAGGACAAAAGACCCTAACTCGTGATGGTTTCTCAAGATACATTCATTCATTTGACGGACCCCGAGCAGGCGCTGTGCAGGGGGACACAAAACAACTCAGACATGAGATCTGCCCTCAAGGTGCCCACCTTCTGGAAGGGACTAACAAAAGCACTTCTGGAAGGGACTAACAAAAGCACTAGAAAGTCTGGAGGACCTCAGAGGAGGGGAGACCTGCAGGCTGAGAGCACCAAGGAGGGCTTCCCAAAGGAGGTAGCAGCATCCTTGAGGGATAAGCAGGAAGCGGGCCTGCAGAGAAGAGGAGACATTATGAGCACAGGGCGGGCTCAGGGGCTGCAACTCGGCCCAGGACACTGGAAAGCAGTGGTCTGGGTGGTGGTGGACAGCGGTGCTCACATCCGGGGCGAGCGAAGCCATGGGTCCCGGCGCGGGGGGGAGGGCTTGCAAACTTCCACAAGCAGAGCAGAGTGTGAAAGAGAAGGAAGCCGTGGTGAGCATTTTCATTCATTTCCACACAAAGCCCAAAACACTTGCCAGTCAAGTACATCAAATCTGAGTATGAATTTAAGTTTTTGAAGACTAGTTTTGTTTCCTAACTAGTTATGTGACCTCAGCAAGTTCCTTATCCTATTCTATGACTGAGTCCTCATTTGTAAATTAAGAATACCAGTTCCTAACCCAAGGTCACAGGATTTTCTCCTGTTTTCTTCTCGACGTTATATGGTTTGAATTCTTACTTTTAGATCTATCCCTTTTGAGTGAAGGTTTACATGTGGCATGAGGTAACAGTCGAGGCTTTCTTTTCTTCTTTCTTGATTATCCACTTGGCCTGGCACCATTTTCACAAAGAGATTTTCCTTTCCCCACTGAATTACCTTGGAGCCTTCATTGAAAATCAATCAACCATATATGTGTGGGTCTGTTTTTGGATTCTGTCTTCCTTACTTCTTTTCTACTTTCTGGAAAAGTTTGTATAGAATTGATATAGTATCTTCTTCAAATTTTTGGCAGAATTTACCAATAAAGCCACTGGGCCTGGAATTTTCTATGGGAAGGATGTAACCACAAATTTAATTCTTTAATAGGCATATAGGACTATTCAGGCTATTAACTTTTTCTTGAATGAGCTTTGGTAATTTATGACTTCCAAAGAATTTATTCATTTCATCCATGTTGTTAAATTTATCAGCATAAAGTCGTTTGTAATATTCCCTTATTATCTTTTTACTGTCTGTAGGATCTCTAGTGATATCTTCTCTTTCGTTCTTTTTTTTTTTTTTTTAAATTTTATTTATTTATTTGACAGAGAGAGACACAGCAAGAGAGGGAACACAGGCAGGGGGAGTGGGAGAGAGAGAAGCAGGCTTCCCGCTGAGCAGAGAGCCTGATGCAGGGCTAGATCCCAGGACCCTGGGATCATGACCCGAGCCAAAGGCAGACGCTTAACCACCGAGCCACTCAAGCATCCCCTCTTTCTTTCTTTCCTTTCTTTCTTTGTCAGAGAGAGAGAGAAAGCACAAGCAGGCAGAGTGGCAGGCAGAGGCAGAGGGAGAAACAGGCTCCCTGCTGAGCAAGGAGCCTGATGCGGGACTCGATCCCAGGACTCCGGGATCATGACCTGAGCCGAAGGCAGCCGCTTAACCAACTGAGCCACCCAGGCGTCTCCCCTCTTTTATTCTTAATATTGGTGATTTGTGTGTTTTCTCTTTTGTTCGTAATCAGTTTGGCTACAGGTTTATCCATTTTATTGATCTTACAAAGAACCAACTTTTGGTTTCATTGATTTTCTCTGTTAGTTTTCTGTTTTCAATTTGATTATTTTCTGCTGCTAACTTTGTTATTTCCTTTCTTCAGCTTACTTTGGGTTTAACTTGCTCTTTTTTTTCCTCCTTTTTGTTAAGGTCAAATATTAGATCACAGATTTTAGACCTTTATTCGTTGAGCATTGAATACTGTGAATTTTCCTTTAAACGCTTTTTAAGCTATATCCATACATGTATACCTTTTCATTCAGTTCAAGTTATTTTCTAATTTATGACTTCTTCTTTCATTTAGAATTTCCATTAGATTATTTAGAACTGTGTTTTTTAATTTTGAAATAGGTGAGATTTTCCAGCTATCCCTTCTTGACTTCTACTTACATTCTACTGCAGTTAGACAACACACTTTTGTGATTTTACCTTTTTAAAATCTAATGAAACATGTTTCATGGCTCCGAATATGGTCTATCTTGTTAAATATTCTCTGTGCACTTGAAAGGATGGGCATTCTGTTTGCTGCAGGGAGTGTTATGCAAATGTCGATTAAGTGAAGTTGGTTGATGGTTGTTTGACTCTTCTACATCCTTACTGATTTTCTTTCCATTTGTTCTCTCAATTACTGTGAAAGGCGTGTTGACGTAGCCAACAAAATTGTGGATTTGTACAGGATATATAATATGTATCTTTAATTTATCACAATTTACTTTTGAATAATATGCCTCTTCCTGTACAGAGTAAGAACCTCACCAAGGTGCTTGCATTTCCTCCTCCCATCGTCTGTGTTATTTGTCATGCCTTTTACTTCTGTGTAAGTTATAAACCCCAAATACGTAATTATTTCTGCTTTAAAAACTCCCTTGTCTTTTAAAGAGATTTTTAATGAGGAAAAAAAATTTATATTTACCTTTTGCCGTGTTCTTCACTCCTTTGTGTAGATCCAGGTTTCCATTTGGTGTCATTTCGCTTCTGCCTAAAAAACTTCTTGGAACATTTCTTGTACTGCAGGTCTCTTGGCAATGCATTTTCTCAGCTCCTATTCATCTGAAGAAGTCTATTTCTCCTTCATTTTTTCCAGAGCCTACCAGAGAGATATTTACTCAATGTTTTATTATATACATGTTCACAGAAAAGCTGAAAGGATGATACAGTGACCCATACGCTCATCACCTGGATTCTACAATTAGCATTGTCGTATCTACTTCATCACGTATCTAACCACCCATGCATCTCTCTATTCATCCACTAGCCCATCCTATTGTTTTTTTTAATACATTTCAAAGTAAGTTACAAACAAGAATACACTTCCCACCTGAACAACTCAGCATCTCAGAAGACTTTTGTCGTGGAGAGGATTTGGCCACTAGGGGGCTGCCAAGTGCCATCAAGAGCTTTAGAAGGTAAATGAGTCTAAAGTCCAAAAAGTGTGCAGCGGGGAAGGTCTGAGGAAAAAGTTTCATGAAGCAAAAGGGCATCATTTAGAACGAGAGATTCCATCTGCAATCCAGCAAGAAGACTAAAACACCTTTTATCTCTCCCCTCAGAACTCCCCTCCTCTTTTTATAGTTATTTTAACTAAAAAACAGAAAATACATCACTGACCACTTTTCCTTCAGATGATTTATAAAATCATATAAAAGATATGCTATAAAATATAGTGGTTCTTTAGATCAGAACCTCAGAAAGCTGGATGAAGTCAGGGTGTTATATTTGGGGAAATGAGCTGATAAAATGAATTAAATGTTAACTCATTGATTTGTACTGTCCATGAGGGACTTAGTTTATCAACTAAGATAAACTCACTGATCTGCCCCTCCCGCTTGTGCTCTCTCTCTCTCTCTCTCTCAAATAAATAAATCTTAAAGAAAAAAAGAGAAAAATTACAGAATATATGACACTCAAAAATTTAACAATAAATAGAGTTCTTATAAGTCAATAAGAAAAAGACTCTGTAATGGGCAATTGCACAAAAAGGAAACATGTAGTTTATTAAAAAAAAATATGAATTTTTTTCCACCCAGGGGCACCTGGGTGGCTCAGTCGTTTAAGTGTCTGCCTTCAGCTTGGGTCATGGTCCCAGGGTCCTGGGATCGGGTCCCACATCGGGCTCCCTGCTCAGTGGGGAGTCTGCTTCTCCCTCTCCCTCTGCCTCTTCTCCCGCTCATGTTCTCTCATTCACTCTCTCTCAAATAAATAAAATATTTTTAAAAAATGAAGCTGATTTTACAATTATGTGCCACTTATTACTGCACAATTTAGCAAGCATTAAAAAGAATTTTCTAGGGGTGCCTGGGTGGCTCAGTCAGTTGAGCTTCTGACTGTTGGTTTCAGCTCAGGTCATGATCCAGGGTCCTGAGATTAAACTCTGCATCGGGTTGCGCACTCGGCAGGGAGTCTGCTTGAGACTCTCTCTCTCCCTCCCCTTCCACCCCTCCCCCTGCTCGCATGCGCTCTCTCTCTGAAATAAATTAATAAATCTTAAAAAAATAAATAAATAAAAAGAATTACCCAGTGTGTCAAATAATATAAATTTCCACACACTGCTGGTCTATAAGTTGATATACTATTTCTGCAGAAAAATGAATTAATATGTATCAAAAGCCTTAACATGTATAAATCTCTCAGTGATACAGGAATTTTACTTTTCTGCATTTATTATTATGAGGTCAAAAGAGACCTTTTTCAGAAAAACAGAAACAGAATTTACTACCAACAAACTCAGAATAAACTTGCCCTATCAGTTATCAAGATTTATTATCTCTACAGACATGATAGAGTGTAATTTGGATATATCAATAAACATATAGAAACAGCAGAACAAGTAGACACATGCCTATTTGGAAACTTGACTTATGACCCAATGGACATTATAAATCAATAAGAAAGAGTCAACTCTTTACTATGTTGTTCTAGGACAATTGGTTATTCAAGTGAAGTCAAATTGCTACCTTCTACAACACATAAAGATGAATTCCAGGTGTATTAAAAATTTATATGTAAGCGGTGAAACTATAAATCTTAGAAGATACTATAGGACAATGTCTATATCACTTTGAGGCAGGGAAGGATTTCTTAAACAAGATGACAAAGGCAAAGCCATAAAGGAAAAGAGTATAAATTTGACTATATTAAAATTAGGCCTGTGTAGGGGCACCTGGGTGGCTCAGTGGGTTAAAGCCTCTGCCTTCGGCTAGGGTCATGATCTCGGGGTCCTGGGATCGAGCCCCACATCGGGCTCTCTGCTCAGCAAGGAGCCTGCTTCCCCCTCTCCCTCTGCCTGCCTCTCTGCCTACTTGTGATCTCTTTCTCTCTGTCAAATAAATAAATAAAATCTTTAAAAAAAAAAAACCCACCCATTAAAAAAAAAAAAAAATTAGGCCTGTGTTTTCATCCAAAGACAACAAAGTGTATGAAAGAAAAAGCCAGAGAGTGGGAGAAAGTCTTGCTACGCATCTATCTGTCAAAAAATTATTGTTCATAATTAGGGTCCATAATGACCTCTTGAAATCAATGACAAAAAGATAAACATTTCAAGAGAAAATTAACCCAAAGATACAACCAGACCTTTCTTAAAAGAGGTAGTATGAATATTGGTTCATAAATATATGGGAAAATGTTTAACTTCATTTGTAACCCTAAAGTCTAAGCCCGAATCTGTAACACTTAAGCACACAACAAATATTAAACACACAACTGGGTAACATTTCACCTCTATCAAACTGGCAAAAATCGGCTGTCCGAGCGCGGGTAAGACTGTGAAGCATGGGAACTCCCACCCGCTGCAGGTAGGGTTGTGAGGGGTGGGAATTCGAGAAGGTCCGCCATGACCTCGTCGAGGTGACCATGACAATTGTATTGGTGAGGGCTCTCTGGAGAAACAGAATTAATAGGATAAACAGAGAGGTACATAGAGATTTATCATGTGGGATGGTGGAGGCTGATACAGCCCACAGCTGTTGTCTGCCAGCCAAAGGCCCAGGAAAGACACTACTATAGCTCTAGTCCAAACCCGAGCACCCGAGACCCAAGAATGGGGGGAGTCGATGCTGTAAGGCCCGGTCTAAGTCTCAGGAGCATCAGGGATGCCAAGTTTTAAACAGAGAGCAAAGTTGCCCTTCCTCTGCCTTTCTGTCTTAATTCAGGCCCTCAGTGGATTGGGGGGTGCCCACCTGCCCTAGTGAGGACCCTCTTCTTTCCTTGGCATACAGAGTCGAATGCCCATCTCTTCTGGAAACATCCCTGCAGACACACCCAGAAACCGTGTTTTACCAGCTATGTGGGCATCCTTTATCCCAGCCAAGCTGGCACATAAAATTCACCATTATAGGCATTCTACCTTTTGACCCAGCAACCCCACTCCTAGGTGTATAGTCTAGACAAGAAACTGTTGTGTATGTGCCCCATGGAAAAGAACATTCACAGCAGCATCGTGGCTCCTACCATAGCCACAGACTGGAAACAACCCAATGTCCATCAACAGTAGAACAGACGGAAAAAGAAAAGGAAATGCAGTAAAGCGTAGAAAAGGGATGAATAAGTGGTGTGCCGGGTTCCAGAGCCACCGGCTGAGGCTTCTGGAGTGCAGGGCTCACCGAGGGTCAGATGGCCCAGGTCAAGCTGCAGCCAGAGTTCCCAGAAGCCACAGGGGTGGCCGAGCAGCTACTGGCCGACGTCCCTCCAGAGAGACTGGGCCAGGCGCTCTGGGCTGGGGAGGAGGAGCAGGTCAATTGATTAGGCTGCAGGAGAGGCGGTCCCACTTGGAGCAGGGGCCCCCGAGGCTGCTCCGCCCAGGGCTGGGCTGGGTCCAGGAACCAGGCTCCTGCCTGGGGTGCCTTGTCCCGTTCCTGGCCACCAGCCTCTGCAAGACCCCGCGGATGCCCCTAGTCTCTGCGGAGAGGAGAGCGGGAGGCCCAAGAGGCTGCCTTGAAGCTGGAGCAGAGGCTGGGGGTGGAACCTCAGAGGAGGCGAGGGCCGTGGGCCTCTCAGGCTCTGCAGTGGGGCTGGACAGGAGCCAGTGGGAGCCAAGGGGTGGCCCCAGGGTGCACCTGCTGGGGAGAGCAGTGTGGGTCAGACCAACTGCTCTGAGGGTCACAAGGCTACCACTGCCTCCTGGGGAACAGGGTGCCTCCCTCAACCACCCTGGGCCTTGGGCTCCCCCCCGCCCCCCATCGGCTGACACTGCAGTCCCGCCTGCTTCTGAGGCCAGAGGAAGAACACACTCTGAGCAGTACTAACAGCCAGTGTGTTCTAACCAGCTCCCCAGGGGGTGGCCTTCCCCACCCTGCGATGGCCGCTGATGGCAGCAGGCCCCTGGTGGTCCTACTGTGGGGGCAGAGAAGACCTCGTGGGCCGGCTCACCTCTTTACTTGCAGATTCTTTCCGAGCTCCAAAGCCTAGGGGTTTCCCAAGCGTTATCCTCACTAATGTATCCGTTCCCTCAGCAGGTTGTCACCGAGCACTTACGATGGGCCAGGCCCCGGCTGGGCGCTAAGAGAACAAAGCACGGTCTGTTCTCGATGGGACGGCCCCTGGGCTAGGAGCGCCCTGGCCGGTGACCGGTGACCGGTGACTGGCAGGTGCGTTCCCGCTGGGTCAGTGTGAGCTCGCAGGTAAGCACAGGTGCCACGGGAGGGCCCCTAGCCCAGCTGAGGGGAATCAAGACGGGCTGCCTGGAGACGGTGACACCTGAACAGAATCCCAAAGACAAATTAGCAATTGGAGTCATAAGGAGGACTTTCCAGAGAGAGAGGGGTGCCAGGCAACGGTGGGTGCATTTGGGAGAAAAAGAAGTAAAGTTTGGGGCTCACAACTGAATCTTTAAGATTGGGGCTCAGCTGTCAGCTGAGAGGGGCAGCAGTGCCACTTCCTGAGAGGGGAGGCCACACGGGAGTGTCTGGTACCTCCCGGTGGGGAGGCTGGCAGGGAGTCGGGTGGGGGATCGGGGTGGGAGATGTCCCTTTGGTTAGGAGAATGTGGGAGGGGATGTGGTCACTCTGGGTAGGGCGTCAGAGTGGACCCCAAGGTGGACCGAGGGCTCAGAAGTAGCCAAGAAAGTAGGAAGGAAGCCAGTGGGGTGTTAAGGACGGAGGCTCTGGGACAGTGGATGCTCCGGAAGGCCAGGTAAGGTCACGCCTGAGAAGGCTGTTAGGTGTGGCTGGAGGGGAGAGAACCGGCCCTTCCAGAGCAGGTATCTCTATGGGGCCTGGGGGGCAGGAGAGACAAAGGGGCCCGGCTGTGGATGGGCTGGGGGCAGGGGGTTCTGGTCCTTCCTCGTGGAGCCCCTGTGGATGGGGGCCCAGCAGGCACGGTCTGGAGTGGACCAGAGAGGGAGCAGGCCCGGGACCCCAGATGAGCCCAGCTGGGTTAGGGGCCTGAAGCCTCCTGAGCTGCCGGCCCCACAGGAGGTGAGCATGAAGGCATGAGGACAGCTGCCCCAAACTCACCATGGGGTTTGGCTGAGAGGCTGTTAAGAGTTTGGGGGTCACAGCGTTAAGGATGTTGGCAAGAATGGGCCACCAGAGTAGGGGAGTAGCCAAGAGAGAAACTTGCACTGGGGGGCTTCATGGAGGAGGTGACATTTCAGCTGGAGCCTCATGGATGGGAGGTCAGCGGAGGAAGAACATTGGACCAAGGCAGGGAGGAGAATGACTCCGCATCCTTGGGGCACTGGGGATGAGTCTGGGGTGGCAGCAGGAGGGAAGGCCTTGAGCATACCCTAAGGGACCAGGGCATTCGTCCTTCGGTCAGTTTGTCTTTGGGTAGCCAGATAAAATGTTTCACCAGGAAGCGACCTGGTTCCTGGTCCAGCTTGGCCACTTGCTCTATGTCCAAATCGGTAGAGCCAGCTCAGCCCGCCCCCTCCTGCTGGACCCCTGTGAGGACGGAATGAAATATAAGCAAAAGGGCCAGGAGCTCCAGACCAGGCCCCCGATGGCACCACCCAGAGGACAGTCCTCCCCGCACCATTGTCCTCAAGCCCCACCCTAAGGGCTAGTGTCTTACAAGAGGTACTGGGAGAGGGAGCAGAGACAAGTCCCGAGAAGCTGCAGAGAAGCACACAGCAGCCCGCGCCTGCCTTCCCTCTGCCGCTTCATCTCTGCAAGCCTCGTTTTCCCCAACTGCCAGAGGGGGGTAATAATGCCGCGTTTTGGGGTCATTAGAATTAAGTGAGGAAATGTGTGCAGAAGCGCTTAGCATGTAGCAGGTGCCCAGATGATGTTAGAATACATGATGATGAATATTCATAAGGGCAATCCTAAGAGGCTTCATTGCCAGGTTGCTTGGGGTCTAACTGGCCCAGAGAGCAGGGGCTTGGCCTGGGAGAATGGAAAGCTGGGGAGGGGGCTCTGCTCCTGTCTCCTCCTCCAGGAGTCCTCCCCACCCCAACCCCAGCCATGCTGGGAAGCGGGTCAGGGACTCTCTCATTGCTCTGGAGACCCCTCTCGCGGCACCCGAGACCACAGATGGCGGAGGAGCCCTGGGCTGGGACACCGGGCCTCTGACTGAGCTCTGAGAGACTTTGGACAAGTCCCCTCCCTTATCTCTGCCCCCAAGAGCCCTTCCTGTTCAGTCTGTGTTTCTGATACTCTCTGGCCACGGTGGGGCTGTGCCTCCCTCCCTCCGCCACTTCTGAGTACATCTCCCCAGGTGTGTGCTCTCCTGCCCAGGGGAGGAGAACATGCGGGACGTGGCAATGGGTGTGACAACGTTAGGAAGGAACACGGGGTACTTGTGGCACGGAGGCCTGGGAGCCAGCACGTCAGGCTGGAGTCGGGATCTGAGGAGACCCCACAGCAGCGTCTCCTCAACCCCTGTGTGAGGAGGGGAGGCAGAGCTGCTGTCCGGAGAGGGCTAGGAGGGGCTGGGGACAGGGAGCTGGGTGGCGGGGAAGAGGCGGCCCGGTGCTGTGTTACTGAGTAAACATGAGTAGGTGGCAATAGTCACGTCAGGCCAAGCACGGACCTTGAGAATCAAGGTCTTTAAGTCGGCCTCGAGCCTGAGAATACGGCTACAGTCAGGCTCCCACCCCGTAAACCACGGGAGGCACAGGCCACTGTGGGGCCGCACAGCCCAGGGACCCTTGCTGGTCTGGGTGAGCACTGGAGGGCAGAATGTTCTAGGCAATGAGGTGAGGGAGAGCATTCTTGGGGTAGAAGAGCCTGTGCATTCTCAGAGGCCAGGAAAAGTGCCTTCCAGTCACCAGAGAAATGCCCACGGTGGCAGGACACCATAGTCTGTGGCGTGAGAGAGGGACTCTGAGGGGCACACGATGAGGGGAAGCTGAGGGTTTTAAGAAACTTACCAGAAGTGCCTCCCAGAGGGGGAGAGCAGGAGCGAGGAAGAAGGCTTCACTGAGATATCACCCACTATGGCCTTGGCGGCCCGTTTCAAACACCACTTATCAGAAACCCCAGGACCTCTTGCGACGACGTTTTGGGCACCCAGTGACCTTGGAGAGCCAGGGTGCGCCGCAGCTGTCCCAGCCCAGCCCCGGGTGAGCAGCCTGGATCCCCCAGCCCACGGAGGATGGTCTGATCTGACTCCCTTGGGGGGCACATAAGGCCCAGAGAGGGAAAGTGCCTTGCCTGGGGTACCACAGCAAGTTAGTGGCAGAGCTGGGGTTAAAATCCAACTCCTGGTTTAGTGTCCTTTCCACTCTCCCCTCCGGGGCTTGAGCTTGTCCTGGGAGTGAGGCTGCGGACTCCACAGGCTCTCTGCCCAGCGGGGACGGGGACGCTCTGGCTGAGCCGGAAGTGGGCTCCAATCCCAACGCCATCACTTACTCATTGTGTGGTCTGGGGCAGGTTGTTTCATATTTCAGATCCCTGAGCCCAGCTCCTCATACGGACCGTGGAGATCATCCTAGAACCTGCCCCA
The DNA here is from genome assembly GCA_028534135.1 of Potos flavus. Taxonomy (NCBI): domain Eukaryota; kingdom Metazoa; phylum Chordata; class Mammalia; order Carnivora; family Procyonidae; genus Potos; species Potos flavus. Next base: position 34,182,559 of record CM052893.1, read on the forward strand.
GTGTGCTGTTGTGAGGCTCCAACGTTATTCCATATCCCAGGGCTGGTATTTCTGAATCTCCTCTCACACCCCAGCTGGAGGTCCCGGAGGCCCAGCTCTGCAACACCACCGAGCGGCTGGAGCGGGCAGAAGGCAGCCTCGGCAGTGGGGTCCAGCAGCAGAAGGGCCCAGAGCTCCAGGAGAGCACAGGTCGTGGGGAGGGGACAGCAGAGGCCCCAGCCCCTTCCTTGGAGTCCTGAGAGTCACATGGCCTGCCATCCCAGACTTGACCACCAGGTGGCACCACAGGCTTTGCAGCAGGGCTGGAGAAGGGAGCCACTGGGGCAAGGAGAAAGGGCCCTTCTGGAAATCTGGCCACAGCCTGGAGGCCAGGGAGCAGGGGAGGAGGATGGAAGAGAAGCTGGAGGCTGGAGCTGGGAGGAGGTGGTGGGCACTAGCAGGTTCTCCTTCCCGCTCTGCTCTCTCCCAGGTTTCTCTTGGAGAACTGCATGCTGGACCTAGGAACCCTGTACTGAGCCCCGATGAGGGATGTCTCCTTCCCCAGCCCCGTCCCCTCACCACCCTCCATGGTCCTCAGCCTGGCCAGACCCTCAGCTAGAGCAGACCCTCAGCCTGGGGTCTTCTGGGGGTCAGGGCTAGGGCCCTGGGTGTCACTGAGAAGAGCCTCTGAAGGGAGGTCAGGAGACCGGACCCTTGGAGGTCTGGGGGTCCTGCATGGACTGTGGGTGGGGACAGTAGGCAGGACAAGTAGGACCCAGCCTGACACCACCCTCCCTTTCCTGCTGCCACATGGACTGGCTTGGCCTTCTCACCTCTCCTCAGAGGTACTTCTCTTCAGCGCCTTCCCTCCTGGATCCTGGGCAGGACCCCAGACTGCTTGCCCCTCTGCCCCTGCTGGGCCCTGGAGAGGACAGGGTTAGAGTAGACCCTCCTCTTCTTCCCAGGTCTAAAGCTGGGGGTCTCCCTGAGGGTCAAAATGTAGTGTGGGGGGCAAGGCCAGAGTGGAGCTCCCTTGGGGCCCAGGCTCAGATGGCCTGGACAGGACTGCAGGGTGTCCCGACAAGGACAGGGTGTGGTCACGGCCAAGCAAGAGGATCTGGGGCTGGTGGCAGAGAAAACTGACACCAGGCCTAACCAGGGGCTCTGACCGGAGTTGACACTTGGCTGCCAAGCCGCATGCCCTCCCTGGATGATGGAGTGGGGCCTTTTCCCTCCGCCATTGCCCACCTCAGCTGGGGAGCTGCCCGGGGTCCCAGGAGGGAGGCTCCTCCAGGGTGCTGCCTTCGCCGCTGACAGCTCGGGGAGGGTGGGGTCCCCAAGGGGAAAGAGACAGGTCCTCCTCCTCAGCTCTTGGCTGCAGTCGGTGCCACAGGAGCAGCCTGGCGGGGTGCTGCCCGCGTGGAGCTGTGGGGACGCGCTCCTCCCAGAGCAGAGTGAGATTCCCATCTGCCTTGGGCAATGCTGCCAGCTCCGACCTCCCCTTGGAAGGAAGACTGTCCCTTCCCAGCAAAGCCCCAGACCCTACATCCGGTTTGAAACCCTTCCAGTCGGCACCCCACCCCCGACAGCTGTCTCTGGAGCTCTCCTCCCTGTGTGGACCCCACCCCCAGGAAACCCAGCCCTGTCCCTCTGTCCCCCTCACCTCCTCTCCCCACCCCCGGGGGCCCATTCTCCAGGCTCGGGGTCTCATGGGCACACTCAGGGCTCACGGCTGGACCGCGGAGGAGATGCGTAAGTGCTTACTAAGGCAGGAGGCCGCCGCGCTGTGTCCCTGCTCAGGGGGCTGACTGGGATCCTGGGAGCTGTTCTCTTATTCACAGGACAATGGGCTTGGGGAGGCTCCAGCTGGCCCTGCGTGCCCACCACCGCTCTGCTGTCTTAGCCCACCTCTGCTGGCAACGTCTGCCAGGACAGCCCACTCCGAGTCCAAAAGCTGGAACCTACGCGTGTATTTGACCTAGGAGCAGCGCCCTGGGCATGGCAGGCCTCGGCAGGACTGGAGGAAGACAGGGTTGCAGCAGGTGGGGCAGCGGGGGGCCGACTCACTTGGCCCCTGGAGGCCCCAGTGAGCCCCTCCCTCTGCCTCTTTTCTTGCTGGGGAGAGGAAAGGCCCCCAGTTCTGCTGAGCTCACCATTTTCAAACTCCTTCCTGAGAGGTGTTTTGTTTTTTAACGATTAGGGAGTTGGCCCACGTTGGCTCATCCTGGCAGCATTGCAGGCTCTGCCAAGCTCTCTAAGGAGCTCCTGGAGTTGGGGGCTCCTGGGATCGCTCTGTGCCTCCTCTGATGGGACACTGCTGGCCTCCCCCGCCTTGAGCTGGGCCAGCCGGGCTTGCTAGGTTACCAGAAGGCAGGGGCTGGTCAGGCCAATCACGGCAGCCACAAGAAGTCAGGGGAGAGGGCGGGTGATGGGTCTGGCCCAGTCAGGTGAGGTGGGGGAACTTGCACCTGTTTCAGGGGCAGAGCTGTGGCTTTGTTGTTTCCTGGGGCTGGCGATCAGACCCCACCCCTCCCCCCAGGCCCAGCCTTGCCCCGGGAGCTCTCACCCAGGACCCCGCCTACTCCGGGGCCAGGAAAGGCTGCCCCTGCCCCACTAGAGGCCGGGTCCGGGCCCCCCTGGTAAAGGGCACTGGGTGCATGGACCGCTCGCTGCGTACTTCCTCCACCCCCAGGTCTGGGGAGGCCGGCCAGGGTGGGGGCTGGCCCAGCAGCCCTGGAGAAAGCCTCTGTTCCCCAGGGAGCAGCACCTGCCCACTGCCCCCCTCCCCCCACCGCCTGCGTCACGGGAGCTGTCAGCGCTTGCACCCGGCTTCCCAAGCGATGAGACATGGCTCCCAGCCTGCCTCCCCAAGCCGCTGGCAGCTCACACCCTGTCATCTGGGGAGCCGCAGATCCCGGGGGCCCCCAGAGCCCCTCTCCCTGGGCAGTAGACAGGGACCCCGGCCCTCGGGAGGAGGGAGACCAGCCCTGGACTGTCAGGAAATGAAGCCGGATCCCCTTTTGAGAGCTCCAACCGATTCCCCCAACCAAGCCTTGAGGGTGGGGCCGAGGACCAGAAAGGGACCAGGACTGAGTTAGCCTGGACCAGGCCTCCGGAACTGAGCAAGGCCTGCACGGAGCAGATTCTGGGAAAAATGTGCACACGGAGATGGGTGTGTCCGGCCCTGCCTTCTGGACAGAGACTCCGTCTCCTCCCGCCCAGGGCCCCTGACCCAACAGGGAGCCACACCTATCGCCCGATGCTGTCCTGTCTCAGGCGACCTTTGTAAAGAGGGCAGGTGCCTGTGTGCTAGCCCCCGTCCATCATTTCCCTCCCTCTGAATCTGTCGGTCTCAGAGACTGTGTTTTAGCTCTCGGGGTGTGTTTTATATACAGCCAGATGCACAGACCTCCAGGGTACATTTTGATGAGTTTTGATAAATGTGTACCAATCAAAATCAGCACATCCCCAGCCCCCCTGAGAGTTCCTCACGCTGAAGAGTCACCTGTGGGCAGGGCCTATGTCACAGTCACCTCTGTGTCTCTCCTGCATCTGGCACTAGGTTCGGGTTTGTACGTGGAAAGGTTTTCCCATATTGGCTTATCTTCCCTGTGCAAAGGGACCCCTCACACCCTCTGCCTAGTAAAGGGTGTCTCTGGGTGCCCTGGCTGTGTCCAGAGACTTCCGTGGGCTTGGGACAGCCCCACCGAGCTCATGGGCTCTAGGCTAAGTCCGCTCACCATGGTCTCTTTGCTCCCTGCCTCTGAGCGCTGTCTACAGCTCAAGGGTCCCCTCATTCCCTGTGTGGTGCCGGCTCGCGCCCACGAGACGCAGGAAGGTGGGGAGCCGGGGAGCTGAATGCCCTGCCTATTCTGGGGGAACGGACGGCCGAGGCTTGAGTTTGAACACCGCCTGGGGAGGCCAGCCCACTCTGGCCTGGGGAGCCGGTGGGGCTCCAGCGTGAGCAGGACCCGCTGGCCTTAGCCCCTTGTAGCCGCAGAAGCTTTAGCTTCAGAGCTAGACCCTGCTCCTTGTTTTTGCCATGACTGGGGCAAAGCCTACCTCCCTAATGTATAAAATGAGGAGGTTATAAAGAAGGGACCTCAACCTTTTGTGGCACCAAAAGTATCTTTTCAAGTAATGGTATTTGAAATCCCAATACATTAGGCAGATAGAAGTGGAACCACTCAGACTTGGGCATGAGGGGCTCAGCGCCCCAGACGGCAAGAAAAGCCCTCTCCCCTTCCCACAGAAGCTCCAGGTGGCCCCAGTGCGATCGTGGGGTTCCTTTCCCACTTTGAAGTCCCTGGTGATAGGGCCCGCTCCAGACAGACACGTGGATCCCGGTCACCCCGAGACACCCCCTTACTGTGAAGGGGCAGAGTGATCTACTGGCCGAAAAGAAGGAGAGGAAGTGACACCTATTGATTAAGCGCTAACTGTGTGCCGGAGGTCTTTATATCCATGACGTCACTCATTCTCATGACCAGCCCACAAAGGGGTTGTTTCAACCCCGTTTTACAGACGAGAACTATGCTCAGAGAGTACAGAGGAATCCGCTTGGGATTACACAACTGGTTCCCTCCAGGAATGGCGGGTCATGATGAGGAGTCCGGCAGGGTGGAGGAACCGTGGTCCAGACGGTCATCTCTGTTGTGCCGGGAGATTTACGTCACCCAACAGTCACTCAGCAAACATGCCAGGCATGAAGCAGAGACTCTGTGTCACAGCAAGAATGGGAGAATTCTTTGCTCAGGGAATGTGGTCACCAGGAAGTTTGACTATTGTGTTTTCCCATCCTCAGGGCAGCAGAAGGTGGGAATGTGGCTTCTTTCAGCCCCTCTATGACCGGGTAGACCAGCTGCCCTAGGCTGGACTACTGGTGGCCATGGAGGGGAGTGGGACCTGGGGTCTGGGTGGACTGAGGACATCGAGAGTGGCAGGTAGGAAGCACAGGGTTGGATTCCTGAGCCCAGCTGCTCATTGGGCAAGACAAGCCAGGAGGCTTCAGGCCTCTCTGGAGGTCTGGGTCTCCAGCTCTTTCCAGACAAGCATGAAGCCTCCTGAGCACCAGGCAAGTCTGCTCCTCTCTGAAGTGAAGGTTCTGTTAGGGCAGAGGCTGCTCCGGCCTGCTTACCACCCTTCCTGAGGCCTGTCACCGGGCTGACCCATTAAATGTGTTCAGTGAAGATGTGGGGAGAAAATTTGGGGTTGGATCCTGTTGTTCCCAAACCCCCTCAGGGACAGAGATCCTGAGGGGCTTTTTCTTTGTCCCGTCCCCTCCCATCCTTTCCCTTCCCCCAGGTAGGGGACCTGCTGAGAGCCAAGTTGGCAGGAATGGGACCCACCGTTGCACCGGATGCCTCACCATTTAGCCTAGAGCTGCCCCTGGGAATGGGGGAAGTAGGACCAGGGAAGATGCGGAGGGGCGGGGAGGAATCTGACAGAATGGCCGATGGGCTCGGGGGCCAGGAGAGGGAATCACACCAGCCAAGGGCCTCCTGCATAGAACCTGGCAGAGGTCAGGGAGAGGAACTCGTGGTTGTTGAATGAGTGAATGGATGAATAAATGCACATTTTATTGTTTCCTTTGTCCAGACCAGTCTCCTGGCCTTCATACTCTTTGTGTCTCTAGCTTGGAAATCCGTGCTGTCCACCACCACACTGGGGCACAGAATGCAGATCTCAGACACTTCATATGAGAAAAAGAAGGCTAAAATATCTCAATAATTTTTCTATCAATTGCATGTTGAAATAATATTTTGGCTATATTGTGTCGAATAAAATAGATTACTAAAATTAACTTCACCTGTCTCTTTTTATTTTTTTAAATGCAATCACTAGAAGAATTTAAATTACACACGTGGTTCGCATTATAGTTATCGGCCCGCCGTGATCTCGATGTGTCTCTTGCTGGTTCCCTGCCCTGTCCGGAACCCTAGGGCTCTGCAAAGCATACAGCCCAGCTCTACCCTCCTGCCGGGCCCACTTCCGGGCCTGAGTATGAGGTCCAATGGTCAGAGGCCTAGTCGTTGTACTAGACTGGGAGCTTATCAGTGCCCCGGGAGGACACTCGAAGATCCGAGGCCACCAGCTGGAACGCAGCTCTGAGTAGGGGTCAGGAGTGGGAAGGAACCAGCAAGCATGACACGGAGAAAAGGGGCCAGCAGAAGGGTCATGCACCCACTGTGTGTCAGACACATTATTTGTGCCATTCCATTGAATCTTCATGCCATTTTACGGGGTAGATGATATTATCTCTATTTTACGTTGGGAAACTGAGGCTCTGACAAGGTTGATTAAGCCAGCTGAGGTCACGAGTTTAGTATGTGCCGGAGCCATGATTCAAATAAAATTTATTGGACTTCAGAGTCTGGACTCTTAACCTCTAGCTTGTCCCATGTGGTGGTTTCAGAGTCTTGGAGGTGGGAGTTGGGTTTGGGTGTTCCATTCATGGGAAGGGAAGGGATGAGCTTCAAAGGTCAGAGTGATGATGGGGGTAGGATGAATATTCTCAGAGGACAATCTGAGTCCCTCTGTGAGTCTGAGCTTACAAACTGTCCCTGCCACTTATGGGGAGAAGGCTGACCGGCCTCACCATGGTTGTCCAGCAGCGAGTAGTGGGGCTGGACCTAGAGGCCAAGACTCATAGGTTCTCGATCCAGGTGATGACCAGTTTCCACCGGGCTGCTGAAGTCCAGATACAGCAAGGCAGCTGGCTCAAAACAGAGCCCTTGGGTTTCAGATCCCAAAGCCCTGGGCTCTGGGGAAGATGAGGAAGCCTGAGACCATTTTATTGCCACTTGCTATGTAATTAATGACTTAATGACCTTTTGGGCTGCAAAGGAGCCATTAATGGCCTCTGAGAGCATGACCCCAACTGAGAGCTGAGTCTCCGTGCCCTGCAGGTTCGGGTGGCTGTAGTCACCACCCTGACCTTTGCCTGCTTTAAGACTTCAGTCTTCCTGGCCCCCTCCTCTCCCGGGCCTGGGGAATCTCCATCGATAGAGCTTTGCACCCTGGCTACCATGTTCTCCCCTCGCTTTCTCCGTCTGGTCTGTTTCCTCATCCAAAAAATGGAGCTGATACTACCTACCCCTCAGACCCCGAAGGGTTAAGTAAGATAATCCACGATGTGTCTGGAAAAAGAGATGCTTGAACTTCCTGTTCTTCAAGGTCCAGCTCAAAGCCAACCAAGAAATCTCCTATCTCCTGCCCATCCTGTCATCAGGGAGGTAGATGGAGTTCAGGGAAGGAGCCGAGGCATCCAACCAACCCCACGGCAGCCTGCGGGACCTACCCCTTCTGCTCTAGGACGGATTTTTGGCTACAATCACTTTCAGCTTTCCGTCCGTGTTCCTAAGTAATGCTTTTGACGATTTCTGCCAAAATGGCACAGGCTTGTTATAAAAATTCAAACAGCACAGACATCTGCATAGAAGAAAGTAATCACTCGCCCCAGATCCTACCACCCAGAAATAACCAACATGAATATTTGCTGAACATCGGTCCCGACATATCTCTAAGCAGAGATACAAATAGAACGGTAGGTAGATGATAGACAAACAGAAAGAATTATCTAAGGATGGGATCATATAGTACATGCTTTTAAAATATAGAAATGTTAAGTTTATGTGTACTTACACATAATAGGAAAGAAAATGAAAAATAAGACCGAAGGCATGATTGTATCTTGGATAAATGTTTCTTAACCACAAGGGACATTTGTACCTATAAACTGCCTCTACGTATAAGAAAATGAGTTATTTTTCAAAACCATTTTTAAAAGGTTGTAGTCATTGATTTTTTTAAACTATGCTTTCATTACAGACAGTGCAGCTGATTCTGCGAGGAAAGACGAGATGGTAAGCACCCTGTACTTCATCCCCCCCGCTTCTCCCACATCCTGATTTTTGTTGCTTACGCAATTTTCATTTTGTTGGGAGTTTTAATGTTTATATTCTGCAACTCTATTTTTAACCGGATATAATGCTCACCATCCATCCTTTCTTTGGCTTCGTTATTTTCAAATTCTTTAGCTTGAATCATTCATGGCTTTCTGCCTCTTATGGTCAGATCTTCAAGACAGGAGCTCACGTCTGAAGATACCTGTTGTCTTTAGACTTCCCTGGTGTACTGTCTGTGGGTCATGCTTTCTGTCTCTCGGGATTTTGTGACCATTACTTCCTGGTCCTCTGGCATTGAACGTGGGGAAGTCTGAGGCTAACCTGGCTTTTCCTTCTTGTAATGATTTGTTTTTGTTTTTGTTTTTCTGCCTTGAATGCCTGAACAATTCTTTATGCTTTGAAGTTCAGTAACTTGAACAGGATGTGTCTCAGTGTTGACCATTCTCAATCTATTTTTTCTGGAATTCCGTGTGCCCTTTGTCTCAGTAAACTCAGTCCTTCCTTTATTTAAAGGAAAGCTTTTCTGTACAGTAGCCCTAAATAGGGACGCCTGGGTGGCTCAGTCGGTTAAGCGTCTGCCTTCAGCTCAGGTCATGATTCTAGGGTCCTGGGATCGAGTCCTGCATTGGACTCCTCGCTCAGAGAAGAACCTGCTTTTCTCTCTCCCTCTGTACCTCCCCACTGCTTGCTCACTTGCTCTCTCTCTCTGACAAATAAATAAAGTCTTTTAAAAAATAACCCTAAATATATTTTCTATTTCTTTTGTATCGTTCTCTACTTTAGGGATACTAGTTATTCTTATATTAGCTGATCTTCATTTATTTCTTTTTTCTCCTCCAAACCTATTATCGTCTCTCTCATTGTTTTTATCTCTGTCTTTTTCTTTGTGTTGATTACAATGGGTTCAAGCCTTTCCTTTGTGCTATTCTATTTTTAGCCTTCTGTGTTGTTGTTTCTAAATCATTCATTTGATTAGTACTTGTATTTAATTCTCATTTGTTTTCTTAACCCTGCAACCTCGGTTCATCTCACTCAGTTTTATTATTATGTAGCCTTTAAATGTTGCATTAACACGCTCCCCAAACATGAAACACTAGTCGAGGACTTTGTTTCTGTTTTTAGTTTATATTTTCTTCTAGGAGGGATTCTTCACCTATCTTTCTCATGCTGTGTTCCTTTCTGTCTCCCTGCCCCCATAGTTGATTTTCAGAGTTGCTGTGCTATTTCTTTTTCATATTGCTTATGCAAACATGAGCAGCTCTGTCCACACCCTCTATTAGCTTTGATATAAAGCGGATGAATCACATTAGTCTTGTATGGCTCCCTGGATTGCCTCATGCATGTAAATCTTGCCCTTGTGCCTG
>CM052893.1:34201837-34216299 GCA_028534135.1 Potos flavus
CCCCCCCCCCCCCCCCCCCCCGCTCCTGAGATGGGCAGCTCCTCTCACGACGGGTGAGCTCCTCTCACCCAAGTACCCCTCCCTATGCTGCCAGCCTCTCATTCGTGTCCTTCACAACACTTAAAATCATCTGTAATCATTTTGCCAGCTCATTTACAAGTTTACTCTTTGTCTACCCCCTTAGAATGGAAGTCCAGAGAGCGCAGGACCCAGGCTTTTGTCCTGGTTGTGTCCCCAGGGACTGGCACGGTGCGTAATCCATTGGGAGCTCGGCACCTACGCAAGTGACTGGTTGAGAGGGCCCCACGCAGAGGAAGTCGCATGTGTGCAAAGGCAGAGGCAGACATCTGCACGGGGCGAGTCGATGGAGGGCTGGTAGGGAAACAAAATGATAAGGGAGAAAATTTAAAGATTGGAGAGGTGGCAGTGTGGTTCATCAGGGAGGGTTATAAGGTGCCTGAGTTAGGTAGCCGCTGGGGAGCCTGCTAGCTGACCAAAGGAACTCAGCTCAAAAAGGCGAGACAGCAGGGAGCTGGCGCCTTGGCCACTGTCACTGTGCATGAAGTCCGAAGGTGCCTGGAACAGGAGTCGGTTACAGTAGAACAGGCCCAGATAAGATGGCGCCATGATAGCAAGCTTAGGGGTCCACAAAGGAAGGTTAACTCTTCCGACGCCCTCGGGCTATCTGCAACAGTTTGGGATGGAGGGGGAAGCAGTCCAGTCACCTGGGGGGCTGGAAATGGAGCAAGGAGAAACTTCAGCCCAGGCACTCAGAAGCAATAGGAGCCCCAGAGGCCTCCTCTCAGCCTTCACCGCGCCCAGCCAGCCCCTCCTCCTCCCATCTCTAGATCGTAAGCTCTATAAAGGCAGGACTTTGTCTTCTTCACCACTGGAGTCCCCATGCCTGGGACAAGGCCTGTCACATAGTAGATGTTCAATAAATACTTTCTGAGGGGCACCTGGGTGGCGCAGGTGGTTTAGCTGACTCTTGATACCAGCTCAGGTCTGGAGCTCAGAGTCATGAGTTCGAGCCAGGATGGGCCTGGAGCCTAGTTAAAAATACATACGTAAATACATACATACACACATACATACTTGTTGAATAAATAAATCCATATTCCATTTTTTTAATGAGGGAAACTTGAGGTCACAGGGCGTTTTACTTACAAGGGCACTGGAAGCCCTGAGTGTCAAAAGTGAAATCTGGGTCACAGGTGGTACTGGAGGGAAGGCAGCAAAGAGAAGCAGAACCCTATTCATGTTCACTCATTCTAACACCTTGCAGGAGGATGAAAATGTCCTCATCTTGTTTCAGAATTGAATCAAAATTTACTGCCTTCAAGATGCTTTTCCCAAATCACCCCACATCCTCTAAACTCAAATTAACCCCTACCTCGTAGAATTTTTTAATCATCTAAAAATATGTTCCGAAGGTCACCTGAAAGCATTTCCGAGCTCAGCTCACGTGACAGAGTCTCACTGAGATCCATCCTTCGCCTTAGGAGTATTACCCTCGTCTCTGGCCTGGTTCTGAGGCAGGGCCCCACATGCGGTGAGGTTCAGGCGGGCAGAAGAGAGAGGTGATGGAAAAAGCTCTGGCCTGCTGGCTCAAAACTATGCACTTGGGCCCCAAACCAATCTTTCCAGCCTGAATATGCCTCATGCATCTTGGACCAGAATGTGCGACTGATCCTCTTCCTTTCCTTCTCCCAGGTGGGAAGTGAGACCTTGGTCCAAAGCAAGGCTTCATCACTGACTTAACCTTTCTGAGTGTGTTCCCACTTCTGCAAAATAATATCTCCTCAGGGGTTACCGGGAGGATTACATCAAATAATACACGCCAAGCGGACCTGCTCTCGGCTCGGCAGTATTAGCCCTCCTCTGTCCACTGCCAGGCTTCCCTTCTCTCTGACGTGGGGTGAGAGAGGCAAAGGAAATGTTGTCCAGAGGGGCTGGATTCTCCCAGAGTTCAAGACTCTCCCGCCTTACAGAGCCCCACGATTGACACCAGAACCCCAGAGTGTTGGGGCGAGGGCCGATGGAGTGAGTATCGATCCACCTCCACTCTTTACAGCCTTGGTGCCAGGCCAGAGGCAGGGACTTGTCCGGCTTCGTGAAGCTAGTTAGTGACCCAGCTGGAACCAGTCTCCAGGTGGCCTGACTTTCATGCCACGTGATGGAAATAGATCCTGTTAAAAGATTGATCCATGGAAGGCTTTTGAGCCTGCTGCTTGTCACAGGGAAATCACCGCCTGGGTGCCTGTGTTTGGCCCTGTCCCTGCCACTTACCAGCTTGGTGGCCCCGCCCCCAACAAGCCTCAGTTTCCTCACCTGACAAAGACAGATGATGGCCCCGATACTGATTCCCACTGTGTAGGATCACTGTAAGGATTCAGATGAGATGGTCCTTGCAAAGGGCCCAAAACCGTGCCTAGTTGATAGGCTTGCTGCTTGTGGAGCACAGCAAATGCTGAATATTCCTATCAATATATCGAAATAATGTTAATATCAAAATAATAGAGAAGTATCTAGAAAAAACTGAACTTCATATCTGGAAATAATTTTAAAGTTGTTCGGTTTCAACTTCCAGGGGATAAGTATGGCCTTTCATAACAATGTAGACTGTGCCAATCACCTCCTTTGGGGCCCTTCCACATGCCAGAGGTAGCAAAATTATCATTATTTAAAGACATAATTAACATTTATTATAGCTAGCATATTAGGTTTTAGATAGGCCAAATGCGTGATACAATGGAGTTTTATTTTTATGTGCTGTCGTGTATACTTTATAGCACATTGGGGCCCTTCTATAATCCGTGAGCACTGTACTTTAATGCCCACTTTATAGGACTTTTATAAGGGAGGTCAGATAGTGTGGAGGGAAGAGCAGTGGCCCAGGATTCACCAGGCCTGACTAGAATGAAGGCTTTGCCGTACATTAACTGGGTGACCATGGGCAAGCTACCCCCTCTCCTCATCAGAAAAATTCGGAGCCTGGGCTGGATGGTGTCCAAGGATCCATCCATCCCTGAAAGCCTATGGTTAGAAGCAGAATCTTAAAATTTTAAGGGACGATAGAGGTATATGGGTGTTGAACCTTTATATCTATGACATATTGTTGGTCACGTCTCTGATTTATTTGATGCTAAGTTCTTATGAACAACAACCCTCAATTATAAAACTATTTCTATTGGAAACTATGAGCTGCTTTACAATATTCTGCTCGGCACGTGGCTACCCCATGCATTATGGGGGTTGTAACACCCACTTCCCAGGAAATGAGCGAGTGACCTTCACGAGGTCCCTGAGACTGTCGATCTAGTTCTGCAATCCTTCGTCCTATAATTCCCAGCAAGCATAGACTCTGATGGCTCCTTCCTCTGCAGATCGGAGGGCAAACTAAAAATGAAGTATGTGAGCTGTGAGCGCAAATGCAAAGGACAAGGGACAGCTGTGCGAGTGTTAACACCGCTGGAGGACTCCCCAAAACTAAGGAGCTGATGGAGTGCACTGCTGCACAGTTCAGAAACGGTATCCAGAAGGAGACTCCAGAGTCTTCAAGAAGTGCATGAATTCTGTGACCATCTTTTGCTTAAGGAGGAAAGGCAGGGTGTGATGTCTTTTAGAAAGCGTTCTATCAACATGGTTTTGGAAATTCTCAGCTCCTGGCGTGAGCTACCTTTGTGCCTGGGACCTCGCTCCGTAGGCATCACTATACACGTCTCCCCAGGGGTTTGTGTGTCTAGGAGAATGCACGCGGAAGTCCCAGAATAGTAAGTCGGTGTAGTGGGGTAGTTTTATGGGGCAGGCAGCCTTCCAGGTTTCCAGGAAGGATCTGAGTAGGATAGGAGGTAGACTTAATTTACCTTAAGTTGGCGAGCTTTCATTCATTCATCCATTCTAAAATATTTTTTTATTGAGCCCCTAATATGTGCCAGCACCATTTTACAGGTTAAGTCTGGAGTTTCCGAGAGGACCCACTGCTCACATGGCGTTTTCCTCTGGCATGCCCGCACAAGACAGGTGTACTATTGTGTGGTCCTCTGTCTCCAGCCTGGTCCCTGGGACTTCATGCCCCCACTCCGGTCCCTTCAGGTGGAAGCTGCCTTAGACTAGAATGGTTGTCCCCACAGGATAGAGCACTCCCTTTGGACAGGGGCTGTGCCTCATCCCTCGGCCCCAGGAGTCCTCCCCCACTGGGCTGGTCTCTGCCCTGACCTCAGGACAGAAGAAGGTGGATTTCTGGCTCTCCCGAGGGCCTGGTCAAGAAAGACTCCTTTTTCCTCGAGAGAAGTCTCCCTGGGTTCCTGAGCTGAGCACATACTTTCTCCGTGAGCGAGCAGGGACTTGACAGAGGGGCGTCTCCCTGGGGCCTCACCTCCTGCACGTCACGGGGGAGGGGAGCGAGAGAAAGGAGCGGAGGGCCCTGAGACGCCGCCGCCAAGGTCCCACACTCGGGACTCGCAGCCCTGCCCCCTCAAGAGCGCTAGCTCCCGCAGCGGCAGCGCCCTGCAGCTCGGCCCCGGCGGCGGCGCGCAGCCAGTGGAGTGGGTGGTGCAGGGCCGGGGTGGTATATCCAGTCTGACCGAGGGCGGGCCTCGCCAGTGCCAGCAGAGGGACGAGCCGGGGCGGAGGCGCCAGGAGCCGCCGCCGGGAGCCTCACCAGGACCACTCACTCTATGGCCCTCGGGAGCCGCTGAGCCCAGCAGAGCCGCGCCCGCCCGCCCGCCGCCCCTCGCCACCCCTCGCCGCCCCTCTCGGCTCTCCCAGGCCCGGCCCGCGCCTCCCGCCGCCATGAACCACTCGCCGCTCAAGACCGCCTTGGCGTACGAATGCTTCCCGGACCAGGACAACTCGACGCTGGCTTTGCCGTCGGACCAGAAGATGAAGACCGGCACGTCTGGCAGGCAGCGCGTGCAGGAGCAGGTGATGATGACCGTCAAGCGGCAGAAATCCAAGTCTTCCCAGTCGTCCACCCTGAGCCACTCCAACCGAGGTAAAGGTTCTGCGCCCGCGCGCCCCGTGCGCTCCGGCCCCGCGCCCGCGCAGCGGGGACCCAAGGTGGTGCGCCTCCCCGGGCTGCGGGGAAGCGAGGGCGCGCGGGGTCTGCGCGGCGGGTCCGACGGGATGCGGCGGCGGCGGGGGCAGGCGAGCGGCTGGCGCTCATGAGTTCGAGCCAGGATGGCCAGCTGGGGAGGCGAAGGCGGGTTCGCGCCGCGAGGGGAGAGACACGATCAGGGGCGTCTCTCCAGCGCGCGCCGAGGCTGAGGATCGCCCGCGGGCCCGTGGACCCGGCCCAGAGCCCGGGAGGCTTTCTTCCCCCAGACTGCTCCGGGAACAGTACCGCTCCTCTACCCCAGCTCGGTCTCTCCCGACCCCTCACTTCCCGCCCGGTCCTTCGGGCTTCGAGTTCCGCGGCGCCATCGGCAGGTAGCCAGGTAGCCGGCGCCCAGGCCGGCAGGTCCCCTGACCAGGTGGGACTAGTGCGTGGCCGCCGGTCCGGGCAAGGGAGTCACGGTGGCGGGAGTAGGGGCTCAGAAGAGGCGCTGCGGGCCGGGGAGGTGCCGCAGGGAAGGGGGACCAGCCCTTGGAACGCCGCAGCGCGTTAGCGGGAGCCTCACACCTGGAAGAGGCAAATCTGGTTGGAAGGTCACCCCGAGACCAGTGCGCTCCCTGAGGCTCGGGAATGGCGGCTGAGGATGCCCTCTTTGCTCAGTAGCTAATGCAGAAGTTTTCTTTCCCACAGGATTCTCCCTACCTCACTTGGCTTAAGTAGGAAGGAACAAGTGTCAGGAGGAGGGTAGGAAATTAGGCTGGCAAGGCTGGAAATTCCAGAAGGTGCCCCGGGCTGAGACCTCATGGTGAGCACTTGTCCAATTCAGGTACTCAGCCTGACCAGCCACCAACGCTGATGTCCCCACTCCCCCGTGCTGAGGTCCCGCCCCAAGCCGGGAGGTTAGGAGAAAGGGATAGGACTCCTGAAACTCAAGAAGGAAGGTACAATATCTGACAGGGGCATTTGTGGAGAATTTTCAGACCACATACTTTAATACAAAGGATTCCTTTCTATTTCTTTACGAGTTTAGTTAAGTTTAGTAAATGCTAATAAAGATTCTACAGACTGCAAGCCAGTACCAGTCAACCAAGACTTATTTATGGAGTCAGGCCTCTGAGAGAATAAGGGGAGTGGGGGGTAGTAAAGAGGAAGAAGGCAAAAGAGACAGACAGACCCCTGCCCGTCTCCCCCCCCTCCATGCCAGCTCACATTTCCTACTCCGGCTTGGTCTCTTTCCCTCTCTCTCTCATTCCTGAGTGGCCCCTGTGTAGAGCCGAGGGAGAGAAAATGGCTGGTCGAGGATTTCCCTGTACCCCGAACGTAAAAGATCTTTGTTGCTGTGTGTGCCCTTTGCCCTGGCCTGGACTCCCGGTTCCTCTCCTGTCACGCTTCCATTCAAGGTCATGCAGACTCCAGAGCGTTTGCTTCCTCTTTATTTAGTGCTTTGGTAGCTGCTGACTAGCCTTTTTTGGAAGTAGTTTTTGGGATAATTAAAAAAAAAAGAGGTGTCCCCATTTCTGGCCACAGCCCAGTCACAGCTCAAGACAACCTACTGTCTTCTCGACACAAGACTTAGCTGCCCCCTCCCACTCCCATGCCGGCCCTGGCCTGAGCTCCAGGCTCACAGCTCCAGAAAAATCTCAAAAATCCCAGGTGCCCCAAACACCTCTTCTCCTTCCCACCTACGGGGATGCGGGCAATGTTCTGTTTCTGACTGAGCTTGCCCTTTGTGGGTAACGTCTACTCGATGGGATCTCCTCCTCTCCATCCCAGGGTCGTCCAGGTGAGGACCTTAGAGCCTTACCTGGCTGGGGAATCTCACCCTAGCCAGCTAGGATTCGACTTCCTCGGCTAATGCATCCCTCTCCAGAAACAGGCCTCTCCAAGGACTGACCCTGTAGGTGTGTCCCCTCTGCCCTCGGCTCTGACGAGCTTCCCACAAGGGGCAGTTTCCCCAGAGGCATCCTAGGTGGAAGAAGCGGTTGGGTCACTTGAAGCTGGTGTTTCTGGTTTACTTGGCTTTGTTTTCATCAGATTCCCCCTTCTCTTCATCAGAACCGCCCAAGCATTCCCTATTTGCTCAGTGGCCATTCCTGCTAACTTTGCTCTCTCTTTTTGTGTTGGTTTTATCTAGCACGCACCTGCTCTGGTTGCTGGGAGGGGCGAGCTGGGAGTTGTGGAAGGACCATACCCTGGGCCATTGCCTTAACCACCACCCCCCCCCCAACCCGGTCACACTAGAATTCTCCTTCAAGAGAGAAGAGTCGAATTCTCTAGGGTGTTTGGTTCTCTTGGGGCCCCTGAATCCCACCACGGCTCCTCGGGTTGAGAACACCCGCCCCAGGGATGGCTAGCCACAGCTCACAGGTTCCTTGGCAGGTAGAAACCTCTCCTTGTACCCCGTGAAGGACAGTCAGGAATCGGCCACTGAGGGTCCCAGCATTAGAACCGGCTTTTCTCCAGAGTCCGCCCCCAAGAGGGTTCTCTTCTGTCTTGTTGGCGAGGGGGAATTGAGCCACCAAGGGCTGGGAGAGGAGCCCCATAGAAGGAGCCCGACTCTCAATACCTATCTCCACCCACGCCTTCCCCCAAACCCAGCAGATGAGATAGAGGCCTCGCCCTGGTCAGGACGTCCCCAGGGAGGGAGGAGGGGGCTCTCGGGTCGGGAGACCCCGCAGAAGGGGACTGCTCTGAGCCTGCCTGCCCATCTGGGGCTTTTTCTGAACTGGCCGCTAAGTATCGCTCCCGTGTGTTTCCAGATGCCCTTGTGTCTGCGCGGCAGGGCTCTTCTCAGACTGTGTGGGAAGCAGGAGAAAACCGAGGGGACGATGGGGCTGTTCAGCCAAAGATCTTTGCTGGGGACACTTGACCTGGCGGGGGCGGGAAAGTCCCCGCAGGTGCTCATTATGAGCTGCCCTGTTGGGGGCTCAAGGGCTAGTGCATGAGTTAGGCAGCCCAAACGGAAATGCTTTTCCACATTCTGGTTCCTTAGAACTTCACTTGGAACCTCTTCCTGAAGCTTAACCTGAATCTCATTTGGTCCAACTTCAGCGTCACCATGAATACACCTCCCACACAAAGTCTAACGACACCACCTTTCTTTTTCGTATCACTTCTCATTCCAAAGAGATCCCAACACCAACAGCGTCATTGTCCTTGTTTGCTTCACTACCTGCTTAGACATCTGTGATTTTTTGCTTTCAACCTTCTCCTTTCTTCTCAGAACTACCATTTCCTATCTAACATGGCCAAACCTATATTTCCCCCTCATCGGAGGTAGGGTCAGGGCCACGCTGGGCTAGGGAAGGTGCCTGTCCCCCACTTCGTCATCCTGCATCTGTCCCTCTCAGGGCAGTTACTACTTGAGACCGTCCTAGGGGGCAGGCTTGTGCTGGCTTGGTGGCCGTGGCGTGCACAGGTGAAGGTCCCCGCCTCAGGGCCCTGCCTTTGTTGGCCTTTCTGTATTTGCATTTGGCTGTGTCTCAGCATAAACCTCCGCCCGTGCGAGGTTCTGCTCATTCTACTCTCTTGAAAGTTGTCCCTTCCTGACCACAGACCACGAACAGACATCACTCCTGGGGTTGTTTTCTCGGGACCAAAGCTGGCATGGGAAAGGGTAGAGGGTGTCTGAGCTTTAACTTGTCCCAGCAGCGAAACGTCCTAATTAAACTTCAAATGAACCAATTTCTGTTTCTTTACAATGTATCTTGGCTCGAAGTTGAGGTTTTACCAGAATTCCCGTCTGCCTGTTACAACACATACAAAAATGCCAAGTATTCCAGAATGTTTTACAGCAAATGCTCTTTCCCTGGACCCTGCTCCTTGGCTAAACTCATTGGCAGAGGCTTAGAAAAAGAAAAAGAGACAAATGTTTCTCCCCATGCACCAAATTGTAAATATCAATAAGCTAATCGTTCCAGGTCTAAAACTCTGGAAACTATTTCTGCCGTGGGGGATGACCCCTAGAAGGTGTGCGATGTTTGGACAAAATAAGATGGAAGAATGTTAGCTATCCTCTGATGAAGTTCTTTGTAGGTGTGCACTGCACACACGCACACACATATACACGTGTGTGCTCACACCCATGCACATACACACATGTAGGCATGCTTGCACACACACAGGCCCCACCTGGTAGTCTGCACGAGGGCAGGAGTCTAGACTGGTGTGCGGAAACCTGAGTTCTACCCGGACAGATTGCTGGCAGGCGTGTGACCTTGGACAAGTCATTGCCTCTCTCTGGGTCTCCGCGACTGTACGAGATTGGATTAGATCATCTCCAAAGTGTGCTACGAGGGTAGCCATCCCTGGAAATAGATTCCATCACTCGCTACCTTGGCAGACCATGCCCCCAAACTGTCTATAGCTGTCCTACAAAAAGACTCGTTCCCTCAGTGAGGGTCCCTCATGGTTTCCCTCTTGTAAACATCCTAACATACCAGAAGCCATCCACTCCACTGCTCTCAAACCTGGCTGCACACTGAAACCATCCGGGAATTTTAGAAAATGCAAATGCCTACGTCCCACCACAGAGATTCTGATTTTGCACCCATACACACACACACAGGCATAAAGACGGATAGACATCTAAGGCAGTAATCGCTGATGACCGTGTTTTAGTTGGGATCCTCAGCCAGGTAGCTGTGTCCTGACCTTTGCCTACACGAATCTGCTGCCCTGCCCCCACGAGACGCTCCCACCCCGTGCCCAGGTCTTGGGTTTAGCGGTGGCCAGCAACAGACGATCAGAAAGAGAAGCGGGGCTGCAGCAGAGCTGGGCTCGAACGCGTCCCTGCAGAGCTGGGAGGGAGAGGCGTGGACACAGGCTGTAGCCGCATCTCTGGTCTGGACACGTGTCCAGGAGAAGGACGAGAACCACCTCAAAGTGCCTGGTGAGCTTGTGCTGAACTCCTTGCCCTCCTCAGGCATGGAAGCTTCCAGATAGGAATGTCCACGGTGCTCCCCGCTGGCCCGGGCAGAAGGAAATGGGAGGACATCTGGCCATTCCCCTCCCTTGGGCACCTGAACGTTCCCACAGGCACCGCTCCTGCCCAATCTTGAGCATCTCAGGGGGACATCCCCCCAGCCATGTCTTCGGGCAGTCCTTCCTAATACCTCATTTAATTCTTCTTGCTATGGGTCTAGCCTTATTGAGCACCACAGGTGGAAGA
Source organism: Potos flavus (assembly GCA_028534135.1). NCBI lineage: Eukaryota > Metazoa > Chordata > Mammalia > Carnivora > Procyonidae > Potos > Potos flavus. The sequence continues at coordinate 34,212,064 of CM052893.1, forward strand.
GATTTCAGGGGGTGAACTAAAAGCATTTTCCGGGCCGAAAGATAATGAGCTTCCTTTCCCAAGTGTTCTGTGCTGAGGAGCAGATGGGCTTTATGTCAGCGTAGAAGCCAGAAGAGACATGGGCCTTATGGGACACAGATCAAGCAAGAGACACACATCCAGTGCAGCATGCGCTGCGACAAACCCTCCTGACCAACAAGGGACAGGGATCGGGGGAAGGAGGGAGTGGAGGAAAGCAGTTTCAGATGACCTCTGTCCCTGCGGGCAGCCTGTTGGTCAGGCAGGCGGAAGTCACGAGTGCCTTGTCCAGGTAGACCCCCGGTCCTGGTGTCAGGAGTAGGGGGCAAGCAGAAGATCTCTTGCTTCAGGGAGTTCCCAGCCTCCTTGCTTTCTGGGAGAAGGGCCCATAAGTACATGTGCGTGTATACACACACACACACACACACACACACACACGCACACCCCGTGCACAGAAGCCACACTGAGGAACACACGGGCCGGCACGGAGTGAGTAGAGCAGCGGGCCAGAAAGCCGACCTGGTTATGCCAGAGGGTTTGGAGTGCCCAGAGCTGGGTGGAGTCACCTCTAGAAGAAGCTGATTTTGGAGCAAGGTTTTGAATGCAGGGAGAGGGTTTGGCTGAGAAGAAGAGAAAGAATGTTTCAGGTGCGGTGGGCGTGACCCATTTGAAAGCTTGGAAGGTGGAAGAGGATGAGTCATCCCCGCAAAGGTTGGCCCATCCCCACTGGAGAGAGAAGCCCGTGTATCCCAACAAAGAAGCTGCCTCCCTTCTCAAAGCTTTGGTAGCGGAGAAAGCTTGCGCTGCCCCTGGGACACCGGAGGGAATCAGACCCTCGTCGCAGGCGGCAAAGGGAAGCAGCATCCAGGGATGCTGACGATCTGAGTGGTGGGTTTTTTGAGATCGCTTTTCACCGTGAAACTCTGACACAGATGAGACAAGCTGTGTAGGCAGAGCAGCTGGAATTGATTGTACGCTGGAGAAAGCAATAAGTTCTCTGAGACCTTTGCTCTTTGACCTCGGGGTTCTGGGGGAGGGCAGATGCCTCCTGGGGACAAGGCACAAGCTGGATTGGCAGCCAGCTCTGCTGAGAGGCCGCCACCCTTTGCTTCTGGCACGTGCGCCCTTCTGGAGGAAACAGTGGGAATGCAGGCACTCAGCTACGAGAGTCCGGGGTGATTCTGTGGGGTCCGCTGGGTGCTGGGGTCACCTCCCCTCACCACCCCTGACACCCAGACTCCTGTGCCTCTTCTCGAGCTGCTCTCCGATCCCCTGGATTACCCCACCCAGCAGGGACGTCTTTGGGTGGGAGAAGGGCCTGGTTGAGTAGCCTTCAAGGACCCTGGTCCCATGGTGCAATTTGGGGGACATGGAGCCTCCAGGCACCAGGCACCTAAGCCCCTCCACCATGAGTCCACCGACTGGTTGACAAAAAGGACCCGCTCGGTCCAGGTTTGGTCCGGCCCCAACCAGAGCCATGCCCTGTGCCCAAGATCCCAGGGAAAGAAGAGACATGATGCTTGCTTCAGTGAGTGCCCGAAATACATGACGGCGGGTACTGGCAGTCATGAGATGGAGAACCGACTGCACCTGACCGAGCCCCTGTCCTGAGGAGGCAGTCAGCCAGGGGTGATGGGACCAGGTGGAGTTAATCGGGAAAGGCTCCCTAGAAATGAGTTGTGAAGAAATCAGGGAACTAGATGAGAAAGGGAAAGCTGTCAGAGCTATTACCATCACTCTCATTGAGAACCCCCATGTTCTTGCTGTTGAACCCGACTTTCCAAGAGTAATGTGTACCAGCCAGACACCCTAGGGTCAGGAGAGGGGAGCAGCACTCTTATTAATAGAGCTCACCTCAACTCCTACCTGCATGTCTTTGGTCATTGGTCACAGTGCAAAGTGTGACCTCAAGTAGGTAACTTCTCTGGACTCCTCTACTTCAGAACTTTGGCCCTAACTGCAGCTACCTTTCTGCCAGAGAAGCAGTGCTGGCTGGTGTGATGGCAGCCTCATTGTCACAAGGAAGCCGAGCAAAGTATCTTAAGGTGGGAGTCAGGTGATCTGCAATTGGATCTGACTGATCCAATTGCAGGTGGATCTTAGGGAATGCCTTCAGGAGCCACCTGGAAGGGCCTGGAGGTCTTGGTCCCACCAGAAGTGAGTGTCATAGCCCACACCTGTCATCACTAAAGTCACCACTGGGACACAAGGACTGGCTTTTGGAAGGATAGGGAATTCCAGAAATCTTATTCACCTCTGCCTCCATGGCAGAGAACTCTCTACCTCCCACATGGGGAAAATTATGTGAGAGGGCGGCAGGCAGGTGCAGACCATGGAGGGAGGAGATGCTTCATCTGATGACTGAGAGGGTGAGTGATGTCACTGCTGACAGATTCCCTTTTGAGAAGAAGTGGAGGCCCCATGGGAACCTGCCCTCCACTGAGCCTCCTGGGGATGTCTCCTCTAGCAGAAGGCCTCCCTGGGGCTCCATAGAACTCTTTGTAACCACCCCAGATTTTCCTTCTAAAAGCTGCTGGCTGACCCGTAGCTGCCCTTGGGTGAGGCATCCCTGCTCACGGGGCAAAGGCCAGGTGACCTCTGGCCCATGAAACTCTGGAAGGGACGATAGAAGTTGGCTGGATGGAGGGGAGTCATATGAGACTGGCCGTCAGCGGCCGCAGGGCCTGACCGTGTGTGCCGAGGGTCCTGGCTGCAGCCCCTTCCCCGGTGTAAGCTGGGTCTGGATGGCTGAGCCCACGAGACTGCTTCCAGACTCCTCCTGACAAAGGCAGCCTTTGCAGGGGGGCAGCATCCCAAGAAAGGAAGAGGAACCAACTGCCTGCCTCAGTAGGGGAGCTTGGATTAGGTCAGAGGCTCAGGGAGAGTCCCCTCAGGAGCCAGGCCTGGGCCCGCAGGACACCTCTGGGAGGACCCCGAGGCAGGCAGCAAAGGAAGTGGTGGTATAGCCTTTGATGTCTCCCCATCTTCCTTGCAAGCTTCTCTGGATGCCATGGGGCACGCATGGGTCCCTATAATCACACGGCCGTGGAACGCTGGAGCTGTGTGGGGCCTTTGGGGCATATAGAGGCCAACCCCTTCTTCTCACAGAAGAAGCAGCTGAGGCCCAGAGACATAAAGTGACTTGCCCAAATGTCAGAGCCAAGACCAATATCAACACCTCTAGGCTCCCAGAGCAAGTTCTCTCTGCCACAGCTGATAACCCTAATGGCCTGTTGATCCTCCATGATGGTGGGGGAGGGGATGGGAATCGGGGCAGGGCTCCCTCCTGTGTGCAATGGGGTGGTCCTCTAGCTGGCTTCAGACAGAGGAAATAGCACCGGGCAGAGACACCTGGCACATTCCAAAGCTGCTCTCCTCCCCCCACCCCGCCCCCGCTATTCCTTTTCTCAGCTCAAATACTACCCGCCCCCCCCCACTACCCTAAAAAGGCTTAGGAATCTGAGTGGGTGTGATGTGGCAGATGGGAAGGAGCTAATCCGGCCAGGTAAGATCACTGTCAAACCCTTCCCCTACATGGGGCTTCTGATGCTGGAGTCTGACCATCGCTTCAGAGAAAAGAAGTGCCCATTCCCCTTAGGAGGCTCTCACTGGATCCCACCTTCCTTTTTTTGCCCAGAAGGCTCATCATGTAAAAAGAGTGTGGGGCAAGCCTTGCTCTGGACGTCCAGGCCATAGAGCCCTGGCTTCCCCCTCATGCAGATCCCAGGGCCGGGAATGGGACAGCAGGCAGGACGTGACTCAGGGTCCAGACAGCAGAGAAGGATGTATGTAGAGGTAGAAGAGATCGCCCTGGGCAGGGCTGGACAGAAGAGGCTTCTCCAAAGGGATGAGATCCTGAGCTTGGCCTTGGAAGATAGGTGAGATCTGAATGTTGTGGCCGAGAAGGGAAGGCAGAGTTGGCCAGGAGCATGGTGCGAGCAGTAATGGCCATGTCCCCGTCAGCCGTGTTTCAAGGACAGTAAGGCAGCCAACAGACCAACTTTCGCAGAGTTGGAGGACCGTCCTTTAGGGCCCACCTGCCAGCTGGTGAAGGGGAGAAAGGAAGGCAGCCCCACCAGGACCCCAAAACCCAGTTCGGATTTCTGTGATTCAAAGCCATTTTGCCGCTAATAACCCTAATGACACTCTGTCCTCTTGCGGAGCCTGTCATTTGTGGGTCTCCAAGCACTCTGAAAACATTAATTAATCCTCACTGGG
>CM052893.1:34216799-34345657 GCA_028534135.1 Potos flavus
CCACCAACAGAGCACAAGGGTCGCCTCTCCGCATCCTCGCCAACATTTGTTATTTCTTGTCTTTCTAGCCATTCTAACAGATGTGAGGTGATATGTCGTTGTGGTTTTGATTTCTTTTTCCCTGACAATCAATGACGTTGAGCACCTTTTCATGTATCTGTTGGCCATTGGCATGTCTTCTTTCAAAAAATGTCTATTCGGATGTGCCCATTTTTTTTTTTAAAGATTTTATTTATTTATTTGACAGAGAGAGAGATCACAAGTAGGCAGAGAGGCAGGCAGAGAGAGAGGAGGAAGCAGGCTCCCTGCCGAGCAGAGAGCCCAATGCGGGGCCAGATCCCAGGACCCTGAGATCATGACCCGAGCCGAAGGCAGAGGCCTTAACCCACTGAGCCACCCAGGCACCCCCAGATGTGCCCATTTTTAAATCAGATTTGTGTTTGTTTTTTCATATCGATTTGTATGAGTTCTTTATATATTGTGGGTATTGACTCCTTATCAGATATTTGATTTGCAAATATTTTTTCCCATTCAGTAGGTTACCTTTTCATTTTGTTGATGGTTTCCTTTGCTGCACAGAAGGGCTTAGTATGATGTAGTCCCGCTTATTGATTTTTGCTTTTGTTTCTTTTGTTTTGGAGTCAGATTCAAAAAACTATCACCAAGATCTATGTCAAGGAGCTTACTGTGTTTTCTTCTAGGAGTTTTATGGTTTCCAGTAAAGATGTTTCTTTTTTTATTTTAAAATTTTATTTGTTTGAGAGAGAGAGAGTGAACACAAGTCGGGGAAGAGGGAGACTCTGTTCAGAGTGCAGAGACTGACCTGGGGCTCAGTCCCAGGACCCTGAGATCATGACCTGAGTTGCACACTTAACATACTGAGCCACCCAGGCGCCCCAAAGATGATGTTTCTGACTGAGTGTCTACAGTTCTCTGAATTAATTAATGGCCTGCTCAGTTCTAAGCTCTGTGGGATTGCTCCCTGGGGCCAACCAGGAGAGGGTCCCCAGGAAATCCCGGGCCTCTTCCACATCTGCCTGTAGCCCTAATCCTCTCTTAGAGGCCCCACGGTGCTGGGACCAGAGTGGGGGTGCTATGGAAGGAAGCCTGGGAGAGTTGGGGAGCTCAGGGCCAGCCGGTGGCCCAGCCCTCCCTTCTCCTCCCTCCTGACTGCCCCCGAGGCTTGAAGCAGGGTGGCCCAGCTCCCTGTGCGTGAAGACGCTTGGTGAGACTTGGCTAATTCAGGAACTCCAGGCCCAGTCGCGGTCACTGGTCTTGACATGACTCCCTGCTTTCGCAGCCCAATCCGTGTGTGCTCAGTGGTGCATTTGGAGCAAGGCGTGGTTGAAAGGGTACCAAACAGTCACTTTTCTGCACCTTCACTCTTGTGGTGCTGGCAAGACAGACCAGCTGTCATGACCACAAGGTCTCCTTGCCCACTGGTGTCCCTTGGAGCAGAGGGTCTTCTAGCCCAGGTCTTTGGGCGGTAAGGTTGTGTCACACAGCTGAGGAGCTACACTCTTCCTAAATGTCTCTAAGGATCTCCCAAAATAGGCCAAAAGCAGGGGGCGGAGACCTCCTATATCTGCAGCCCCTGGGCCAGGAGCTTCCTAGGAGTCAGGGTCAGCAACTAGCCAGAGACGCAGGCGTCCTTCCTGCAGAGCGCCCCCTAGCTGCAGGGGCTCTTGGCCATGTAGTCTTCCTTCATGTCACCAGACTCTGAAAGCTGAGTGGCTGGAGGACAAACACCAGGAGGGAGGTCGGAGACCTGAGTCCTGAGTCATGGTCTGCCACATCTTAGCTGTGTGGCCTTAGCACAGGCCAGGACGCCTCTTTCACCGAGCCTGGGAGCTCCCTGCAGAGAGCGGCGCCATCTTGAAAGACCCACAAGCCACAGCCTGGAATTTGAGATTTTTAGGATCTTTTCTAGTTGGGCTGCCGTTGTCCAGATACTTTAGAAAACTTGTTCTGAGTCACCCACTAGTTTCTTACTACTCCCCTGATGGATGCCAGCTCCCAGTTTCCACCTCTCGAAGGTGACAAGGGACGCTAACCATTTTAAGCAGATCTCTGATGAGATCTCTGCACTCCCAGGATGGGCATCAAAACTTTTGTGGGTTTGGGGTTTTTTTTTTTTATATTTAAAAAATTTCGGGTGATAGAAGAAGTCCAACACTTGACATTAGGCTATTTCCAATTCCTGTTGTGCCTCGTCTGACTGAGTAGTCACCCACCAGCCCCTGTCCTTCAGTTCGCAAACTGGGGTTCCCTCCTGAGTAGGCACTGCCGGACTCGGGGTGCTGGGGATGGAATCGTGAGGTAGCTCCTTCTCACCCTGAAGGACTCCTCAGCTGGGACCCACCCACCACCGCCGCCTCCAAACCGAACGGGATTGCTCTTTGCCCGGATGTCAGGGCTTCTGAGTGGTGGGGCGGCTCTGCTCTCCACACACCACACAAAGCCACGTGCCAGAGAAAGAAAGAGGACCAGCTCAGGGTGGGACCCCCTGCTCCCGGCCAGAGAGGGAGCGGAGCCCAGGAGGAGACCGGGATCGGCACTCCTCCTGCCCAAGTCCCACCTTTGGTGACTCAGGCCCAGCAGCTCTCGGCTCTCGGTGACTCCAGCTGCTGAGTAAGCAGCCATCTCTGCCTGCACCCCCACCCCAACCTCCTGTGCCCTGGAGCCCTCCCTGATTGCCCCCTCCTGGGCAGCCCTTGCCGAGAGAGGACCTGTGCTCTCCAGACCCCCCAGAGGAAGAGGAGCAGAGCTGCCACCGGCATCATGAAGCCCCCCTCCTCCTCCCCAGCCACCTTGTGACTGGCCAGCTGTGCCCAGTCCTGACTAAACTCCCAGGAAGATGAAAGAGAGCATCCTCCTGCACCAGGGCCCGCAAATGGGCACCGAGGGGGGACCGGTAAGTACAAGGGAAGTAGCAAATAGAAACTGTCCTCGAGGGATTTTCAATGTGAGTCCGTTCTCAGGAGGGGCTTCCCCTGGCCCAGGAGGCAGGGGACCCCACGCAATCGTGTGTGTGCCCGCGCTCTCATGAGCAGGGTGTCGGAGAGCACATTGCTGAAGGCGGCCCTGTTGGGCACTGCGCTGGGTGTGGGACTCGGAGGGAAGAGCAGGGCGTGTCCAGCAGGGGAGCCGGTTTGGCCAGCCCCACCTTGCTGGCAGAAGCTTGGTTTCAAAATGGGCTAATAGCTGGGGACACAGACACTCTTTTCATCTCGGTCTGCCCAGCACATGCCTGGCTCCTTCTGTCTGGTCAGCCAGAGCTGGAATGGAACTCTCTAGGCTTAGCCAACCAGCTAACAAGGCCCAGGTCAAGGGGCAAAGGGAAGAATCCCAGACCCCCACAGCCTGAAGCCACACTGGGCCACCCTCGCAGACTGGCTTGCTTTATGCAGAACCCCTCTGCCTTCCTGGCAGCTCGTTTCATTGTCGAGGATCCCCTGTGGCCCGTGGAGGCTGTGGGAACCCCGGTGCCAACCAACAGCCCAGATTTCCATCCCTGGCACAAATTCCCATGGCAAGTCAAGGCTCTCCTTTGGGCACTTGCAGTGAGGCCAGCCCTATTCTAGGCACAGCAAAGGGCATCTTTGCCCTGGAGAGCTTGGGCAAGATGACAGAAACCATTAGCCACTAAAGAACACAAAAGATCACAGCCAATGGGGGTGTGCAGATGTAGAAGTCCAGCTCTGGGCATGACAGAGATCCAGAGAAGGGGGCTCTGGTTGGGTCAGAGCAGGCTTTGTGCAAATGACTAGGGAAGAGGCCTTGGAGAAACGTAAGATTTGGGAGGAGGGGCAAGGAAGGCTATGCAGGATGGAGAAGAGGCTGGGCAGAAACAGTCGAGATCACCAGGCAGCATAAAGGGGGGTGTTGGGGAGGGAAGAGATGACTGGACAGGCGAGGGGGCCAGGCTGGTGAGTTCTTGCAAGAAGCAGAGAGACACCGTGGGCTTGTCAAGCAAGGAAAGCTCTGTCTGAGGAAGGTCAAGTGCATGGCACCACCGGGAAGGCACCAGGGCCCCAAGGGCTGGGTTAGAGGCTGGCAGGAGGCCCTAGAATTGTCCAGTAGCAAGCTGAGGCTTTCTGGAGCCACAGTCTGGGCAGCGGGAGTGGGAAAGGAGGAGTCAGAAAGGATTCTCAGCTGGAAGGACAGAAGGATGCCTGCATGGTTGGTCACTGTCATGTCCCACGATCTTGGGCCAACAGGAGCTCTTCCAGTTTGGGGACCTCTTCAGACTGAATGGGACTCTCAAGGGCAAACTGACTATATTCAGTTCTTTGAGGCCCTGGGTCTTGGGCCGTGTTAGTCTAGTCACCCCCCAGGACTCCGTTTCCTTGCCTGCGAAATGAGGGGGTTGGCCTCTGAGCACTTCCTGATGTGAGGAGGAACAGGAAGAGGGGCCAGGGAGCATTTGGCAGGACATGAAATGCCACAGTTTTCCGAGAACGAAGGGGAGAAGGGGAGAAAGGTGGGTGAATTACAAGACCTAAGTCATTCGCAGAAGGGAAAGCAGAGCAGGGCCTGGCTAGGAAAGGCCCCTTGCTAAGGGCAGCTCTCTCTGGCCCTGGAAGGTGGTTCCGACCGTTGACCTCCCGAAGAGCCCCATCGGTCTCCCAGGTGGAGGGACATATGTCTCTGGACACGCCCTGGGCCCCGCCAGCTGTCCGGCCCAGCCTACTCTCTGGTTGAGGGTCATCTCTGCCCCCACAACAGTCGAGTTTCTAGCCTCTGGAATGTTCTGGTGCATGGATCCTACCACACAAGGCTGGAGTTTCCCCAGGAAGCATGAGCTAACCAGACGAGGGGTGTGTGTCTGTGTCTCACTGTCCTTTGTATTCAAAGCAGAGGACGCTGCCAGCAGATCACTATCTGGGTGTGGGGGTGTGCCTGGGAGACCCGGCCTTGGCAGTGACGCTCTCCCACCTGCTGTGGGCACCTGGGCGCTCACTTCTCGTGTGTTTGCCGCTCCGGCTGCAGCTGCTCGCTCAGGACCTGGAAGGGAAGGTTTGGAAACGTGTGGGGGCATTTTCGCTAGTCACGATGACTGCGAGGCGCGATGGCATCTAGGGCCTGGGGGCCAGAGGCAGCTCAACATCCTGCAGCGCTTGGAGGAGCCTGCACAATGAAGAATTGTCCTGCCCCAAATGCCGACAGCACCCACATAGAGGAACACCACGTCATGCCATTATGTCATAGAGCCGTACAGGCGGGCCACACTCCTCTGTCTCTCTGAAACCTACTGAGGCCGCTTCTGCGGCCACTGGGCGAGACTAGCGTGGGGCTCTGAATACTAGCACGTACCCGTTTCCTGGACCGGCCTGGCTTCCTGGGTCTATACCTCTCAAGTGCCAACCTGGTGGCTCCTTAGGTATGACTCGGGTGACATGCAACCCTCGGCCAGGTCCCAGAGGCCCCCAGCTGTCTCCAGTCTGAGCATCAGAGGGATACAGATGTCCCCACTGAACAAACATTGAGGTCATGCACGGTCCTAAGCACTTTACAAACATTCATTCACTGAATTCTCCCCATACTGAGTACAATTAAAATCCCAGTTTTACATATTTAAAAAAAATAAAAAAGGAACTGAGGTGTGTTGCGTTCAGTAAGTTGACCAAGGCCCCCCATTGGGCCATTGACGTGGCCTGGGCTCGGCCTCGGCAGTGTGGCTTCAGAGCCCATGTTCATGACCACTGAGTCTCCCTCTGCCCAGGGAGCTGGAAGAATGTACCTGGAGTCCCAAGATTTCAGTCTGATGGACAGCAAAGCGGAAAGGTCACAGGGAAGAAGGCTGGGGACAGCCTGCTCTGTCTGAGCCCTGGAGGGAGACCCGGACACCCGGACGAGGACAGGAAAGGGCCTGGCAAAGAGGAAGCGTGGCCCCCACTTGTCCAAGTAACAGCAAAGAGTCATGGTGATGGGAGTCACCCACGGCTCTCCTCAGCGTCCAGCAGCCATAACACCAGGAGCTGGGGTGGGGCTCCTGGGAATGGGTGACGCCACTGGGATATGGCTGGTGGGGGAGGGGGGCAGGAAATGCAGTCCCACAGGGTCAGCCCTGCCTTCTCCACCATGCCTGCTTCCCCGCGGGCGCAGCCGGCGCCTGTCCCCGAGGCACCCCCCCCCCCCCCCCGAGACTTGGCAGGGCGGCCCGTTTCTCCTTTTCCCAGCACAGGAGCGGCCCAAAGTCTCTGTCAGGCTTCATCAGCATGATCACATTGTCGCTGGGTTTGGTCCAGGATGAGCGTTTGGACTCCTCATCAGGTGTCTGGGCTGACGTGGGGAGTGTCATTTACTGAGAACAAGAGAGTTCCTTGTTGCATTTCCATTTAAGGCTTAGCCCGCCCCACGGGAGTGCTCCGCCTGCCCTCCGAGGCGCTATCATCACCTTCCCCCACCCTGGGAGGATGGAGGACTGAGGGGTGTGGCCACTGGCCTAAAGCAGGGGAGGCCTAATTGCACATTTTATGCAAGGTGCACATTCCGTGTCAAAAATGCTCAGAAAATTGCCCCACTCCCTTCCCTCTGCTCCTTATTGCTCACTTATGCCTCCCCAGCACCTGCACACCTGTTCCCTTTGGGGTGGGCTGGTTTGACCCAGTTTGGGAAATAAGACTGAATGTGCGGCTGAGCATGTGGGCGGAGGAGATGAGAACGCCACTGTCAAGGTTAACAGTGTCTGGCGTCTGACATTGGGATGCCACTTCTGACTGGGACCTTGACCCACAGGTGGTTTCCTGCTAAGACTCTCCCTGCGGAGATGAAAGGGGAGCGGCCAAGAGAAGGCCCCTCCCCAGCTTTATGTGGCTCGATCTGGTGTGGAGGAGAATAACCCAGTTGTCTAACCACCTCCCCTCCACACACACACACACACACACACGCCACGGGGTGGGGCAGGCAGGCTCTGGGCGGCTAGGCTTGGCCCTGGCTCATCCCAGCAAAGGTGAGATCCAAGTCAGCCCCTGTGTGGAGACACTTTATCTCCACGAGCCCGGTGTTACCCTCTAGTCTGAGGACAAGTCAGAGCAGGCAGACCCACCACCAGCCTGGGAGCTCCTGGAAAATTCCCCCTTTGACAGATCTGTTCCAAGCTCCTTCCCACCCAATCTCCAGCTTTGTAGGCTCTTCCCAGGGAGGCCGCACCCCCAGGGGAGCTCGCATAGAGCCCCAGGGGTCACCTCATTACCGCATGTTTTCCTGTCAGACTGAACCTCTGCCCAACCTCTCCCTCCTGCAAGCCTGACAAAAAGCCCAGGAGGCCCCCCTCACACCCCACCCTAAGCCCCTGGGCCTGCCTCCGTGCCTGCCGGCGCTCTTGTTGTAGAAGGCCCAGGAGCAGAAGCATTTTCTCCCTCTGGCCTGCGAGGGGTTCCCCTGGAGGGCCTGTGACCGTTTGCTTCTTGCCCTGGCTGAGGGGAGGCAACACGAGGAGTTCAGCAGAGAAATAACAGTGGTGCCCAGTCCTGGCCAGAAAAGGAGACGTTTCTCCCACGCTGAGTACAAGTGGCCATGGAAGGCAGGCCATGGTGGAAGCTGCCAGTGTCTGGGAATGGCACGGGGCGACAGGGCAAGGGCTTGGGGACATGGGCTCAGGTCCAGCGTCGCCCCTCGCTCCTGAGTTGGAAGTCCCCTGTCTTCTCTGGGCTTCCGACTCCCCACCTGGCCAGGGCCATCCACGTAGGACTGGATGAGTGGCTGCACCCCCATAGTAAGAAATGCATTCTCCATCGCCGCCCAGCCCACAGCACAGCACGTGTCTCTACTGCCCGCCTTGCACTCTGAGGGCTTCCGTTCCAGCATCTACCATGCTGTCCTGGTTTTTTAAATGAGAGTCACAAATTGGCTAAATGGATTTCACTATCCATAATGGGTCACAACCTGCAGTTTGAAAAAATTACATGTCAGATGATGGCCAAGAGGCCTTCCACTCTGAATGTTCTGGGATTCCACGAACATTATTACGGAGGCTGGGGAGGACGGGGTCCCGTGGCCAGCTGGATCCAGAAGCCCCGGTCGGGAACCCCCACTGAGCCTTCCCCCTTTCTCTGACCAGATCTACAACGGGACCCTCAAGCGGGAGAATGACAACAGGCGCTTTAGCTCCTACAGCCAGATGGAGAACTGGGGCCGGCACTACGCGCGGGGCCCCTGTCCCACGACTGGCGCAGGCAGTGACATCTGCTTCATGCAGAAGATTAAGGCGAGCCGCAGCGAGCCTGACCTCTACTGTGACCCTCGGGGCACCCTGCGCAAGGGCACACTGAGCAACAGGGGCCAGAAGACCGCCCAGAACCGCTACAGCTTCTACAGCACCTGCAGCGGCCAGAAGGCCGTTAAGAAGTGCCCCGTGCGCCCGCCCTCCTGCACCTCCAAGCAGGACCCCGTGTACGTCCCGCCCATGTCCTGCAACAAGGACCTGTCCTTTGGCCACTCGAGGGCCAGCTCCAAGTAAGTGCTGCCCTGCTGGGCAGGGAGCCAGGGTGGGGGGTCGGGGCGGGGTCAGACTATCGGCCTGGCTGCACATCATTGATAGGAAGGACCACCTCGGGCCCCAAGGGTTCCTTGTTCCTGCCGGGGGGCATTCCTGGCCTCAGGAAGTGCTCAGTGTGAAGGGGGAGACAGAACCCAGACATTAACATGAACGCATGGGGTATGTATGTTCTAAAGGGTCACAGGTTGTGAACATAGGGGGCTAATTAGAGAAGCTTAGCTAGGCCAGTGGTGCTCCAAGCGTGTGCCTCCCAACAGCAGCGGCAGCATCACCTGGGGACATTTTCGGGTTGTCCCCAGACCTACGGACACGGAAACTCAGAGAGAGGCCTGGCAACATGTGTTCTAATAAGCCCTCCAGGGGACTGAGAGTCTGTGCTCTTAGGCACACGAGCCTCTGTCCATGTTCTGAAAGAGCAAAGGAGTGTCCCCTGGTGTGGCCGATGGGCAAGGGGGCCATGTTCCACCTTATAGGACAACAGCCAGCCAGGACAGACAGACGTCGAAACCGAGGAACTGGATCTAGAGCTAAAGAACAGAGTAGATCTCTTGTCCCTCGACCCTGAAGGCCCAGGGAGAATGAAGGAGACGAAGTGGGGTGTCCTATAAAGAGCCATAGGCACAGGGTGACTTGGGATGGGACAGGGTCCTAGGGGACATTGGGTCTGCCCTCCAGGGCTCAGAGCTCCATAGACCTCCAAACTGGTCCTTATCACCACCTAATGATCATTTATTCATTTATTTGGCAGACATTTACTAAGCATCTACTATGTTGCAGGATGTGTGATAAGTGTAGGGGATGCAGCCAGGAACACAACAGCCCAGAGCTGTCCTAGAGCTACACACGCAATGGATACCCTGCTCTTCGTAGAGCTCCAGGAGCTTTTTAGCCGTCATCTCTAAACCTCATAACCCTCACCTTCTAGGCAGGTGCAGGAACTCCTCAGGAGGAAACAAGGCACAGAGATGTTAACTCACTTGCCCAAGGTCACACAGCTGCTGCAGCACCTTGTGCTCTTCCCCAGTCTGTCGCACTCTTTTGATAACAAGCTGAACCCCGTTGTAAAGCTGGACCTCTCCTAACTACTCGGAGGCCATCAGGTGTATTTACGAGGAGTTGGAGAAGGACTAAGAAACCATCCGCCATGGAGCAGGGCTCAGGGCAGCACCAAGCCCTGGCTTATTGCCCCAAACCAGAGGCCTGGAGAGGACAGGTCTAAGTCAGACACGGAAGGGGATGTATGATGAGCTATTTAGAGCTGACATTTGATGGGCAAATGTGACATTTTCTCAACGCGGGGCGGGAGGGCTGCTGATACAAGACCAGAGAGCTCTGCCCCTCGGGTGATTTTTCCCGAAATGGAGTTAGGATGCCATGCTAAAACCGTGAATATTTACTGAGCGTTTAGCGGCAGGTCTGAGGCCGGTACCCACGAGGAGAAGGCTCCCTCTAGAAGTGCTGAGGAGATTCCTAGTGGGGCGGGGCTGGCTGCCACAGGAGGGGCTGCCCCTGGGAACTCTCCCCTCTGTTGGGAACTAGGACACAGAAAGGTGGAAAGGCAGCCCGAGAGTCTACACCACAGGAGCTGAAGAGGTTCCTAGAAGAGAGATGTCCTTTCCCTGGAATATTCAGGGAAGCCGGACTTCAGCAAGACACATGTGTTGTGAAGGGAAGGGACACGGTCACATCTGAGAGCCACATGGGTGCTCAGTGGAAAGAAGGGTCTTGCTGGAGCGGACCTCATGAGGGCCTGGAGAGTGGGCAAGAGGGCAGAGCAGAACCAAACGATTAGGTGAAAACAAGAAACGTTTAGTTTTGTGGCTCAAAAAGTTTGACTATCTGCCACTTCATATGGTCCAGCTTAATATGTGCCCTTGGATATTAGTCTAAGCAGTCTGCACTTGAACCTGCAGGATGGAGAAGCCACTGATGGGAACAACCCAGTGAACCAGGTTTTAGGACTGTTAGTCTGGTAAGAGGGAGGAAAATTTTGGATGGGGGAGCTTGGAGAAGGGAGTCAATCGTGGGGTAGTCCCACAATAGGCTACTTGCTGTAGTCCCAGTGAGAGCGATCATGGTCAGAAGGAAGGCAGTGGCCATGAGGGTGGAAAGAAGGAGCAGATGTGAGACTTGTTATGTAAGAAGAATTAGCTGGACTTCTGGAGAGATGGAAGCATTGATGGTTGGATAGAGACAGGAGGGAGGGAAAATTGGTGGATGGATGGATGGATGGATGATTGGATGGATAGATAGGTGGATGGATGGATGGATGAGTGAATGGATGGATGGATGGATGGATGGATAAATGGGTGGATGGATGGATAGATGGTCGGATGGATGGATGGATGGATGGATGGATGGATAGATGGATGGGTGAATGGGTGAATGGGTGGATGGATGGACAGGCTATGGCAGCTTGGGCATACAGGGGGAATTCTGAGCCCCTGATCCCGGGGCTCCCAGCCTACCCTGGAGCCCACCCCACTGCCCATTGCCCACAGGATCTGCAGCGAGGATATCGAGTGCAGTGGGCTGACCATCCCCAAGGCTGTGCAGTACCTGAGCTCCCAGGACGAGAAGTACCAAGCCATCGGGGCCTATTACATCCAGCACACCTGTTTCCAGGATGAATCGGCCAAACAACAGGTAGCTGGCTACACACCTTCCTCCCCCTGGAGGCCTGGGCAGGGACTGGGCGTGTCAGCCTGACCCCATTTAGAGATGGGTGGGGGCATTTGCACTCGCTCCTTCTCACCCAGCCTGGCTGCCTGGGGCGAGGAGTGTGCTTGGCATCACCTAAGATCACAGCTGGGCATCTTAACCCTCTAGTTGAGTGGACATTAGTCAGGCGTGTCTCCCCCACTGGTCACATGGAAGAAACAGCCAAGGGCTCAACAGACATCTCCTTTCTCAAATGCCACTAGAAAACGTGGCTACTTTCCACCCTTCAACTCCCTGCCCCACCGTCTGTCTGTCTGTCTCTGCCTCTCTGCCTCTCTGTCTCCGTCTCTCTCCCCCTCTCTGGAGCTTGATCCTCCTTCTCACCAGGCATCTGGGGTGGGAAACAGGGCTTGTTCATGCCTCCTGAGCTTGGCTGGTGGGAACGATGCCTCTAGGGCTCTGCAGCTCAGCCCAAGGGTGTAGTGCCTTAAATGGGTTTTCCAGAAATTTCCCGATCCATCCGCATCAAAATTCCTGCCGCAGGAGAAAGAGTTCCCATGGGGGGGGGGGGGGGGTCTCCCTTACGTCTGTCCTGCTTTAGGATTTTGAAGTATATTTATATCCGTTTCCTCCTCTGGTCCTCACCACTGTATTTCAGAGGAGGAAAGTGGGGCTCAGAGCAGAGGGGTGCCTTCCTAAGGATCTCCTGGCGAGGAGGGGGGGGAGCTCACCTCTGAATCCATCTTGGTTCCTGGTCTGGTCGGTTGCTATGACTCCACTCTGTTTATTTACTTTGGTGGGCTTGACTATTTCTGAACTGACAGTAGACTTCGGGTCTGGGAAGACTCACCTTGAGTAGAGTCACGAGGTCAGACGCACCTCCCTGACCGGGCAAGGCGGCCCCCTTATCCCGACAGGTCTATCAGCTGGGAGGCATCTGCAAGCTGGTGGACCTCCTCCGGAGCCCCAACCAGAACGTCCAGCAGGCTGCGGCCGGGGCCCTGCGTAACCTGGTGTTCCGGAGCATCCCCAACAAGCTGGAGACCCGGAGGCAGAATGGGATCCGAGAGGCTGTCAACCTCCTGAGGAGAACCGGGAGCACTGAGATCCAGAAACAACTGACTGGTAGGGAGCCCCCGCCGTGAAGAGCTCGGGGCCGGGGGTGGGCGGGACTGCTGGCTGCAGCCCCAGGATGGGCTGTGGGGCAGCCCCTCCAGGCTGGGTCAAAGCACGGCCGTGCAGACTTGACCTCAGGCTAAGGTCTTGGGAGCCCCCATGGTACTGGCCTTGGCCAGATTAGTGTGTCCAGATGGTGCATGCCCACAAGGGGTCGAGGTCTTTCTGAAGATAGAAGGCAAAGGGTGGAAGGCCGGTGCCCAGGCAGGACCCATGTGCAGCAGAGGCTGGGACCTGCAGGTGAAGGGGAGGAAGGGAAGTCGATGAGAGCAGGGACTAACAGGTCTTAAGCACCTTCCTGTGTCCAAACAACATGCTAAGCACTCGGGCCAGGGGCACAAGAGACAGAAGGAACTATGAAAGCCTCAGACTGGACTGGGAAGATGAGACCAGGCACAGAGTAACCATGATCAATATTTCTGGAATGACTTGTAGGTAGAAAACAGAGAACATTAGAAGACTCTGAGTGCTAACGTTTATATTAAAAACCATGGGTCAATCAAATGTTTCTTGATCACCTTCCATATTCATAATTTTGACCTAGATAAAGAACTCTAGATGCTTCCTGTTCTCGCAGAACCTGTGGTCTTGTTGAGACACTGGGAAGTGGGCTCAGGAAACAATCAGACACTAGATGGAATAAACCAGGCCTGCTTGGAAGGTGACCTTTCAGTAGGGCTCATTTGCCAGAGCAGGCTGGAGGCTGGGGGGTGGTCCCCCGGTGCCTGGGGTCTTCCTGAGCCTGGCATATGTTGAATTGACCATCCCCAACCTCCAGGGCTGCTCTGGAACCTGTCCTCCACTGATGAGCTGAAGGAGGAGCTCATCGCCGATGCGCTGCCCGTGCTGGCCGACCGGGTCATCATCCCCTTCTCCGGCTGGTGTGATGGCAACAGCAACATGAGTCGGGAGGTGGTGGACCCCGAAGTCTTCTTCAATGCCACCGGCTGCTTGAGGTGAGAGAAGAGCACACCCGTGGGGTCTTTTGGCCCCAGCCCTGGGCCTTTGCCCAGGCAGCCCCATCTCGGGCAGGACTCAGCCAGGGAAGAGAACGTAAAATGCAGTCTGCCTGGCACTGGTCTTCACAGGCAGACTCCAAGAAACGGGGCCTCGGCGTCCCTTATGTCCCTGGACCCACATAAGGATCAGGACTCCATGGACTCCTTTAAGGGACCCCAGCAGACTGAGTTAGAAATCTAAGAGTGGAAATGCCAGACCTGAATACCCAAACTGCTTCAACCATTACCCTCTCCTGCATTTCCCAAAAATGCATTTCTGGTACTATCTTGAAGAGTGTTCTTTTAGACAAAAGGCGGCCGATGGGCTCCTAATGAGTCACTTCCCAGCTGTGGTGCTAACGCCAATTGCCCTATTCATCGGCATGAAGATGGCACGGCTGTGCCCAGGGTCCCCTGCGTCCCACACCGCCAGGGAGGAGGGATGTGGGTGTGCTCATTCCAGGAGAGCGGTTGCAAGCCGGGTTGTGGTTGCTGGTATGGAGGTGAAGCAGTGGAACGGATCTCTGATGCTCTGATCTCTGATCTCTGATCTCTGATGCTCTGACGCCCTGCTCTGATGGCGTTTGTCTTCCCCAAGTCCTGGGAGCCGCAGAGGGAGGGGTGCAAGTGTCTGGGCTTGGACTCCTCCCCGCCAGCCTCCAGCAGCGGCCTCCAGTGAGCAAAGCCGGAGTGTTTGGGACTTGATGGGGCTGCAGGGCTGCTGGTGGCAACAGGAACCACACTTGGCCTGCACCAGGCAAATAGGCCCTGGATGCTCGGGAAGGAGCCCGCTGCTGGGGCAGAACACGGCTTTCACGGGGAAGGGGCGTGTGGCCCCCAGTCGAGCACCCCTCGGCTCCTTTCCCAGTGCAGCCCCTGGCCCCACAGAGAAACTGGGCAGGGGAAGCTTCCAGCCGCCATTCAGCAGGTGCCCACTAGTGGTAGCATGTGCGTCTTGGGCTGCTAGCTGCACTGGAGCCCTTGCCAGTCATGAAAGTTACAGGCCTGGGGCCCAGGTGGGCGGAAAGAGCTCAGTTCAGATGAGAGCCCATCCATCCTCATACAGGATGGGGTGGAATTGGCTGAATGGTCTTTCCTCCCTTCTTCCTCGTTTCTCTTGCCCTACTCTCATCCTACCAAACCTCCAACCTCATCCCCATCCCCTCGGCCCCCCTTCCGCCACCTGCTCTCCCCGCTGTGTGCCCCTCAACCACTCTCTTCTCCACCGCCACCCTCCTCCTCTGCCTCCTCACTCCCTCCCTGCTCTCTCCTGCAGGAACCTGAGCTCTGCCGATGCAGGCCGCCAGACCATGCGAAACTACACGGGGCTCATTGATTCCCTCATGGCCTATGTCCAGAACTGCGTGGCCGCCAGCCGCTGTGATGACAAGGTGAGCGTGCCCAGGCGGCGCCCCATCCCGGCTCCGGACCCCAGTCCTCCTCTATGTCCAGTGCTCCAAGGCCCAGGCCCTCCCCAGAATCAGTGAGGGCAGTTTCTTGGGCTCTAGGTCCTGGCACTTTTCTCTCCCAGGCTCCACGAGGCAGGTCTGCCCTTGAGGGGGCCTTTAAGGTGTGGTCCAGTGATAGGACAGAGGCCCAGAGACTGGCCGGTGAAGGGGACGGCTGGCTGCAGAGCGCTCTGCTCGCTGGGGACAGTGGTTACTGGGGCAGGTCCCCTGTCCCTCACTTAGAGGCTGTGTGAATGCGGACACTTCCATGATGTCTCTGTTCCTCAGTGTTCAGTTTACACCAACGGAGATGATCGTAATCCTCTCTGCCTCCTGGGTTGGTTTAAGGGCTCAGTTAGTTCATAAGCAAGACTCAAAGCGGGCCCAGTGCCGAGGGAGTGCTCCGCGAGCAGTCTCTGTCCCCGGTGCCGAGCCCCGCCGGCGGCCCCGAGGAGCCCCACCGATGCCCCCGGGGATCCTCTGTGCACCGAGGCTCCCTCTACCACACTGCTTTCCCACTGCCTCCCAGCGAGGCCACTGGCCATGCCGCCCTCCTGTCTCCTCTGGGCTTTGGGGCACAGTAGCACACACAGACAGAAAGGAAAAATCACGAAGGGAAGAGAAACTGAAGGCTGAGATGTTTCCATCCCGGCAGGACAGTGACTTGGGAGAATAGTGAGTTCCCGCAGTCCCCAGGTGACCGGGGACCGTCTGGGCACCACGGGCACTGGGTCCAGCGCACAGTTTCCCGGTGGCCTGCTCCCCCCCGGAAGTGACAACAGGGCCTCAGGAGAGAGACAGTCCTGCAGAGGATCAGCCAGGTCCCAGGGGACAGCATGTTTTCTTCTGCTGCGGATGCAGCGTCCCCTCTACTGTGTGACCCAGACCCCGCGACTCAGAGTCCCTCAAACCCCAGACTGTCCACCGAGGACAAAGGGCGAAGGCCTAGAAGAAGCTGCCACGGCCAAGTCCCGGGTCCCTGGTCTCACTGCCCGTGCGGACTTGGGATGGGTCAGCACCTCCACTGTTGGAAGCTGAGGACAAGCCAGCCATGACACAGGGCAGTCGTAGAGCCCCGAGGACTCCATGGCTTTGAACCTAGATATGTCAAGGCTCAAATCCCAAGGGAGAATGTGCTGGAACAGCGGTGTGTTCTTCAATAGCCCAGCCCAACCACCGGCACCGTGGCTGCCGCGTAGAAATGGTGGCCGCTGTCATGTCCAGCTATGTGCGGGGCCCTGTGACAGGCACTTCCGGGTAGGACCTTCCCCGGAGCCCCGTGAAGCAGGTGACTTCAGTCCCATTTTAACGACTGAGAAAACGGGGGCCCGGAAGGTCAAGCCAGCCCCTCCAGCTCACGCAACCAGGAAACGACAAAGCTGGACTCGCGTCTAGGCTCCAGGAAGCGTGATGGGGGGAGCTTTAGACCACGGTGCAGGCCCGCGTTCCTGTCTCCTGGAACCACTGAGGGGCTGCCTCTCTCTCACCAGCGAGGGTGGCGGGGTGGGGGGAGCCTGGGACGCGGTTGGGGCGGGCCCCGGGCTCAGGTGCCATACTCTGCTTGGCCCCCAGTCCGTGGAGAACTGCATGTGCATCCTGCACAACCTCTCCTACCGCCTGGACGCCGAGGTGCCCACCCGCTACCGCCAGCTGGAGTACAACGCGCGCAACGCCTACACTGAGAAGTCCTCCACGGGCTGCTTCAGCAACAAGAGCGACAAGATGATGGTGAGCACTGGTGACGACAGAGGCAGGGCCTGCTTCTCGCCAGGCGGCCCGCTGGGCTCAGCTGCCCGGAGCCCCCTTTCCTCTCTGTCCCCCCACCCCCAAGCCTGAAACCAGCCGGAGGGGCCAAACCCAGGCCGAAGCCCTGGCCTTGGGCTAGTGCCGCACTCTGGGAGCTAAGTAGAGGGCATTCATCCGGCCTACGGAGGGAATCTGTACTTGAGGCTGTAGGACCTCAGACCGGCCAGAGGTCAGAAGCTTCAGCCCTCCTTTGGCAGATCTTGTCCTCTCTTACTATGTGGTTGATAAACTCGCCCCCGTCTTCTTCATTACCCTGGAAGGTTTGGGGGTAGCCAGGACTCTAAGCCCTCTCTGGCCTGGTTCCCACCAGCTCCCAAGCCTCCCAGGTCCCCCCAGAAGCAGGAGGGTGCTGTGGAGGGAGAGTCTTCCCCGCTGGGTACAACTGGGCTCTGGGCCACGCCTGTTGGCCCAGGGCGAGTCAGGCTCCGAGTCTGACTCTGGGAGGGGAGGGAGGATCATGGTGTGAGACCCAAAAGCAGCTGGAAGGTTTGGGCAGAGGCTGGCCGGCAGCACACTCCCCAGGATCCCGAGATTGTTCTCTGCCTCCCTTGGGGACCGCCCAGAGGACCAGGGCTTCTGTCCTCACTTAATTCTGCGGAGCTGCCATAGCGAGAAAAGGGGCACCGGGCAGGTGCTTCCCAGGTCCCTCCCCTCAGGATCCGGGACCCTGGAGTTGGGGGGGGGGACACAGAAGCCTTGGGTTTGGTCCCTTCCCAAGGCTCCCTGCTAACCTGCCCTTTGTCCTCAGAACAACAACTACGACTGCCCCCTTCCGGAGGAAGAGACCAACCCCAAGGGCAGCAGCTGGCTGTACCATTCGGATGCCATCCGCACCTACCTGAACCTCATGGGCAAGAGCAAGAAAGACGCCACCTTGGAGGCCTGCGCTGGGGCCCTGCAGAACCTGACCGCCAGCAAGGGGCTGGTGAGGAGCAGCCCCCGCCCCCACCCCCATTTCTCCAACTCCGGGCCAGGCTCCGCTCCCTTCCCTGTTCTCCCATGAGCGTGTCCGTGGTCTGGGTCCTAGCAAACACCCGTGGGCTCCGGGGCTTGGTTCTGCAGACATGAATAGAGGCCATGTCCTATGTGATCTGGGGGAGCGATGAGGGAGGAGAAAGCCCAGCCCTCTGGGAACTCCCAGGCGGCAGCAAGGTGAACCCACTCCTGCAGGATTCTGTCTGTGCCCACAGAGTCCCCTTTGTGTCGTGATTCCTGGCCCCATGCTGGCCCTGTCTGGGGACAGGGATGAAGGGTATGTCTGTGGCAGGAGGAGTCTCCTGTGTGTTGAACTGACAGAGGGAAAAATAGAGAGTTTGGAGTGTGGGCAGATCTAGAGGAAAATGTGGCAGAATCAGTAGAGAATTTGAGGCTAAATATAGTTTGGAGGACATGATGGAATGGCCTCGAGCTATAGGAGGTCTGTGGCAATCAACAAGCATTTAGATGGGGAGGCAGCCAACAATTCCTCATCTTAGGACAAAAGAGAATGAGTTGGAAGTAGGACCAGGGTGAACTGAGGTAAGGAAGGAACTTTCTTGACTATGAGAGGATGGGGCTGGGGGTCTTCAAGAACCCCAGACCAGCCTGGGACCAGATTATAGCCAGGATGACTTTGTTGCTAGAGCTTGCCTACTTTTGGGGGGCCCTGGACTGTATCTCCACGTGGGCATGGGCCCCCTCTTACCCATCTTTGTCCTGGGCGAGTACCCAACAAATATGTGTTGAGTTCTCCGGAGGTAGGGAAGTTGGAAGGTGGTCGATGCTTCTTTAAATGGCAAATACCACTGACCGTGTGGTTTCACATAACCAGACACAGCTGGGACACGTAAGGAAGGCAGAGCTGAGACCAATGGCTGAGCAGGGGTGTCTGACCCTTTCATTGGACTGGGAGTCGATTCAGGGCCCCTGTGAGCGAGGAGTCTGAGACTTCCCTCTCATCACCCATCTGGGCTCCAGGCCGATCCGGGAGTAGAGATCAAGGTCAGGAGAGGTGGGGGTGCATTTCCGCCTGGGTGCTCCGTCCGTTGCTAGCGCATGAGCAAATTTGTGTCTCTCTTTGTGTTTCCAACATGAAGGAGAAAAGGTTCTGGGGTTTCTTCATTTGGGATTACCCGTCCCGCTTCCACCAGGGTGCCTGGGAAGCCACAGGCTAGGTCCTCACTCGGTCCTTCTTTCTCAGATGTCCAGCGGCATGAGCCAGTTGATTGGGCTCAAGGAAAAGGGCTTGCCGCAAATCGCTCGCCTCCTGCAGTCCGGCAACTCTGACGTGGTGAGGTCCGGAGCCTCCCTCCTGAGCAACATGTCCCGTCATCCCGTGCTGCACCGCGCCATGGGTAAGCACCCTCCATGGCATCGGGCCTACCCTCTCCCCCGGGCCGCCAGCTAGGACTTGGCAGAACCCCCACTTTCCAGAGCCTGCTGGAAGGTCCCCCCTCTAAACACTCCCTAGCATTCCAAGAGGGGAAGCTGCCCCATGAGAGGCTTGGAGGTAGGAAGGGGCGGGTCCCCCGGAGATGGGGGGCAGGTGTGTGGAGGTCCCGTCTGGGCCCCGAGCCCTGAGCTGGAGCTAGAATAGAGCCTTGAGGGGTCACCTGTCTAGGAACCTGGTTGAGGGCAGTCCGGGACTGTGGCCCCGGAGGGAGCCCCTCAGCCCCGCTCTCCCTCGGTCATCTGAGCCCGTGCCCTCCACTGCTCTCTCTCTCAGGGAACCAAGTATTCCCAGAGGTCACCAGGCTCCTCACCAGTCACACTGGGAACACCAGCAACTCGGAAGACATCCTGTCCTCGGCCTGCTACACCGTGAGGAACCTGATGGCGTCCCAGCCGCAGATGGCCAAGCAGTACTTCACCAGCAGCATGGTCAACAACGTCATCAACCTGTGCCGTAGCAGGTGGGTGGGGGAGCGGGTGGCCTCCTCCCCGGGCCCCCTCACCCCTTCGCCCCCGCCCCGGGCAGAGTGGGCCGTCCTGCGACTCCCTGCAAAGTCTCAGAGGCGAGGTGGAAGCAGTACCTCGTACAGAGAGCCGGGGCAGGGGAGGCTTGGGTGCAGAGGAGTTCCAGAAGCCAGGAGCACTGTGGGGCTGAGTCCAGCAGCCAGGCCCTGGGGCTGCACGAAGGGGACAGAGGCAGTGCATTCTCCTGTGCAGGTCACCAGGGGTCTCCGGGTCCTCAGAGGGTCAGCAGGAGGCATGGAGCAGCAGACCCCGCCATGGGGGAACTTTATTCTGCTCTAGGGGACTTTCTCCTCCCAGGACAAGGGCTGGGGCACCTTCCCCCTCACACCCCCAAGGAGAATCCTAGGACACCTCTAAGTGGGCAGGGCCGTGGGATCACGCCCTCTGTGCAGAGCGACTAGCCTGAAGGGGCTCCTCTCTCATGCACCCCTGGGGCCTCCCCACATCTCTAAGACCTGAAGGGGAGGGGAGGAGGGAGGAGGGGGCTCGTTCTCATGCCTCCGTGAGTCTCACCCCGCAAATGAACTTCCTGCCTGCGCAGTGCCTCACCCAAGGCTGCAGAAGCTGCCCGCCTCCTCCTGTCTGACATGTGGTCCAGCAAGGAACTGCAGGGAGTCCTCAGACAGGTAAGGGCCCGCACTGTGGACCCCTCCCCCGGGAGGCTCTCCTGCACTTCCGCTGCACGGAGTCAAGTCCGAGTGGGGCAAGGAGAGAGCGGAATGGCCGGAGCTGTACTCCAGACAGAGAGAGTCAGAGCTGAGAGACCAATGTGCGTGACGATGAACATGATCACACTCTGAGCAAACTTCTAGGCTAGAATTCTGGGAGGATGCCGAGTGCACGGAGAGCAGAGGGAATCAAGGAAATGTGTGAGAGGCCTGGGGTGGGATCCTTGAGGAACAAACTAAAAAGTGGGGTGAACAAAAGGCACAGAATTCATTTGAGGACGTGATGTGCTCCTGTGGCTGCAGAGGTAGGTTTGGGCTGATTACAAACCCCTTTAATCTCTGTGAGAGTTTGCCCTTGGCACCGGGGAGCCATTGAGGATTTTAGGTAGAGAGTGTCATGATTGAAGCAACACTTGGAAGCCTCCCTCGTCACCAGGGCCAGGGCAGAGGGGACTGAGAGATGCTGGGGCAGCTGTATTTGTCCAATGGTGACCCTGGCTCCTCTCCGTCCTCAACGCCTCCCAACCTCGTCAAACACAAAGTCCTACCGTGGGTCTCAGTTCACCAAACCCCTACATGCTGGCCTCTCCCGCTCCCGCGGCCACCATTCTTTAGACAGAGATGTCGGCAGTGGTGAGGCCAGAACGAGGACGGGCCGCAGAAGGGCCAGACTGGCCAGCCTGACCGTGCCCGAGAGCAACCCGGAGACCCTGTGGCCTCCTGAGCAGGAAGAGATTGGTTGGGGAGAGGCCAAGTAGGCTTGGTGGGGAGAGCAGTCCCGATTGCGGGAGGTCAAGTCTGAGGGGATCGGACTGGGGCGCGGGGGTGGGACCTGAGGAGAGAGGCCAGGCTGCCACCCAGACAGGGGCACGGGGCAGGTGGGAGCCCCGAGAGCAGGCAGGACCATCATGGGGCACAGGTGTGTGGGAGAGTCTTGGAGAATAAGGGCAGAAGCATGGAGAAGACCCTCACCTGGGGGCCAAAGAGAGCGAAGGGCCAGGGAGCCAGGAGGAGCTGTGCCAGCTGGCCTTGAGCCGGCTGCAGCCCATGCGGGAGGAGAGAGCCCGGAGCGCCAGCGGGAGTGGGTGGGCGGCGGTTCCCAGGACTACCGAGGCAGCAGGGAGGACGGAAACCAGGGAGGGCCCTGGATGCGGCGATCCGGAAGTCCCAGGCTGCCCATAAGAGCACTGCTGGCAAGGCAAGGGGAGCCCCTGGGGCCCCTGCCGGGCGAGGAGGGACGGGGCAGGGACGGAGCGGGGCAGAGGGGAGAACCGCTCGCCTCGGTGTGGCCCAGAAAGGTAGGAGACAAAGGCATGGGTAAAAAGACCCCTGTTTAATGACAGAGGGGACCCAAGCATCTCTGTCGTGAGACGAGGAGTGGGCAGAGCAGGAGACAGTGAAGGGGCGGGAGGATGAGGAAGACTGCAGAACAGAGAGGGCGCAGAGGGTCAGGAGTGGCCTGATCGGGTAGGAGAAGAGATGGGAAGACACCTGCCCTGGGACAGAAGGAGGAACTAACCCTTCCTCCAGCAAGGCAGGTAGACAGGAGGGACCAGGCGGTCAAGGTTGACTGGGGAAGTCTGAAGGCCACAGCCAGTGGTGGCCCATGTCCTCTGTTGGACAATCCAGCACTTTTTACCAGCAACGCCACGGTGGGGGCAGGCTTGGCCGTATGACAGCTGCCAGGAGACTCCGTGGAAGGGAGGCAGGTGAAGAGACTGGGTGAGAACGTCCTCGAGCTGTTCCATAGTGGTCCAGAAAGTTCAGCTTACCTGGAAATACTGACCCCACACCCACCCTAAGGCACCCAGAGAGTCCCCTTGCCAGCATGCTGTGTTCAGCGTCAGTAGGAACCAACCTCGTCGTCTGGTCCCCGTGGCTCCCTCTAGCCATGCTTCACAGCAGCTTTGACATGACGAGGGTCGTGTTTCTGTCCCCAGAGCTCCCGCACTTGCACCGCGCTGGGTCCTTGCAACCACAGTGAGGCTGACCGTGGGGGTTGGTTCCATCCCACAGAATGGTTCCATCCCACAGAATGCCTTGATGCTGTGAGTCATGGCAGGAGCAGGGCTAGGACCCAGGAATTCTCACTCCTGGGCTCTTTCCACCAAATCCAGCCAAGCTCAACAGGAGCAAGCAAGCCGATCTGTGGTGGAAAAACCAACATCATGTGATTCAGGCCCAGCCCAAGCAGGCCTTGGGCTGCTTGGTGCCTGGATCCCTTATGTTCCCACAGGCCAGTGAGAGCTGACAGACTCTCAGAGCCCTTCTCAAGGGCCTCTGGGCCCCGTCTGCCGTCTCTATTCACTCCAAAGCATTTATTGAGCACCTGCAGTATGCCGGGAGACATAATAGAAACAAGATTCCGTCACTCCTCAGCAGGAGCTCAGGGGCTGGTGGGGCTGCAGGCGGGAGAGCAGACAGGTAAACCGAGCCCACAGCGTGGTGATGCCTCGCTACCAGCACCAGGTGCCTCTCGGTGGATGAGAAACGCTGAACGTGTCCTCGCTGCCGAGAGCTCTGGTCAAGACTTGAAAAAAAAAAAAAAAAAAAGAGCAGGGACAGTCAGAAGGAGGAAAAACAAACAGCTTTTCTAATCTGATTTTGGTTATTGTTCTGTGTAAAGAGTAATGAATACGAGATTAAATCCTTATGCCTTAATTCAGATTTCTGAGGATCCACCTAGGAAATTCAGAAGCGCTAGCAGGAGCCCAGACACCCTTTACTGACCCATGGGTGTCAAGGGCCTTATGTTTGGTTGCACATTTAATCAGGCCAAGTTTAGCCCTGACACACATATCTAATGAATCCAGAGGGCTCTGGCTCAAGGCCAAGGACACTCTGGGAGGGCAGTGTCTGGCCCCATGGGAAGTCCCACACTCTTTTATCCTAGAGTATTTCACGCAGCCTCTGTTTCTTCCCCCTGCAGCAAGGCTTGGATAGGAACATGCTGGGAGCCTTAGCCGGGCCCAACAGCCTCAGGAATTTCACCTCTCGATTCTAAGAAGGGGCTGCCCCAGCAGATACAGATTGCAGGTAAGAATCGGCTCCCCTCAAGGCAGAGGCACATCCAGGACCCCTGCAGCAGCCTCAGCTGGTCTCAGAGGGAGAGGCCAGTCCTGTGCTCCCCAGGGGTACAGAAACATCCTTTGATCTGGCAGACGGCCTAACTGTGGCCAACACAAGGCCTGTGAGGACAGCTGTATAGGCTACTAGGCCAGAGTGCCGTGGGCTGTCCCACTACAGGACATTAGGGATGTGCAATGTCCTGATAGCATCAGCAGGCCAGAGGTCTGGGCAGAACTTCTAGGTACAGTTGTGTAGGTTACGCACTGCACAACCTAGGTGGTGCCGTTCACATGGACTATGGTATGAATGCCCCCCCCCCCCGCTCTGCAGTGATACAATATGTCATTCTGGGTTTGCACACCTACAGCTCACTTTCTTATCCTTTTTATAAATCACTTTCCAGTCTGCACATACCTAATGTGGATAAGCTTATTTTCAGCTGCTGATTCCAGGAACCAAAAACTCAGAACTAGTATCTATGACAAAGGCCTGCAAGCCTTAGCTTCCAGTGGCATCACCTGGGCTGCTTCCTAAAACACACACTCCTGGCCCCAACCCCAGCAGTTCTGACTCCAGAAAGTGCATTATTAAACAAACATCCCAAGTGTTTCTGAGGCAGGTGACATCATCAACCTTCCCTAGAGGGTCACCAGAGATGGCCCTGGTGTGGAGCCAGGGGCGAGGACAGGGCCTCCTGAGCTGAAGGGGGCCTCTCGGCTCCCTGGCTCTCTGCCAGCACGGGGACACCTGAGGAGGGCCCTGGTCGGGGAGGGGGCTGTGACTGTGGTCCAAGTGAAGATAAATAAAACGTCAGACACCTTCTCCTGGCAAAAGAGCTTCAACGACATAAGGACGGGAAAAGAGAGAAGACAAAAGTCAATAGATTCTCAGCGAGCAAAGTCTGGACCCTCAGCACTGTGTGGGGCCCCATGCTGGCCCAACAGGGTGGGCGTGGCGGGGAGGGACAAAGCCGACAAGCTTCTGGCTGAGAAGAGCGACCTACAAATGTGTCAAGGGCAACTGGCCGGCCAGGGGGCACATCCGTGTGGATGTGGGGGGCAGTAAGCAGCATTGGCTAGACCTACTGGTGTGGGGGTATCTCCCTAGAAATGCTAACCAGACAACCTCTCCTTTTCCAGAAATGATACAACCCAGCTGAGACGACCTCAGGCCTTGCTGGAGGGTGATTCTGCCCACTGTGCAGTATTTGGAAATGTTCCAATGCAATTGAAAGCAAACCTGAAAACTGTGGCTGATGGAAATATTTTTAGATTTTTTTTCCTTGGGGAAACTGGCAGGCAAGGGGGGTTGGGAAGGGTGGGGGGGGACTTTTCTTGAGTTAAAGGGGCTTATGTTTCATGTCAATACTTCTTGCGCTGAGAAATGGTATATATATATATATGTATAATGTAAGTGTGTGTGTGTGTGTGTGTGTGTGTGCACGCGCGCATACTTGTGCATAAGTGCCTAAAAGCACGACCACAAACTGCAAGGCGCTAAGTAAGCTGTTTCTGCTGCTCATGAGCTGGTAAAAAGGACTCTCACTCTCCCACGTTTCCTACACAACCTGTGCTCTTGGTTGAGCTGCCCGTAGTTCCCAAAATGTGTCATGCCAGGGCAAGGGGCCTGCACCAGCGTCAGGTCCATGAGAAGCCTCGAGGGAACCGTCTCCGGGGTGAGGGAAGGTGGGAGGGGAGCGTAACTGGGGCTGGGGCCCACCCACCCCTTAAGAGGCAGCTTTGCAGGAAGGGAGGCTGGCAGGGCTGTTGAAGTTCAGTGTAGCTCAAGGGAAACTTCAGTTGTCTGACCACGCCTCCCTTCCCGAAGGGCCACAGGACCTAGGGCTGGACGGGGTTGGGGCTCCAGGGGACGGGCAAGGACAGTCACGCTTGCTTTGCTATCTGAAGTGTGCTCTGGGGGCGTAGCAGCCAGAGAGATGGGGCTGGCTGTTCTCTCGGGCTGCGTACCCGTCAGGGGAGGCTCAGCCTACAAAGCCCCTGCCTTCAGGGGCTTGTCATCTGTTTGTTTCAGGAGAAAGAAGGCCAAATGGTGCTCAAAGCCAAAGAGCTATTTGGGGAATGGCTGTTCGGTCTTCACATTCCCAGTGGTAAGGGGGACAGGCTGGGGCTGGACCGGCCCCTGCTCCAGGCTCCAGTGGGACAGTGGCCATTTGGAAATTAACCAGGAGGAGACTTCCCTGCTAAGACTCAAGAGAGGGAGTGTTCTGAGTCTTGGGGGACTCGGAAGACGGAAATTTGGATAGACCAGGAAAGGGAACTGTCACTTCAAGGTGCCAACAACCCCCAGCCCCAGCCCGAGCCTGATCCTACCTTCCCCTGAACCCCAGCCATCCTGTCTCCACTGTCTCGGGGAAAACCACAGAGGATGTGATGTAAGAGGCTTGTCAGGGTCACCAGCCACACTCGAGGCCCCAGACTCTTGTGCGTTTCAGAGAAGTAGTGGAAGGGCCTCCTGAGAGCCTCATGGAAAAGCTCGCTGTCGATAGCCCTCGGCATACCCTGTAGGCCAGAGCAGAACAGAGGTTCCCGAGGCTTCCTGACGTCCGCCTCTGCCTCCCGTACCAACATTGCTGGTGTCAGCGAGGAATTAGCTGCCTGGTCCACAGCCTTCTCTAGAAGAATAAAAGGTGCTCCTCACTCTTCATTCCTCCTCGTCGGCCTCCCAGGCCCCCTGCCCTCCACCCTGCTCTACCTGCCATCCAACCCTGCTTCTTACCCCAGCAGTCAAAACCGAAAAGGACCCTTCTGGACGAAGGATGTGCCTGCTAAGATGTGTGACAGACTGGGGCCACACCTGTGATGATGGGCCATTTAGTCCATGTCCCCTGCTGCTGTGGGTCTGTGATGCCCTCCCCCCATGTTGCTCACGATGGAAGGCCTCCTCCTGACTCCCTCTCTCTCAGGGGCCACATGGAAGTGTGGTCCCACCAGGCTGTCCCAGGCGTAGGCTCCAGGACAGCTCCTCTGCCAGTCACCAGGGCTCAGAGGAAGTCATTTCTTTAAAAAAAAAAAAAAAAATACATACGGAGCACCAGAATATATGGGGCAGTGTTGCAAGCCCTCAGCCTACATCCATGAACAAACGGACCACAGCCCCAGCCTCGTGCAGCTACGTTCTCAGAGAGGAAGGAGGAGACATGGGGTGTTGGACTTTGGGGATCCCCCCCAGTCTGAGAGGATTGTCCAGTCCAGTCAGGACGAGAGGGAGATAGCCCACTACCAGGGAGTCTGTGGGGAGCGGCCCCCAGGGAAGTGCCCCTTCCCTCAGCGCGGCCCTCACTTCCTGCCGCTCCTCGGCTGGATTTCTGTCACCAGCCGGAGTGACCAGCCCGGCGGGCACAGCCCTCTGCCTTGGGGAACGGCGGGCTGAGATGGACAGTTAAGCCAGGCCTGATTCTGTAACTTCTCTCGTGCTTTCTCTGGCCGGCCAGCTTGGCCCAACACCTGGGCCTCTGACCCGTGGGTGTCCCTTGGGAAGAGACAACACTGAGGACGCATTTCCTAAAGACAGGGAGGAAGGGTTTGCCCAGGGATGGTGCAGCATCTTCGGCCCACACCGGCCTCACGCCACCAGGGCTGACACTCCAAACGAGACATCCCAATTTGGGGCCAGTGAAGAAGGACGTAGACCACTCAGTCTCTGCCTGTCCTGGCCCTGACCCCAGGATCTCCTGTGCTTCACATAGATCCGGTCATTGGCCACCAGCAACCTGTCTGGGGGGGGGGGGGTGCAGACCAGCCTCACAGACCCCATGCTTCCCCTCGTGATGCAGTGAAGGGTTTTCTCCAGACACGTGGAGACAGTGATGTGCTCTCTTGTCCCCCCCAGAGCCTGGCTGAAAGGTGGGATGGCCAGGACGAGGAAGGCTGGGAGGATGGCATGGGCAGGGGGAGACGAGCAGAGGGAAGCCCGGGGGATGAGGCCGGAGGTACCCTGGAACCCATCTGGAGCCCAGCCTTCCCTTTGCCCCATGTTTGTATAAGAACCTCGTGCTGGCCAGGCCCAGCTTCCCTGTGTGATGCACTATGTATTTGCTTTTGTGGAAATATAGGAAATCAATAAATTGCTGGCATTTCTTTGAACTTCTTTGAGCGGTGGATTATTTGGGGGTGCCATTGAGGAAAGAAGAGCTGCTCACTCCCTTCCAGGCTCTCCTCTTACCGAGCCTGCGCCGGGCGAGGACTGAACGCCACCCGAGGGAGACGGGGGCCACCACGCGTAGTCCCCTGCCCCGTGTCCGCGCATCTGAGCCCCACATGGGCTCCGTGACACCAGCACCGGTCCCCTAGTCTGACAAATAAGTCAAGTGAGACTTAAAGAGGGAGCGGATATGCCCAATATCACAGAGCTTGGAGAGGGAAAAGGCATCCCACCCGTGAATGCACCAGGCAGAGCAGCTGTAGGGAAAGGAACGTCAAGGGCATAAGAAGAACCCGTGTTGACTAAAGTGCATCCTACGTGCATCCCGTGTGAGGTGCTTGGAGCATCACAAGAGCAGAGGATGCAGTGGGCCCGGCCGCAAGAGGGCCATACACAGTAAGACGCACGCGGGGAACTTTCTAAGACACAGCAGGTAAGCCCCAAGTGGTGGTCTGGACATAACCATTCTAGGCCATCACTGAGCGTCCGGGCCATCTGGGTGGGGGAGGCCTGGGAAAGTGCTAAAGAGGAGCTTCTCCCAGCTTGGAGGGTGGTGCCCGGCACGGCCTCTCCGGAGAGCCATGACCCTGACTTTCTGGGCCACCTCTCGGTTCCGTAATGGTCAGGGCCGGCCGGGGAGGAGAGGCTGCGCCTCAGCCCCGGGGGGAGGAAGGTGGCCTGCCTGTGGCCTAGATCGTTAATATACTCGGTCTGGGACCCCGGAAAATGTCCTGAGACCTGAAAAACATGTACCGGCTCCGAAATGTGAGCTCCAATGACAAATTCAAAATCGAGAAATGTCAGAGGGTTAAGCTTTCCTTCCAACAGCGCATACACACAAACACACAACTTAACACGTGCGCTGCAAACTGAACACCCCACGCAACCAGCACCCAGATCAGGAACTAAACGTTACCAGCACCCGAAGTCCGCCTCAGGGCCCCAAGCCCCAAAGATCACCACTCTCGGGGCTTGTGACACCGAGCAGTCATCTTGCCTGTCTGGTGCTCTGTACGGAGTCGGGCTGTCGCTTGCCGTGTCCGGCTTCCCTAGCTCACGGGCATCAGGCCCATCCGTTACCATCGTGTGTCACCTTCACAGCTGTGAACTTGGTAGTCCAACGTGGGACTGTGCTGAAATGCAAAATATGGTCTGACAGCACCATCGTGGTCACATCCAGGATTTCTGAGCATTTGGAAATAATATGTGGGTTAGCCGTCTCCCTTCCCCTAAAGTTCCCACATGTGGTGCGATCGCTGGGAAATTAAAACTAACAGCAAAGAAGTTTCACTGTATGTGGGTGTGGGTGCATCTAACGTGTAGGGGTGGCAAAGGGCTCCAAAGGTCCTCCATCAGCCGTCCCTGGCCAAGAGGGTGACAGGCCTATGAACATGGGAGGGCCTTGGGGTCCAGGAGCAGAGGGCAGGACCAAATTGGGGGGGGCACCAGGAGCCGCTGGAAACCTAAATGGTGCCAAGGGCAAGGCCCCAGGATCCTTGAGGAAGACTCTCCCACACCCCCATGGGCAGCTGAACAAATCTATCTGTCCCTGAGCCTTGAAGCCATTTCCTCCTGTCCCTTTGTAGATGGCCTGGCCCAGGGCCCGGATCTCCCTGGTAGTCCCAGGTACTCTAGAGACAAAGCAGTCTTTGTGCCTCGCTTCTCAAAACGAATTGCATTCTGTTGCCCAGCACGCTCAGAGAAAGAATGAATAGAAGTTGTTAATAACAATAGTCTTTTTACTTAAGGGGCCAAAAAATAACCCCCTTTACCTTTCAAAGCCTGAAGGTATTCATTTCCTGTTTTGAGCTTTGCTTCATTCTAGTGAGATGAGCAGAGCTCCGAGTATTACATTCCAATGTATAGATGAGGAGAGAAATTGTCCTTCCCAGACTCACGTTGTTGAGTGTGTGGCAGAACCAAGGCTGAGACCCAGGCATCCTCTGTCCCAGACTGGCTGTACTCTGATCCACTCCCGTGGGCCTTCCCAGCTGTTGGGGCCTTAGAACGTGATAAGGCAGCCCCGATACAAAGGCAGTACTGTGCACAATTCAGCCCAGTGGTTCAGAAGCTTACGCTACTTTGAGGCCCATGCTAAGATTGCACGTCTTATGAGCGCGGGTTGCTATGCAGACCTGCTGATGAGTAGAAAGTTCTGATTTGTGGCATATCAGGTACCAGAAACCACGGTGAAGATCATCTAGTCTGGGACCACCTGGTTTGGTGGGTCAGAATATGGGGATAATGAACCCCCAAAATGCCCCCAATGACCCCAAGCAGGCCTGCCCTACCCTACTGTCATCCTTCAGACACCTGCCACTGCATTAGCAGAATACAAATGTCACCAAGTAGTGTGTCTGCCCTCTCGGCATGGGGGGGGGGAGACGGGGGGAGGTGGACGTCAAAGCTGATGAGCCCCACGGACGGCGGATCAGCAGACACATTCCATATAAGAAGGGCAGCCTGCTCCCAATGTTCCAGACCTGTGAGTCAACCATTAAGAAGTGTCATGACTGGTGAATTAAAAAAACATTTCCATATTAATCAAGGTTCAAATCTCTGGGCCATTCCTACTCCCTGTACACAAAGCTGTTAAAATCCTGCTCTCTACACCTCAGAAAGGAAGCTTCGACCAGATCTCCAAGGCCAAATGGGCCCCCGGTGGGTCATTCTGGATCCTCCCAAGCTCACATTCCTGAGTTCCGGGGCCCAAAGTTTTCCTGGAGGACAGCTGGGCTGTGGGACATGGGTGTAGACCTGGAGAGGAGTAAGCTCGTATTAATTATGTCATTATGTTTAGTCTTCATATCGATGCCACAAAGCAGGTTTGACCGTTCCCATTTCACAGATAATGAAACCTGGGTTCAGAGAGGCCTAGTTATTTATTCAGGGTCACACAGCTCGTAAGCGATGGACCCAGAATTTGAACCAAGTCTGAGGCCGCGGCCACTATTCTCCCCCGTTCTCCGTAACTGCGTTTAGACAGCAGCAGCCGGCAGTTAGTCTGACTTCTCGGTTGCCCTCTTGGGACCATCCTTTGACTGTAGTGCCCCCTCTGAGCCTCCCTAACCTGGGCCAAAGACTAGAGCAGCACCTGTGCCCTGGACACACACTGCTCACTTTTTTTTTTAATTCAAGAAACATCTGGGTAAAAAAATTCCTGTCCTCCAAAAAGGCTCTTGAGACAAAACTGGGAGTCAAACCCCACCCCCACACCCGGCGACCTCACTGGCGGATAAAAGCCATTTCGCCGACAAGTGGCCAGTTCTAACTCTGAGAGAAGCCCTTCTTGCCCAAAGTCTCCGTCTGGTTTTCTCTTGCCAGCCCAGAGCTGGTCCCGCCTGGCCCATAGGCCTGCCCGAGTTTGGGGCCCCCTGGGGGTAGAGACTTTACTCTGGGCCTCAACAAACCAGAGCTCCTGGATGGCTGGACAGTTCTGCAGGGATGGCCGATGGAGGACCTTTGGAGCCCTTTGCCACCCCTCCCTACACGTTAGATGCACACACACCCACATACAGTGAAACTTCTTTGCTGTTAGTTTTAATTTCCCAGCGATCACACCACATGTGGGAACTTTGGGGGAAGGGAGACGGCTAACCCACACATTATTTCCAAACGCTCAGAAATCCTAGATGTGACCACGATGGTGCTGTCAGACCATATTTTGTGTTGCAGCACAGTCCCACGTTGGAGCCAATTGCAGACGGCCATTGGGAGAAAAGCTATAAAAATAGAAAACTTACTCAATGCGTTGTTATTCTTCTGAGTGTCAACTCATC
Organism: Potos flavus; assembly: GCA_028534135.1. Classification (NCBI taxonomy): domain Eukaryota; kingdom Metazoa; phylum Chordata; class Mammalia; order Carnivora; family Procyonidae; genus Potos; species Potos flavus. The sequence goes on from CM052893.1 coordinate 34,248,024, forward strand.
TGCATTTTCTGACTGCTCTTTGGCCATGCTTTAATAGCCTCACGTGGTTGTTACTTTTCATATTTTGTGCGGTTTTAAGCTATCATCCACAAGAAAGATGATTTGATAGGCTCTACTCCACCATCACTGAAAATGGAACCTTCTGACCATCAAATTTAGTGACGTGAAAGCCATTGGCACCTTGATAAGAGCAGTTTTGGTTACATGGTAAGAGCAGAAACTTGACTAGAGTGGGTTCATGAGAAAATGGAAAAAATGAAATTACAGATAGTAAATATTTACAGTTTCCTGAGTAGTTTTGTTGTAAAGGGAAAGAGAAACAAAGTGGCTTCTGGAGGTGGATGTGGTATCAAGAGAGGCCATTTTGTAAGATAAAAAGCACGTCTTCTATGTTGACAAGAATAATCCAGCCGAGGAGGAAAAGTTGATGATACAGAAAAAGAGGGAAGAATTGCTGGAATGATGTTCTTGAACAGACGAGAGAAGATAGGACATGCATAAGTGGCCTTGGATAGATGGTGGACAGTTCGTCTACACTCACAGAGGCAGGTAGATGGGTAGATGTGGTGGAGCTGGCCAGTTGGACTTCTCTTTGTTTTGTTTCCATGTTCTCAGTGAGCTAGGAAGCCCAATGATCATCTGAGAGTGAGGATAGAGGAGGATGTGTTTACTTGGGAGAGGGGGAGGAGGCATGAAATAGTTTTCTAGGAAAGTAGAAGAACTAAGGAACTAACAAAATACAGTAGGAATGCCGGGCAGCGCTAAGAACCCTCTTGAGATCAGTGTCATGAATTTAAAAGGACTCAGCATAGGCCTGGATTTTCTCCACCCACATTTGGCTACCACACAGGTGCTGTTGTAGAATAGGCGAAGAGTATTTAACCAGAGATTTTTCCAAGAAGGTACGATGAGGCAAGAGAGGAGTAAGGGAGTTAAGGCTGCATGCAAAGCAGTGATTAGAGATGGGCCAAGAACTTTAACCTGGGCAAGTAAGGAGACAACATGAGGGCTTTGAGAGCCGATTAAAATTAAGGCAATAGAATGAATGGATTATAGAGTCTGAAGAATTATGGGAGTCAGAGGACTTGAGGAGTGAGCTGAAAGTTAGGAAGTGGCAGTCACAGGGTGTGTTGCTTGAAATGGAAAAGATGCAAAAAATGCCATCATTAGTAACAATAAGATGAGCTGACCGTGGGAGTGAGTAGCTAAGATAGGACAGAGGAAAAATCGTCGGTGGACAGGAGATCAAGGAACCAAGAAGCTAGGATATTGGAAAGACCATACTCTCGGACATTGAAATCACCAAGAATTTAAACAGAACTCATGTTGAGAAAGTGAGGGCGGACTGGAGCTGAAGTCCTCAGGGGCGTGAGGGGAATGGCCTGGGGGTCGCTAGGTGACTGCACCAGTGGCTAGGAGCTGCACAGGTTGCTTTTACTAAACTGAAGTCAAGGTCCAAGGCAGCCCCAGACTTTCTTCTCTCCTGGATTCCACCTATAGTAGTTCCTAGTCAATGCACAAGTATCTTCTGGTGATAAAGACGAGCTCTCCCCCAAATTCTCTAAGATAACCCAAGAACAAACCACTGTTTGAGATTACAGTGAGAAGGGTTCCACACTTCACTGCTGGTGGGTCCAAGTGCCCGGCTGGTGGGCACGCTAACTCACAGCAAGGCCATGGGCAGGGGCTGGTGCGGGGAGCCCAGCAAAACATACTTCATTGTCAACCTACCTGGTTGTCTTGAGAGGAGAGCCACGGAATTTGGCAGAGGGATGTGGGATGGAGCGAGAGAGGCAGACGTGAGAGAGGGAGGCAGGGGAGAGGGTCTGGGGCTTTGCTGGAAAGCCAGGGCATTGCGTCTGCCTCTGCTGCTCATTCAGAGGAAACTGAGGCACCAAGAGGGGAGAGCCCAGAGAGCAAACCTCAGACCTCTTGCGGCTACCCCGAGAGCTTCTTCCCAGCTTCCCAGCACCTCCCTGGGCCTTCCTTTTCCTACTCAGGGCTCCATCAAGCTTAAATCCAGCCTGAGCCACACGGGGTGTTTGCTTTTGAGAAACAAAAGACAAAGGCTAATGAAATCACCACCTACCCAGTCATCCAAGCAAGAAACTCTAGACTCGTCTTTAATACTTCCTTTCCCATTCGGACACCAAGTCCTTGACGGCGCTGAGATGCCACCTCCTCTCCATACCCACCACCGCTGTCTTAAACTGGGCCCCTACAAGCCTGGTCTTGATCATTTCAAGACACCCGCACCTCCAGTCGGCCCCCCCATCTCTTGCTCCCCCCGCCGACCTCCCAGCCACCAGAGTGTGCCACCATTGGCCCACTCATTAAAAGCAATGCTGACGAAATCCTTCCTCTGCGTAAAAACACCTGCCAGCCCCCAGTTTTCTGCAGCTAGAATTCTTAGCGTGTCACCCCAAGCTTTCCCTGGCTGGCCCCCGTCCACCCCGTCTGTCTCCTTCCCATCCACTTACTCTCTGCACTCCACCCATGCAAGGCATCTCCCCAAACACGACATGCCTGTTTAATCCCACTGTCTTTGTGCTGTCTCTTCTGCCCAGTGTGCCCTCCCCCTAGCTCTGCCTGTCAAAACCCTGTTTATCCTCTGAGGCCCAACTCACACGTCCTTCCCTCTGTGGGTCCTGCGTGTTTGCACCTGCTCAGAGGCCTCGATCGGGTCTTGACTTGCACACGGTTCTATTTTCGCCCTCTGTGGAACGCGGAGTTCCTTTGTGGGCAGCAACAGCGACTTGCTCATTTTTGTGTCCTTACTCAACACCTAGCCCAGTGTCCAGCAGAGAGCGTGTGCTCCAGCCTGCATGGACGCGGACTTGAAGAGGATTCCGATTCATTTCCTGTTGTACTGATCTTAAAAGCCTCGCAGACCTCGCTCCCCACTGTCTGATCTCGAAGGTCCATACCCACAGACTCCAAGTGGGCCGAGCACCCGCTAAGCCCCTCCAGGGAAAGACCCCTCAAAGCTGTTAGAAGTGTCCCTCACGTGGCTTCCCCTCGCTGGCCCTTGGCTTCCCTCCCTGGCGCCTTGGGACAGTTCTCTCAGTATGTGAGCACGGCCATCCTGTGCCTCTGAGTGGCCTCGTACCCAGGCTAGACGTTCTCGGGTTCTTCAGACTTCGCTTATCGGGCACGGTTTAGCTTCCCTTCGCTGTCTCGGTCACCCTCCTGAATACATCTCACACTATCATCATCCCTGTTAAGAACGGGGGCTCTGAATGGAGCCCGGGACACCAGATGTGGCCCGAGTGGTACCAAGACCAGTGGAATGGGACCTCTCTAAATTGGGGCATACATGTCTAGTCTACTCTGTCATCCAGCCCTGAAATCACTAGGTTCCTGGGCTCTCTGAGCTCCCGTCCCTTGGAAACTCATGCAGAGGTCTTTTTTGACTGCAGCGGGCCCAGGCGTGTGGTGGATCCTATTCTGAGTTTCCTCAAGGAAATGGGACTCTTAAGGAGCCAGGAAACTGAGCATGTGCTTGTTGGTATTTGGAAATGGGATTCTCCAGTGTGGACAGATCCAGCTTTGGAATAAATTTATTCTCAGATAATTTAGTTCCAGTTGGGGAAGCGATCAGAAGCCACAAAAAGTGATGTCTCAATATAATTGTCAGGAAATCCCAGCTTTGCCACAGAGCCAATGGGTAGCTTTGGGACAGCCTCCTCCTCCATTTCCTTTCCACTAAAATGGGATGTCTAGGGTCCTAAGCACTTCTGCCTCTCTGTGCTGATACCTGATGATTCTCAGAGCATCAGGGCTCTCCATGACTCCTTTCCGCAGGCCCCCCCAGTTCCCCAGGGTCTCCACGAACTCCAGACTGTGGTCCCAGCCCACCCCAGCTCCCCGGCAGGGGCTGGGGAACCCATACTCTGGCACTGCTGCACAGATCCCCGCACCAGCCCCGCCTCGGCCTCCTCGGCCGCACTGTGCCGGTGGCAGGAGGCTGGAGGCTGAAGAAGCCGGTGAGTCAGGCTCTCAGAACTGGCCCTGCCGGTTCCACATTCCATCTAACCACAGTGTCAGCAGAAGCCCAGGCCAGGTTTGGGCTAGAAACCTCTTCCAGCTGCTGCCACACATTCTCCAGGTGGGTAAGGCATAGAGCTTTCCTGCAGAAGCCCAGGTCAGCTGCTGGATTTGCAAAACCCCTTCCCTCCCTCCCTGTCCCTCAGGAGGCAGTCACACCTTCTTTTATAATGGCCATCAGGCCCCTGGGAACAGCATTTTCCCTGCTGACGGGGACAGGACGCCAGCTTCAGATGAGGCAGGTGGAATGGGGAGAGACCAGCATTTAAGACTCAGAACAAAAGCTAGTGACAACAACCGGCCCCATAGACTCTGGGTGAGGTGACACTGCCTATGCCCACTCAGCCTGGCCGGTCCCCCCTCCTAGATCCTCCCCAGACCACCAGACTCAGCTTCGTCTCAGGAAATGGAGGGAAGAGACCCCTTAGCACCAGAGAGCCTCATATCAAGATTTCAGTGTTTGTGTGTCTATGTCTGTCTGTGTGTGTGTGTGTGTGTGTGTGTGTGTGTGTGTGCAAGTGTGCATGCAGAAGGGAATTAGGCTAGCGTTTCCCAAAGTTATTCCCACAGGACATTCAGAGATGTCAAGTGACAGAAGAAGTCTACGTTTTAGAAACTCTGGGCTAAATGAAGTTAAACAGTTTTGCTTTACTCATATTTCCCAGCAGCTTTAATATGCTAATGTGTGTCCCGGCAGAGAGAGGACAGGAGAAAGAGACAGGAAGCAGGGTGACAGGAAGCCCCTCCTGAACTTATTTCATGGAAGAACACTTCTTGACCTAATACCTGTGTTCCAGAGAGCCAGTCGGGGCTCCACTCAGGCTGGTTAAGCTGACTTTCAAAGGGGGATTCTGGAACCCCAGGCAGAGGTCCTTCTGGAACAGTAGAATACTGAGAAAATGGAGAAAGACAGAAGTTGAGACAGGAAGCCAAGGTAGTCTGGGGCTCAGATTTTAAGGTTAGGTTTGGGCCAAGAGGCATGGACGAGGGCTGGAGGATGGACAGCAAGGTTGAGCGGCTAGCAAATTCTACCCCTAGGGCCGCACAGGTGAGGTTGACAATAATTCTGGGGCAGGCCCTAGGGACCACAGGGTGCGTGATAATCCATCAGAAGCCGAGCATGGCCATGTGGGCTCCACGTCTCCCCACTCAACGGAAGAGATCTCTGATGTCCCGGCAGGAGATAGGAATGCCATCAGCACCTTCCCCTGGCCTCCTGTCACGGGTGGCTGCGGGCAAGGCGAGGTGGGCTGACTCCCCCAGCCAGGCCCATCTTCCCGTGACCAGTGGGGTCCGGCTCGGCTCAGGGAAGAAGAGGGCGGGAAGGAGGGGCTGGCTGAGGCCTGTCCAAAGGCCCCTAGCATAGAAGGGACAGGGGACCTAAACCCAGGGAATCTGAGAGGAGGGAGAAGGGGAGTAGATACCCACAGGGAGGGAAAAGGACAAAGGAGATGCGCTGGGCGAAGAGAAGATTTTCACTCTCTACAATACCCCAGAGATAACAGCAAACACCCAGTGTGACGTTAAGACTCCTTGGGGATACACGACCATTCATTCATTCATTCATTTGGCAGCTACGGAGTGTCCCGGGTTCCAGGCACCTTCTCGGTGCTGGGGATTCAGCAGTGAACAAAAAAAACAGCCAAACTCTGGGTCTTCTGGAGCTCATAGTAAAGAGGCAGACCAAAAACAAGATCAGGGGGAAGGGACCAGAGAACGGGGTAGAAGGGAGCGTGCAACAAGGTTTGCACAGCGACAGATGGAGCCTCCAGCGAGGCTGAGTGAAGACCTAGAGGGGGGAGGTTTGATTATGAACTCTCAGTGTTCTCTCCATAACTGCTACCACCCGGGCTCCGGTGGGTTCCAGTAAATGTTCCAAAACTTGACAGCTTTTGATTCTTTCAATAGCCCCACTGTAGTTACGAAGGCTTCAACCTTATCGGCTTCAAGGCTTCAAATCCCAACTTCGCATTTGATTCACAGCTCCCCATCCCCCACTGGCCTGCACGGAAAAGACTTGGGGGAGGGGGCTGGGCTGCGGGAAAGCGAAGGCACCTGCTCTTCCTCGGTCCCCATGGATGTCCCACCATCGCCCTGTGTGGAGGCTCCTGCTCTTCTGTCTTGGGGTCTATTAACTCAGAGGGGCCCGGATGAGGCTCAAGAGGCCCCTCTGGGAGGTCTCTCCCCGGCCGCACCCATCAGGTTTGCCACTTCCCACATTCCAGAGTATGTTCCATAAATAAGTGTTGGATTTACAGAATGACTGAACCAATGAATGAATGAACCCTAAAAAACGGACACGTTAGTCATCAAGCCAACTCGGTGCTAACACTAATGTCACGTGAGTGAGGTAAACATCTGAACCTTTTAAGATCAGTTTTTCTTTTTCTGGGTTCCACTGTTTTGTTTTGACTTGTGGCGCTTTGACAACTATCAAAGACAATACAACGATAAGGCAACTATTTTACCGTATTTTTCTTCTCTGTCAGTATTTGACAATCAAAGGATCAAATCCTGTATAAGATCTGCTGAATGAGAATGATTTCCTCCCACATTCCATTCAACTGGTATGGAGGGGCACTGGGACCTCGGGATGAACAAGCCAGGACCCCTGCCCCACGCCCCAACCCGTCTAGACCGGGAGAGCAATGAGGAAATCAACAACGCAGCTGAGCCGGAAGAGGCCCGTGTTCATTAGTAAGTCATTTTATCTGAGCAAGGAACATCCGTAAGAGTGGTAAGATAGCACGCTCATCATCCCAGGCTGCCCTGGGGAGTGATCAAAAGTCTGCCATAGACGGATCGGATCATTCTTTCACACGAGTTTCCTTATAGGGATCAATGCACACATACTTTGCATTATATCATCAGAAATTATTCAAATATCTGTTAGCTAAAATACAGAAGTAATTACTTTAAACTACACTTTTGTTTCTATCAGATACCCAATTTTATTCCATGGAAAGTATACCATGCAAATAAAAAATCATAAGCAGAACAATCAGGATCCTGCCCTCTATGACCTTGGATGAGTCACTTAACTGCTTTGAGCCTCAGCTTCCTCACCTGTTAAGTGGAGCGCTCTAGGTCCTTACTGTAATTGGAGGTGCATGTGTTGCACCTTGCCTGGCACACAGTAGGCGCTAATAGGTGGAGGCTAATACCATTTATTAGTATGATCATGAAGCAGGCTTATAAATTATGTCCAGTCTCTCCCAGTAAAGTCCACTGCTCACCACCTCCCCTGGGCCCCAGTAGCTGAGAGATGTGGGGCCAGAGGGGTTTCCGTGTCAAGTTCAGAGGGAAGACTCTATGTGTCCATGACCCCTAAGCAGCAATGAAGTGACCTCCCCCTCCTTCATCCTCACCGACCTGCACCCCAGAAGGTTGCTTCTTTGGGGAATTGGCAAGGTAGGGGTGGGTAGGGATGGGGGAGGGCTAAGGCAGCTCCACGCTAAACAAGTCTCCCTGACCCACCCTCCGCAAGCCCAGCACAATCTGAGCCCAGCACAATCTGAGCCCTGGAGCCAGCCCGGGAATCTCACCGCCTCTCCCGGCCCGCCCTCCTCTTTCCTGAAGAGCAACCCCAGCCCCACGGCCTCCCGCAGATTTGCGTTGCCCAGGCCTGACTTTACCGGGGAAACTGCTTCGGGTGTGCTGAAGGTGTGGCTGGTGTGGCGCCCGGCAGCGCTGAGGGCAGGGCCAGGGGCAGGGCGACTCCCCCGGAGGAGGGGGCCTTTGCACAAGATGGGAACGTTTTTCTCCTGAGTCTTCAGCTGAGAGCAGTTGAAATTCCTGTAGCTGTCGGGGTGGGGGCTGAGAACCGGGATGAGCAGGTGGGTGGGGCTGAAGCGGCCGCCGGGCAGGGAGGGCGGGGCGGGGCAGCCCATCCTGGTTTCTGTGAATCACAAGCCCGGCGTGAATGGGCCTCAGCATGGGCTTCTCAAGGCAGCGTGGGGGGCATTGTCCGAGGAAGCCATGGCGGCTCAGGAGGAGGCCCCCAGACTTCTTGCAGAAACTGCCACTGGAGCCGGGTCCTGAGGGGTGGGGAAAGGTTGGGTAGGCGGAGAGGGAGCAAGGGCGCTCTACTGGTATGAAAGAGCATTGCAGAGGAGAGCTAGGGACATTTGGGGGGGTCACAAAACAACTAGCTCCCTCTGGCTGCACAGTAGGATTGCAGATAGACTAAGGGGACGCGGGGTGTCCTTGGATCAGGCCCGCCACGCCAACAGCAGCCGGACCCGGACCAACCCCACTGCTCATGTTTATAAGCCAAACCTCTATCCACCCTGGGTTCCCTGTCTTTGCAGGATTGAGGGGTGACCGATTGGCAAAGCAATGACAGGTGCTTCCATGACCCACACGTCCCCCTAAGCGCCCGTGGACCGAGGCATGGGCTGTCATCACCCCCCAGAAGGAGGATGCACACTGACTGTGCTCTTCCAACCCTGGACAAAGCCCCCTCCCATGCTGGACGTGCCCCTCTCCTCCCGTCAGGCCCTGGGGCTTCCCGTGGAGCAGAACGGCTAGCCCCGCCAGCTGACGGGCACACTGACGGGCACGGGGCAGACAGGCTGCTGGGAGGGGCTGCGGTCTCCCTGGGCTGGCAGGGAGCAGGGAGGGGGCCTGAGCCTGGGCCCACCTCCCGTGGCCCACAGGAAGCTCGGACTCTAGGAGATCTGAGGTCCTCCTCAATCCACACAGTTCATGTCCTGGCTATGAAATCATAAGCCTGGGTTCAAATCCCAGCTTCGCCACTTACTAACTGAATGGCCCTTGACATGTTGCTCAAACCTTCAAACCTCGGTGTCCTCCTAAGAACGTGGGGACAAGACCTGAGGGCCTTGGCGGTAGAGGTGCGGTGTGGGGAAGGGAGGAGACTTGGCAAAAGTGAATATGTGTCAAGTAGCCAACACAGGGCCTGGCACAGAGGCCAGGGTGAGAAACACAGGAGAGGATGTTGTGTAGGAGAAGGGGTGGGTTTACCGCCCCAGCCAGCAGCATCGTCCCCCAATTCCCACTCAGTGTCTTGTGGTAGGGCCGGCGGGGCAGGCTGGATTTCCCGAGCAGAAGCCAAGCCCAGAATGGTGATGACCCACAGCCGTCCTGTGGGGACACGGACGCCAGCGTGGTCTGCCCTGCACCTCTGGCCAGCCCCCATCCCCAGCCTGCGCCGACCTGAGCGCCTGGCCCTGAGGCTTGAGCCCAACACAGAGGAGAGCCAGCCCCCGACTCCAGGGTGGGTGCTGCCCCACCTGGTTTTCTGGCCACCCCGGGCCCCCAGTGGTCTGGTCAGGGAGAAGGCCTGACCCTGGAACATAGAAGGAAGAGAGCCTTCCAGGGGCTCCATGAAACCCCGCAGACAAGGAGGAGCCAGCTCCGACCCAGCATGGGTGACTCGGCTTCCCCACACCCTGAGCCCTTGAAAGGGGCTGGTGACAAGTTACGACTAAAATGGCCATATCAATGGCTAAGGTGCGCCCCCCACTTACCGTGCACCAAGCACCCCCCCAGTCACCAGACACACTATCTCATCAGCCTTCCTGACAATCCCCGTTTTGCACATAAGGGAACTCAGGCACAGAGAAGGGCGGTAACTCACCCAGGGTTGCAGAGCCGGGAAGGGGCGGGGCGGGAATTTGACGGGAGGAAGCGAGACTCCGGCTTCGGAGCCTGGAGTCTCCCTCTGGAAGAGCTGGAAGCCAAGGCAGGCAGCCCCTGGAGAATCCATCACCCTCTCCCGGCTTTTCCTCCTCGAAAGTGGGCTTATCATGGGAATGCATTTCATGACCTGAGCTTCTTGGGAGAGAAAATCTGATGACGGGAGGATGGCAGGGGTCACGGGGGCCTCCCTGTCTCTGACCCAGGGCTGAGCAGAGCTCGGAAGGTCATTTCCCTGAGTGTATACCCGGGGCGCCGAGAGATCTGCCTGGTGAGAAGTATGCCCAGAGCAGGGGAAGGTGGGACCCTCGTGGAGACAGTGGTGCCCGGGGGACCGCAGGGGACAGTACAGGGGGGAATCAAGCTGCCTGGTGGCACAGGTCGCCCCCCTGCAGCCTCACCCAGCTCCAGAGTGGTCCGGAGGCCCGGGCCAGCTCTCGGCCATACTCACTCCCCGAGTGTTTGGTTCGACTCCCGCTGCACGGTGAGCACAAGAGTGACAGTCATGAATGAACCTGGGGGGGGGGGGGAACACGTGCACGCCTCTCGGCACCTTGCCACTCGTTCCTGAACCCATCACAGTGTGCTTCTGTGCACCCGTCCGCGGTCCCACTGTTCCCTAAGAATGTCATGGGGAAAGCACAGGCCAACGAGGCCCGGAGCCCATGCCCTAGCCTGTTGGATTTGGAAAGGCCCCTGCCTTGGGCTGATGACCCAGGTGTGCCCCTGTACCCTGACCCTCATCTGCCCTCTCCTCGGCAAGTAGGACAGGACAGGGCCGCCTGCCCAGTCTCTTCGCTTAGGGACAAATGCCACAGGCCCCGTGCAGGGATCTGCGGGGCTCCCTTCTGGAGACAACACCCGGGTCACCCTGCTGTGCTCTTGTTCACGCGATAGGGACCTCGCCTGGGTGCCGCTGAGTCAGAGTGGGAGAAACTTGTGTGGGGACAGTGTCCCGGGCACTCAAGGGTCTTACCTAGACACCAGTGACTTCGGGAGAAAAGAGATACGTGGGACCTGGCCTCAGGGAGTCTCAGAGTAAGGCAGCAAGGCTGCCTCTGTGTCCCCCTCAGAACACGGTCATGGGAGGAGAGACCACACCGACCAGGGCGGAGGGATGACCATGAGGAGACCGTGAGGGGAAAGGAGGTGCAGGAAGCAGGACCCAGGACTGCACTCTCAGTCCCTCCTCCAAGGAGAGGCTGTGACAGGAGGTGGAGCCCCCGTGGGGGTTTGGCAATTGGAAAATTCTGGAGTTTCAGTTCTGGATTCCATGCCCCTCTTGGGTAGCAGGGAGGATGGAGCTACAGAGGATCTCCCGGAGATAACGAGGCCCTGCCTCCCACCTCCTGCCTTTTGCCACATCCAGAGGCCCTTCTTGTCCCCCTGGTTCCCACCAGGGAGATGGTGATAACCATTATCTGTGATAACTGGGGCTCTTCAAACACACCAGGCCAGCCCTATGTGCTGTTCCCTCTTCCCATCCCTGACCCTTGTCCTTGACTTTCTTCTCCTCAGACTCTGAAATTTGGTGTAGAAACCCTTTCCTCCTGAAAGCGCTCCTGCTCACCAATGCCAGGTGGGGTGGCTCTTGTGTGTGCCTCCCCAGCACCGTCTGCCCTGCCTGCCGTGACCCTGGGCTGAAATCTTCTGTTGGCTGCGTCTCTCCCACTGCGCTGTGAGCTCCACGAGGGCGGGGACATGCTTATTTAAATCACAGCATCCCCACCACCTGACACAGTGCCTAGCACATACTTGGTGCTCAGGAGACATTTACTGGATGGATGGATGGATGGATGGACGGACGAATAAGAAACGAGGCTAAGACCCCAGGCTAAGACTCTCCTCATGGCCCAGGGACCATATCATTTTCCTCTCTGTATCCTGGCCGTCTGTGACAGTGCCTGGCACACGGCACAGGGTAAGTGGGTCTATATCGTCTCTTGAGAGTCGGGGCACAATGCCTGCAGGTACGGACAGAGGGAAACAGTGTCGTATTAGACGCCGAACTGTGGTGGCTGCTGAGTTAGCCGCTCTCCCCTCCCACACTGTTTCCCTTCTGCCAACCGGGCTCAATGTCGCCATGTTGTCCTCTTCAGCTCAGGACCCTGCGGTCCCTGGTCTGCGCTCAAGCCTTAGAGCATGTGCAGATGGTGGGACCAGCCCATGCCTCTCATCTCTGCCGGAAAAGCTACCTGATGAAACCGGCCATCTTTCCTTCCTCAAGGGCTCCCTGCCCCTCAGACGCCTGCTTCCTAGGCCCTGACCAGGAAGAGAAAGAAAACAGGCCCATCCAAAAAGACCTCCATTGTTCCCAAGGAGTGACTCACACAAGAATAGGAACGCTTGTCCCCACACTCAGCGCTTCCCCCCAGTGGGCCTCTCAGTGACTCACCGCAGCTCCCCCGTCACAAGCCCTTCTCCTGTTGTGAGGCCCCCGGGCCCTGAGTAAGCCTGAGCTTCCCCCAGGGCCAGCCGCCCTCTCCCCTCCGGAAGCAGGTGGGAGGGGGCTCCTTCGAGTCTGGCAGTTACCCGGCGGTGTCCCCGAGGGTCTGCTCTTGGCCCTGACTCCCTGTGAGACGGGCTCTCACCTCAGTTTCCCTCCCTCTGAGGGGAGCTGACAGACGAGGCCTGCGATGTGTGTTGGCTTTTATTATTGGCGTGTGGGGGCGTGTGGGGGCATGTGGGGGCACCAGCACCAACAGCAGCTCCAGGCCGGGCCGGCTCCTGGCTTCCAGACCCGAGTCTGCCTTCGGTGCCCAGGAGGGTCCCAGAAGCTGGGGACGAGCAGGGCGGGGACGCAGCAGGGATCTCTGGTGAAGGGGACTGCTGTCCCTACTTCCAGCGCCCAGTGACTTTGGCCTTCCCCCGGGTCTTGGAGCTGCAAAAGAAGCGGGGCCCAGTCAGAAGCAGGACCAGGGCAGCGGGTCTCCACAGAGAGGAGGCAGAGTGGGGAAGGCTGAGGGTTGAGAGGGGCAGCCGCAGAGTAGGGCAGCAGCCTCAGGCTGGAGGGAGTCCTGGCGGGGGGGGGCCTGCACTCCATTCCCCACTGAGCAATGGCCACGGGGGAGCCCAAGGAGGAAGCAGCCTGTGCCCTGAAGGGGATGGGGAGGGGTGCAAGCCGAGCCCTCAGAGGAGGAGTGGGATGGCTGGGACACAGGGAAGGAGGAGGCAGGGCTGGGGGATGGAAGGACCTAGAAACTTACACTTTCTGGTTATCATTGATCCTGTTTCGGAGAACATTGATCTGTAAGTGGGAAAGACAGAGTGACTTCGGAGCTCATTGACTCAGGTCCCAGGTGGCTGGGGCTGAGGGGGAAGCCGGCCTAGCACAGTTGTGGAGCAGGAGGGAGGAGGGGGAGAAGGAGAGAGGAGAAGGTGGAAGGAGGGAAAGAGAAGGAAGGGAAAGGGGAGGGAGGAGGAGAAGGCGCAGAGGAGGCTGAGCAGCAATGCTGTGAGGGTCAGAATGGCTAGAGGCCCGGAGGGGCCCCGGTCCCACACACAAGGGGAGGTTTCCTGACCACCCCACTGGCCTGTCACTGTGGGGTCCCAGAGTCACGGAGGGCCACTGTGGGGACAAAGGTGGCATCGAGAGGCCTTCTGAGAATCTGGTGCAAGGCTGGGCCTCAGGAGGGGCACCTGGGTGGCTCAGTGGGTTAAAGCCTCCGCCTTCAGCTCAGGTCATGATCTCAGCATCCTGGGATTGAGCCCCCGCATCAGGCTCTCTGCTCAGCAGGGAGCCTGCTTCCCCCTCTCTCTCTGCCTGCCTCTCTGCCTACTTGTGATCTCTCTCCTCTCTGCCAAAAAAATAAATAAAATCTTTAAAAAAAAAAAAAGGCTGGGCCTCAGGAAGCCCTTGGAACAGCTCCAGCCCAGCCTGAGACAGCCCCCCTCCCCCAGGCGCTCCTGCCCAGGGGCTCAAGAGGGGCAGCACCCCCATTTGCCACACCCATGGTTCACAGCCCTGTACTTCGGCCAAATCGAAGCCAGCTGCAGTTAAATGTGGAACCAGAGGGAGGGAGGGAGGCCCAGGCTGGAGAAGCCGCAATAGCAGCTAATACCTACCAAGCACTTAGTGGGGCGGCTGCCCAACCCTTTCTACTCCGTTATGAGCCCTTTCCAAATAGTAACCCATCGGGTGACTGTGAGGTACAACCTCATACATGGAAAAGTGCTCCAACAGTGCTTGGAACACGTTATTACCATTATTGTGACTATTATTACCTCTATAGCTCTCACAATAGCCCGGTGAAACAGGGCCTGCTGGCATCCCTGGCATTTAGATGGGAAACAGAAACAAGGAAAAGTAAGTGACTCGCCCAGGGTCACACAGCCGGTAAGGGGCAGAGCTAGCCACAGAACCCAGGCAGTGGCTCCAAAGTCCACGCTTGATGTCACCGCGCAAAATTGCCTCTCTGCAGCCCCAGGGGCCTGAGCGGCTCAGAGGAGGGGCCCGTTGCGCGGGAGATGCAGGAAAAGCAGGCCCCGAAAGGGAAGCTGGACTCCTGGAGGCAGTATGCGGGACCTGGGCTGGCTGAGCCGATCCTTGCCTGCTGTCTGTGAGCCTGAGACCCCTTGAGGCTGGGAGTCTGAGGCTCAGATGGCTGTGCCCACACCAGGGCCTCGGGGTCCGTCGGGAGGCGTGAAGTGGCCGCGTCTCTGTTGAGGCCTCCTCTGCACCGGGAGGCCTCGCTCTGCCCATCCTATTCCTCCCATCTGGCTCTGTGCAGCTGAGCTGCTGCCTCAAGGCCTTCAGGGACAGAAGGGAGGGAGACCCCTCCCAGGGCTGGAACCCCAGAAATGAGTCTTTGCTCAGCCTCAGCCAGTGAACCATTAGACCTCTCCAGCAAGCTGTGGGCGCTGGGCACTGTCAGGGACAAGACACCTGGGCAGGGGTGTGACTTGGCCTGGGTGATGGGTGACAGGGACAGGGGATTGGCAGCAGCAGTGTGGGACCTGATCAAACCAGGAGGAGCATGGGATGGGGGAGGGGAGCAGGGACAACGAGATGGGGGAGGGGAGCCGTGAGTAGGCTCACTTCATATTTCTGCTGCTTGAACTTCTCCTGCAGGTCGAACTTCTCTGCCTCCAGGTTGTAGATGCTCTGCCATAGCTCCTTGGCCTTCTCCCTGCAGGGGCCAGAGGGCAGATGGGGGAGGGAAGGGATAGGGAACAATAAGGAAGGGCCTTCATCGGCCTTAATCCCAAATGTGACCCAGCCCCCAGAGGCCCCAGCCCTCCTTCCCACCTCTAGGCCTGCTAAGGGGACCCCCAGCCCACCTGGTTCAACATGGGGCCCAGATGGCGGGGCCCACTGCTAGGGGCTGCTGGGGCAGAGTTGGGGGTGGGGAGGGAGAGGGAAAAGCCCCTCTAGCACGGTAGAGCATAGTCCAATCCCCCTTGCCACTACTTTGGTGCAGGTGGGTAAGGAGAAGCTCAGAAGGGTGAGGTGCCTGCTCAGTTCTTTCCCTCCTCCCTGGAGGCAAAGCTCTGAGATGGCGTGAGCAGATCCCAGCCAACGCCACTCCCACCAGGAAGTTTTTGGGAACAAATATGTGGTGTGGCAGCGCCCTCTGGTGGTGCATGGTGAGAATGTGCCCTCTGCCCCACCAGCCCTCCCCGTGCAGGTGTGTGCAATGCCCCGAGCACCACCAGCCCCCACCTCAGCTGATCTTCATTCAGGTGGTCGATAGCCAGCACCTTCCTCCTCTCAGCCAGAATCTTCTTTTTCTTCTCCCGCTCCGTCTGCCTCTTCCCACTTTTCCGCTCCGTCTGGAGAGGGTGACAAGGAGCGGAGGTTGGCTAGAGAACACCCCGTCCTCTCCCCTAACCCTCCCAAAACCCAACAGGGAGTACGACAAGGACTGCAGAAGGACCAGGTCCTTTTCCTCTTCCTCCTGAGACACCCACGCCATCAACAGCCTGGATTTCCAGGAGAAACTGAGGCAGGGGCGGGAGGGTCATTTCGGTCCTTTATTGCTTTGCCTCTCCAAATTCTTCCATCTCTCTCCCTGCTCCCTCCTCCCACTAACCCATTCTCCACACTCCTCCCCTCCAGCCAGGCACCCTCTCCTCCCCGGGAGCCCCCAAAACCATGAGGAGGAGAAGGGTTAGAGGTTTTTGTACCCACCTGCGCCTGCAGAGCCAAGGCACCATGAGAGAAAGACCCAGAGAGAAAGAACGAGACCGGGGACAGAGACACAGAGAGAGAGCAGAGCACGGGGCCGAAGGCAAAGGCAAAGAGACAGGGGAGAAGAAGGTGATTCAGACGCTCATTGTAGGCAACCTTGTTTGTTAGGACAGGAGGCTGGGGGTGAGGTACGGACTGTTTTGAGAGCAGGCCCACGCCAGAAGTCTGGCTGGTGTGGTCACTGCGGGGAGGAGGCAGGCAGGCTGGTCTGGTTCTGAGCGGGGGACTTTGGAAATCTAAGAAAATGTTCTGATCTCTCCACTGCATAGAGAAAATCAATTTTATATTTCCTCTCCTCCCCTGAGAATGGAGAACCTAGCAGGAGCGGGGCACAACTTAGGAGCTGAGGGAGTCCGCAGGAATAAACCATCTCACAGCGGTCTGCACGTTAGCCCGTCTGAGCTCCGAGCCCGCAGGGCTGACAACAGAAAACCCACTTTACAGATGCGCTAACTGAGGCTCTGGGGTTGCCCGAGGCCACACAGCTGTAAGTGGCAGATCAGGGTCTCCCACCAGAGTTCTGAGGCACAGGGCTCTTCCAGACACACCATCCACCTTGGGGGCCCCCGGGCACCGCTGACACGGGGGGCCTCTGTCTGCAGGCCCCTCCTGGGGAAAGCCACAGTGAGGCAGAGAGCCGGCGCGGGGGCGCGGCGGGAGCGGGCAGGAGGAACCCTCGGTCTCTCACACACAGATGGGAATTTCTTCCTGGGATCCCACGTGAAGTTTGTGGGCCCCCACTCCTCCCCATACCCCAGGACCCCCTGAAGACGGCCGCTGCTCCCTGGCCTACCTTCTGGATGTAGCCCCCAAAGTGCATCATGTTGGACAAAGCCTTCTTCTTCCGGGCCTCATCCTCGGCCTTCCTCCTGTTTTCCTCCTCCTCTCGTCGGGCTCTCTCTTCCTGGTTCCCAGGGGGCCGGAAGAGAGCACGTCAGGGGTGGGGGCACAAACCCCTGACATTGGGCTGAAGTCTGGGGTCTTTCTGGGTCAGTGGAGCAGAGCTTTCTCCCCACCAGGCAAGAAGCCCCCGGAAGGGACCCCCCGGAGGGGACCCCCCAGCACAGGGCCTGGCCCACGGGAGCTGCAAAGACTTTCGTTGATGAATGAGGGAAGAATGATTCTCAAGCGTGGATCCCGTCACGCCCTCAGGCAGGGAGCCCCTCAAGGAGGCCTGCTGCTCTGGAAGGTCCTCCAGCAGCAACACGGGAAGAGGGCCATGGGACCTTCTTCCCAGGGAGTCGGCCTGCGGGCAGGGAGTAGGGTTGGGGAGGACCTATTTGTCTTATAATGGAAGTTTGTACCTTTCAACACCTTCCACCCATTTTGCCCACCCCCACCCCCTGCCTCTGGCAACCACCAGTCTGTTCTCTGCATCTATGAGCTTGGTGTTTTGTTTTGGGCTTTGTTTCATTTTAGATTCCACATATAAGTGAAATCATAAGTGTCCTTCACTATCTGACTTATTTCACTTAGCATAATACCCTCAAGGTCCGTCCACATTCTCACAAATGGTAAGATTTCCTTCTTTTTTATGGCTGGGTAATAATATTTCAGTGTGTGTACATTTTCTTTACCCATTCCTCCATCGATGGACACCTGGCTCGCATCCATGTGTTTGCTTCTGTAAATATGGCTACACTGGATGGGGCACAGATATCTTTCCGAATTTGTGGTTTCATCTTCAGGTAAATACCCAGGCGTGAAACTGCTGGACGGAGGGTCTTACTACATAGTAAGTAACTATGTACTTACTATGAACTTACATAGTAAGTTTAGGAGGACCCAGACATTTGTCTTGTTTACTGGGTATCACCAGAATCCCAACAGTGCCCAGCACTCACCAGGGGCTCGTGGACCGAATCAGTGTGCATGAAGAGAGAGGGGCGTGGGGGCCTGGAAGGAGCTAGAAGCATGGGGGGTTCTGTGGGCCTCAGACTAGGGGTCACTCACAGCCAGGCGAGTCTGACGCTCCTTCTCCCGCTCGTTCCGGATGCGCTGCTGCTCCGCCCGCTCGGCCCGCCGCTTCTCCTGTGGGGAGAGAGGCCAAGCCTGCCCAGTGCATGCGCAGGGAGGAGGCGTCCTCCAAGGTGCCCGGACCAATGAGGGAGAGTGGTGGCAAGGGAACCCAAGGGAGCTGTTCCCCTCCGAGTCTCGGCTGTCCCCAAGGGCTGCCGCTCTCAGCCAGCTCCGTGCACGGGGACAGAGCCAGCCCCTGGACAGGTGGACCCGTTCAGAAGGACGCCCCAGCTAAATAAAGATAGGCCTCGGCGGGCACGTGCAGAGGACCGACACTGAACGTCACTCATCATGGGGTTGTCCTCAACGATTTGAAAAATGTCAGGCGGGCTTCTCCCGTCTCCCCTGAGTGCTAGGCCCCTGGCCCCACGCCTGGCCCCGGCAGCTGCTCCGAGCTCACCGACAGATGGCCAAATCCTCGGTGGCCGGCCGGAGCCGCGCAGCCATGTGCTGACGTGGCGGGGAGTGTGGCGGAGAGAAACGCAAAGGAATCAAAATAACCTCCGCTCTCCCCAGCAGAGGCCCCGTCATCCTCCCTGCGTCAGCTGGGGGAGCCGGGTCCCCTGAGAGGTAGGAAAACAGCCCTCTGACCGGTCATCCCACAGCCAGAGCCAAGGCGCCCAGAGACAATCAGCAGCTCCAGCCACCAAGAAGCACCCAGGCTGGTGGGGAGGGAGGGTGGGGACCCGAGATACCCCCGTGCAGGGCCTCCAGAGCGGCTCCTGGCCGCGGGGATCCTGAGCGAGAGCCAGGGTCAGGGGCCCCAGGGAAGGCTGCCTGGAGGAGGTGGGGCCTAACACAGAGGGTGGAGGACAGAGTGCGTGGCCTCCGGGGGCATTTCCATGGGAGACTGGACACCCACAATCCTGTCTTTGAGTGAGATGAGCTCCTCCTCCTCTTTCTTCCTGTTCTCAAAGTGAGCCTCGATGAGCGTCTGTAGTTCGTTCAGGTCCTTCTCCATGCGCTTCCGGTGGATGTCCTGCGAACGCACGACAGGCTCAGGGGCTGCCGCGCCCACGGGTCCAGGGGGAAGTGGCCGGGCAGGTGGCACCCTCCGCAAAGCAGAAGGGATGGCAGGCTAGGGGCCCGGCCAGGAAAGGGGCCGCAGGGTCCTGAACCCAGGATAGCACCCAGCCGGGCCTGTGCCGAACACCATCCCACCTGCCCCATCACCCCACCCCGCCTCCCGCCAGCCCCCCCAGGTCTCCCCGGGGCCCCTGCAACCCCTGCCAGCCTGGGCCCACTCTCCCTGCAGGCACACTCACATCGAAGTCTACTCTCTCCCCATCGGGGATCTTGGGCGGCACCAAGTTGGGCATGAATGGCCTGTTGGAGAGAAGAGGAGGGACTCCGTGAATGTCATCCGGGGGGACTGTGGGTGCCCCAGGCAGGCAGAGCCCTTCTCCCTGCGGAAGCACGGCCGCAGCAGTGAAAGCACACCCCCATCGAGGACAGCAGCCTCACACCCGGGGACACCAGCCTCTTTCACACGCGCCCTCTCGCTTCCTCCTCCCAGTACACCCGCGGCGTAGGGACCACCCGTCTCGTCGCAGACACCTGAGGCTCAGAGAGGTAATGCCGTGCTCAAAACCACACAGCTAAGAAGTGGAGAAGCCACGGCATGTGCGGCTGACCCCACAGAATCTCCTGTGAGCCCTCGAATCCTGTGGTTTGGTCCCCACCCCCACGCATGCTTGCGGTGTGACACCAGGGCCAGCGGGCTCTGGTCCTCAGTTTCCCCATTTGCCCTCAGGTCTGGGTGGGGTTGAGATGAGATACTGCAGTGTCCATTCAGGTGCCTGGAAAGGGAAAGGCGCTGGACCAATGAGCAGAGCTGGGATTGTCTCCGGGGCTGGTTTCAGGAGGCCCCGCGGAAACCGGGAGAAGCCCGCGAGTGTGGGCGGAGACGCCATCTGCTGACAGATTGAGCATCGCAGAAAGGGAAACCCTCACTGGCCCCCCCCCGACCCCCCCACCCTGGCGCTCTCCCCCCGCCCCTCCTCGAGCTCTCCCCTGGCCCCATCCACCCGACACCCACAGATTGCAGGCGCTTTCACTTGTGTGGCCCCAAGCCACCCTGCCCTGCCCCTCTGCAACACTGTGAAGCCACCAAAGCTGGCACAGTGTCATTGCTTGGCTTCCCCAGATTTTCTTCCCTTTTCCCTCCGGTCCCAATTCAGCTACAGAGGAAGGTATTCCAGCTGTGCTGTGGGATAGGAGAGGGCATCTGTCCAGGAACACAACTAGTCCACCCCTTTCCCCCAGATGAACACAGTGCTGTCCATCACGGGGTATGCAATTGGTAATGGAGTGTGGGGTGGACTTCAGCCCCCACTCTCCCTCAGGCTGACTCTTGTGCAGTACACAACCTGTACAACCATACATGGTAGCCTGTGCCTGCCACAGCCTCCTGCCCATGCCCACCGTGCCATACTGCACTCCTGTCCTGCCCTAATCATCCATCAGGGCTTCACCACAGGTGTGTCCCACTCACCTGGGCTTTGGTTTGGACTCCTCCACTGGGCCATCTGGAGAGGAGAGAAGCACATGGCCACAGGGTCAGGGAGCCCCAGATGTGGTCCCAGCTCTGCCCCTGATGAGCTGGGCACCCATGGGCCTCCATTTCCCCATCTGCACAGTATATTCCTTCCAGCCCCGGGGATCCCCGGTTCCAGGAGCAGCACGAAGAATTAAAGCAGCAGGGTCGCAGACCCCACACTCCCTCTCCCATAGCAGCTCCCAGGGGCAACATCTCAGGGCATAGCTGGGCCCTAACGGGAAGCACACGCTCCCAGAGCGAAACTTCCAAGCCTTTTCTCATTCACCAGTTCTGCACAAGGCAGATTTGCTTCCCAGTGAGGCAGGGTCGCGTGGCACCGTCCCAGGGGATCCTGGCCCTAGAGTCCCCTCCCAGGTCTCTGTGTAATTGGTTGCTCCCTGGACCTCCTGGCCTCTAGGCGGAAGCTGACGGGCATGATGCCGAGACCCAGCTGGCTGCCCCTCCCCACCCAGAGACGTGACTGGGACCACTGCACCCTTGCCAAAGCCTGCCACGTGACAATGTCCACTGCGGCATCCCAGCTCATGGACCATCTATGTCTTAGGATTTTATCCTATAGACACCAAACCTTACAGGTGATTTTGCCTGAGTTCCAGGAACCTTGTATGTGTGGATGACTTGTGGGGGCCCTGCCCAGATTGAGGACTGGACATTGGTCCCCTCTCTCACAGGGCACCACCCCGGCAACTTCTCTGGAATGAGGGGGACAGAGGTTTGGAGCCCAACACCCAAACCTGCATGGTCACCAACTTCTGTCCTCCCCTCCCCTGAACCCCTCTTCGCCCACCTCCCTGGAAGGAGCCCTGTGGGCAGTCTCCCCAAAGCTGCTTGTAGGGATCCCCTCGGCACCCCAATACCTCTCTCCTGCTGTCCGACAGTCCTTACCTTCAGCTTCTTTAGCCTCCCCTTCTTGTCCATCTCCTAAACAGAACACGAGACATCAGTAAGATCCCTGCTCTAGGCTCAAGTCCGCCTGCAAGAATCTTCCCCACACATAGGTCTTAACCAAAGGGCACCCTGCCGGCTCCCGTGGTTGCACACATGCCCCTGAGCCCAAGGCTCTGCCTGACACAAAAGAAGCACACAGTCAAGGTCATTGACCACACCATGGGCAGCTGAATTGCAGCCCAGGCAGGACGTTTTGCTGCATGGGCTGGAACGATGGTTCCAGGTGGATTTCCTAGAGCTGTAGGAGTGCCTCCGGGGGCTCCTGCCAAGCCCCAAAGCACCAGGACAAAGCCCCTCATGCCCTCACCCCAGACAGACCCTTACCTTCTGCATTGGTCTCCTCCGTCTCAGCCTCACCTTCAGCCTCTTCCGCCGCCGCCTCTTCTGCCGCTGCCTCTTCCTGCTCTGCAGAAGCGAGCCAGACACAGTGAACACCCAACCCCTACTTATGCTAGCAGGCAGACCAGATAGGAGAAGTCTGGGGACGGAGGTCAGCAACATCCAGGATCCAGATGAATTTTGGGGTCACCGATATGAATGACAAGCGGCTGCTGAGTTCTGGGTTTAAACCAGAAGTTGGCAAACTATGGCCCAAGGGCCAAATCTGGCCCCCAGACCATTTCTGTAAATAAAGTTTTATTAGAACACAGCCACGTCCATTCACGTATATACTGCCTATGGCTGTCTTTACCTTACTACAGCAGAGTTCACTAGTGGCAACAGATAGATACTGTGTGGCCCACAAAGCCTAAAATATTTACTATCTGATCTGCTCCTTTACAGAAAATGTTTGCTGACCCTGCTCAGCCATGACAGAGGGCACAGTCAGTGTTGTAAAGAGTCCTTTTGTTCTATACTTGCCTCTCCTGGAGTCTGGGAATTGGAAGTGGGTCTTTCTGAGCATGGAGATCTCTTCTCTACCTGAAAGCCGGTGGGAGGGCTAGAAGTTGGGATAGCTGTGTGTTGGGGATGGTGGGAGCTACAGGTAGCAGAGGAGGGCTTGCAGGCCTGGCAAGGCTCATTGCTGGGGTGGGAAGGCTTGGTGGCTAGCTGTTTCCACCTGACTTAGCACCTTTCCCCAGCAGCACCTCCGGCAATGTGACTCCACCCCATTCCCCAGCCTCCCCCCCAGAGTGTTCCACCCAGGGACCTGACACCGCAGGATGTACCGTGCTGGGGAAGCTCCTGTCCTGGACTCAGGAACTCTAGGGACCCTTCATCTGTTTCTAAAAGAAACCGAAACAGCAAGACTATGGGTGGATGGGCTATGGGCTGTAGGTGCCCGCCGTGTAGACAGCTATGCTGTCCAGAGAGTTGGTAGGATTTTTCTATTTTCATCCCTTTGCTTGGCAGAATATGGACGCCACCCAAGTCAGGCACTTGGAGTAGACAGATAAGGCAGGATGATGCCCGGCACGCGGCTCTGCCTGGAGGAGGTGCTTGGGAACGCTCTCTGACCGACGGGCCGACATATGGCCTCCGCACAGGGGGAGAAGAAAGGTCTCAGTGCAGGAGAAAGAGGGGCCGTCAGGAAAGAAAGACCAGCCACCACTCACTCCACCTGAGGCACTCTGTCCTCTCCTCCTAAGTCTGGGCCTGGGGATGCCTCTTCTTTGATCCCCACAGGCTCCTTACCTCAAAGATCCTTCCAGAAGGGGTGAGAGTAGAAGGCTGACAAGCAAGAGTATGGCCAGTTTTGGGGTCCTCTTCAGGCCATCTTGTTAACCCCCACCCCCACCCGCATCTAATGTTTCGGTTCTCTGTAGAATGCCCCTCACCCTCAGCCAGTGGTCAGGAAACACGCTCGCCGAGGCGCTCCCCGCCTCCCTGGAACCCCCACCGCACCTCGAGACATCGCTGTGAGAAAGCTCTTACCAAACTTCAGCCCAGGTCTGTCTCCCTTGCCCTAGTCCTGTCCCCGGGGGCCGGGAACAAGTCCAGCCCCCCCCCATCCCGCCACTCCACAGCAGTGCACTTTTGAAGGCTGACGTCATGTCCTTTCTGCTCTAGCTATTTCCAGTTCCCCCAGCTGCTCTTCAGATAACTTTGTCCCCAGGCCCCTCACGCCCGGGCCACGCCGCCTGGGTGCTGTCCAGCTCAGAGGGAGGGCCCGGTATGTGCGGGG
The DNA here is from genome assembly GCA_028534135.1 of Potos flavus. Taxonomy (NCBI): domain Eukaryota; kingdom Metazoa; phylum Chordata; class Mammalia; order Carnivora; family Procyonidae; genus Potos; species Potos flavus. The sequence continues at coordinate 34,271,574 of CM052893.1, forward strand.
GGGGGGGGGGGGGGGGGGGGAGGCGGCGCAGAGAAAGGCCACTCATTCCGGACATTAGTCCCCCTCTGTGGCCACATTCAGAGCAGGCTGGGGGACAAGCCAGCCTGGGTCCTTCCCACCACCCAGCCCAGGAGAGAGATCAGGAACGAGGGAAAGGAGCAGCGGTCTGGCCCCTCTGAGGCTGGGAGGAAGTGACTGACCCACTCCACACCTGTCCCTCCCCCCGCCCCCCACCCACTCTGCCACAGAGCAGGGCCCGGCTCAGGACAGCAGGGAGCAGAAGGCACAGGAAAGTAAAAGCTGTACTACCGTCTTCGTCCTCTCTCCAGTCCTCCTCTTCTGGGGGTCAGGGAGTGGCCGCAGCAAAGGGGAGAAGCGAGACAGGTTAGTCTGGGAGCAGAAGGACGGGGAAAGGAGTGGTGGGAGAGCTGTAAGGACGCGATGATCTACCGTGCACGCCGCACCTGGCATGCGGGGGTCATTCAGTAAGTGGGAACTGGCCGTTTCCTGCTCTGCCTCTAGACACAAAGACGGGGGCCCCGACGAGCAGAGTGGGAATAACTCCCGGCTATCAAGCTTCTCCCATGTTCCTACCCCGAGGGAGCCTCTCGGGCATCTCACAAAACATCTCCAGTTTCCAGGAGTCACAGTTCTGAAAGCCGCACCGGAGAGCCTGGCACGGGGCGGACTCGCCTGGTCTGGGTGAAGGAAGGAGCCCCCGTCTAAGGAAGGCACGGCTTTTAACACCGAGGGAGCAGACCGGCACACAGTCTGCAAATCCCTGCCCGAAGGAGGAGCTCACAGCCGTTGGTACTCTGTGTCTCAGCTTAGTGGCTGTCCATTTCGACCTTGCTCGTCCTTGGCCATTTCCGGCCAGGGACTCAGCTATGTGGGAGCAGGTGGGACTCAGGACTCAGAGCAAGCAAGGCGGATGGAGCTCAGGCCTCCATCGCAGCTGAGAACTGTGTTGTTAATTCACAGCCCAAGCCTACTGTGTGTAGCAGGCAGATTAGTCCCAGATCCAAAGGTCTGTATCTCAGATACCACCCCCTAAAATTCACGAGCTGGCAAGTCCTGGAAAGCAGAGGAAAAGCCACTGTACCGAGAGCGTATGCAGGGAACACAGCAAAAAGTGGGGCCAGCTAGATTTTTGGTTCAAAAAGCATTTCAAATAGATTCGGATGTATCTGGTGTTCCTCGAAAACCAAAGTGACTCCCCTGTCCCCTCTCAGTTTCCCCCGCGAATTTCTCTGGGGTCTACTCTTTGGCCAGGCACCCCGGAACAGCCTTCAATGTGCGAGAGGATCCTCGTTTTCCCTAAAAGGTGCGGGGAAGGAGCGGACAGCTACTGAAGCTCCTGGCTCTCTTCGGGAAGCCCCTTCTCCTGATGTCCACACATCGTGGGCTGAAGTGATACTGGTGAGACTTTGCCGAGCCTCTTACGGGCAAGATGGAACCCGCCTGGGGCGCTGAAGCCTGGGAGGCCTGAGGGCTATCCTGGGCCACTTGGGGGGCTGGGTGGGGACTGGAGTGAGGCCTCTTAGTCACTTCCATGTGTCGAGTGCTCACAAAGAGGGAACGGTTAGTGTGTTCCTTCACTCTGAGGAAAGAATTGTGAGAACAGATCAGAGTAGGAATGGGTCTGTGGGTCAGAACAGACTTTCGAAAGATAGTGATGTCTTCATGCTTATCTAAAGTGCTACAGAGGGGCGACTGGGTGGCACAGTCGCTTAAGCGTCCAACTCTAGGTTTCGGCCCAGGTCATGGTCTCAGGATCGTGGTCTCAGGGTCGTGGTCTCAGGGTCCTGATCTCTGGGATTGAGCCCAGCGTCGGGCTCCACGCTCAGTGGGGAATCCGCTTGTCCTTTCCCTTCTACCTCTTCCCCTCCCGACTCGTGCTCTCTCTCTCTCTCAAATAAATAAATAAAATCTTTTTAAAAATGTTTCAGATAACTGAATGCTTCCATAATCTCATTTGGAAAATTATTAAGTTGAATGTTTTTAGGGGTGATAATGGTGTCATGGTTATGTTTTTCTTTAAATAGTGCTTATCTTTTAGAGATACCTAGTGAACTACTTAAGCATGAAATGATATGATGTGTGGGGATGATCTGGGATGTCGGCTGTAAGATAACTGAGGGGAGATAAAACCGAGATGAAAAGAGACTGGCCATAGTTGATGACTGTTGAAGCCAGATGCTGGGCGCTTGGGGAGGGGGGGAGTTCATAATTCTGTTTTTTGCTACTTGTACATGCATTTAAAACTTTCCATGGGGGGGGCGCCTGGGTGGCTCAGTGGGTTAAAGCCTCTGCCTTGGGCTCAGGTCATGATCTCAGGGTCCTGGGATCGAGCCCCGCATCGGGCTCTCTGCTCAGCGGGGAGCCTGCTTCCCCCTCCCTCTCTGCCTGCCTCTCTGCCTACTTGTGATCTCTCTCTGTGTCAAATAAATGAATAAAATCTTAAAAAAAAAAAAAAAAAAAGAATTAAAAAAAAAATTTTCCATGGAAATTTTCCATGAGAAAAAAATCAAAAATAATTAATTAGAAAAAGGGTGATTCTGTGTGAACAAAATAATGGACAGTCGAGACAGGTTTAAACCTTTTGCTTAAGACCTGAACACCCGAGGCTAGGACTGATTCCCAGTTGGGAGCCATGGATCTTGGCTCAGCTGGGAGTGAGGGGCAGTGACAGGGTACTGGATTCCCGGGCCCTCTCTTTTCTGGCCCTCCCTCCGCCCGAGCTCCGTACCTTCCACAGCTTCTTCTGCTCAGGAGAGAAGATCACGGCCGCAAGAGAGGAGACAAGAGGTGGGTTAGATTCCGGCCAGGCTGCCCTTCATCCAAATGAGTACACAGGCGTGTGCTTACCTTCCTGCTCCCTGCCGTGCAGAAGGAAATTGTCAGAAGCACACCCCCCACACACACACACCCCACACGCACACACTGGTCTTTTCCTAAAGATAAGTCCATTCTTTATTTCCCTCATTGCCTCGTGGAGCGCAGCCTCCTTGGCCCACCTACAAAGGCACCCCCTAATGGGCCCAGTCTTCTCATCCGGGGCCTCCTGCCATTGTCCCCCCAAAACCTCTGCTTGGTCTCTCCAGACTCTGCCCACTTACCACTCTCTCCCTGCGCTGAGCTGTGTCAGGCTGTGCCCTAGAACACTCTTCCCTCCCCCTTCTCTCCCTATCCAAATCCGACACAGGTAAGCCTGACTACCCCGGCCCCCGCCGCTCTCCCCCTCCGTAGAGCTCCTGCACTGCCCACAGCCTGCCCTCCAAGCCCGGCCGCTCTTGGCTGATTACTCCCAGCATTTGACATCTTAAATCCCATAGCGGAGCAAATCCCTCGAGGGGAGGAGCTCTGAATCCTGACACCTCTGCCTCCTCCCCGGTGAGCGTCACCCCCAGAGATCACTGTTAGATTGGCCGCCAGCGTCCCACCCCCAGGGTGTCCCCAGGCAGGGTGGTGGACAGGGCACTTCAGGAGGAGAATGGCTCCCAGACGAAGTGCTAACCGAGAGCTCTGATTTGGGTTTTATGGGGCGGGATCAGCTCTGCGGCTTCGGGACAGTCACGGAACATCTCTGTCTCCGTTTTCAGGACACACGGCTTCTAAGCTCCTCTGCCTCCGAGTCTCCTAGCCAGGTGGGACCCCGGCTGACCCTGGGAGCTGAGCCTCTTTATTTCCAAAAGTCTCCCAGCCTGTGGCCAGCCCAGGATCCGCAGCCCAGAGGCACAGAGGCACAGGTCAGATCCCCAGAGTGGCACGGCTGCTCCCCTCCCCATCCCAGCTGGCTCCTGGGCGAGGTGTGAGGGGCGGGGCGGGGCGGGGGCCAGCGCCCCAGGCAGGAAGCTCCAGGTACTCACTCCTCGTACTCTTCCGCCACCTCTTCCATGTCACACATGGTCTCTGCTCTCCCTCCAGAAAGAGAAAAATGTCAATATGCGCAGAAGGGGAAGCCCCTCCTCCTCAGCCCCAGGCTGCCACCCCGAGAGGTCTTGGGGGGCGGGGGGATGAAGCCCTGTGACCTGCAGTGAGGACCCTGCTTCCTCCTCTCTTGTGGGGGGGTTAGTAACCACAGGGGCAACCAGCCCATGTCCATTGCACTCCTTGCCCCTCAACAGGCAAACCTTCTGGAATGTCCCTGTTCTGGTGCAAATTGTAACTCTCGAAACAATGTTGCTAGAGTGTCTCAACCTTTCCAGCCCACAACCCTGCCAGGCATTCAGGGTAACAAAGTTGTGCACCCCCACAGTAGGTTCTGCTCCTCACCGCACCAACTTCCCCCCGGAGGCTCGTTAAATTGGACTGTGGCACACCCCTAGTGTGGGCCACGTCTTGGCAATGAAAAGGAATAAAGCAGTGATATGCAGGACGCCTTGGGTGAATCTCCAGGAAATTACTCTCCTGGAGGAGGAAAAGGCCAAGTCACACGATTTCATTTATGTAACCTTCTTGAAATGGCAAAATTATGGAAATGGAGACTAGACTGGTGCTTGTCGAGGGTTGCGTGTGGGATGGAAGGGGAGGGGAGGTGGGCATGGTGAGAAAAGGCACACAGGAGGGACGCCTGGCTGGCTTAGTCAATGGAGCGGGCAACTCTTGATCTTGGAATGGTGAGTTCAAGCCCAACCTTCAGTGTAGAGAATACTTAAAAATTTTTAAAAAGGCACACGGGATTTTTGTGGTTTTAGAACAGTCTGGATTCTTGAGTGTGCTGATGAACACACGAACCCACACCGGTTAATGCCATATAGAATTTCACACACGCATCGCTTCTCGGCCTTTTGGCTAAGATTAAGTGTAGAATTTCACACACGCCTGGTGCAAGGAGAGCTGGGGAAGTCTGCGTAAGGCTTTGGTGCATAGCCATGTCCATATCCTGGTTGTGATCTGGACCACAGATGTGTACGTGTACCATCGCTGGGCACTGGGCAAAGTGTACGAGGCACCTGTGTCATTTCTTAGGATTGCCCATTAACAATACAAATTCCAATCAAAGAACGTTTGCCCAGGGAACTCATTTTGAGATACTCCCTTAGCTGGGATGGGAAAGGACAATTCAAACCGTCTTCCATCAGCTTGCTGAGTGTGTTTGAGCAAGTCTTTAACCCCCTCTGAGCCATGGAGAGAGAGCATACACATCCTGGCTACGGATCTTTATGAGGAGTGAGTGGACACTAAGGAAAGTGGAAAGCACTAGGCAATGTCAGGTTTTGTTGTATTTCCATGCAATTACAGGAAGAGGCCACATGGAGAGGTGAGAAAATCTGGTTGTGAATCCTGGCTCCATCTCAGAGTTGCCTGTGACCTTGGAAAGGTCACTTAACCTCCCTCCCCCTTGGTTCCCTCTTCTGTGAAACGTCTCTTCCTCTGGGGCGGCTGTGAGGCTTGGCGCTAATGAAGACCTGGCCCAGAGCAGACCTCCAATTAATACCTATTCTAACCCAACCGTCCTGGGCCCACAGCGCACACAGCAGGTTGAAAGGTGACCGGCGGCCCCCTCAGAGCGGGGCAGTATGAAAGCCATCCATCTGCCTGAGCGAGGAAAGGGAGAAGACGGTGTGAGGCCAGAGGAGCATCAGAATGACCGACGGCGGCCACCTCCGGGAGGCTTCTCGTGTGCCCCTGCCTGCTGTCCCACTGGCATCCAGCACGGCAGCCACCAACTTCTGACTCAAGCCACAGGGGACAGGGCACAGAGAGAGCACCGCTCGCCACCCACTCCACCTCTCCCTGCACGTCCTCCCGGAATGGCGCCCCAGGCTCCCATGTGAGGACACCCAGTGACAGTCCCTGCTCTGGGGGTCGAGGGAGGGCAGCCGCTTTCAGGCTGAGGGACTCTGAAGGAGCCCCTGCTCACGGCTGCCCCCTGAGTGAAGTCCCCCAGACCCGGTGCCCACAGCAGCCTCGAGCCGGCTGCTCATCTGACCCCGCTCCAGAGATGTCCGGTCCTGCTGGGTTCAGGGCGAGCGTGGCGGTAGCCAGGCAGGCCCTCCCCTGCTCCCTCTGCTGGAGTAGGGTGGGGGCCGTGAGGGAGGGTCTACATAGAGCTTTGCACAGAAACTCTGAGCCACCGTTTGGCTCCCTTGGGCTGGGGGTGGGCAAGAAGGGATGGTAGGCACGTATGGGGTCACGCTGGAGGATAGAGCCTCCCTGTGCTGAAGAAAGCCCCAAACTCCAGAGCATCTCCAAATGGGTCTTCAGATGAGAATGGCCAAAGAGAGGAGCCCCCGAAACCCCAGATATGCACTGCCCCAAGCCCCAGGGCGGTAGGCAGGATGAGCACCCTGGGAGGACTCTGTCACCTCAGGGAGGACAGAGATGTCTCTCGGGGGAGCTGTGCGTGCCAGCGTGGGGCATGTGGCCTCCAGCTTTCTCTCCTCTCCTGCCCTGCCCTCCCACCAGCTCAGAACCCCGGGCTCAGAGGAAGAAAGAGCGGCTTAGAGCCCTCTCTCCACTCCCAGGAGCACCATCCAACTCCTAAAAATAGCGAGGATGGAGAGCGGGGAAGGGCTTGAATTCACCCAAGAGGACGCAGCCAAGTCAACTGCCCAAAGGCAAGACGGATGAAAGGGCAGGGGACGGGCTGAGGTTGCGGCTCTGGAATGAGACCCGATCAGGACCCTGGCAGGGCGAGGAACGAGAATGTCCAAGGCCAAGGCCAAGAATGTCCAATGTCCTCACACCCAGACCCTCACCTGCTGCCACAGACGGCTTTCTAGCCAAACTCCCTCACAGCCAGGAGATCAGGGTCACCTTCCTTGGGGAGTAAGTCAAAAACAATATAAGGCAGAAGGAACACTGGCCATAGGGTCAAAAGATCTGGATGTGGGGGTGGCTGGCTGGCTCAGTCCATAGACCAGGAGACTCTTGATCTCAGGGTTATGAGTTCAAGCCCCGCATTAGGCATAGGGATTACTTTAAAAAAAAAAAAAAAAAAAAAAGATCTGGGTTTAAAACCCGGTTTTTGCTGTGTGACCTTAGCCAAGTCATTTAATCTCTCTAAGCTTCAATGAGCTTATCTATAAAATAGATGAGCTTCAAGTTCTCGTCTTGCAGAAACAAGTCTCTGAGTCTCAGGAATGTAGGCCCTGTCCCTCAGCCCTTGTCCCCAACATCCAGCTGGACTCCTCCCAAGCCTGCAGCTGTCAGCCCACCAGGAGAGCTAGGGGACAGGGTTGAGGGGGGCCAGTGGGTAACCCGAGCCTCTCAGATTCCTCTTCTGCACAGAGAGGAGGACCTGCCCTGTGAGACTCGGGTCAGAGGAGGAATTCTGGAGGTCAGGTGCCTTCCCAACTGCACGGGGCCTGGAATGTGCTTTGAAATTCCTAACACTCCAGGCTTCCCTAGATATTTGCTAGGCCTGCCCAGGAGAAGCTGAAAACCGAGGGAATATGACCTTCTCTGCCACTCCCAGGCACAGATCAAGGTCTGTCCCTCCAGGACATGTCAGATGGGGCAAGGGTCACCCTCCAGAGACCTCGGGGCAGGGGGCAGCTAGGCTCTAACCCCTGGAGCTGGGCTCACAGCCCATGAAAACACCTTGGGGTGGGGTCTCTCCATCATCAGCCCCCCAAATGCTGCTTGGCAGTGCTTTCTCTCTGGGGAGCGGGCTGGTGCGGGCTCAGGGAGCCAGACGGATGTCTCCCATCGGCTTGCGGAGCTGCTCCAGGGGTCCCTGCCTGCCTCGCAAGGGTGCTCTTTCTCAATGCTTCCAAGACTGTTGCTGACTTGCTGGCCCTGAGAATTTGGCCACCAGGACATTTGTGACTGATATGACCACAGTCTTGCTCTGCTCTGAGTCCAGAAGGACCTGCCTGGAAAGGTTCAGGGGGCCCTGGGCCTGGAGGCGAGGGGTGGGGCCGAGCGATCTGGGGGAGACCCCGTTGGTTAGAGCTTCATTGTCTTTAGAGCAGGCAGAGGCCTGGCGATTATCTCGTCCATTCTACAGATGAGGAAACTGAGGCCCAGGGAGGGAAAGGTACTCACCCAAGACTCCCCAGCTACGCAGTATCTTTAGTGGCAGAGCTGGGACTCAAATCCAAGGCTCTAACTTCTAACCGATACTCTGGTTTCTCTTCAGATCGCATAAATCTTTCGCCTTTTTCTAACTTCTAACCGAGGGTTGCTGCTGTCCTACTGTGCTCGTTTTGGAGTCCAATGCCTGCGACACCTCCTCTAAAGTGTGGCCTCTTGGGGCACCTGGGTGGCTCAGAGGGTTAAAGTCTCTGCCTTCGGCTCAGGTCATGATCTCAGGGTCCTGGGATCGAGCCCCGCATGGGGCTCTGCTCAGCAGGGAGCCTGCTTCCCCTCTCTCTCTGCCTGCCTCTCTGCCTACTTGTGATCTCTCTCTCTGTCAAATAAATAAATAAAAATCTTAAACAAAAAACAAAAAACAAAAATAAGTATGACCTCTTCCCGGAGGGAACATGGACCGCCAGCAACTCTGACATCCGCGCAGTGCGGACACGGGCAGACTCTGCATAAAGGTGCCAGGCCGCAAGACATCGCCCCTCTCCCCTCTACTCCCCATCTCGAGCCGTGCCCGAGGCTTACCTCACACCAGCAGCTGCCGACAGATCCCGAGGTATCTGCTCAGCCTCAGCAGGGACTGGGTCGGAGCAGGCGATGGAGAGGGCTTTAAGCAGGCTTGTGGGCTGGGGCCTCAGAAGCCAAGCCCCGCGGTGGGAGGGATGTGTGGCAGGAGGCGCGGCGGGGGTGCGGGGGGTGTTGGCTGCTATTTTAGCAGGTGCCAGGGATGGGCCGAGGGAACGGCACCCCACGCCATATAAGCCCATGTGGTTGTCCCGCTGCTCAGATAAGCTATTTAAAGCCAGAAAGATACCAGGGAACAGAGGAGGGAGCAGCCATGTAACAGAAACCAGCAGTCCCTCTTAAGAACCCTGATAGAGCAGATGCCAGAGGCCCAGGCCTGGGACGGCAGGCTGGGAACGGGGTTGGGGGGCAGATGGCAACGTCCAAGACACTGCGTGAGCCTCTGGGCCAGGGGTCTGGGGGCAGAGGGAAGGGCTTATCTGCAGCTACACTGAAAAGGATGCTGGGGGGAAAGACGGCTTCCAGGCTACTGGCTGCTTCTACGGGGCTGAGTGGCCTTGTGGGCAGGCTCGGCAGGCCTCAGCGAGGCCATCCGCAAAGTGGGTCTTCTTCATGCCCCCTAAAACCGTGTGACAAGCCCTCCTCCCTGGGAAGGGACCACAGCTGCTCCAGGGGGCCCGATACAAGGTAGAACTTCCAGTCCGGAATGATGCTTCTCCTCGAACAGGGGGCTGGATTGTTTGAGGGGGCCATGAGGACCGCCGAAGTTCATCCCCCCAGGGCTTAAATGTGAAGGAATACGGGACCACGATCTGCTAAACCGACTAGACTGTAAGATCCGTAGGCCAGGGCCCAGGGGTTTTGTGGTTGGGTTGCATGTCTGTGTCCACAGCCCCTAGCACAGTGCCCAGGACATTCTGGGGCTCGATACAGGATGGAAATGGAGGGGGAAAGCAAGTCTGGTGGGAAAGCAAGTCTGAGCTGACTGTCCCCTTCAATGTCTCTGAGTCTTCAAGGCCTCTCCCCTACCTCTGAAGAAGCAACACCCCTCCTCTGGGCCAGGCCCCCTCCTCCTGTGTGCCCCTGAGCTCCGAACCCCACCGGCCCTTCCAGATCTTGTCCATCAGTGATGTGCACTCTTGTCTGTTTCTCCGAGGGTGAAGAAAGCCAGTCTCCCCTTCTCCTAGCCTCCTCCGCACCCCCCACCTGACCATGTATCCAAGCCTCCCAGTTCTGGACTCTCTTCTCGGTCCTGCTGCCTTGGGAGCTACTGTGCGTGCCCACCGCCCCCGTTATTGAGAGAATGCGGGATTTCTGCTTGCGGCTCCGCTATCATACTCCTGCCCCATCGACTCTGCTGAAACTGTCCCCTCCATGGTCCCCAGTGGCCTCGGAGCCCAGTGGCCTGATTCCTCATCTCCAGGCTTATCCTCGCCATGTGGCCCTCCAGGCCGCCAGCAGATCTGTGGCAGGGCGAGCTGAGGCCATGTGCCTGCCAGTCAGCATCCTGGGAGAGCGGACTGGACCGCAGGCCAGCAGAGGGGAGGCAAAGGGCGGGTGGAGGGAGCAGAGTGACAGAGAAACAGGGAACAAGCGGGCTGTCCCTGGGAGGAGGAGGAAAAGCCTGATGGTCCTGCTCTCCTCTCTAGCCCACCAGGGCCCAGCCTTGCTTTGTGTCCTGGCCTGGAATCTCCTGGAATTCAGGAATTGCTTATCTTGGACCTTCCCTCCACTTGAGCCCCTTTCCGTGGGTTACTGTCCCTCGTAAACCCAACAGTCCTTCCAACGGGACGTGATTTGTTTGCACAGATGCCTGGGAGAGACACCTGGACCTCTGAATCACCAAAGGCCCCCAGAAAAGATCCAGTAGGTTCTTGGCGCTCGTGGACCATGTGAGGCTTTTACTAAGTAAAAGCAAGTAAAAGTAATCTCTAAAGCAGGGATTTAATTCAGAGAAGCTGGGGGCAGGCAGGCGGGGAGAAAGTCGAGCCACTTTCCAGCAGCCACACCTTGACACGGCAGGGCCGCTCCCGGGCTGTCGTGGGCGTCCGGTCCCTGCAAACAGATACAGAACTCCCTCCTAGAGCTAACGGTAGAGGGAAGAGGAAACAAAGAGGTGCTGCTTACCCGGACTTGTACTGGGAGAAGCATATGCTGGAACACTGCTTGCAACTCTAAGGACCCACAAGAGAGCAGGTGTGTGGGGTCCCAAGGTCACTAGGGCAAGAGAGCAGAGCAGGCAAGGAGCGGTGGGTATATGGGTAGAGGGACCCGCTGTGTCTCCAGAGGGCGCTCAGTGTCACCTCCCCCAAGAGTCCTCCCCTGCTCACTTAGCCACCCTGTCAGGTGGCTGAGTGACCCGACTCAGGTCTGAGTGCAGCAAGCTGAGCCTGCTGCACACTGTCCTCACACCTGTCCCCAGCTGAAATCATCTTGGGCATGCAATTGTCTCCTTGTTGGGTGGCTGTCCCCCTGCCAGGAATGAGGTCAAGGCCTCTTTGGCAGGATGGGGGGGGCGGGGGGGAGGCATGAATGCAGAGGACAGTGAGTCATGGGGTTACGTCTCCCAACACTCTGGCCTGCAGCCTGCCCTTGATGGTGACCCCGGGGACGGTGTGCAGGCGGGAAGGGTTTCAACACCCCAAGGAAGCGGTCGCCAGGACCCCTCAGACACCCAGGCCCAAGCCAGCCCCCTCACTCCCCCACCAGGCCTCCATTCTGGAGGAGGGTTTCTGGGAGCCTCTCTCGAGAAAGGTCTACATGAGGACAGTTCCGCCTGCAGAACAAATTCACCTGCCAGGGGACTTCCCAAAGTTTAGAACATGAGCATCCAAAAATCCTAGGTCCTTGTTTGAACCCTGAGTTCCCACCAGGTCCTTTGAGTCTCTGGGCAATGTTCATCACACCCCTCCCCCTGCCCCTGGTTTTGTCCTCAAATTCTGGAGGTAGAGCTCCTGCAAGAGCTCCAGCCCTTGGGGGAATTAGTGGGGTACAGAGCGGGGCCTCCGAGTCCCACTCTCCCTAGCTCGGTGCGGGCTCAGGACCAGCCGCAGGAGACCCACCAGCTATAGACGGGCCAGCTTGGGGTCACCGGGAGGTCTGCAGGGATGGGGCCCTGAGGGCCTTCTGTCCCCTGGACCAAAGGACCCAAGACAGGAGCCCCCACTCCCAATCACGGAGGCTGGACAAGGCTGGTGACCCCTGGCTGGCTGTGTCGGCGCCCACAAGCTTGGGGAACTAAGGCCTGGTGCTGCCCTGAAGGGCTGTGTTCTGAGAAACCCGGGGGTTTTCCAGGTATGCCTGGAGACAGGGGACAAAGTGAAGAGGGCAGGTTTCTGCACTAAGGACTCCCCGGCTAGTTCTGGGTAAAACCAGAGCAGTCAGTTAGGAAGAGTTCTAATCAAGTTCAAATGGGGAAAAAAATATAGATAGAGAGATAGAGATATGAATAGATATATAGATATGTGTGTGTAGAGAGTGTATATGTGTAGGTATGTGTGTAGTTGAGACTATATATGTGTGTATAATATACACATATATACATGTATGTACACACACACATACATTTTTTTTTAATTATAGCATTAAGGGGGTTGACAGAGCACCACACTAAGCTTGGTCTGTCCTAGATTCTCAGGAAGCTCACAGGGGCCACAACACCAGGGGAGGGGAGGACGGGCTGTCAGGAGACCCTGCGGGGGAAGCGTGGAGGCAGGCGTGGCAGATCCCCCCCCCCGGCCCCCCGACAAGTCACCATGCTAGGATAGGGTGTCAGCCCACCTCAGTGTGAGGAAAAGAGGGGGCTGCAGGGAAAATGACAAGTGACCCCCCCAACCAGTCACAACAATCCCCTCACACACCGCAGACGACCCCACTCGAAAGCAAATCCGCCAGGAAGGAATCCATGTTTGAGGTCTTATTAGTCACACCTGAGAGTGAAGGAGTTTATCGGCTCTTTCCTGAGAACAGCTTTTTCAGAGACAGGGTCAAGGGGTACACAAGACGGCACCGAGCTCCTGGCCGGAGCCGCAGGCCGAGGAAGCGAGAGGCAAACAAAGCGGGGAGACGGGGCACATGGAAGACGCAGGGCAGGTCCCGGACAGCCGGGCCCGACGGGCCTCAGCCAGCCGGAGGCAGGCCCCGGGGACGGAGCTGCGCGGCTCTAGGCCTCAGTGAGGGAGAGGCGTCACAGGCACGTGGAGACACCCGTGGAGACACCCGCCGGGAGCAGATCGCAGAGGGAACCCTGGAGTTCTCCGGGGACAGCACCGCCCTGCCCCTGGAAGGGAGCAGGGCCTGGAAGCCACCTCCAGACAGGATGGGGAGGCCACACGGTGCTGACAAGAGCTGGGTCTGTGCCCGGGCTGACGCTGGGTCCCAGGACCCGCTGTGCCTGCCGTGGGACGAGAAGGGGCCAGGGCGCCCCCGCCCCCAGAATCTAGACTGGGAAGGAGGTGGCGGAGTCTTCCCGACACTCCTGGCCCCGGGTCCAGAGGCAGAGAGGGAGCAGGGGCGATGAGAGACAGGGCAGCTGCTGGCGGCAGGGCCGGGCCTGAGGGAGGGCCCCCGAGATGCAGACTTGCGGGTCCGTCCTGGCACGGCTCATCACACCTGCGGGGCAGAGGTCTGTCAGAAAAGGCAAGGCGGCGCCCAGGGCTGGGAGGGAAAGGGGCTCTCTGGACAGGAAGGCATCCCTTGGCCCAAGGCCCACATCCGCACCGGTCAGAAGTCCCAAACCTGCTTGTTGAAGGGGCTGGGGCTTTGCAGAGCTGCAGGGAAAGAGAGGCCAGCTCAGGGCTTTGCCGGTGTTTTCGAGGTTGGGGCAAAGCAGTCTGACGGCAGAACCGGGACATTCTGGGTCCCGGGACTATGCAGTGGGAGCGGTGGCGGTGGAGGGCAGGGTCTCCCCAGGGCCAGCCCCTCTCTGCCCCTCACCTCGGCGTCCAGGGAGGACTCTGCTTTCTTTCCCCACTGGGTCCTCTTGGTGGCAGCCGACTCTTTCCGTACGTCCTGGTTGGGGACATCGTGGGGGGAGAGGTGTCGACTAAGGTTGACTGCAGAGGGGCTTGGGATCCCCGGGCCCCCCCACCCTTCCTGAGTGGGAAGACCCCAGACCCACTCCTCCTCTCTCCTGGCTCCTGGCGACAGGCTCAGCCCTCCCTACTCCACATGGTCTCCCCTCCCAGAACGTCTCCATTTCCCTCAGGGCTGCCCCCTCTCTGACCCAGGTCATTCCGCCACGAAAGGCCCACAGCCCGAGATCTCAGGGAGGGACAACGTACCTGTGGGTCCTGATCTCCAGACTCCTGGGTCCTGCTGATCCACAGGTTGAGCCTTGACGTCACAACCCCTGAGAGCTTCAAGTTCTCCTGAAAAGAAAGGCTCGCATCTCAGGGCCTGGGGCCGCCGGCAACAACATGGCGTTTTCCGAAGCCCTGGCCCAAGGACACCATTCTATCTCGCTCCCATATCCACTCAGCACGTGCCCCCAACCACTGCTCCCGCCCCGGGAGTGCTATGCACAGCTAAGGAGACGAGCTCCTGAATGGCAACTCAAGGCAACGGCGGGTTCTGCCAAAACGGGACGCACGAAAACACAGAGCTTTCTAGTACAACCAGGGTCTGGTTCTGCATCTGGAGGCCTCAGGCCTAATCAGCGTAAAGACACCCGGCTGGGCCTGCGCCTCTCACCTTCCGGCTGGAGGCTGGCTCTGCTCGGCTCTGGCCTACCAGCTCCTTCTCAAAGAGGTGGCGCTTGCTGGCTACGCCCACGGGAGCCACAAAGAACTCAGTGCGGGACGAGCTGGGAGACTTGACCGATTCCGATCTCTGGAAACAGAGAACACAAAGGGCTGACCCACGGAGGTGAGGCGCTCAGGCCCCACCCTGCAGGCCGCTCAGGTCCCCGGGCCCCTCTGCAGGAGCCCCGCCCACCTGGATCGCCGTGTGGTACCGCTCCAGCTTCTCCCCCAACTTGACCGCACCGGCCGGGAGCCTCATGCTGGCACTGCAGGACAGGAGGACAAGTCAGCACAAACCAGTGACACTCTGCCCTCAGCCTGCCCGGAGCCTGAGTAGTGCCCACCCAGCCTCCGGACAAAGAGAAGACAGCCTCCCTCACTGAATGAGACTCCAGTGACTTGGCCAAGGTGGAAATCTACTAGGAAAGTCCAGGGACTTTCCTCACCTCCCTAGAAACAGCCCACTCAGCAGGACTCTCCCAGGATCAGGAGTATCTGCCATTCCTCCCCTGTCTTGTCACTTCCACCTCACACATGTCTCCTGAATCTCCCCCCGCAACCTTCCCCACCACTGAGGTCACCTTCCCCCTACTCCCTCCACCTGCTGCCCCAAGCTCTACCCCTTCTGCCACCAGACCACTCCCACCCACCCCAAACCAAGCCCACCCTGTCCTTCCAGCACAAACCTCTCAGGCCACAGGGTGGGGACCAAAGTCCCTGACCCAGCATACAATGCTCTCATGGTCTGGTCCCTGCCTCCCCTCCTGACCCCAGCATCCCCCCCCCACTCTCCGGCCTCGTCCCAACCCCTTCCTCCACCGCCTTTTGTGCCAGTTAACCGGAGACCTCACACTTCTCACCCTCTGGGCCTTTACTTGTGCCGGACCCTCTATTTCGAGTCCCACTTGGAAGTCAACTGCTCTGAGACATGTCCTCTGCGTCCTGCAGGCTGGGCTGCTGCAGCCACTCCGGGGCCACATTCCTGTCCCTGCACCTCTCTGCTGGGGCGCTCCTGCATGTTTACTGGCCCGATGTGAGCTGCCGTGTCTCACTCATCTGCGGACCCCCTTGCCGCCACCGTCACCCCAGGCCTCGCCTGGGACAGTCGGCCTCCACAAATGTGCAGGAGAAGATGGACACAGCACGAGTGCGTGTGATTCCTAATACATAAGCACAACTGCTTCTCAGACCCCGTTTCTGTTTCTTTCCTTCAAAACAGTCCTTAAAACTACTTGCACCAAAATTGCTCAGGGAATGAGCTCAGGGATGCTCAGGGAACATGCGGATTCCCAGCTACCCCCTCCCCGCTGCATCAGGCCTGCTAAAGCAGGGGCTTCCCCTTCCCTGCACTCTTCACAGTTCCCCTCCTGCGAGGCCCTCCTCCCCCTCGCCACCCTAACTTCCTCTACCTTCAGAGCCCGCCCAAGCCTGCCTCCTCCAAGAAGTTCTCCCTGATCCCTCCCCTCCCTGTTCCATCTCCTTAGGCCTCCGTCCCTCGTGTCAGTCCAATCTCCCTGCAGGACCTGGAGCCCTGGCCGAGGATGGCACCTTGCCCTCAGGTGCCCTGTGGCCCTGCCTGGGAGTACAGGTGGCAGGCGCCAAGCACACACAGGGTGAACGTGACCAGATCAGACCAAGCCAGAGTCTCCGGGCCCCTGACCTGCGGGTTAAGGTTGTTTCCGAGTTGTCTTTCCTGGGGCTCATCTGAAACAAGAAGGAAAGGCTCTGATAAGTGAGAGTCCCAAGGAGGCCAGGGCTCTCCACAAGGGAAGGGCTCAGCACTCCGAATACTTTCTCCTCCTCCTCCTCAACCCCCAACCAAACCCCCATTAAAGGCCTTCGTCTTGTCTGGGAGACACCTGCCCCACCCACCAGGCTGGGTCAGAAGCCCTCCTGTGCCCCATCCCACTGCCACCTCAACCATCTGTTTTCCTGTCTGCCTCCCCACTGCCCAAGAGCCCTGCCGGGCGGGGACCAGCCCTGATCACCGGGCCTCCAGCTTCCTCCCCAGGGTCTGGGACACATCAGAGGCACAAAGCACAGTCGGTCAAAAATCAATGAACCACCCAGTGAACCAAGGAACCGACAGTAAGTACCAGCAGGTGAGATGAGAGTCCCCAGTCCATACAACTTGTGCTACTGGAGCAGAGGCAGAGCGGGAGGCTCCAGGAGAGCCTCGCTGCTCTCAGCCCCTACCCTTCTCTCCTGCGCCAGCCTCCTGGGTGAGATCAGGAACTGATGAAGGCAGGCGTGGGGCCCCTGCCACTGAACCTGCCTCTGCCCTCTTACTGCAGCTCTGGCCTTGACCACTAGGTGGGGCTGCTCAGTCTCAGCCACATGTTCCCTGGGTCATGAACCTGCCTGCCTTCAGTTAATCCAGGTCATCTGCTCTTGGCCACCCGTGGGAATCCAAAACCCCTCTCTATCTAAAGGACCCACTCAGTATCTAATCTAAGGCCCGGATACTGTAATAAATGCTGATTTCCCCGGCTTGCCCTCCAGTGGACTGGAGACAAAGGTACCCTGGGCTCTCACCCGGAAGGAGATGGTCCTGGGGCTGGAGCGTTTGAGGGAGCTGCTGTAGGTGGCCTGGGTGGGCGACAGTGTGAACACCTCTTCCTCCTTGCTGGGGACTTTCACCTGGATGGAGTGGGGGGAGAGTCACCCAGGAGGTCTGGGTAGCGCAAAGCTCAGGCCATCATGGGAACCCTGTGTGGCCCGGCCCATCCCAGGAGCTGCAGGAGGAAGGGCGGGAGAAAACAGTCCTCCGTCTTGCTCTGCTGCCTCCCTCCCTTCCGCCTCTGCTGTGGGGCCGGGCCACCAGACAGAGCTCTCCAGCAGAACTTCTGGAAGGAGCTGAGGCTTCCCGAAAGGCTGCTGGGGTCCTGAAATCCAGGCCCTGGATGAGGACGGGGAGCAGGGGGGCAGGTGCTCCCTGTCACGCAGCTGATGCCCTTTTCAGCGGCCAGCCGCCTGCCTGCTTTAGTTCTGACAGTGACCAGAAGCAGGTAGGGAGAGAGGAGATGGCCCAAGCCGGCCTCCTGGTGAGAGGACAGGAAACAGGGAGCCAGAGACCACCTGGGGCAGGACGAGAGGGGCACGTGCAGGGCTGGGAGGGGCAGGGGCACTGCCAACCTGGAATGTGATGGGTGGGAGGCGGGAAGCCGCAGTCGGAGGGTCTGGCGCCCCCTGCTCCCCCAGCTCGGCCGAGGACTGGGGGCTCTTCTCGGGGAGGGCCTTTTCACTCTGCCCCGTGGTGGCGGGGGGCTGGCTTCCCCCAGGGGCCGGCTGCTCCCCTGCCCGAGGCTGCCCTGGGGCGGCCGCCCTCTTTGGGGCCAGCTTTGTCTCGGTGGCCAGGGTCTTCTCTGACACCAAAGACTTCTCAAAGAGCAATGCTTTCTCAGAAACTGTTCTCCTTTCCGAGTCTGATGTCTTCCCTGGGGCCGGCGGCTTCTCTGACACACTTGTTTTTTCTAGAATTGACTTCTTCTCTGAGACGGCTCTTTTCTCTGACACAGATGTTTTCTCAGGGCCCAGGGCCTTCTCCGAGATGGAGGTCTCCTCCGAGACCAGTCTCTTTCCAAGTACTAACGTCTTCCCTGGAACGGGGGGCTTCTCCGAGACCGCGGGTTTCTCCGAGGCCTCCTTCTTCCCGCCTTCGGACTCTCGGGCCTCCACGCTCTCCTCCTCCCTGGCCCAGGGGCCCCGCTGCTCCCGGCTCAGTCTCCGGGGAGGCGGCGGCTCCACCTCCTTCTTGGGCACGAGGGGCTGCTGCTTGGCCTGCCCTGGGCCAGAACCATCCCTTCCCTCCTCTGTCTCCGGCGGGCTGGGAGCCTGCGCAGCCTCCGCCACCTGCCGCCTCTGCCTCCACTCCTGCCGGGTCCTGAGGATGGCCTGGATGTCCTCATCCTCGTCTTTGGAGGCTGAGGTTCGTGGCTCGGGCGCCTCTGCTTCCTCCACGCTCGGCAGTCTAGGCCAGAAGATGGGAGATGGGGTGGGAGATAAGAATCAGAGGCCATCAGAGGTGGGAGAGACCCAGGGGTGACCTGACCCAATGGAGAAGCTTCCAGGGCTGCCAGGGAGGGGGTGAGGAAGGAGAGCCTTGGCCTCCCCCACCCCCCAACTATTCCTTAAGTAAGGATGACTTTTATCTGCTTTACATATTGGGTTTCCAGGAAATCATCTGATTTATCTGAATTCTCAGCTTTTAAAAACAGCTGCTAAACCTCTATGAGGTCCAACTCTTCCGTGTCCGGACCCAATCCACAAACACGGAATGCCTACTTTAGGTGCCAGGCCCCGTGCTGGGCGTCGGAGCTCAGAGGGAATACATGCGGTCTTCGCCCCTTAGAGCTTAGAGCAAGACCAGAGACGGTCGGGGACTGGTCAAAAGTCACCCAGATAATGAGCAGTGGAACCAGAGAGTAGAACCCGGGGCTTCCCACAGGCCCTCCTGCACCCCTGGAAGTCACGAGCAGCCACGGCTCTGGTGCAGCCCGGGCCGCGACCCGGTTGTCCCTTGCCTCGGGGACCCAAGGGAACAGGAACAACATGAGGAGACTGTCCAAAACCTATCAAGCCCTTGACCTCCGGCCAACGGAGATTCTTTTCCTCCCTCACCCCCTGCCCTCCGTGTGGTTTGGGGCAAGTTAATTCACTGTCTGAGCCTCAGCTTCCCAACGTGCAAGCCGGTCCTGTTGGGTGAAACGAGACCCCTTCCCTGTGAGTGCCCACCACCGTCCCGGCACCCGGGGGACCTGCCTCCCTCATGGCCCTGCAATCCAGGCGGCGAGAGTCGCCCCCGCGTCCCTCCCCTCAGGAGTGAATCATGGGGGGTCCGGGGACATGGAGGCAGCGTGGGTGACAGAAAGGGTTAAGCCACAGAGCCTGAGAGAGCTGGACGAAGAGTCCGACCGACCCTGTCACTCCCTGGGTAAGCGATCTCAGCGAGTGGCCCGTGTACTCTCTACATGTCTCTGAGGCCCTTCTCCGTCTGTAAAGCCGGTTAATGATGCCTCTGTCTCAGAGCACCCTTATAGTACTGTTAGTCCTAGAAGGATTGATTCTGTCCGGGAAAGCGTCAGCTCAGGGATGGTATGAACCCACAGAAGGGGTTCTGCTTCCGAGGAGGGAGGAGCCCGGTGCACGGAGGACAGTCTGGGGAGGGTGAGGACCGGGAGCTTAGCTTCAGACCCTTGGTCACATTCGCTAGGCAGGCCAAACCTGTCATACGCTATGTCCATCCCGTTCCCCCGGGACAGGGAACCGGCGCCTCGCCCCCCACCCTGACCCGAGCACCTCCGGGCAGCCGGCGTGTCTCCATTCTGGGCGGGCTTGGGAGCCTCATCATCCGTGGTGGAGCTCAGGTTCCGGTGCCGCCGCCGGCGCTCGCGCTCCTGCTCCTCCTCATCCTCGAGGGTCCACTGCCTGGCCAGGCTGTGGGGTCGGGGGAGGGGGGGAAACGATCAATGCAGCCCGGGCCAGACCCCTGGACCCCTGGACCCCCGGACCCCGGGTCCTGAGCCAGACCTCTGCGGGGCTGGGGGAAGACAGCAGACACCCTCTCGGCCTGGGCTGTGTGCGGGGGCCTATGGGGCACTGGAACCGGGGCTGGGCTGAACTGGGACGTGCTGTAAGAGACACGAGTATCCCCAAGACCCGACACGAAGAACAGACTGTAAAATATCTCATCAATAATTCTGCGTATTGATCACACGTTGAAATGATAGCATTTTGGATATACTGGGGAAATGAGATATGTTATTAAAATTGATCACCTGTTTCTTTTTACTTTCTTAGTATGTCGTCTATAAAAAATTGACAATTTTAGAGGTGCCTGGGTGGCTCAGTCGGCTAAGTGTCTGCCTTCGGCTCAGATCATGATCCCACAGTCCTGGGATGGGAGCCCCATGTCAGGCTCCCTGCTTAGCGGGAGCCTGCTTCTCCCTCTGCCTCTGCTGCTCCCCCCATTTGTGCTTTCTCTCTTGCCAATAAAATCTTTTAAAAAAGTGGACAATTTTAAATGTGGTTCTCATTTGTGGTTCACATTACATGTGTATGACATTTCAGCTAAAGGTACCGAAAGGATTTGGATTGGACCAGGGTTTCCCATCCCGGGTATCACCGACGTCTCAGCCAGATAACTCTGTATGCGGGGGCTGTGCTGAATTATAGGGGTTGAATGGCACCCTGACCTCTACCCACTCGATGCCTTAGCACCAGCCCCCAGTTGTGACAACCAAAAATGTCTCCTGACTTTGCCATGTCCCTCGGGGGGGGGGGGGGGGCAAAACCACTGCTGATCACAACCACTGGGTTAGACTTGACTCTAGAATCCGGAGTGGGAATGCGGGGCCTCTGACTCTGGGGGAGACTACAAACATGAGAGGTTGGGCATGGTTCTGCCTGAAGGAGACGGACACACTTGACAAGTTCCTTTCTCCTTTTGGTCTTGGATTCTTAGATAACATCCATCAATGGACAATCACAGAGAAGCTTTCTCAGAGTTTCTCGACAAGCCATGGGATTTCTCAGCTGCTCGGAGGGGAAGCCCCACAAACAAGACCAGTTATACCTGGAAAAGATTTCAGCATCAGCCTCCCTTCTCAGGAGCTCTTTGAGTCTCTCTCACCTTCTAGAGCAAGCTTTCACTTGTCGGGGGGCAGGGGAGACTCCGTACACTCTACTTTGGGTTCCTGGCCCCTAGTCACTCTGCATTCACAGGACCAATCAGGCACTCTCACAACCAGCCACCCACCCGCCCATCCCCTTCCCCACCCACTACCCCACCCAGCCACCTGTCTACCCAGACACCCATCAACTTAGTCACCCCCCATGTCCCTGCCCAATCATCTTTTTTTAATTTTTTTTTTTTTTAAGATTTACTTATTTGAGAGAGACAGCGAGCAAGCGAGCAGGGGGAAGGGCAGAGGGGGAGGGAGAGGGACAAGCAGACTCTATACTGAGCGTGGAGCCCAACTCGGGGCTCAATCCCAGGACCCTGAGATCATGACCTGAGCTGAAACCAAGAGTCGGACGCTCAACCGACTGAGCCGCCAAGGAGCTCCCCACCAATCATCTTTAGCTACCTGCCCCACCATCCTCCCACCCATCTCGCTGCCGGACCACCCCACCTTCCATCCGCCCACCCTTCCATCCCAACCAAAGAGCAAATACATCACTGCTAAGCAACAGCGACGGACCAGCAAGCAAGTCAGGAACTCGGGCGGTTCACAGAACAAGGCAGGGGCCCTGCCTTAAAGATACCTCTATCTAGTGTGAAAGAGAAGCATGTCCCCCAGCGAGTTCCCCAACCAAAGCACAGACATTGCTCTGCAGGAGAGAGAATGATTGCTGTAAACCAAAATTATCCAGAAAGCCTCGCAGGCGAGACTGACCCTGGGCTGGATCTCGGTGGGTGAGAGGATTTCAACGGAGGTGACAGGAGGCTGGGGAGAAACTGGCAGGCCAGGCAGAAGGGAGGGCCCAGGCAAGCCTGAGGACAGAAGTAGGTTTGTTGGGGCAGAAGGATGTGCTTCACCCACCACCCCGGGAGAAAGTCTGGGCTGGAAATAGCACACCGGGAGAGTCAGCAGAGTGAGCCCTCTCTGGAGCCTTCCTGGGACTCTCCCAGTACCACCTGGGGCCCTACAGATAGGCAGAGTCTGGAAAAGGCCTCTTCCCTCCCAGAGTTGCTGTTTAAGGCCTTCGCTCTGCCACAGTCAGGCGTCAAACCTGCTCTCCCAGCCTGTCCTGTGGCCCAGCCCTAGTCCTCCTGGGCCTCTTCCCCTCCTGCAGGGTATTGCCAGCAACCAGGCCTCGATTTAAGGAACAGACATGTTTCTGGAAAAAAATAATCATGCAAACCCACAGATTTTACAAACAGAATTGCATATGAAGTCCATCTATGGAGCCTCCAAGGAAAGATTCTCCAGGCAGCCTCTTGTAAAGCAGTCTACTCCCCCTGCCCTTGCAGACATCCCTGGCTTTCCTCTTGGCCAGTTTTCCTTCCTCAAATGAGGAGGATACGCCACACAATGGCTCCAATCTGTTTTTCTAAGCCCAACATCATGTTGATCCAACATTGACCAAACAAATATTTTTTGAACACCGACTACGTGCCAGACATAGTCCCAGGGACGGGGGCGGGGGTGGGGGGGGGTGGGGGGGGAGGGAGTGTGCGGCAGAGGAGGCCGGCAGGGCTCGTCCCCCCACCCCCGTCCCCAGGACCTCCGAGTGCAGGGGTCGGGGGTGTGGTCAGTGAGCCAGGAAATGAGTGCATGAACCACACGATGTCAGGAAGTGACACAAGGACAACAGAACCAGGTAAGGGGTAACGTGGGACAAAGTGACCGGGAGGGGAGGCCTCTCCGAGAGCTCTGAGAAGGAGCCGGATCTGGTGGCAAGGTGTCCCAGGAGGAGGGCACAGCAAGTGTAAAGCACTGGGTGTGGCAGCTGGGTGTTCAGGGGAAAGAGGGGCCGGAGCCCCAGTGTGGCCCACAGAGAGCTTAGACAGCGAGGACAGGCCAGAGGAAAGGGCCTCATGGACCAGGGGAAGGATCTGGGCTTTATTCAAGCGTGCTGGAAAGCCACTAGGTAGTTTTACATAGGAGTGACATGATAGAATTTGTTACTAGTATTATTTAATCTCTCTGGCCACTGAGGGAAGAATTGAGGGTGACAGGGGAGAGGGGATCGAGGGGACCCTGTCAGGAGGCTCCTGCCGTGGCACAGGCAGGAGCTTTGCTGGCCTGAACTGTGGTGGTGACTGAGAGAAGGAAAGAGGGATGGACTGGGGACACATCTTGAAGACAGAGCCAAGGGGGGTTGCAGATGGGCTGGATGTGGATGCAGGCAGAGACAAAAAGAAGAAAGAAGGAAAACTCCTAGATTTTTTAATTCCCGGTGCTGTTAGTGAGATGGGAAAGATGCGGGGGTGGGGGGCAGTTTGGGGAGATGTCGGCTGGCTGTGGGGGGTAGAGGGAGGAAAAGTTTTCTTTCTGGCTGTTCAGGGTGAGAAGACACAGGTGCAAAGGAGACCAAGGCCCTGAGCCAGGTCAGAGTGTGAACCTGGAGGGAGGAACGAGGTCCCGTCTGAGACCACTTGGGGGGGTGGGGGAGACCAGCACAGAGTACTGAGCACAGAGGCACTGGTCCCCGGGAAAGCAGCTCGAGGGCTGGGGCCAGAGCCAGGCTGGACTAGCGAAGGGAGAATGGGAGTCAAGAAGGAGGAACCGGTGAGGACCCACAACTCTTTGGAGGAAGAAAAGCAAATAAAATGGGGACAGTAGCTAGAGCGGAATGTGGACTCAGGAATGGTTTTTAAATTGAGGTATAATTTATATACAATAGACACACATCAAGTTTTGTTTTTCTTTTTAAAGACGGGCAAATGAAGGAGAGTGGAGAGGGTATGAGACGTCTGAAAACAAAGTGTGAAGATGCTCTCCTGCAGGGAGAGAGACCACAGGAGAGGGCGTCTCTCACCTCCAGCACCCACCATGGCACCTGGCACGCAAGGGCCAAAGACTGTGGAAGGAACCTGTGTGACTGTCAACTTTCAGACGTGAGGGCTCTCCTCCTCCCTGGGGAATCGCAAAAGCTCTGTCTTGACGAGGACAAGCATGAAGAGGGGACAAATCCTGAGCTCCCACAAAGACGATGTGCCCATCTGTTCCGAGCCAGCTTCTGATGTGTGCCCACTCCTCAGCTAAGCTGGCTTGTAAGAGATCATCAGTTGGTGTGTGGTGAATGAGTGAATGAATCAATGACCCATCTTCAAATACACAGAGCTCACAGGGCTCATGTGCAGGCCATGAGAATCATTTTTACACTCTGTGGTCAGGGACGCCTGGGCGGCTCAGTCGGTTAAGCCTCTGTCTTTGGCTCAGGTCATGATCCCAGGGTCCTGGGATCAAGTCCCACACAGGGCTCCTTGCTTAGTGGGGAGTCTGATTCTCCCTCTGCCTCTCCCCCTGCTTGTGCTCTCTCTCTCTAATAAAAAAATAAAATCTAAATTAATTAATTACTTCTGTGGTCAAGGCTAATGGGGCTCTGACTGGAGCCCTTCTCCATCACACTTGGAAATAAATACCCGCTTCAGCTGGCTTCCATCTGAGGCCATGTTTTCAGCTCTCCTCCGAACTTACTCTCTCCCCCTATGTCCACTTTGGGACCAGCTCTTGCCCTCTGAAGTTGAAGGATCCATCCACTGGGGAAAGGGCCCCCACAAAGCCGGAAGTTCCTCTCTCCTGACCACACCCAGCTGGGCTGGGCTGGAGCCTCCAGGATTCCTCGGTCCTGAGCAACCCGGTTCCCACGCACACTCCTCTCAGCCCTGGGGGGGAAGCAGCTTATTTGTTTATCCTCCAATGGGGCCATATATGGAGAGTGATCTGCCAGAGCCTGGTCTCCTCGGAAATGACTCACCCCCCTCAGTCCCCAGGCCAGCCCTAGCCCTAAGGGGTCTTCAGGGCTGGAACTGCAGGAGGTGGGACCCAGGTGTCCCTGCATGTCCACCAGCTTTATGCCAGGACCCCACAGTTCACCCAAGATGACTTGGTCACTCCCCTGCTGCTCCAGAATCACAGGGCTGCCTTCAACCTCCGGCAGAACATGAGGCACTCACCTCCACCACCCTGACCACCACCCTGCCTGGGGGAAGAAACTTTACTGCCAGTAACTCTTGCTTATAAGAGGAGGAGATGGACAGAAGTGGGAGCGGGGGTGGGAGAGGGGCAAGGGTCAGTCTCCAGGAGGGACCTCAGCAGCTGCAGCTGTTGAAACCCCCATAATAAATATGTGATAAGTAAGGGCATTAGAATGGTGCTTAACATTCAGTAGCACACAAGTATTTGCTGAATATGGTAAATAATTGTAAGTCAATAAAGAAAGGAATCGAGAAGTGATGGTACTAACACCTAAGTGCTTACTATAATGCCAGGCCCCATTCTTTTTTTTTTTTTTTTAAAGATTTTATTTATCCATTTGAGAGAAAGAGTGGGAGAGAGCACGAGAGGGGAGAAGGTCAGAGGGAGAAGCAGACTCCCCATGGAGCTGGGAGTCCGATGCGGGACTCGATCCCGGGACTCGGGGATCATGACCGGAGCCGAAGGCAGTCGCTTAACCAACTGAGCCACCCAGGTGCCCCCGGGCCCCGTTCTAAGTACTTTACAAATAGCATGGACATTAAACCCCACAACAACCCCGTGAGGTAAGGTGGTGTTATCCCCATTTCACGGATGAGGAAATGGAAGGTCAATGGGGCGAATAACTTTCCCAAGATAGCACAACTAATCGAAAGAAAAAAGTGAAATTCCATCCCAGGTCAGCTTCTCAAAAGCCCATGCCCTTCACCACAATACCAGATGCCAGAAAAGGAGGTCCAAGGAGGGCTGCCCCTAAGCCAGAGTGAGGCCCCACCTTCGTGACGGCCCCAGCAGTGTGTGTCCAGAGGAAGGTGCAGGGGAGCCTGGGAGGGCCTCTGACCGTGTGGGATTCCCCAGTCCAGGGCAGGCCAGAGCTCACGGAGCAGCCTGGGAGAGCAGAGGTTTGGGGAAGCCCGGGGCCAACACACCGACCAGGGCCAGGCCCAGGATGGAACCTGGGTCCCACCATCTGGAAGTCCCAGCCACTCTCCCCAGCTGAGGCCACAGCCTAGGCAGCCGCCCCACCCCTCCCTCCTTCCTGACAATCCCTTCCTCCACCTCCTGGCCTTCCTTTGGGGACAACATCCCCCTCTTGGCCTCCATGTTCGGCTGCTGTCCTCCCCAATACTGCACTCACACCGCTGCTGTCAGCAGCTGAACACACAGAAGTTAGATCTAAGGAAGAACCTCCCTGCGGGAGACCTCAAATCAAGCTCCGAAAAACAGATCAAGGCCCGGCTGCTCTGGGTAAAGTAGGGGAAGGGTGGGAAGGCTGCCCCAGAAACATCAGTGGAACCCTGGGCCTCAAGGAGCAGGATTTGCAACTCTTTGAAGGAAAGAACAGACAGCCGGGAGGCCCCGTTTGATTGGCTGTGTGACCTTGGGCCAGTCCCCAACCCCTTGGGAAGACAGGTCTCAGGCTGCCCTTCTGCACCAGGAGGGGTCACCATGGGTAGTCACTAAAGTCCCTTCCGGCCCCGATGGGCTAGGGAGAGGTGTCAGGGAGGACGGAAAGCCGTTCTGGGAGCTGGGAGGGCTGCTGCAGGCCCAGGCCGGGAAATGATTAACCACTGGCTGCTCAGTTCCAGGCACCCTCAGACCCACCCCTCACCCCCTGCAGACAGGCCCAGCCCAGCCGCACCCGTCACCTGGCCAGCTCAGCAAGGAAAGGACAAGGCCACTGAGCAGGGCACCCAGCCAGCCAGCTGGCCACCGCCTCCGTCCCAGGGCTGGAGCATCTGCATGTCTACTTCACGCCAAGGACGGGTGGCAGGCTGGCCCCCGCTCCCCACCTGGACACTGCCTGGAGCCACACCGGTCACACCCTCATCACGGTCCTCCCCAGCCTGGGAGACTCGGTTGACAGTGACTCACAGCCCTTTCCCTCCTGCCCGCTGAGGCTTGTTGTTCAGCCGGGCCACAGAGCGGGAGCAGTCCTCTGCTCCAGGTGCCTCCTCGGAGGGACTGTTGGCAGCAGCTGTGTCTGCCCACGGGGCTCTCGAGGGCTGGGGCCGGCGGGGAGGGCAGGCCAGGGGCTCCCGCGGCAGGACTGGTTCCCCAGGGCGTGCCTGGCACTCACCCTGGCCATCCCGTGGGAACCCGGCCCCACCCCAGCAGCCCCATGTCCACCTGAGCAGTGGACAAGCTAAGACCAGACCCTGCTCCCATTTTTAAAGCTCCCGTGCCCCAGCCGCCCACCCGCCACACACACACCCTATACGTATCCAGGCATGCTCTCAGACACAAATCACATACACCCCACCAGTCGGTGAGCTCCTGACGGAGTGTGTGGTTTGCGTTTTCCACCCAATGCACTATACCGAGGTCTTCAATAAACATTCACACCAAACATACTCAGACTTCTCCGGCCCAAACTCAGCAACATAAGCTTCTACCCACACAGATGTCTGCACACCACACGGCCATAAACATGCTCGCCCACACGTACACCTGCACGCACCCATAAAGCACACGTCCACAGGCACGGATATGCCCACACCTAGGAGTAAAGACACTCCCACATCAACCCCCACGCACACTGACCCACGTGCAGAGTCCAAGGTGTGGGCCCCCAAGCTCCACACTCAGCACAGACCTTCCCTGGGGTGTGTCCAACCTCCTGGGCAGCCTAGGTTCCTTCTCCCAGGGCACTGTATCCCTTCCATTCTCGGGGCTTACCTTATCCCCTCTCTAGAGCCCTTGGGGGCCCCCCCAACATGGGGGGGGGTTACTAGGCAACTATGCTTCAGAGCAATGGGAGGTCCTGGGGGTCTGAGGAGGTGGACCCCCAGCCCTGGGGAGGATGAGCCTGAGACACTAGAGAAGCTCTACAGCCCTTCTGGAGGGAGGGGAAGGAGATCCAAGAACACTGAAGAATGTCTGAAAGCCACCTTAATGGGGAAGGCCTGGGGAGGGTGGTGGTCTGCCCTGCGGAGAGAATCCAGCTCTGAGCTCCTACACGGGCCTCAGTTTCCTCAAGGGGAATATGGGTGCGGATGGCAGGGACAGTGGGGGATGAGACGAAGACGCTGGTGTGAACACTTCTGAGGGGAGGTGCAGGGTAGCTCCAAGAGGAGTCACCAGGGGTCACCAGCCACAGCGAGGGGTGCTGCCTCCAGGACAACCCCCCACCATCCCAGTCTTATCTAACCCTGACAGGATGTCCAGCAGGCAGGGGTAAGATACCCAGTGTCCTGACCCTCTGACAGACCAGCCTACTAAAAAGAAAAGAAAAGAAAAAGACTGAAGCACAGAGGGGGATAGCAACTATCTTGAGGTCACAGAGCCCAGACAGCACCCCAAAATGCCACACTCAGAATTTGACCCTCATGAGTGGGAAGGGGATCTGTTGCCCAGTGGTCTCTATTCACTGATCCCTGTTCTTCTGACCCTCCAAGGAGAGTGCTGTCCCCACCTCTCCTCCCCAAGAGGGGCTGAGGGACACCTCCCCAGGAGCCCCCTCTCCTAGTCTCTACCAGAGAAAATGGCAGCGAGGGAGGCTTCTCTCAGGAAACGAGGCTTGGCGGTAACTCTTGAACACCTCCCCAGTCCCCCCAAATGTTCCCTCCACCCTACAGGGGGCCATGTGGGGGGCTCTCCAGGCCGGTGACCAGCCTCCCCTAAGCACCCTGTGTGTGGCCTCAGTCCCCGAGAGGAGGAAAGGAAACCGTGGGGGAGCGAGAAGCCCCCCTCCGCCCTGTCACCTAAGAGTTGCCCAGTTTGGCCCCAGTGGCGGCTCCCCCGCCCCCCAACTACACCCGCCCCCAACCCCCCCCCCCTCCCACCGCGCCCGCCTTGAGGAGCAGCGGCAGCAGCAGGACCCAGGCTCGGAGCCCGGCTCGGGGACCGGAAGGGGGCCGACGCCGCGGCGGGAGAGAGGGGCCCGGTGCGGCTCCCCGGGCGGGCCGCGGCGCTCACCTGGACAGCGCCGACCAGTCCTTCCTGCTGACAGCCATGCCGCCGCCGAGCCCGCGGCCGCCGTGTGCGCGTGCAGGGCCGGGCGGCCGCCGCCTCACCTGCGCGCCCCTCCCCCGCCGCCCGGCCCAGGTGAGGTCACATGGCCGCTTATCTCAGCCCGCCCGGCCCGCCGCGCTCGCACCCGCCGCCCCCCGCGGCCTCCGGGCTGTGGGCGGCCCGCGCGGAGCCGCATTGATCTCCGCCCCGGCCGGCCCCACCGCGAGCCTGCGAGCGCCGGCTAGCTGTCGGACGGGCCGCCGGACGGACCGACGGACGCCCAGGCCCGCGCGGGGTCGATCGGCCGCCGGCGGCGAGGGCGGGGGACTTCCTGCTCAGAACCAGTCCGACCAGCTCGGCGCCGGGCCGCCTCCTCCTGCCCGGGCCGGGGAGCCGGGGTGGGGGGCGGCGGGGGGGGACCCGACGATCGGGGTCGGGCCGAGCTCGCTGTGGGTAAAGGGACTTAGCCGGGAGAAACCCAAGAGCGGAAGCCGAGCGGGAGAGTGAGAGCAGATGCCGTCACCCGAGGTCGGGGGCGCCGGGCGCCTCCCGGGCCTGCAGCCCCCACCCCGGCCCTCCGCCCCTAAGAGGCCCCAGGACATGAGCCGGGCAGGGTTTCTCTGTGCTGCAGGCAAAACTACAGAACGCGCCCCCGTGTAAAGCCAGGCTCTCCCCAGATGAGATCCTTCGATGAAGTTCAGCAAACACTTGAGTGCCCACAGTTCTGAAAACACAGCGATGTCGAAGGCACTGTCCTCGCTTTGCTGACACTGGTCTTTGGGCAGGCACTGCAGGGTGTGTAACCAGCAGGAGAAGCTCAGCTTTTCCCCTGGAAGGAATGAACACGGATAACCAGGACCGGAATTCTGAAGGCCGCTCAGGCACCACCGGCACCACCTGGCTCCCTTCACATGTGCAGCTGGTGGGCTGGGGGGGCCAGGGGCTTTCCACCCAGGAACCAGTCTGGGATGGGCCGAGAGACGGCCAGTCACTGAGCGTGGAGAATCTTATCTCCCCTGATGGACCAGAACTGCAAGGTCAGTAGCAGCAGTTCCTGCTCTAAGAGGGATGAGATGCAGCCCCAGGCACCAGGAGGAGGAGAAGGGGGGGAGACAGAACTGCCTGCACTCTGGCCTTGCTCCCCAGCCTGGCCTCCCTTTGGCACTGATCCAGGACTGAAGGTCCCCACGGTGCCCTCCAGCTCTGAGATCTCACAGTGATGAGCAAGCTGCCTGCTGAGCAGAAGCCTGGAAACACAGACACACAGCTAAGGCATCTCCTTCCCCAAAAGGCCCCCTCCTCCAGGGAGCCTTTCTTCTTGGCCTAGGTGAGAAGTGAGGCTTAAGGAATGAGTGCTGGACTGGGACCCTGGAGATGTGGCTTTGAGCTTGGATTCTGCCATTTAGGAGCCATGTGACTTGGGACAAATCACTTTTCGTTTCCTCCTCTGTGTAGTGGAAATAATGATACTTTGCTTCCTTCCAGACTGTGGGGATCAAATGAGTCAATCACTGAGTGTTGGCAGCACTGGGGTGAGCAGTGTTAAGGTTGACAAGGCCCCAGAAAGTTTTTTGTTTTGTTTTGTTTTTTAAAGATTTTATTTATTCATTTGAAAGAGAGCACAAGACTGGGGAGCGGTAGGCAGAGAGAGAGGGAGAAATAGACTTCCCGATGAGCAGGGAGCCCGATGCAGGACTCGATCCCAGGACCCCAGGATCATGACCTAAGCTGAAAGCAGACGCTTAACCTGCTGAGCCACCCAGGCGCCCCTTGAACAGAAACCAAGGCAAGACCCAGAGCCATTTGCTGTTCCAAGGAAAGAGAAAAAGGGAATGATAATAATCTCCGTCCCTGGCTACTCTGATACAGGGCCTGACATTTCCCAGGGAGGCTGCTGTCTTGCTGGGGACCTAGGGAATGTTCTTTCCAAGGTTTGTCGGTAGTGGCACCTCAACTTAGGAAGAAAAATACTCCTAGTGTCATGTGATGCCTGGTCCTTCTAGGGACACTTCCTGAAGCCAGGGGTCAGTCAAGTATCTCTAAGTCCAAAATTCAACACCCTCTCTATGGATATAAAAACCCAAAGACATGGAAGGTTAGTATGCAGATGATTCTAGAAGTAAGGAAAAGTAAATAAGGTGCATATTAAAGCCCCCAAAGTTCTTTGAGGGCAGACATTACAGAGTTACTCTAATTTTTCCATGTGCCAGGCACTGTGCTTGGTGCTGTCAATGCAGCAGTTTCCTGGGGCTTTGTAGCAAAGTGCCACAAATGAGTGGCTTAAAACAACAGAAATGTATTTTCTCACAGTTCTGGAGGCTAGAAGTTCAAGTTCAAGCTGTGGGCAGAGACACACTGCCTCCTCAGGCTCTAGTGGAGAATCTTCCTAGCTTCTGGTGGTTGCTGGCAATCCTCGGAGTTCCCCGGCTTATAGTTGTGTTATTCCAATCTCCGCCTCTACCGTCACGAGGACTTCTCCCTGTGTCTCTGTGTCTGCGTCCAAATTCCCCTCTTCTTAGAAAGACATCAGTCATTAGATGAGGCCCCCCTAATGCAGTCATACTGACATACTTCATTTTAACTTGATTACATCTGCAAAGACCCTAGTTGCCAGTAAGGTCAGACTCCTGGATACCAGGGGTTAGGAATTAAACGTATCTTCTTGGGAGATACCCAAGAAGATGACAATCAACCAAGACATGACAATCAGCCAAGTGGCTTTGACTTCAAGGACACAAAAATGTAAGGCCTCAGCTCTTGACCTCCAGGCCTTCCCACTCTAGCAATGGAGACACACAC
The DNA here is from genome assembly GCA_028534135.1 of Potos flavus. Taxonomy (NCBI): domain Eukaryota; kingdom Metazoa; phylum Chordata; class Mammalia; order Carnivora; family Procyonidae; genus Potos; species Potos flavus. The sequence goes on from CM052893.1 coordinate 34,303,276, forward strand.
CCGACCCTCATTCCAGACAGACTAATAAAAATTGAACTTATGTCACCGGGAGGGATTAACTCCAATGGAGGGATTGGGAAGTCTTAAAGAGGAAGGAACATCGGGGTTGGGCTTGGAAGGTTAAGTGGAATTCAGCCGCCAGAAACAGCAGCCAAGCACCCAGCTACTGGCCACAGCATCAGCCAAGACAGAGGGGTGACAGTGGCAGAAGGTGTTCGTGGAGCGGAGAGAAGACTCATGTGCCTGAGGCTTGGAGCGCCTTCCAAGGATGAAGGGAAAGAGGGGGGACAGATAGTGAGGATCCTTTCTTGTGCTCAGCAGTTACCTTTTCACCACAATATCTGTGGAACTTGAACAAAAAGGGGAGGTTAGCAGCCTTTGACTGGAAAAGGTCACAGACCCCGAAAGACAGCTCTGGAGACAGTGTGACTAGAGGTCAAGTTGGAAGTGGGAGGCCATGCTGTGTGTGTGTGTGGGGGGGGTATTTTGTACGGTCCACACAAGAAATGAAGGGGGCTTGAGCAAGGGCAGCCAGGAAGGGGGAGAAGAGAGGTGTTGGCAAGAGCTTTGGAAAGTTGAATTGTCAAGACTGAGTCCACGGATTGTGGGCGGCGAAGGAAGACCGATCCCCGTGACTCCCATCTCCCTAGGCTGAGGGGCTGAGCAAAGGCAAGTGCCCTTGATGAGACAGGGCTGCGGGAGGAGGAGGAGATTTCGGGAGGAAGGGGACTTTAGAGCACTAGGGATTCTTCAGCCTCAGCATGACTGACATTTTGGACCCGATCATTCCTTGTGGTGAGGACTGTCCATGCGTGGTGAGATAGTCAGTCGCGTCCCTGGCCTCTGCTCATTAGAATTTAAGGTCCAAAAAAAAAAAAAAAAAAAAAAAAGAATTTAAGGTCCATGAAGAAAGCCAGGTGGAGTCGTCCAACAGATGGCGGGATGTGGGAGTATGGGTGCTCAGAAGACAGCTTTGCCTGTTTTCCAGAACACCCATTGGGGAACCGCGGAGCAGGCAGGAAGAGGTAGGGATTCCCGAGGACAGGCAGGGGAGGGAAGCATTCATGTTCAAGATACCTGTGCCCCTGGGCTGACTCCGTGTGTGTCTTGAGAGCAAATTTTTTTTCACCTCAGTATCCCCTCAACTCTATGCCTAGTAGAGTAGGTGCTCAGTAAAGGTTTGGAGAATTGCCCTAATTTGCTTTGGGAAGAACAGGAAAACCCGGATCAGCCAAACCCCCTGCTGAGTATAACATTGGGGAGCTGGGTCAGGGAGAAACTGAGATGGGGAGGGGGGATTCTAAGCACCCCTTGGCCTCCCAGATATGGCAAAACCAGGATATGGAGCATGGGCCACTACCACCGTTGTTGGAAGGGGTGCACGAGGAACAATCTAGCAAAGGTGAAGATATGGTTCTTGACGTCCTAGCAATTGCACTCCTGGGGAGAGAAATTGTTGAGCAGGAGCAGAAGAGAGGCTCATGAATATTCCAAGCAGCACCATTTACGGGGGAAAAATTCTGGAAACCACCTCCGTGTCTGTTAATAGGAAAATGGATGAATAAGCGATGGTATTTTTGTCCCATCACAGCAAATGTACCAACAAGGGTGACTTTCACCACCTTCGCCTCGAACGGGAAAAAGCAGGAAGCATGCTTTTATGTCAGGCTTACCCCAAAAATGCAAAAGCAGACAATATCTTGTTTAGGAATTCGTAAATACAGAGCAGCGCTAGAAAGAGAACCAAGAGAATGGTAAACACAGAGCTGAGGACTCCGTTGACCTCCGCGGAGAGGAGGGGCCTTCGAAAGCATTTACAGCACCCTCGTTCTTAACATAAGTGGTCGGGATAAGGATGTTCGTTTTACTGCTCTTCAACTGTACCCTCATTAAAAACCACAAGCGTGTGCTGGTCACTTCCTCCAAGGACAATCCGAGGAGATAGGGCTGATCAATGGGGAATTCCCTGGTCCAGGGCAAGGGTTTTCAAGACTTCCCAGCCAGCAGTGGGGGAAGGGGGCATCTCTCTCCTCCCAGCACTGACGTCAGGCTCTGGAATCCACCCCCCACCCCTATCTACATAGCTCATAGGTCAGCTTCTCCTTCTCCAAAGAGGCCAGAGTGGGGACCCAGGGGGGATCCCTGGCCTCAGACTAGCAGGTTTGTAAATCACACCCCGACATTTCAGTTTATTCCCATTTCTATATACCGGCTGAGCAACTAAGGCGTGCTGGACCGTTTTGGGGAAAGGCAGAAAACAAATAAATGGGGTAATCCCACTCATACCCTAAAATACCCAGGGCAGTGGTTCCCTGGCTTTGCGTTTTCACTAATAATTTTTTTTTAAAGATTTTATTTATTTATTTGTCAGAGAGAGAGAGAGAGAGAGCACAAGCAGGCAGAGTGGCAGAGGGAGGCAGAGAGAGAAGCAGGCTCCCCGCTGAACAAGGAGCCTGATGCCGGACTCGATCCCCGGATCATGACCTGAGCCGAAGGCAGCCACTTAACTGACTGAGCCACCCAGGTGTCCCCTAATAATATTTTTTAAATACGAATACCCAAATGGTGTTGATACCATTTTATTTTGCAAAGTAAGAACATTAAAAAAATAACAACTCCCTTCCCAGGCTCCTACTCCCCAAGTGAAGAATATGTTAATACTAAAATCATAACACTGGGGCATGCATACTTTTAGAATAAAGGAGAGCCCTTGTCACTGAGTACATTGAGCTTTATGGAAACTTCCACCACAGCGATCCTGGCTTCCTCTCCATGCCATGGGGGCCGTTGAAATTGGGGTCACAAAGAGCGAATCAGGACACTTGTGTCTGGGAAGCACCAGGACGAGGGACACACTCTCGGACAGGCAAGCCCATTGCACGCTGTGTGCACACACACCAGGCCCACCTTCAGATGGACAGCCTTGAGCATTCACACACACACACACACACACACCCCTCCCTCTTCCAGGGGCTCCTAGGTTGGAACACCTAGCACCCAGATGAGGCCACACTTCTCTCTCGAACCTGGAGTAGAGGTCAGGCTCACCAGTCTGGGCTGACCAGTGAGAGGGTAGTTGTTGGCACAGGATCCAGACGTGTGCTGAGCCAGGCCAGCGGTGGGCCGCCTGCTCAGGTCACCAGAACTCTGCCTCTGGCCGGGATACCAAAGCTCCACCCATATCCAGTTTTTTTCAGGAGACTGGGGGTCCAGGGACCTATGTTTTCTTCCCAGTTATGTCTGTGACCTTGAACAAGTCACTTGCCCTCTCTGGGCCTGCAGACGTTGACCATAGTTCTCTAGTGCCAGGGCTCCGGGGTTATAGGGACTCACACTGCTCAGCCTCAGGGGACCCGCAGGCCAGCTTAGGAGTGTGTCTTGGGAGTCAGAGGATCCCCTTGTTCCATAGCTCCAGTGAAGGAGCCTCGGCTGGCGAGCTTCGGGGATTTTTGAGGAGAAAGCCCCGATGTGGTCAGGAGAGGAGACTGCACGGGTCCCAGCAACCTGTCCCAGTTTTCAGTAGCTTGATCACCCAAGCGGAACGAAACTGCCCCCCGCTGGCTGCCCAGCCCAGATCCCTGCGGGGAGTCTGACTCACTTCGTGGGGGGCCTCTGGGGCTAATGTTTAACTCCACTCCCTCCCTCCGCAGGCCCTTTAGCCCCAGCAGCCCCGACACTGGGCCTGTCTGGATCGCCCTGCTAGGGGTGGGCTCCAGACAGACAGGGGCCCAGCCTCCTGCTCCCCCCACCCCACCCCGTGGAGACAAGGACCTCGCGGGGAGGTAGAGGCAGCAGCGGGCATCCTGAGGGGGCTCTGGGACAGGCAGGGGGTGGCAGGTGGCATTCAGCCCTGAGCATTCCTACCCAGGAGAGAGGAGCACCAGGTCCATCTCCAGCTGCACAAGAGATACTCAGCCGGCTTTGCCACAGGCATCCCAGGAAATGCCCCATCCCCCCACCCCCCACCCTCCTGGCCCTGGTGTTGGAGGAAGACCTCACCTTTGCTCAGTGGGGTGGCATTTGCATCTCCTTTGAATGTTTTCCCTTTCGGTGGGGCTATTGGAATTCCTCAGGTGCCTGTGCAGGGCTCCTGGCCCCCAGCTGTGTCCCTTCTGGAAAGGGGCGGTTGGGCTCTCTGTGGCAGGTCTGGCTCCAGGAAAGGACAACCCCAGAGGCAGACCGACCTAGGTTCCAACTGCCAGTGTGCTGCTAACAAACCCTACAACTCCGGGTGAACTAATTCCCCTCTCCCAGCCCCCAGGTCCTCATTCGGCAATCTTATCCAAGATAAGAGTACCTACTTCTTGGAGTACCTGGGGGGCGCAGTCGGTTGAGTGGCTGACTCTTGCTTTCGGCTCAGGTCATGTATGATCTCAGGGTCCTGGGATCGAGTCCCCTCCCCAACCCCAGTTGGGCTCTACCCTGAGCAGGGAGTCTGCCTGGGATTCTCTCTCTCTCTTTCTCCCTCTTCCTCTGCCCTCCCCCTCCCCCGCCCTGTGCTCGCTCTCTGAAATAAATAAATAAATCTTAAAAAAAAAGATTATCTACTTCTTAGCATTTTGTGAGAAAGTAATGATATAATTCTGATAAAGCATTGAGCATCATTTTTATTATTACTAAAACAGTAACTAAGCATATGGATTCTGACTGCCTGCCTGGGTCGAATCCTGGCCCCTCCGCTCACTCGCTGTGTGACCATGGGAGGGAAGGCGCTGACTTCTCTGTGCCCCTCTCTCAGAGGGCTGTCGTGAGGGTGAAATGCGAGGATGTGAAGGGAGGCAGCCGCCATGTACTCGGTGGGTCGCTGTGGGAGCTGTCTTCAGCGGGCGGCCCGGCTCCCGGCTCAGCTGCCCCTGCCTCCAGTCCGGTGGTGGGCCTCCACGTTGAAAAGAAGTAGAATCACGGCTCTCCAGGTGCCATGCCTCCCACCCAGACCCTGCTCACGGCTACGACCCCACTAGCAGCCCCCTCCCAAAGGTCGCTGTCCCCTACGAAGCAGCCCCGTGACAGAGCCCGCCTCCTCCCTCACCCCCCGCAGCTCCCGGGGTCCTCGCTCTCAGGAAGCCATTGGCCCCTTCGCCCTTGCTCTGCCCTCCCAGGGGATGGATTAGGTCTAGCCCCACCGGGAAGCAGGAGGGACTAGACGATGCCCTCCAGGAAGCCTCCGCGCAGGCCCGTGGCCTTTTCCCAGAGGGCCCTCGCCTTGGGTGTGTTGAGTTGGCCCCACAGGCTCCGTGCACCCAGGTGTTTGCTTTGAGTCAGGCCTGGGGCTGGTCTCTGGCCTTTGTAGGGCAGGGCGGAGACCCCAGTCTGCCAGGGCCCCGGGTTAATAGTCGACTGGCGGAACTGAGGTTTAACTGAGATTTGGCTTTGGAAATTGGGGCCGGGCTCTCTCAAAGGGCTGAGCAGAGACAGAGCAAGGAGACCATTCTTTGGACCCAGGCCAGCCTCGAGGAGCTCTGGGAGGCAGGGAAGGGTGGGTTTCCGTGGCTGCCTGGGCATGGAGTCCGGCCCCATCAGGTTCTCCAGCTTTGCGCGCGCGCGCGCGTGTGTGTGTGTGTGTGTGTGTGTATGAGAGAGATTGGGTGTGTTTGTGCCTACGGGTTTCTGTGCGTGGTAGGAGTTGCGCTCTTTGCACACATCTGCCTTCCTGCCTACTGAGCTGTTTGCAGCAAGAACCCTGGGCACAGTGCTGCCTCCTCTCATCCACCCCAAGCTGCTGGTCCCTCAAGGGGCTGGCAGGCTGAGCAGCCCGGGGAGCTAGACCCTGCCCCAGGGAGTAGTTGGCACTGCACTTTGAACTCAGCTTCTGGTATTTATGGCAAATCATACACTGGGAGCAGAGGGCAGAACAGGCAGTCACAGGGCAGGCGGAAGGGGGACTCCCCAGACAGCTCAGCCTCTCCTGGGACCACTGCTGGGGTGGTTAAAAGGCCCAAGGGCCCCGGTTTTGTAGGCTTAGCTCAGGAGTCACCAAGACACTGCCCTGAGAAGCCAGGCTCTGCTCTTCCCAGAACTTCGGTCTCTGCTCCATAGAAGCTGCTCTCCTCGGTGTGTGGGAGGGCAGGGAGGGAGGCTGCCCCTTCCCCCCATTCCACCCCAGCAGGCTCGCACTCCTCACCATGCTTCGGGTCCAGATATCAGTGGGATTGAGGAAGAACCTGACCTAGAGGACAGATCACTGGCCGGCCCACCTCGAGGGCAGTGTATCTGGAGGATATGACCTGGAGGATATGACCAGTCAGGAGTGTGAAGAGAAAATGCCTGGGAGGAGGGGGCATGAGGAAAGAGCAGGGGTCAGAAGGACATGAGAGCCCCCCCCCCAACCCGGCCCCTGCTGTGATGGGGAAAGGAGCCACCTAGTGACCAGATGTAGAATTGCAAAGGTGTCCCTGCGGGCAGGGCTGGGGTGCCGAGCAACTCCGGCCCTGTGCATGTGGGACCAGGCGAGGGGCTGAAAGCACCCTGACCTCTCAGTCCAGAATAGTCAGGAACACCCAGTAGCTACCAGGGAGAGGGGATCCAGGTTTGCAGAGAAAGGGAACTGTGCAATCAAGCAAGACAAGGGGCTATGAATGGAGAGGCCCATCCTGATGGCTGGAGTCGTTAGGAGGGGCTGGGGCTGCGGCAGAGGTTAGGGTTTGGGTAATCCGAGCATCCTGGGTGGTGAGGGGGTGCTGTGTGATGTCACTGGGACTGAGCAGAATGGGTCCCAGAGGGCCCTTAGCAGACAGCTGCCAACTCCTTAGACCTCTGTTCCGACCCTGTGCCCCTGCGTGAAACTGCCCACATCCATCTCTCCAAACTCCCTGTCTCTCTTTCTTCTGAGCACTCACAGCCAGAGCTACAGAAATGACCAGGACCCTGGTTTTTAATGAAGAAGCTGTGATGCCTGGGGGCACTCTACAGGTCAGGAAGCAGTGGAGGGCTGGGCAAGTGGCCAGAGGGAAGGTGCTCTCACACCTCTTCTTCCCCAGCTCGGCCACACCACGGCCAGCCGGGGTCTGCACCCTGCGGGGGGAGGTCTTCAGACAGGGCTGTGTGTCCTCTCAGGTGTCTGTTTAATCCCGGTTCCAGAGGCGGGCACGCGGGCTGGAGGGGAGAGGTGGGAGCAGGATGGGAGGCTCCAGAAATGCAGGGTGGGAGGCAGAGAGAGGGGCCGGGCTGGAGGGAGGAGGAGGAAGCAGAAGCCCACAGCACAGCGCAGCAAGCCGGCCTGTAGGGACAAAGAGGCAGAAGCCATCTTACAGATTTCCCCGTGGGACCTGCTGTTCTGGGACTTCTCACCCCTAGCAACCCCCTCCCCCGGGCTGGACCATCATCCAGAGGGGCTCCTATGAAGCCTCACCTTCTCAGCTCAGGGCCCAGGCTAAGCTCCCCTCCCCTTTCAGAAGCCCTACTGTGGCTCCTCTCCCTCAGCTGGCTAATTCCCACTTCTGTGCTTTCCTCACACCTCGGCCTTGAAACAGGCCCTTCTCCTGTACCTGCTAACCCTTGCCCAGCTCAGGGCTCTGGAAAGCCTCCTGTGCCGGGGCAGAGCAGCAGGCCTCAGCACTCCCGTGGGGCTTTTATGAGGCCTAATGTTGCTGCTTTCTCCAGCAATTTCCTCGGTGGTCTTGTCCTCTCTGAATGGAACGCCCCTGGGACCAGGGTCTCCGAGTGTGGGGTACTTTGCCAGGAGGTATTTTTAAAAGCTTAGACTCAGAAAGCCAGAGCCGTAGGGCGCTCAGGGCTCACCCCGCCCAGTGGCTCTCCAGGCCTCGCGGTAGATCACCCAGACGGCTGGCCCCGCCCCCAGAGTTGCTGATTCAACGGCTCAAGGGCGGAGCCTTTGCTGGTGGTCCCGTCGTGGTCCGCCCGGACTGAGGACCTCATTCGGAGGACGGAGGATGCTGATCTGATACAACCTCCAGCTTTATAGACGAGGGGGACAAAAACTGGCCCAAAGCAGGAATGATGCGCCCAAGGTCTGCAGGGGCTGGAGCCAGGACTGAGCCAACTCGAGCTGACCCCCATCAACGCGCCACCCCGGGCCGAACCCAACGGCCATTGTCCTGGAGCCCCTATTATCTGTTAGAGGCTGGTGGGCCCCAGAAGAAGGGAGCTGGTCTCTAGGTACCTCTACTGTGAGGTTGGAGACTTGGCGGCATCAAACATCTTCTTCCGGCCTTCCATCCCGGACATGGCCTCCACGTTCTTCCTCCAGTCGCCCACCTCCACGGGCCGCTCCTAAGGGTAGGGGTGGGGCACACACACATGTCAGAGACCGAGCAGGCTGGAGGGCAGCCGGGGGCCCTCCAGGCACCAGGGAAACTAGGTGAGGGAAAGTCAGCCTCTTCGACAAGAGGAAATCCCAACACCCCTGCCCCACGGGTAAGGCCCAGGGACATATTTGGGGTAGACACGGGACAAGCCGAGGCTGCACTGGGAGAAGGAAGCTGTGTCGGCTGGGGGTTCTCGATGATCACAGCAGGGGGCCGGGGTCAGTTCCCACCCTGGTGACCCACAGCCCAGCCTCCCCTCCAGACCCACGCCAGCCTCCTGGTCTGGTGCTCAAGGCCACCTCTTCTAAGAAGCCTACCTCCTCCTAAACCAGCTCATGTGCCATCTCCTCTCTTTATGAAGCTCCTTGGGCCAGAGACCATGTCTTTCATCCACATTCCTTCTAGAGCCCATCCATTCTGAGCACATATATTGAGTTCAATCAGCTCTGAGTAATTTGTTGCTGAATGAGTGATTGAACTCAGTTCTCTAACGTCTGTGCTTGTGTGTCCTATGACCACAATGACCTGCTGTCTTTTTTCCCCAGTAGTGACAGAGGGCACTATCCCTGGTCACCCTAATTCCACATTCTCTTCACACTGGGTGCAGTTTCTACTTTCTTACTTGGTCTGGCTTCCTCTGGGTCCCAGTTTCCTCCTCAGATTGAGGGCAGCCTGAGGGAAGGGAGCAAGTCTTCTTTCTCCCAAAGAGAATCACAGGACTTCATCCCTGTTCTCCAAGAGGGTTCTAGAATGTTCTAACTGGCTGCCTGGCCACCAACAGGAGCTCCTGCCTGAGGCTATGTGATGGAGTGACAGGTGATAGGACAGGGGGTGAAAGGTTCTGAGAAGAAGGGTCCTCACCTTCTCTGTGTCTTCCTTCTTCACTGACTTCAGGTTGGCCCGCAGATCCATAGACACCTTGTGCTTGGAGCCCAGTAGGGCCCGGAGCATGGCGTCCGCCGAGACCCGGACCCGGCGCAGTGGTGGACGCTTGAATTTTCCACGGAGGTCCAGCACCTTCAGCTTTAGGTCCTTAATCTGCAGGTAAGAAGGAGCAAGGGGCCAACGGTGAGGGGGCAGCCCCAGAGCACCCTTCCTGAGGATCTCAGACTTCTAGGGTTCCAGCCAAACCTAAACCCCACCTTCTCCAGCTTCCGGGCCAGACCCTCTGGGACACTCAGACCCCCCCATCGCTTTCAGAATAGCCACAGGTGTTTGTTGATAAATGAATGAATGAGTAAATGGACAGATAAAGCCCATTAGCCATCTCTGTCATGGTAATGAGAATAGATAGGGCAGCCCCACCAAACTTAGCCCAAGTCTGGTTCGGAAGCCCTCTTTGCATTGTAGGGCTGCTTCCTCCTATCCCTGTGGCCCCATTCCTGCTTCTAACTAGTCCCTCCCCGTGAGCCTTCAAAGTGGTTCATTGAGAGCATAGCCTTGCTCCAGTAGGGTGGATAAACCCCCAAGTCCTAGACCCCTAGGGGGAATTTCCAGGGTGCTATCTCTGGAGGGAATTCTGGGGAGATCAGTGATGCCACAAATCATCATTCCTGCTGGGGAGAAATGGGAAGAAGCAGAGCAATCTCTGATCCTGCCTCATCCCCTCCTCCCTGCTTGAACAAGCACCCAGGAGCAGCCCATGAGAGCAGCAGGAGCCCTGCCCTCCGTGTTCTGCCCCACCACTTGGGAGCAGGGTCTGCACAGAGCTCCTGCTCCCACGCCCCACACCGAGGGAGCGCTGAGCACCGCAGTCGGGGGCAGCGACCAGCCCTGGTCCCACAACCACCACTGTGTGACCTGGGCCAAATTTCTCAGCCTCTCTGAACCTCAGCGTCCTCCTTTGTAAGGTGCAGATAATAGCACCTCCTTCATCCAGAGGCGCGTAGGGAGGATCAAAGGATGCAATGCACATGAAAGCCATTCACAAAGGGAAGATGTTATTAACCAGCCTGTGATTGTTTGCGTGGGTGAACAAAGAGGGCAGCTCCTCTTAGACTGAAGAGCCCCCGTGGCAGGTGGGGAGGAAGTTTGTGCTTTTCATCTGTGTGATTATCCTCTCCCTGCCCATCTCCAGCACTATGGGGCTGGACTGGAGGGACCAGAGCTTCCCAACTAGCGACTTGCCAAACCCTGCAGAAGGAGGGGGACCGAGTCCGCAGCTGGAACATCAGTGCCCATGCCCCCCCCAACATCACCCCACACGCACCCAGCCTGTGCTAGCCGTGCCCCTCCCCTCCTGCAAGCTCACCTCCCTAGTGTTGTGGAGACATTTGGCCTCAATGTCGTATCTTTCCTCATCCACCACCTCCACCTTGGCGTGCAGGTCCCGGCACAGGTCCTGGGGGAAACAAGGTTCATCGCGCAGGAACAGAAAAGAGGGGAGAGGAGTCATTTGGATCCTAGCTTCCCTTTCCTGCCTCCTTGCCCACTGCCTTTGCAAGACCCGCATTCTGGAAAGGAGCCGATACACCCCTTCCCTCTGAGGTTCATGGCTGCTAATAGCTCCCTGCATAAACCTTTTGTTTCCCTTTCCGAATGTCATTGTTTTCTTTAAAAAGTGTTCTTACAATAAAAATAATGTAAACAAATTGTAGAAAATTTGAAAGCTAGGTATTAAACAAAAAGAATAAACTATGAATAACGAGTGATGCCACCAGGGGGAGGTGACCACTGGTGACATTTTGGTGTGTTTCCTTCCAGTCTCTTTTCTCTGCAGTCGCTGGCATTTAAACAGATATCCGTGTTTTTCAAACATTAAAAACGTATTTGTAGGGGAAGGACGGACAGGTCCTGAGGCTCCCTCCCTGCGCTTGTGAAATGGGATCTAGCGGCACCACCCCCCAGAGGCCCGTGTGAGGACGTGAGACCGTGTAAGGGAAGAGCCCCCTGGAAAGGAACGGAGCCCGGAGCCCGGGTGTTAGCGCAGGCTCCGGCCGCCCAGCTCAGCCCCGCGGACTCACCTGCAGGGCACTGAGGGACAGGCCGCGGGTCTGCAGCGTGGGGATGCGCTCGGCCAGGTAGCGGACCTTCTCCGCCTCCCGCTCCTCGTGCTCCTGCTCCCAGCACTCCTTGGCCTTGGCCAGCATCAGGCTCTGCACAGGACAGAGCCTGCTGAGCCAGGGGCCCAGGGCCCTCGTGTTCCCCTCCCGGCGTTGGGCATGAGGGGAAGGAGGACCGCAGGCTGGAACCGGCTCTGGCCCCTGGCTCTACAAGCAACATGTCCTCTCTTACTGGTCAGGGCCCAGACCAGGCAGCCCTGGGGGCGCGTGGGTGAGACGGTCCCGAGGCCTGCAGGTGTGTGTGTGGCCCACAGGTGGGCCCCGTGAGAAGGAACACTGGGCCACCACACACAGCGTCTCTAGGACCCCGGAGCTGTTTTCCCTCACAGTCTTCCTTGTACTCACTTCTGGTCTGTTTTGGCCCACAGAGCTCCGAAGAGAGAAACTCTGGCCAAAATAAAGCAGGGCTCGCTGGCCGCCCCCAGTGAATGAACACCGGGAAGCTGGTCACTGCCTCCCCTCAGGAACCCGGGCAGGACCCAGGTCCCCCTCGTTTCAGATCTCCACTCCCCGACCACCTGGCTCCCGGCAATGGCCGGCCTCCCTCCTCAGCATCCTCCCTTTGGCGTCCTTCCTCTTCACCCTCCCCTGACCCTCCACACCCCCCACCAAGTCTGCACCGCACCCCCTCTGCCTCCCACCGGCTGTCCCCCCAGAGCCAGCACAAAGCCTCACCTTCAGCAAAAGCTTGCGTGAGGCCGTGATCTTGGGCTTTCTCTGAGGGAAAGAAGGGGAGAGACGGGTGGTAAGGGAGAGGCTGCAGAATGGGAAATCTGGTCTAGGCCAGCCTGCGTGTCCTCCAGATTCACCATCATTATACCCAGAACCCTCGCCCTTAAAACGTCCCCCATCTTGGTGATTTAACCCCTCAGATTCAAGGAATGCTGTAGTCAGTGGCCACAACCTTGACCTTGACCTAGAGGCTGAAGCCCTCACTTTCAATCCTGGTTCTAGTGCTGGTGGGAATCCTGTTTGGGTCTCGTGACCTCTATGACCACCTCCTTCCTCTGTAAATAAGGATGCCGAGACCCACCTTCCTCAGTCCACAGAATTATTACAGACAGAATGACATCATGGATGCACAAATCCTTTGAAAGGCATGAAACAGACGCACCCACTTAGCTCTCTGCATAGTAATGTCCCAATACCTTGACGATCTGTCATGTCCGGAAACAAGCTGTGAATTTCACACATCAAGCGGTGTATCTTTTTAAACATCACAGCTTTTTTTTAATGTCAACACCATCCATATTCATCTTTCTCAGGTATAAAAACATTGTTTTCTCTTCTTACTAAAAATATTTGATATATTCTCGCCAACTAGGTATGTTCTAACAAGTCTTAGCTTGCAGCAGTGTTCCCCCCACCCCACCCCCAGGGGAGATGACTGTAAGGAGGGCTGCCTAACTGCTAACTAATGAGGCTGGGAGACCTTCTGAGCATTTATATCTCCTCCTGACCATGGGCTGTCGGCTCTGGCCGCTGCCAGACAGCAGCAGTCTACTGGAACTGTACTGTGGGCCGGGAGGGCGTAAGTGAGCAGGCTTTAAGGGAGAAAATAGGGCAAGATGAATGGGCTTCACAGTTTATGCCTGGAATGTGCGATTTCCACTCTGACTGTTCAGAATGGTTGGTTTGTCCTTTCCTCTCCTAAAGTGAGGTTTGGGCTACGTTTCAGGTTAGTGTGCTTGTGGGAGAAATGACCTGTGGCTGTGGTCATTACCACTCAGTTTACACACTATCGTGCACCCATGGCAAATGGTCCATTGCAGTGCTGTTTCCCCACTGCTTGGTGAGCTGATAGGCCACCTCGTTTGACCATCGATCAATGACAACTCACTTTAATAGGAGCCTCAGCAAAACTGCGAAATTCATATGGCTATTGAAAAACGGTGTATTGGAGTCTCTTGAGAATCTCTGTGCCAAATGTCCCTTCTGTCAGTGCTGCTAATTCCCACCCTTGTCAGGTCAGAGTCCACAGCCCGATCCCTGCAGTTCCTAACCCTGCACGGGACACAGGCTATGTTCCCAGCAGCCTGATTAAATCAGGACGGTTTCAGGGTCCGAGTTATCTAAGACCCGACGGGCGTGTAAGGACACCTCTTTGCTCCTCTCTCAATGTTTGGTCATTGGGCAGGGGTGGAATAACCCAATGATGATCCCTTGTTACTGGACTGACTCTGCAAAAAGCAGGATGGTCCCTCAGGGCTAGACAGGTGAGCGAGAATGGGTGAGATACCCCAGATCTCACTTACCTCGCTTCGGGCATCCATCACAGGGAGGACAGGAGGAAAGAGCAAAAGACAGAGTGTGAACAATGCATCTGACACATGCAACAGCAGAGCGACGTGGACGAGCTTGGGCAGCGGCGCTGTGGTGCCAACCACACACCGGAAGGACAGCGGGCGTCAGCAGGGGGACCAGCTCAAGGGTTCCAGCAGAACAGAATTCTACTCCAACGGCCCACTGGGCTCCTGGAGGTTCTCGCTGGGAAGTGTTAGCCATTGTAAGCCGGGGAGGAGTGGTGGAGGTTCAGGGAAGCCTCGACATAGGGTTCCAGCGTGGGAAAGCTTCGTCCCTGGCCTCGCGGGCAAATTCCCAAGGCTTTGTTCATCTGTTGGGCCAAAGTCAAGTCACGGCCTGGCACATGCATTTCATCTGGCCTGCGCAGAGCCGAACTTTGTAAGAGGCCACAGAGGTCTTCCCCGGGCAACCTGGAGCATAGGTTCTGCTCAAAGGCTAGGAGGATGCGTGGTGACACAGGGGACCTAGGTACTTAGGACTGTTCCCGTGTGAGAACCTGATCTCCTGGGGAGCTGCTTCGGGGCTTGAACAGGTGGAACCTCCCCTTGGGGGCTGAAATCTGCAGCAAAGGGCCTGGCTTTCTCGGAGCCCGAGATGGGAGGGGGGGGCTACTTACACTTCAGGCATGGTGGTGGTCGCGGGGCAGCACCTGGGGGCACGAAGCAAGCATCAGTGTGGGAAAGTTGTAATTCCTGCCTCCCAACCCAGTGTGGCCCTGGGGCAGTGTCAGCCGCCAGACAGCAGGAAGAAGAAATCAGACAGAATGGATTCCAACAGGTCAGGATGGGAAAAATATTTGTCCATTGATTCTTCTTTTCATTCATTCACTCATTCATTCATTCACTCATTCATTCATTCACTCATTCACTCACAAGACAGAGAGAAATCTTAGAAAAGCAAAGAAGCACCATGAGAACCGTAAGTGGCTCTGTTGGACAGGTATGTAGGGCGGGGGTCTGTGAACTACAGACCCCAGTCCAAATCTGGCCCCCGGCCTTGTGTTGCTTAAAGGGGTGTAAAATAAAGAATATGCAATAGAATATACGGGACCTGCAAAGCCTAAAATATTTACTATCAAACCCTTTCCAGGGGCGCCTGGGTGGCTCAGTGGGTTAAAGCCTCTGCCTTCGGCTCAGGTCATGATCTTAGGGTCCTGGGATCGAGCCCCGCATCGGGCTCTCTGCTCAGCAGGGAGCCTGCTTCCCCCTCTCTCTCTGCCTGCCTCTCTGCCTACCTGTGATGTCTCTCTCTCTGTCAAATAAATAAAATCTTAAAAAAAAAAAAAAAAACCCTTTCCAGCAAAGTTTGCCAACCCTCGTGAGGAACAGAATAGAATCCATAGACATCTATATGAAAAGTGAGATTGTGGGCCCTCCACAACATGCTGAGTTTCGAGTCTGTCCCGTGGAGGAGAGGTCACGGAAGTTCTCAGAGCGGGGAGAATCCGAAAAGGGAACGGCACCGATGGAACGTAGGTAACTGCCATTTGGCCCAGCTCCAGGGGGCGCTCTTCCCACGCTGGGCCACAGTGGGGGGGGGGGGGGGGGGGTGGTGCAGGTTTCTCTCTATAGAGCGCAGTGTGACTGGCAGGCCTGGGGTGGGCCGGCGAGGAGGCCCAGCTCTGCACGGAGGGGCTTAAACCAGTAGGCAGGGCAAATCCTGCCTTCTACTCTCATCTTTATCCTGACCCTCTCCAGGCCAGTATTCCTCTCTGCAAAAATCTGAGACAAATTGTTGTCCACTGAAAAAAGCTCTTAAACCCTTTGTTCAGACCAAATTTTACTTGGAAGCAAAACAAATTCAAGCAATGCGCGCAAACGCCACAGGCTGAAGGGGGTACCTAGGAGCCCCGCGGCCCTGTCTGAGGACTCCGGGCTGCCGAGCACAGCTGGAAGCCCCCTGACTGGGTTGTCCTGGGGCTCCCTTCAGCCCTGAGAGTTGGGGGAACCCAGGCCAAGAAGGGGGTCCTTGAGGCGGCACAGGGGGCCACTCCAAAGCCAGACCCGACTCACCATCTTGCCTGGGCCTGGACAAAGAGCGTTCCGGTAGAGGGTGGGGCTGTGCAAGAGATCAGGGGAGGGAGAGGGACAACTCCGGCGGGAGCAGGCGTGCGAGGCAGGACCGGAATCCCGAGCGGGGTTGTGAAGTGAAGGATGGGGAGACCAGTGTATATGCGTGGTGGGCGGGGGGGCCTGGCATGCAGGATCAGGAGTTTGAATGTGGCCCAGGAACCTGGTTTGGTACCGGGGAGGGCAGAATCTAAAGGACATTCGTAAAGTGGCTATCAGTCATTTCATTCCAGGGGCACCTCTCTCCTTTCCTTGTGTGCCTGGGAAGCCTCCGCCCCCCAGCCCATGAGTGGGGCTCGGCCACCTGTCCTGAGTCTCCCCCGGCCCACTGTCAGAAAGCCTTCTGGGCCTCCCACCCCTGCCTCTGCTGCCCGGGGAGGGGGAGGCCTGGGGTGGGGGAGGGGGAAAGGGAGTGTGACCCCAGAGTCTCAGCTGTCACCCTGGGGCACAGAGGGAGAGGTAGGATCCAATCCATAAATTCCCCAGATATTTGGCTGAAATTAGATTTTATCACCAGCTGTTTATTCTGAGGGCTCCACTCCTCTGAAGACAAGCAAGGAAGTCCAAAAAGAAACACGAGCTGGTGAAGAAACACCTCCAGGTCCTTCTGTCCATCATCACTGCCCTGCCGTAATGCCAGTCCCCAGGGGGCAGCAGGCCTCGGCTGAGTGGGGATGTGTCTCAACCTTGGTGGGCATTTGGCCATGATCACGCCTCCGTCAGAGAGCCCACTGTCACCAGCATGGGGCCCTACTGGCCCGGGCCAGGCTCGGCCTCCTGCCAAGCTCCGGGGCCTGCCCCCCAGCTTGCCCCTGACAAATGCCAGGCCCCAGGGTCCCCAGCCTGTGCTCTGAGACCCACCAGATGGGACCCCTTGACAGGTCCTATGGAAGACAAGCAGAAACCTGATAAGAAGTCAGGATTCAGATAGCAAATGTGAGGTTGGAGGGCTGGCATTCCATCTCCCCCACAAGTAGCAAGCGAGGAGATAATTAGAAAATCCACCGCTGGAGGGAGGGAGTGAAGGATGGCCAGGGGTTGACTCAGAGTTGGGCTTTCCCTTCCCTGAGGCCCCGTGGGGCGGACCGGGAATATCGTGGGGCGGACCGGGAATATCGACTAGACTAGGAGACTAAGGCTGAGCGTGTGAATGTCTGTGTGCATAAGGGTAAGTGTGTAAGGGATTGTGTGTGCGTGTGTGTAGGGACAGGAGCCGATCTTTTTGCACACCTGATAATCAGGGACACAAATTTCTAGTTAGGCTCATGTTCTTCCCTCTGCTCCCCACCCCCTGACCTTGGACCCCAGCTCAAGGGCATCCTAGTTCTCTTTGATCATTAGCAAGCATTATACTCCCACACCCCCCACACCCTCCATCTTGAGCTCTTAGCAGGAAAGCCTAACCTCAGAGCCACTGTGGGACAGTCTCCCAAACCCGGTGGCTGGTGCCGCCTGTGGCCCTCACCCCACCCCCAGCCATGGCTCCCAATATAGAAGGTGCCCTCTGTTTTGCAGTCACAGACTCTCGTGCCCCAACCCCAAATGCTGTCACCGTCGGCCTGCCCTCTAGAGGCCCCCACCAACTACTTTCTACTCGGAGACAGGAGCAGTGGACAGCGGGGTTGGCAGTCTGCCCGCAGCGGCTCTTGCCCTGCGATACAAACGGGTGGGCAAGGGGAGCCAAGCACGTCCCTCGGAGACAAAGAACAAAGAGGCAAGATGGTTTCCTCAGTCTGCAGGGACTGGGGGCTGGTCTTCCAGGCTCCCCCTGAGTCCCACACACCAGAACCCCTTCTTTGCCTTCTGCTGCAGGCATTGCCCCCCTTAATTGCTCATCAGGCTCTTCCTAAACTTCCAAATGCAGCCCCGTCGCCCCCTCCTCCCGATTCCCAACGCCAGCCACCCTCTTCCTCTGGGCGCCCTCTCCCTCTGGGACCTGCCGGGAAGCCTGGCTCACAGCACAAGCCAGCAGGCTCTACCCCAGGGCCCCTTGAGCAACCTTGTGGGAAATTCTGCTCCTGGCTCTCAGCCTGGAAATGGGCAGTGGAGATTTTTACCTCCAAAAACAGTTTTGCAGGAGAGAGGTCATTCCACAGGATAAAGCGCTGTGGGAGCACCTTAGGACTGTTCTACGGGCAAATCCAAACGTACAGGCCATGGCATAGGTTTTCTTCCTTCTCCAAGCCCTGCGTGCCTCCTCTAACTTAAGCCCCGGCTTCTCTCCCTGGGCTCGACCTAGATCCACAGTTCTGGGCAGCAGCCACTTACCTCGTTCAGGATCTGGGAGCTGGGCTGGCCTGTGTCTCGCCGTGGACAGCGGACTGTGAGGGGCAGGCAGAGGGGAGGCTATGAAAACTATGGGCCACAGCAACTGGCCAGTAAAAATAGAACAGAGCTGCTGCCCCTCCTCCCACCCCCTCCCACCACACCCCCACCCCCAGCACAGACACACGCTGCAGCACACGACACAGACCCGCCCTGAAGACACGTGTGTCCGAGCTCAGGGGTACACACAGATCCTGTGTACACAGAGGCCACCGACCGAGTCAAACCAGCGCCCACTTAGGGGGACGCGAGCTGAAGAGGGGAGAGAATGAGCGACCAGACCAGACGAGGCACCGAGCAGCGAGGACAGGCCCAGGGCAGAGCCTGGGGCTCTGGCGGAGGACACCGGGAGGCCTGGGGGGCCCAACAGGGGCTGGGGGCAGGGGAAGTGTCTCGCTGACCTACATCTCTCACAAGGAAATGTGGAAATTAGGTCCCTGAGCTCACGCTCCAAAGGCCTAAGAGGGCTAAAGACTGGATTTGGGGGCTCTCGCGTGGCTCTGGTCCACGGGCCCTTGGGAGGATGCCTGGGTTTGGCAGTGACATCAGCAGTGCTGCAGACAGACTCCAGTGAGGGCTCCTGGGGCTGAGCCGAGGCGGCAGTCACAGCAGCACCCACCTTTATGCACGTGGAGTTCTGAGGGTCTGTGGATGCTCTGTGCCCCCCTCCAAGTAGGTTTCCAGGAATCTAGGTTTCCTGGGTTCCAAACGACACCCCCGCATCCCATGACTGGAACCCAGTGAGACTAACTCACCTTCTCCCCTGCCCTGCCCTCCGTCTCCAGCCAGAATCCAGGGGGCTGGTGCCGTGGAGGCTGCACCTGTTTACTGGGTATTTTTAGGACAGTTGATGAACACATAATACCCACCCTATAGTCAGAGAAAGACAATGCCTGCTATGTTAATCCTGTGACTATTATCGTCGGTCATCTCCTGGGCCAGGCTCCCAGGCTGGGACAGGACAAGCAGGATACTGACCCCTCTTAGAGGCCAACCAGAGGCCTTCCAGGCAGCAGGAGGTTAGGGAGCTGGCGGGGGAGAGAGCTGGTGGACAGGGGTGTCCCACAGAGACACGTCCACAGCGCCTACGGAGGGGTTGGAGGGCCCCGTCCTCCGGCCACTGCCATTCTGGTGCCCAAAAAAGGCTGCTCCAGTTTGGTTCTGCCCGGGTCAACTTGGGATGTCCCCATGCTGGAAGGCTGCCAGGGAGAAGGGACAGGGTCTGGGAAGTTGTAGGGCTTAGAGGCACAGGATTCTGGGTATAGGGGCTGGGATGGACAGAAAGGACTGGCAACCACCAAGGAGCAGCGGGAGGTCAGAGAAGGGGTGTGAAGGCTGGGGTGAGTCTGCTGGAGTTTAGCGCATTGGCTTATAGCATGTCTATAATTTATACAAGAACTTTCCTACGAGAAGTTAAGATGCACCAAAAAAATGAATTATCTGGATTATTCTGCTTTTTGGAAGGGAAAAACAAAGAAAACGTTGACAAACGGAAGAACCAATGAGGGTCGGGAGGGACCACAGTGAATCGCGGCCTCTGAGGGCCTTGGGGTGTTAGCCATGCTCAGTCCCTAATGGGACAGAGTGGGGGGCCAGGATGCCTCATCTCAGGCCCCATCAACACCATCCCGCCACACCATGCGGTCCAGCTCTCCATCCTCCCCTCTGCCGCGACCTGTCAGCCTCTTACATGCTGTCTGTTCACAAGCGGCCTTCAAAAGCGGGACTGTCGTGCCCTGTGGTCCTTGCACCTGCTCCAGTCTTCCTTCGCCTGTGGACCACTCACGGTCCACAGAGGCCTCCGGGGTCTGCCTGCAAAGCTGGCAATCTCTGGTGGGAAGCTGCCCAGGACCCAGCTGAGGGGGCCACCGCTGGATGGGCCTGGGCCCCACTCTCTGCCCTGGCCGAGTGTGCTTCTGCAGCCTTTCTCCTGCCCTCCTCGCTCACTGTCACCCTCCTTAAAGGCCACCCCCTGCTCAGAGCGTATGTGCCCACCTCCCATTCTCCCTACGGAGCAGGAGCTGCAGTCCTGGGAGCCCCGGGGCTGTGTCTCGCACAGACACCCACCTGGCCAGGGAGACCCTCCCCAGACACAGAGCCAGAAATAGTCCTCGTGGCCCCATGAGACCCCCAGGCAGAACTCCCAGTAGTGGGCTGAATGAGGGCCCCCGAAAGTGGCCCATGTCCTAATGAACAAAATGTGAACATGTTACCTTCTAGGGCAAAAAGTACTTTGCAGATTTGATGAAATGAAAGAACTTGAGTTGGAGAATTATCCTGGGTTATCCATGTGGGCCCAATCCAATCACTTGGGTCCTTATCAGACGGAAGCATTAGGATCAGGGTCGGCTGCAGGGCACCTGATGAAGGAAGAAAGATCAAAAAAGAAAGAAGGTGCTGTTATGTTGCCGGCTTGGAAGACAGAGGACGTGACCTTGAGCCAAGGAATGCAGGCAGCCTCTAAAACCTGGAAAAGTCAAGGAAACAGATTCCCCTCAGAGCCTAAGAAGGAAGCAGGCCTGCCGACACCTTGGCCGTTAGACCAGTGAGACTGATTTCGGACTTCTGCCCTCCGGACCTGTAAGAGAGCAAACTCGCATTCTTTCGAATCACTAGGGTTGTGGAAATTTGTTATAGCAGCAGTAAGACCCTAACATGCTCCGTAATGTCTTGGACATTCACGAGCCCAGGACTTCACAGTTCAGGCTGTGCTCGGGGGCCAGGCAGAAAAATGGCGGGCCTGGGGGCACTCAGGTCCAGTGTCCCCTGCGCCCGACAGCCCGGAGCAGACACTCACGCATCCCTGGCCAGAATCCAGCCCACCAGGGCCTAGCCTTCCTGGAAGTCAGCTCTGAACTTGCCCAGATCCCAGGATGTCTGAGCAGGAAGGTGGCCCAGTGCAGTCACTGTCCCCTGGAGGAAACAGAGGCCCAGAGGAAAGGGACCACACAGTGAGTGGGCCAGGTCTCCTAATGGCCAGCCCGGCACTCCGTCCCCTTTGCTACACCGCAGTTCTCATCCTATCATCCCTGTTTAACTCTCCTATAACTCAGGCCCTGCCTTTTACCCTCACAGATGCCCTCCACGTGCCCTGGAAAGCGGCGCCCCACGGCCAATGGGCTCTGGCGGCCGGGCTGGGCCTGCTCCGAGGTCCACGTGAGCTGAATAAGCCCCACATCTGTACCTGGCCGCCCCAGCCCTAACCTACTAGAACCTTCATCTTCCGGCTCTCTATTCTCGCATGAGCGGTTGCACTCACCCTCTTGTGATCCCTTCTGTGAACAGTTTTTTGTGAAATGCTCAGACTGGTCTTGTTCACACACCTCATCCGGCGTCATCTCCAACCCCGCCCTGTACGGAGCCCCTGAATGGAGCTTCGGCCCTCCCACCCCGCGGCCTTAGCCTGACCCTACTGCAGGCCTTCTGGACTCTAACTCAGTGTAGGGTCACAGTGATTGGCCCAGCGGCAGTGTCCTCTCCAAAAGCTCGGCTTCCTCATTCAGACAATGGCTTTAGGGTGCACAGTGGCCTGAGGGCGAGCCTGGCCTCCTTGGGGACGCCCCCTCCCTGGGGCAAAGCTGATGGCCTTCCAGTAGCCTCTTCTGAAGGTCAGGGAGAGTTTGAGGCAGCCTTGACCTGGGTCCATGTGGTCTGTGCCCTCTCAGATCTCCCAAGACTTCCCAGCTCAATGGAAAACAGATGCAACAATTGCTGGAGAAGGAATGAGAACCAGGACTCGCCAGACTAGGGAGAAAGGGGCCAACCCAGGAAGAGGGAGCAATTCGGGGTAGATGAGGCGAGGGGAGAAAACCTGGAGGGGTTTCCAGCCTCTGGTCCCACGGCTCCCAGTGTCCCAGGGCTGGGGAGGCCACAGGGCAGGGAAGGAAGTGTCTGGCCAGAGGAGCTAAGCCTTGTAAGGCCGTGGCTTGTGGAGTCAGGGCCCCATCTCCTCAGTGGTGACACCTGTCAGCCCGACTGCCCTGGCATTGTCTGGGAAGCCGAGGAGCCCAAATTAGCAAGTGACAGGCTCAGCCTGCCTTCCAGGCAGCCCTGCCCCCACCCGCCCTCCCCCACACCACTCCGGCCATCACCTCAGGGGCCCCCAGTCCCCTCCCCGCCTTCTCCAGCCACCCCATCTTAAGCCCATCAGTTGATCCAGGCCCAGGTTTCCCGAGTTCTGAGAGGAGGCAGGGCTGTGGGCTGAGGAGACCAGGGCAGAAGGAACAAAGAACTAAAAGTAATCACCCTTCGATTTTCAGCCACAACCTAGACTCACCATTAAAGCCTATGGCCTTGGAGACAGGCCCGGTCCAGGGAATCAACACGCAACTCACTGGTAATACTCACTAGCGTAACCTCTGCAATTTAATCCTTCCCAGCCGCTACTTCACTTTCTGTAAAATGGGATAACAGTGGTGCTTACCTCAGAGGGTTGCAGTGAGGCCCAAGTGAGGTAACGTGTCTGGAGGGCTTTGCGAATGGCACGAAGCGAATGCTTGACGAACGTCAGCTCTGAGGATATTCTCATTGACGCCTCAAGGTAACATGGCAAGATAGGCATTATCACTAACCCCATTTTACCAACGAGGAAACTGGGGGCTTAGAATGACGAAGCCGCTCACCCGAGATCCCGCGGCAGGGAAGAGTCCGAGGTGAGGCCAGCACCCAGATCTCTGTGCTCTTTGACCAGGCCTGCCCCCACCATCCGGGCACAGAGACGGGCCACGCCTGTCCTCAGCCAGCAGGAGGCTTTCTCCTGGGAGTCTGGAACGAATCAGGCTTGGGCCCCCAAAGCCCCATGTAATTCACTCCAACATTAAAAACTGTAAGTGATGCTTTGATGAGCTATTCTCTATCTGCTAATTGTAAGAGCTTCGGCTGAGTAGCCACAGATGGTTATTAGCCGGTTCGGCCGTGCTGAGATACCATCAGGAGGAGGCCTTTCCCTCCCCTCCAGGGAGGCCCTGCTGGGGCCAGGGATGGGCGCAGCACCCTCGGGCAGGCAGGAAGCTGGGGAGGGGCATGGCAGGGAGAGCCCCAGCAAGGCTCCGGCCCTGGGCACAGAGGGGGCTGACCCCCAGCCCGACAGCAGGCATCTCTCACTCTCCCTCCTTCAAAGCTCTGCACCATCCCCACCACCTTCCCACACCCTTGACTTCCTCCCACACCCTGCCCAAACCTCTCGTGTCCTCCCTTGAGCGCCCTTCTCCTCCAGCTCGGCATTGCCCGACCTCAGTCCTTCTCAGCCCATCTGCTCGGTTCCCCTATCAGCCCAGGGCTGTGATGGAGGAGGGGGACCGAAGGCCACCCCCAGTCCCAGCCCAGACCTCCCGTATGCTGCCAGCTAAGCCCTCACACCCAAGAGCCTGGGACCGGCCCTGGCCTGGACAGGTCCCTGCAAAACAGGCTGCTTCTCCAGAAATCCCGTAATAAGCAGGTGGGGTTTGGTGCCGACTCTGTGGGGTTGGGAGAGGATGTGGGGGGACAGAGGTGAGAGTGAGCTGGCAAACCAGGGGTGGACCCCACACTAGAAACAAATTCTTTGCAAAGTGGCACGTGAGCACTCAGCAAGGCTGGAACCGGAAGCCAGCTCACCGTGTCTCTCTCCCAATTCCGCCTCCCCCTCCCCCAGCTGGCCCCTCCCCCATGTACCTCCAGCTCTGTCTCCAGTCAGGCCTCTCCTGCCCAGTTCCCAGCTTGCCTAGCCCTCTGTCCTAGCCACGTGAGCCCATTCCTGCCTCTCACCCAAATTCCCTGGCTTTCCACTTCTGTATCTTGGAGCTTGCGGTCTTCCGAAGCAGAAACATTACCCTCTTCTGCTTTCAGTCAGTTGATGGAGTCCCTGCCGGAAGCCACCTCCTCCTGGAGGCCTTCCTGGACTCCACACCCTTCTCCGGCACAGGACTTCTGTTTCACAGCTCAGTTGGTTCAAGGCATTGCACCACCTCTCTCCAGGGACAGTTTTTCCTTCCCGCTGAGAAAGTCGTCTGCGGTGGGGGTGGGGGTGGGGGGGTGGGGGGTGGCGATGGGTCTCAGGCGCAGCACAGTGTCAGGAGAGCAGGCCTGCTAGTCCCGTGGCTGTCAACATTTATAGTGAGTGTGTCAGCATCCCGTGCAGGGCTTGGTAAAGCACAGATTCCCCGTCCCCTCCCCCAGAGCTTCCCATTCAGCGGGTCGTGAGTTGAGCCTGGAAATTTGCCTGTCTAACAAGTTCTTGGATGGTGCTGATACTACTGCTGGGCTGGGGAACAGATACCTTAAGAACACCTTAAGAACTGCTATAGTGGGACGCCTGGGTGGCTCAGTTGGTTAAGCGGCTGCCTTCGGCTCAGGTCATGATCCCAGGGTCCTGGGATCGAGTCCCACATCAGGCTCCTTGCTTGGCAGGGAGCCTGCTTCTCCCTCTGCCTCTGCCTGCTTTTCTCTCTCTCACTCTCTCTGACAAATAAGTAAAATTAAAAAAAAAAAAAAAAGAACTGCTATAATTATGCCAATTAGAAAAGGTACCCATTGTGGACAGACACAACCCTTTGGGTCAATGGCTTGACTTCAACCTGCGCCACCCCTCAGCAGAGCCGGTGACACACAGCCTAGATGGCCCTGACCCACCCCCTGCCCATTGCCCTTCACCCCTCCACCCACCTACCCCCACCACCACCCCATGCTCCAGACCCAGGGGACTCTGGGGGTCCCCACACACCTGCTATCCCTTCATCCATGTATTCATGATGGAGGCACCCTGAGTCCCAGGCACTGACCCAGGCCCTGGGGACACCACAGTGAGCTTCAGGTCCGCCCCCGCCCCCAGCGGGGGCCTGGAAGCCAGGCTTGGGCACCTGGACGTGGGTTTCCTGTGTCCTGGTCCTGTCTCAGTGCTTTTCCTCTATTCATCACCGCTTTCCCTCTATTTGTCACCACTTTCCCTCTCTTCCTCCTTCCCAGGCTGCAGAAGACATTATTTTCTTCTTTGTCAGAGGCCGAACTTAGTCCCAGGGCTAAGAGGGGACGGTGAGTCAGTGGGGACAGAATCCCAGCCTGCTGTCCTTTCCTGGTGCCGAATCTGTGTCTCCTGCGCCCCCCCCCCAACAGACCGGGCGCAGGGCTGCACACTCAGCCATCGGCAAGCCCCTCCTCACACCTGGGTCCCACCCCAAACCCCACGTCTGCCCCTCCCTCTGTTGTTCGCATCACAGGAAATGGCACAGCCACCACCCCTGAGCCAGCCCTCCAATCCCAGGGTCATCCACCACTCCTCCCCTCCCCTGCTCCCATTATCAGTGAAGCAACGAGTTCAGTCCTGCTCCTGCTCGGGGTCCCCAACCTGCCTCTGTCATCTTGGGTCACCACGTGTGGCCGGCTTGGTTGCAGCCTCTCCAGGATCCCCCTGCTCCCTGAACCATCTTCCTAAAGGAAGGCCTTTCTTTCCTACCCCACCCTGGCCCACTGCATCTACCCTCCTCCAAATCTTAGCAGTACACTGCCTCCTCCAGGAAGCCTTCCCAGACCACCCCAGACTGCATTAGGAGCCCTTGTCCAGGTTCCACAGCCCCCATGTGTCCTTCTTTTCCAGCACTTAACCCACAATGTTGAAGTCACATTTTACTATTCTAGACAAACTGGAATGTTGACACCATGTCTTATTCATTTTGTATCCTCAGCACCCAGCACAGTGTCTGGCACATAATAGGTGCTCAATAAATGCTTGTTGAATAAATGAATGGACAAATGGACAACACAGAGAGAACACTTCTGACCAAAGACAGCGCAGGAAATTGGCCCTCAGGGCTCAGGAGAATCCTTGCTTGTTCTCCAGGGTCCTGAAATAAGGTTGGAGTGCTCATGGTTAAGGGTGCAGGGAAAGGGCTATCTGGGAAGCCATCTTGTTCAAGTTCTTGGCACCCAGAGGTCTGGGCACTCTCCCCCTGGGAGAAGCAGCCACAGCCAGTTACTGACCTTGACATAGGTGATGAACCATGCTCCCCTCCAACAATGTGCTGGGACATACATAGAAACAACAGCTGGACAGCTGGGCCTTTGTTGATGGTAAACTTAGCCTCTCGGAGGTCATCCCAGACTATGACCACCTCCTCGCCCCATGTCCAAGCTGGGGCCAGGAACGTCAGGGGAAGAGGCGCCAACACAGACAAAGGGCTCTGCCTTGATGCCGGGTGAACACCTAGGGCCCAGCCAGTTTCCTCCTCCTGTCTCTATTCCGCTCCAAACCACCTGCCCCTACAGACTCCAGCCCTCATTCTTCACCCTCTCTCACACCTGCCCCCACATCATGACTGTGGCTCAGGAATCTTGGGGAGGAATTGACCAAGAAGGGGCCTCCTAACCAGAGGTCCCAATGAAGTTCCTTTGAGACACACCAACGGGCGCCTGGATGGCTCAGTCGATTAAGCATCTGCCTTCAGCTCAGGTCATGATCCCGGTGTCCTGGGATGGAGCCCCACATCAGGCTCTATGCTCAACAGAGAATCTGCTTCTCCTTCTCTCTCTGCCCCTCCCCCCACTCATGCTCACTCTCCCTCTCCCAAATAAACAAAATCTTAAAAAAAAAAAAAAAAAAGACCCGAGCCAAGATGAAATAACCTCACCAAAACCCCAAGGCTGGGTGACCCTCCTTCTGAGGGCAGAGTATCCATGGGGGACCCCCCACCCCTTTTCACACTGGGGCAGAGAGATGGGAAAGCTGCTGCACTCCTCTCTCTGCAAGGAAGAGGATGGCTGCCTCTGTGCCCTTCCCAGTGCAGACTCCCAGCCAAATGTCAGGTCACCACTCCACCCATCCCCTCTCTCCTCCGCAGGGTCACCTACAGGAGGCGTCCTGACCCAGAGCCCTACCCCCGGGCTGCTTGCTGCCGGTCCAGCAGGGGAAACAGTACTGTGCATCCAGATGGAAACCACTGGAGCAGAGGTAGGGAACCCAACGGGGGGTAGGGGTAGGGGTGAAACTCATTCTCCCAGCCGGAGCAGGAGTGGAAGTGATGATGGGCCTCACAGGACAGACCATCCCTTCCCCATCTCGGGCTACCCTGTGCTTGCCCAGGCCGGTGCCTCTCGGAGTGCGGTCTGCTGACTCTTGGCTGGGCACCACTCTCCTAACGGTGCAAAGGCAATGGTGGGAAAAGCTGCTGAGGCCAGAGCAGGAATGAGCCAGTAGCACAAAACCCATGCCCCTAGTGATCATGGTGTGCTTCCCCACCCTATGTTCCCTAGGGGGAAACCCAGCTTTACTCGAGATGAAACAGGAGGAGGCGTCCATAGTCTTCAATTAAATATGGTCAGCGTACACTGGGCACATCAGCTATCTACCAAACTGGGAGGGAATGCAGCACTGCTCACTGCTTTTCTCGTGGCAAGTCATTTTGGCTTGATGGAACAACTAATTGAAAAACTCAGGTTAGGGGCACCTGGGTGGCTCAGTGGTTGAGTGTCTGCCTTTGGCTCGGGTCATGATCCCAGGGTCCTGGGATCGAGCCCCGCATCGGGCTCCCTGCTCAGCAGGAAGCCTGCTTCTCCCTCTCCCACTCCCCCTGCTTGTGTTCCGGCTCTTGCTGTGTCTCTCTCTCTACCAAATAAATAAATAAAATCTTAAAAAAAAAAAAAGAAAAACTCTGGTTAGTTGGACCTGAATATTTGGTAGATATTTTCTCAAAAATGAAACACACAGGCCTCTCGCTTCAAAGACAACAGCTGAGTGTATTTGTGGTCAATTATAAAATTCAGGATTTCCAGGGAAAGTTCAAATCTTGAAAAATTTGTATCTGCCTTTGTGAACTCAAGAGCTTCCCAAATATTCAGACTTTTCTGATGAAATCAGGTGTGATGGGAATGAATGCGATTTAAAAAAATCACTGTATAACATATGAAGTGTGTTAATATTCAGAAGATAGGCAGAAATCAGAGTTCTGATACTTTCCAAATGCCAAATATTTTACAAAATCACACGTGGGCCAAAGATCCATTCAAAGTGCTACATAGGGGCTCCTGGGTGGCTCAGTCCATTGGGTGTCAAACTCTTGGTTTCAGCTCAGGTCATGATCTCAGGGTCCTGGGATTGAGCCCCACATCGGCCTCCGTGCTCAGCAGGGAGTCTGCTTGAAGATTCTCTCCCTCTGCCCGTCCCCCACTTGTGCTCCCTCTCTCTTGCTCTCTCTCAAATAAATAAATCTTTTTTTAAAAGTGCTACATAAAACATTGGATTTCAGTGTAACAGACTATGAAAACTTCATTATATGGCTTCAGATTCCACATGGTAGATAACCTTTAAAAAAAAAACTCCCTCTCGGTGAGATTCGTTTGACAGGAATCAATCAATAAGTTCCATAATACCCAAGATATTATTAAAGGAAGGATTGGCCACTGCAAGTATGCTCTGGAGATTTGTGGTTTTGTGGTTTAATAAAATGTCCCTAAGATGGAAAGTTAGGGAAATTTTCTTAAGAAAGTGCATGAAATATTTTGTGCAACTGTGATTTTTATTTCTGTCCTCTGTGTGTTTTTGTACGGGGAAAACCGGCATTAATCTCCGTATTCCCAGGAGATGAAATTCTAGTTCTTAGGAGCTGGAGATGAAGTTCTCCTCCTTGCCACTAGAGGGAGCGCTCTCTCTCTCTTTTTTTTTTTTTAAGATTTTATTTATTTATTTGACAGAGAGAGGTATCACAAGTAGGCAGAGAGGCAGGCAGAGAGAGAGGGGGAAGTAGGCTCCCCGCCTAGCAGAGAGCTCGATGCAGGGCTCCCTCCGAGGACCCTGAGATCATGGCCCAAGCCGAAGGCAGAGGCTTTAACCCACTGAGCCACCCAGGCGCCCCTCTCTCTCTCTTTAAGAAAAAATGTGTGTATGACTTTTTTATGGTACCTACCAACTATATATATGAGATTAGTTGTGAAAACTTAAGAGAATGTGAATTCCTTTCCATTTTATCTCCCCCCCCACCCCGCACCCTGATGATAAACAATCAAAAGTGTGTCTAGTCCCAGGCCCTTATCCATGACTGGCAGAACCTTCCCTGAGTGCATTCCTTGTTCACACTTGGTAATCTGGGTCAACTGCAGTAGGAAAGCTTGGAAAGCAACAAATACAGCATCTGTGACAGAAGTGTTTTTTCAATGCAATTACTGTAACAATATAGGTGCTTTGACAATGTTTATCTTTTTTTTTTAAAGATTTTATTTATTTATTTGACAGAGCATGCACAAGCAGGGGGAGCGGGAGCCAGAGGGAGAGGAAGAAGCTGACTCCCCACTAAGCAGGGAGCCCAACACAGGGCTGATCCCAGGACCCCAGGATCATGACCGGAGCTGAAGGCAGACGCTTAACTGGCTGAGCCACCCAGGTGTCCCAATGTTTATCTTCCTTAGGGTGAGGTCTCCCTGCAATCTAGAAGTTCCTTGGTGGATCTAAGTGGTGACGTGCTTCTTTACTTTTGGGGGACGTTAAAACTTTTTTGAGAACTTTTGAAATCCACAGCATTCATAAACATTTTCAAAGTTATAAGATTTCACACACACCAATTCCAGGAAATTCAGAAACCCTCCGAAAACCCGTTCAAAGAGCCACATGGGAAGGGGGAATGCCTGAAGCAGTCGTGTGTGCACAACTGACTCCAAGGCCTTACAGAGACTCCTTCCAGGGAGGGGCACCTCCAGCCCCTGCTCCTCTCTGGGCACCGCCCCAGGGGGAGGGGGGAAGGGGGGAAGGAGAAGGCGAGGGGGGGCGGGGCGGGGCGGAAGCGGAGGAAATGGGGCTGCAGGACAAGGCAACCGACACTAGAGGGCAGTGTGAAGCAGGGAGTGAATGGACCATTTCTTCATTCAGTAGGAAAAGAATAAAGGTATGGAAAGATGAAAAATAGTCCTACTACTGTTTCTGCTATTTATGGATATTGAAGTTCTCAGGATACCTTGTGGAGGCCAGGGAGCCAAGATATTTCACAGCCTGTGACAAAACGGTATTTATGTTCACCAACACCTTTACCTTCACGTGCAATCAGCTCAAAATAATTTCAGCCTGGGGTGAAATCCACACTTGCTAGACCCTCCCTTTTATCTTCCCCCTACCTTGATCAGTGCGAATTCTTCATGATTCAGACTGAAATGCACACAGAAGATAGCCTTTATGTCCTGCTTTGTTGTACACACGAATATATTAAAAAACTCTCAAGCATTTGTTATACATACAACAACTACGTGTTTTATTAGAGTACTGACAAGGTGTGATGAACTCGCTCAAAAGGACTCAAGGGGTGCTTGGGTGGCTCAGTCGGTTAAGCATCTGACTCTTGATCTCAGCTCAGGTCTTGATCTCAGGGTCATGAGTTCGACCTGGGCTGGGCAGGGAGCCTACTTAAATTTTAAAAAAAGTGGTGGGAACTCAAAAGAAGCATCACCAAGGAGGCAACCCCGGAGCTAGGTTTTTTAAGAAGTACAGGAGTTCATCAGGAAACCAAGGAGAAAGGGTATCACGCCCCAAGGAATAATACAGTAGCATGAAGTGTGGGGGGTGGGGAACTATGGGCAGTTTGCTCTTGCTAGGGTGTGAAGGACTAGACGACTAGACCGGGGACAGCAAGAGGAGATGAAGCTGGGAGTAGATGTGGGATGAGGACAAGTCACAAAACCTGATCTGCATGTTAGGGGCCAGGGAACCCAGACTTCGTACATTTAATTGAGGTCTATTAAAGGGTTATAAACTAGAGTAACACAGTCAGGTGTGAATTATAGAAAGCTCATTGAAGACTGCAGTATAAAAGCTGGATTAGAGAGTGGAAGAATTGGAGGCCCAGGGACCCAGTTCAGAGGTAATAATAATAATAAACAAATATAATCAAAATTAATACTATAATATAAATAATATACAAATGCAACCAAATAACGACCATAATAAAGGGTGACTGCTGGGGAGGACCTGAATGAAGGCAGCAGCAGTAGCATGGAGCAGAGGAGGTTCAATAGGCAATTAGAAGGACAATCTTCGGAAGGAGAGAGGAGGAGAGGGAAAGATAGGAGCAGAAAGCGAAGGACAAAGCCCCTTGGGGAATGGACATGGGATGGAGAGGCAGAGGAAGGAATCCAGAGGAATAGAAAAGAGATGAACAAGTTCGGCATAGAAGTCAAAAGACAGAGTCCCCGGAGGGAGGGGTAATCAACTGCGTCAGCATCCTCGAAGCTCATTCCACCAACAGTGTTCAGCAAGCGGGGATTCGTTGGCTTTCTTGGTGGGCGTGTTTCAGGGCAAACACGGAAATGCTAGGGTTCAGGCCTTTGTGGAAAAAGACAGGTGTTCTGTCCAGAGACCTTTGGGATTTGGGGACAGCGGGCACAGCTGAGAACAGCGTCATCATACTAAAAACAAGGGGATGAAGGGAAGTTGATAAATAAAAGTGTAAGACACACACACTCCCTCCTACTTCTGTTCCAGAAAGCACTCGTTGCCACGCTCATACTACCTGGTAAGAGACGTGAAGACTCTGATCCAGGGAAACTGACCATCCCAAGAGAAGGCATTGACATTGAGAGTCCTACAGGAAGGCCACGAGGTTGCAGCTTGATCACCCGGACGTCAGAGCCATGAGAGGCCAGCCCCACCCCTACACAGAGCTTTCGGTTAGCTTTTGAGCGTCTTAAATTCACATATATAAGAGGACATTTAAGGATCACCAGATTTTCTTTAAAGATTTGTTTCTTTATTTCAGAGAGAGAGAGAGCTAGAATCCTCAAGCAGACTCTCCACTGAGCATAGAGCCCGACATGGGGCTCAATCCCAAAACCCTGAGATCATGATCTGAGCTGAAATCAAGAGTTGGACGCTTAACCAACGGAGTCAGCCAGGCGCCCCAGGATCACCAGATATTTAAGGAAAACATCTAAGTTGAAAGAGAACTAAAACAAGCAGATTAAAAGCCATGGAAAAAGCACGCAATGCAAGGAACAGAACAAAACTTCAAAAAACTATGATTAATGGGAAGAGAGAAGTTGTTTTGTCCATGAAATAGGAACACGGTGCTGTGTTAAGAGGACGAGAAACACTCAGAAAATGTTTTTAAAACTCTTGGAAATTAGAAATACGGTAGCAACAATCTAACGTTCAATAGAAGGGCTGGATGAGAAAGTTGAAGAAATCTTCCCAAAAGTACAAAAAAAGATGGGAAATAGATCAGGAAGGATAAGAAAATTAAAGGATCATCTAGGAGGTCAAATATTTTACTATTTGAAATTCCAGAAAAAGAGATCAGAGAATTTAGAAGGAGATGGTTATCAAAGCAATTAAACCTACACCTCCCAGAACGGAAGGGATGGGGTCGCCAAGCGCCCAGCTCTATTACAACAAAGACCTAAGGCAGAGGAGACAAAAGATATTTCAGGCTTCCAGGGAGGAAAAGTGGGTCACCTACAAAAGACTGAAAAGTTGAATGGCTGTAGGTCTCTCAATAGCAATACTGGAAACTAGAATACAACAGGAAAAAATGCCTTCAAAATTCTACGGGAAAACAATTTCCAACTAGAATGCTAGAGATACCCAGCCAAACTATCAGTTAACTGTGAAAGCAGGGGACAGATATTTTCAAATATGCAAAACCTCGAAACTCTCTTGCCTCTTTTCCCAGGAAGCTGCAGGAGATGATGTTTCCCCCAAATGAAGGAGCAAACCACAGAAGAGGAAGGCATGGGGTGCAGGAAATTGAGAATGGGTAGGTAAGAGGCAAAGGGAGTTCCCGGGGTGGTGGGGAAGAAAGCACCAAGATCAGGCCCGGCTGTGGGGGAGGCCCAGTGAGTACCCTCCACGATTAGAGCAGGAGGTGGGGTTGGACCAGGGGGTAGGGGTGGCCGCTAAGAAGTTAAAGGAAAAAGAAAGAAAGGCGAGGGGAGGAAGGGAAGGAACATTCCTAGATTCCCTTGTGGGTCTGGATGTCCTGTGCTTATTCTGCCATTAGCAAAATAGAGGCTGATATTGTCCCAGACACACACAGCACTGAGCAAATAGAAACAGGGCACAACTTAACTTCAGAGGATGAAGTTGTATGACAAGGGGATGTGAATCATAATAGACGACATGGCTTGGATAGGCAAAATATTTACATAGTCCAAAAATATGCAAATATTTTAATTTAACCGAAACTTGAGATAGAACTAAATTGATTGAGAGGATGTGGGAGGGATGGGCAGGTGGGTGAGATGGGGGAGGGAGGCTTAGGTGTAGCTGTGACGGACTGAGTGTGTAGGAAGGTAACCATGGTGACACTGGGGCGGGTGACTCAGAGCCCACAGGGGCTGCAGGCAAAAGGGAGGTAGGAAAAAAAAAAAAGGGAGGTAGGAGAGGTGGGGTGATTGGGGTTAGCCGCAGAGGCGTCACTCAGATACTCATCTCCTGCTCCCTCTCAGCCAGTTTCTTTGGGGACCTCAGTGCACTCGTTCCCACTAAAATGTCAATAACAAGGGACGCCTGCATGGCTCAGTCGATTAAGCCTCTGCCTTCCGCTCAGGTCATGATTCCCAGGTCCTGGAATCGAGTCCTGCATGGAGCCCCTTGCTCAGCAGGGAGCCTGCTTCTCCCTCTGTCTGCCGCTCTGCCTGCTTGTACTCTCTCTCACACACACAAATAAATAAATAAAATCTTTAAAAAAAAAATTTTTTTTTAAATGTCAATAACGAGGTCTGGCTCTTACCATTCCTGGAACATCATGTTTTAATAGGGACAAGCCTGGTGGTGGAAAGCTGGTGGAATGAGCAGCTTTCTAACTCTAGCTAAATAGCCGGGTGACCTTGAGCTTGGCCATAGCCTCTCTGAACTTCAGGCTCACCTATGAAATGGGAACAATAACGCTGTCACCCCAGTATTGTTGTAAGAAGCAAATGAGGTCATGTCTCTGGAAAGTCTCTCAGGGTCATCACCAACGGTGTGGACCTTTCAATGAAACCAAATGAATGAAGAGTCGCTGTTGAAAGTTCCGGGTCTTGGGGCGCCTGGGTGGCTCAGTGGGTTAAGCCTCTCTGCCTTCGGCTCAGGTCATGATCTCGGGGTCCTGGGATAGAGCCCCGCATCGGGCTCTCTGCTCAGCGGGGAGCCTGCTTCCCCCTCTCTCTCTGCCTGCCTCTCTGCTTACTTGTGATCTCTCTCTCTCTCTGTCAAATAAATAAAGTCTTTAAAAAAAAAAAAAAAGAAAGAAAGAAAGAAAGTTCCGGGTCTGAGCCTCAAAGCCTGGCCGGTGAGGTTTCTCTGTGTGCCCACGGAGGGATCCCAGCTCGGGGTGGCCGACCCGTCTAGGGTCAGGGGCTTCAGGAGACGGACACACGGACTCCCACAACAGAGAACAAGGACTGTGAGAACCGCAGGGCCGCATGGGACATAGTCCAGCCTCGGAGCAGAGCCGTGAGGTTAAGTACGGTTGATTCTCGTTACTCCGGGTTCTCAGGTGCTGTCAAGCCACGCAAACACTGAAGGAGCAAACACGGAACCACTGCTCCCGGGGAAATACGGGTTAGGTTCCCGTGAGCCTCTGGTCACCACATTCTCATCAACCGACCAGCACAGAACCTGGTTGTCGGTGTATTTCTGTTTGAAGACACCTTATTAGCACATACTGTTGATTCATAAACACTGAACTCTTGGCCAACAGCACCGGAACTCACCCCTGCACGAAGCTTTCCTGAGACATGGATTTTCGTGGTGAGACGCCTCACGGGCTCCTGGAGCTTAGGAACCCCAGCCCGCGTTCCAGCACGGTGCTGGGCGGCCATTGTAAACAGTGAAATCACCAACCAAAACACAAACATGCAAAAAACGTGGCACTAAATAGACTGCAGAAAGACTACTTGTCTACAGTATGAGAGCCAACAAGAGAAGGCAGCTGGGAACACGGGCTCTGGACAACTCCGATTGTCCCCGCTCCACACATGTCTGCGAACAACCGCCAAAGCGGCACAGTATTGATTTGGGGGTCACTAATAAATGTCAGCAAGCAGGCTGATTTGCAAACACAGAATCCAACCATCATGAAGACTGACTCTATCATTGCCACCAGTTTACAAAGCAAGGACCAGACACTCATCAGGGTAAACAGCTGGCACGCAGCCAGCAAGCGACAGAGCCTGGATTCAGACCCCGTATGGTAGGCGTCTGCGCCCAGGATTTTAGCGCCGTTGTACGCTGTTCTCTGGACCAGGCTTCTCATCTCATAGAGAGGCCCTGAACCCCAAAGCTGAATCACCTACGGCCACACAGGTGTGGGGGAAGTTCAGGGGCTGAAGCCTGGCCCTGGACCCCGGGACTATCCCTTTTTCTCACAAGAGCACCCCTCCTCTTTTGAAGTGCCTTCTTGCCTCCCAGAATCTCTCTCTCCTGCTCCACCGGGGACCCTGGGAACTGGGTGGAGAGTGGTGAGCTGGGGTGGCTGCCCCCGGGAAGGTTTGCTGAGGCTGCCTCGTGACAAGCTGGGGCACCAGCATGTGTGCGTGCAGACTGGACCACCAGGGGGCGCCCCTGCCACCCCGCGCCGTGCATTCCCCCGCCCCCAAAGAGCTCACGGAGCGCCTGGGCAGCTCTAGTGGTCCTGGAAAGGGGAAAGGAACAATGGGCTAATTGATGCAAATGCGCCATGAAAGACAAATTGTTCAGATGAAGCGCATTCCGGGCTCCTGCCAAATGCTCAGGGTGTGTGGAATTTCAAGGAGAAGCTGAGTAGATTTGGGCTGTGCGGCCGGGACCCTGTGTCTCCCTTCCTGGAATGCTGCAGGCTTGGCTTGTGCTCCCAGGGGCCTGCGGGCTGGGGGGAGGGCGATGGAAGGAGGTGGAAAAAGTGGACTGGGGGAGAACTGGCTAACAGGAGCCTGCCTCCCTCTTCTCAGACGGCCTCCCGTCTCCTGACAAGGCTTAGCCTTGAATAAACTCCTCAGCCCTCACCTCCTCGCCCCACTTCCCATGCTGGCAGGAATCCAGGCGCTTCCTCTGATGTTTTTTCTCCCTGGGTGGCCTCGAGGAAAGCTTCCACCTCTTCGAACTTCTATTTTCTCATCTGTAAAATGGGACAAATCATCCCTTCCATTCATACCCCACGGGGTGTCGTATGGATCAAACAGAAAGGTCTGGAAGCCTCAGCATGTCTGATTCACTCCACAGAAGCTGCCCTGAGCGGCTGATACAGAAAGCCAGTGCTTGCTACCCAGCCCCACCCTGGCTCCCTGGGGACCTCCAGGTGACCCCAGCCCCAGCGCCGGCCCTCACTGTGAGCTCCACCCCAGGATCTAAACTTCCGAGCACCCCCCAGGGCCAGCAAGGGTGGAGCAGGATCTGGACCGGAGGCCTGCACAAGGGCTCCTTGTCCTGCTGGGCAGGCTGGCACCCGCCTGTCCTGTCCCCTGAGGAGGTGGCTCTCTGGGACTATTGTCTTTCTGTTGAGACTTGGAGACGGGGCCAATCAGAGACCAGGGGGCGGGGCCAGAGTGTCCAGGCTCCCACGCCAGCCCACCCTGGAGTGCTAGGTATTCATGCCTGCCTCCCAGCCCCCAGTGGCC
Source organism: Potos flavus (assembly GCA_028534135.1). Taxonomy (NCBI): domain Eukaryota; kingdom Metazoa; phylum Chordata; class Mammalia; order Carnivora; family Procyonidae; genus Potos; species Potos flavus. The sequence continues at coordinate 34,339,819 of CM052893.1, forward strand.
TACACATCTGCCAGGATTTGTTCTGAGCCGGCAAGCATACTGTTAATCATGACGCCTCTGCCCCAGGCCCCTTTCCCCTCCTGAAAAACCTCAATTCCCATCCTCTAGCTTCACAGCCTCCAACCCATCCTTGTTCCTTTGCTGTCTTTATTACATGAATTATTCATAATTCACACAATGCACCCAGCAGAGTCCTGGCCCACATTTAGCATTCAATAAAAATGCTATTATTGCCGGGTCACCACCCTCAGTCACCCAGGGTAGGGATCTAAAACTACCCAACCTTTATCCTGGGCCTCATATTCCAGTTTTTGTTTGCTGTCCTTCCTACTGGCCCTGCTTTTTCCCACCCCGGCACCTACAGCATCTCCTTGCTCCGCCCTGGCCATTTCTCAGCCCCACGGACCTGGGTTCTGATCCCAGCCCTGACATCACACAATCACTGGGCGATTTTGAACAAATTACTAAACGTCTCTGCATTCCCATTTCTTTATCCACGAGTGAGAAGGATCATCTCTGCTCCAGGCAGTGGGAAAGATGAAATAAGATAGGAGATATGAAAGCCCCATGAAATTTTATTACCAGCACACACCAGTAGAGAGATTATTACCATCACAAACCTGCTAATGGACGGCCTCCCCACCCTCCCGCCGATAAGGGTGTTCGCTTCCAGCCTCTCTGAGACTCTAATAATCATCATCTCTGAGGTGTGTGATTTTCTAACTGTGAAACATTTTCATACCCTTCGAAGCATTGCAACTTTCCCAAATGAATCCAGTGTCAGAAGAGGCAGAGAGGGAGAATAATTGTGGACAACTGGAAACTTTCAGCATTATTCAGGCCATTTATAAGAATTTATTATCAGCCTAAGATAAACAAAGTCCCTACTCCCTAGACACATACAGTCTGGTGAGGAGAAAGCTAAGTAAACAGATTCCAGCAGCCTCGCCCTGGGGCCAATATAGGTATTTCCAGCTGGTCCCGGTTCATCCCAGAGCCCTGGAGAGTTCAGTGCCCAACAAAGGCCTTTTGGATGCTAGGGATGAGCGAAGAGGAGGCTCATGTGCCCCAGGCAAGCCCCTTCCTGCTGTGGTCCTCATCAGGGGGTAAGCAGACCCTGCCCCTTCCTGGTTCCTGGCAGGATGGGCAAGTATCGCAATAAACAATACGGGGACCATTTGCCAGCTTTACAGACAGGAGCAGAAACCCAGGCCTGGGAGTGGTCAGCAGGCCTGGAAAGGGTTAAGTTCACAGGATGTGCCTGGGACCCAGCTGTTTCCTGTGGGTGGGTGGGGGATTTACAACCTCTCCCACCGTGGGGCTACCAAGCCGGAGCTGGGGGAAAGATGCTGCTCTCAGGAGAGAAAAGGAAGAGTCCCCGCTCTGAAGCCAGACTCCCCTGTCATGCAGCCAGGGCCTCCCACGCAGGCGCCAGCAGAGGGGAGGGCCAGGAAAGAGGAACCAAGGGATCCAGGAGAAGGCATGGCTGGTCTCCCTCGATATCAGGATGGGCAAAGGCAGAGCTGACCCCCTGTCTGTCCTGGGCCTCCCCTCGTTCAAGGATGGCAGTTAGTGGCAGAGAAGTTGGTCTGAAAGTTCAGACTCCAGCCTTCAATTTTCTAACGAGACTAGGATGTTGGGCTGCTCTATGCCTCAGTTTCTCTCCTGGGCACACCCTCCAGGGTAGGCTTGGTAATGGCCCCCAAAATGTACATATTCTAATCCCTGGAACCTGTGAGTATTGTCTCCTATGGCAAAGACATTGCAAATGTGGTTACATTACGGAGATTATTCAGGACTATCCAGGTGGGCTGTAAATGGTACGACAAGTGTCTTTTTTTTTTTTTAATATTTTATTATTTGACAGAGAGAGAGAGAGATCACAAGTAAGCAGAGAGAGAGGGGGAAGCAGGCTCCCCGCTGAGCAGAGAGCCCGATGCGGGGCTCGATCCCAGCACCCCGAGATCATGACCTGAGCCGAAGGCAGAGGCTTTAACCCACTGAGCCACCCAGGCGCCCCGACAAGCCTAGTGTCAGCCCAGTACTGACTTTGGACTTCTGGCCTCCAGAACTGTGAAAGAAGAAATTTCTGCGGTTTTAAGCCACCAAGTTTGTAGCAGATTATTACAGCGGGAAGGCCTGGTGGAATGTGGTCCCCACCTAGAGAGGGAGACAAGTAAAGCAACGTTATGCCAGTAAGAGTGTGTGCGGGATGCTGGTGAGTGTGACAGAGGAGGGGCATCTGGCCCTGACTGGGGTATGAGGAGAATCCTCATATGAGGGAAATCCTCCTCAAGAAGATTCCTGTATTATTTACCCATTGCTATGCAACAAATTAGCACAAACTAAGTGGCATAAAACAACACACATTTCTCATCTCATAATTTCTACAGGTCAGGAATCTGGAAATGCCTGGCTGGACCCCCCGCTACAGCGCCTCTTACAAGGCAGAAGTCAGGATGTCAGGCAGGAGCGGGGTCCCATCGGAAGGCTTGGCTGGGGAAGGACCTGCTTCCAAACTCACACGGTCGTTGGTGGGATTCAATGTCTTTGGGGCTGTTGGCCAAAAGCTGCCCTCCGTTTTGACCACGTGAGCCTCTCCCACATGGCAGTTTGCTTCAGCAAACGAGCGAGGGAGAGGGTCGGAATCACGAGATGGAGATCCCAATCCTAGGTCGCCTCATCACAGAAGGGACACCCTATCTAATTCTATTCACTAGGAGCAAAGTCACTAGGCCAATCTGCTCTCAGGGGGAAGGGTTTATACAAATACATCCGGGAGGTGGAGACCACAGCCTTTTTAGGGTCTGCTGGCCACCAGGATTGACACACCGGGTCTCAAAGGTACAGCAAGGACCGGATCGGTCAAGGCAGGAACGAGGGCTCAAGAAGAGCACGGAGCTCTCTTGGAAAGCCCAGAGCAGGGCTGCCACGTGACGAGCGCGCCTCAGGGAATCCACGAGAACTACCCGTGAACCGTCCAGGTATTTACGTTTCACTGCTCGCTCACTGACCTTGTCTTCTTGACCTTGACCAATTCGTTGGCATATTATTCCTGGATGGACGGAAGATGATTGTTTCCATTCAACATTCATGAACACTGAGACCCAGACAGTAAGAGCGTGGCCAGAGGCCAACTGCCCCCTGTGGGGTCCCTTCTCCAGGGACCATTCTGATAAGGGTGGGATCGAGGAAAATAAAATCAAGAGACAAGCTGTGGTCTAAAGAAGATACGGGAAATGGAGAAACAAGATGGCCCTTGGCGGCCAGATGGCACTCCCCAGGGCTGTGGCAGCTGAGGCCTTGTGGATATAGATGAGCTTGCAGGATGTGTGTGTGTGTGTGTGTGTGTGTGTGTGTGACACAATTCAGCAGGCTCTGCTCAATAAACCTCCACCAGGCTCCCGGGCCCCAAACCCCACGGGCCAGGACGGCAGCCCTGAGTTTTCTGTACCCTGAGCTCTTGATGACTGTCAGAGGTCGTTGAGCATCATTTCCTTGGCCTGGCGACATCAGAATCACCATGGGTGGGGTGAGGGGCTGACTCAAGATACCGAATCCTGGGTTCCAGCTCCAGGGGGGTCAGATTCCGTGAGCTGCAAGTAGGGCCAGGGTTCTGTGCCTTCAACAGGCACCCAGAAGATTCTGAGCATCTGCTGGATTTAGAACCTACTGACTTACTTCGACTCCTTCCTTCTACAAGTGAGGAAAAAAAGGCCCACCACTTGCCCAAGGTTCCAGGGCAGGCTATTGGCCCAGTCGGAATGGGGACGCAGAGCACTGTCTGCTGGGCCCAGACTCTCAGCATTCCTACTGAACGCCACCCAGAGGCCCCCACACTGCATTCCACCTGACTACACACCCGCCTGTCTTCCAGGCCTTATTTATTGGAAGCGTACCAGGAGATGGCCCCGAGAGGCAGCGAGCCCCCAACGCAGCACACACATACACACGTAGGCACACATCCATAACCACTCACACACAACTTCCCTTTTGCTCTTTCCATGCTCTTTACCCAGCACCTGCTGTAGGCCAGCCACTGGCCTGAGGATCCGGTGGCGAGCACAGGAAGGAAATACAGGGCCCTGCCCTCCTGCACCTTCCTGTCTAGGCCAGTGAATCCGAGGATCTCTCACCAGACCGTGCAGGTGGGCCTCGTGGCTGTGGATCTGGGAACTCAGGAGACACTGGGCAGAGCAAGGTGGACCCAGGTCCCCCTACATGCTCCCAGGCATCCCTGGCCTTAGCATTACTTTTCACACTGGAAGTATCTCAGCCCAGCAGCGGGTGCTGACAGCAAAGAGGGCTTGTGGACTAGCTGAGAGGAGCCCCCAGGTACCCCGTGGAGGTCAAGGAGAAAGAGCTGAGACACTGTCCCCTCCCTAAACTCCTAAGCTCCCCAGATGCCTGCATGCCACAGCCCATGACAGAAAGACCGGCTAGAACATTCGTCTCTGTAATTCCGGACTGGGTATCCGCTCAGGGACCGTGGCTCAACCTTGCAGAGGATGCTTTACTTCCCCGGGCCTTAGATTTCCTGTCTTATCTATCAGGAAATAGTCCAAGCTTTTCCTGTTGTGATAATACAAGATCACACTTGAAGGTTCCTTGAGAGCCAGAGTGCGGGAGAGAGACACAGAGGGTGATGGTGAACATTCCAGGATTGAAAGGTGAAGACAGTAGGGAGTGGAGCTTCCAGAGACCTTGCCCGGGGAGGGTTATGTTTTGTCCTGCTGGAGAAATAAACTATTCCGGGCTGGACCCCCGGGATGGACCACCCAGATTGTGAGAAATGGCCATTGGGCGTATGTGTTTTGGAAGTGGGGTAAGCACAGAGTCTAAAGCCTCTCTTGGCACAAATAGCCAGAAACTCTGAACTGCAGCCCCCACCAGCCCAGTCAACTATAATTAATAGATGCTGTCAGCATTTCAGAGTTGCTTTCTGAGTGCAGTTTGTTTACCTCTTCTGTCTTGGTAAGCATGGAGGCTCAACTCCCTGGCCACGGGGAGTCAGCCAAGGGCTCCCCAGGGCTGGCCTGGGCCAGACGCCCGTGCTCTCTGCCCGGCGTGGTCTGCAACATGCTCTGTGAACTCAGACAAGTTGTGCAACTTGCCGTCTCCTTCCTAGCGGGGAAGGGGCATTTCTGCGTGCGAAGGGCTCTCAGCCACTGGAGCGGAGCCCGGTTAGCGTAGCTGGTGCAGCACGGTCGGACGACAAAGGAATCTTGCTGGAGCATCGCCTGCTCCCTCCATCCTCACTTCTAACCAGGAAGTCCCAACACCAGGAGGCTCCAGATGTCGCAAGAACTTCGTGGGTCCTGGAGTTGGGAGGCCCGAGTCTACACAGTGCCGCCGACTTCTCACGTCTCTGAATGTCAGTTTCACGGGCTGTGATGGACGCTTATCCTGAAGGGATGTACGTCTAGCCCCGTTGAGGCCGGTGCTCCATGAAGGTTAGGGGTTGGTATCAGAGAAAAGCACTGGCAAGCATGGCCAGTTTAAATTGTTAATTACAGGCAACTTTCTAAATGGGGATTAGGCAGAGCAAGGGTGCCCGGAGGATTATCACACTACTATAATCACACTACTGTAGCTACAAACACTTACTGTGCATTATCTATGTGCCTTATCTACTTTACAGGCATTCCCTCAATTAATTCTCACCATGGTCCTAGGAAGTAGGCTATTATCCTTTCCATTTTAACAGGGTGCCAAATAACACTGCTAATGAGAGACCCAGTAGGGATTCACACTCGCGTCTGTGATTAGAGCATAAGTGTTCCACTGCTACCTGAATGCCTCCATGTGCGTGACATGAGTTTCGGCCCCACGGTGGGCA
>CM052893.1:34346157-34391067 GCA_028534135.1 Potos flavus
GCTCTAAATTTTTCCCCAGAATTGACCTCCTGCCTGGTAGCCCCATCTGGGAGAGGCTTGGGCCCGAGTAATCCAACTTGATCCAGCAGAAAGATCAATAAGCATTGTAGATCCACGGGAGCACGGTAGGGGCTGGTGAGGGTTGGTGGGGGGCTAGTGACCTGCCCCCACCCCTTTGGTATAGAGTTTTGGCTCCCTTCCTGCCAGGGTATCCCTACACTGTCCCTGGGAATGGGAGCTGACTTAGCCTTCCTGGGGCACTCAGCCGGGGGCAGTGCTGGGCCCTGGAGATACTCACTCAGTTCTTACGGACTTGTTGACTGCATGGGACTGCTGGACAGAATGTCCCTGCTCGCAGCCCAAAGCTGGCTCCACCCCCTGCCCAGCCCAAAGGAAAGCTGATCTGCACAGTCAGTCAATCTGAGTCCAGCTGGAGCAGACTAGACTGCAAAATGGCCCCAGGGAATAGTGTGCTAAATCGCTCTAGCTAGGTCTCAGCCATCAATAGTGGGGAGGAGGGAGCCCTGGTCCCCCTGGAGGCTACTCAGGATGGGGTGGACCGGAAGATGGGAGTAAGGAGAGATAGAGGCCGGAAGGGGACCCAGAGGGGCATAAAGAGTAACCTAGCTTCTGTTTTCTTTTTTTTCTTTTTTTTTCTTTTTTATTTTTTTAAAGATTTTATTTATTTATTTGACAGAGAGAGAGAGAGAGAGAAAGAGATCACAAGTAGGCAGAGAGGCAGGCAGAGAGAGGGGGGAAGCAGGCTCCCCGCTGAGCAGAGAGACCGATGCGGGGCTCGATCCCAGGACCCTGAGATCATGACCTGAGCCGAAGGCAGAGGCTTTAGCCCACTGAGCCACCCAGGCACCCTCTTTTTTTTTTTTTAAAGATTTTATTTATTTATTTGACAGAGAGAGAGAGATCACAAGTAGGCAGAGAAGCAGGCAGAGAGAGAGGGGGAAGCAGGCCCCTGGTGAGCAGAGAGCCCGATGCGGGGCTCGATCCCAGGACCCTGAGATCATGACCTGAGCTGAAGGCAGAGGCTTAACCCACGGAGCCACCCAGGCGCGCCTAGCTTCTGTTTTCTACAATATTTACTTAATCTTCTAAATTTGGTTTAGTGGTCATTAATTGTTGGACTCAATCTATACAAAATGCATCAAAGATCATTTTATTTACAAAATAGAATGTCTATTAACGCTATGAAAATTGTACAACAGAAGTAAGATCGTGTCACTCCTTTTCCTGCAATCCACCAGAGCCCTCTCATCCCTGAGTAAAGCGCAAGGCAGCGAGCCAGCCCACAGCACCCTACAAGATCTGCCCGCTACTTTCTGCCCTCAGTGCCGGTGCTCTCTGCCCTCCCTCCCCGGGCTCCAGCCGCATCCCTGCCACCCCTCCACAAGGCCCTCCTCAGGGCCTTTGCTCATGCTGTTCTCTGCCAGGACCGTTCTCCCCCAGAGCCTCACATGGTACATTTCCTCACCTCCCTCAGCTCCTTGTTCAGATATCACCTTCTCAGTGACGTCTTCCCAGACTGCCCTGCTTAACACTGCAACCCCCTCCCCCCGCAGACAGCAGCACATACACACGCAGTGGCGCTCGTACTCACGACATCCCCTCTCCTGCTTCATTTCTCTCTCTGGTCTTAATATTTTTCTTATTTATTATTTATCTCCTCTACTAGAATGTAAGCTCTGGGCCTGCAGGGAATTTTATCCTGTTTTCTTCACCCTTGTGGCTTCGACACTGAGAAAGTTACCTGGTGCACACTAGGGCCTCGGTAAATGTTGAATGAGGGAACGGAGTGGAACCGATGAATAGTGGGAGCTGGAAAAATCATCATAAAAGTACCGCACTAATGCAAGATGTTAATAACGGGGGAGAGGTATGGGGGCTGGGGAGAGGTACATGGGAACTCTGTACTATCTGATCGATTTTTCTGGAAATCAAACCTGGTCTAAAAATCAAGTCTGTGGGCACCTGGGTGGCTCAGTCGGTTAAGTGTCTGCCTTCAGCTCAGGTCATGATCCCAGGGTCGTGGGATCGAGTCCCACATCCAGCTCCCTGCTCAGCCGGGAATCTGCTCTTTCCTCTCCCTCTATCCCCTCTCCCAGCTTGTGGTCTCTCTCACTCACTCTCTCTCTCAAATATATAAATAAAATCTTTAAATAAATAAATAGAAAAATCGAGTCAGTGACTTAAAAACAAAACAAAAAACCAAAATAAATAGCTAACAGTAGTTCCTCTGGGGAATGACGAGGAGAGAAGATCAAGACTTTCACTTTTTCATTGTTCATCATTCTGTACTGCTTGATTTTTATTTATTATTTTCTTACCATCTGCATGTTTTGCTTCCCTTAAAAATCCAGTTAAATGCACAATACATAAATGTTCATACACGATGGAGCAGTTAACAATAACGAAACAGACCTACAGGCCTTAATAGAGAGAGATGTCTAAAATACATTGTTTTATGAGGAAGACATTTCAGTACAGTGAGTGTCATAAGAGGCAGAATTTGATCCCAAACGAGCAAAAGTTTGTGTCTCTCTGATGTACAGGTTATATCTGGAAGGATCCACACTGATATGTCAGCTGTGGAACCTCCAGGATGTGGCTCGACGGCATGAACATGCTTGTTACTATATGAGCGTGTTTCTACAGGCGTTCCTCCTTTTATTGTACTTCACAGATATTGTGCTTTTTACAAATGGAAGGTTTGTGGCAGCCCTGCATTGAGCAAATCTATCCGCCCCATTTTTCCAACAGCGTTTCCTCATTCTGTGTCTCTCTGTCATGTTTTGGTAATTCTCACAACATTTCAAAATTTTCATTATTATTATTATATTTGTTACGCTGATCTGTGATCAGGGATTGCAACTCAAGTGAAAGCTCAGGTATTGGGGGCACCTGGGTGGCTCAGTCAGTTAAGCCCCTGCCTTCAGCTCAGGTCATGAGCTCAGGGTCCTGGGATCGAGTCCCGCACTGGGCTCCCTGCTCAATGGGGAGCCCCCTTCTCCCTCTTCCACTCCCCCGGCTTATGCTCTCTCTCACTTCAAATAAATAAATAAAATCTTAAAAAAAAAAAAAGAAAGAAAACTCAGGCAATGGGTAGTATTTTTTTAGCAATAAAATATTTTTTAATTAAGGTGTATGTACAGTGTCTTTTTAGGCATAATGCTATTGCACACTTACTAGACTACAGTAAACATAACTTTTATATGCACCAGGAAACCAAAAAATTCATTTGACTCGCTTTATTGCAATATTTGCTTTATTGCAGTGGTCTGGAACCGAGCCCACAGTATCTCTAAGGTATGCTTATACATGGTTTGGATGTCACACACATGTAGTACACCTATTTTAAAAATAAAATAAACACATATGTGTTACATATATTTTTAAAAATTAAACAAAAACCTGGGGCCGGCTTGAAAGCAAGGGCCAACTTGGAGATTTAAATAGCAGTCTGCGGCCACAAGATTTCCCCAGGGTGGGCAGTGCAGAACCTTCTGAGGGTGGTGTGCATACACTACAGCAGAGCAGCCTCTGGGGCTGAGTGTTCAGCCTCTCCTGTATTTGTGGTTCCCTCACCCATTCCCCACCCTGGAAAACCCAGAAACAGGCAGCTTTCCCCATTGGCCCCTGGGCACCTGTCCCATTGTCCCCTGGCAATTGGAAATGGAAGGCTCATCTAGGCTGCCTGGGTTTGACCCCAGCAAGAAAGAGGTGGTGTGGTGCAGACCAGTGCTTCTCAGATTCTAATGGGCAAACGGATCACCTGGGGATCTTGTAAATGCAGATTCCGATGCAGTAGGTCTGGGACGGAATCTGAGAGTGTGCGTTTCTAGAAGCTTCCATGTCACATTGGTGCTGCTAGTCCTTGGAACACACTTGAACATCAAGGGTCTAGAGCAGTGGTTCTCCAACAGTGTGGTAACAGCATCAGCATCACCTGGGAACTTCTTAGAAATGCAGATTCTTGGCTGTATTGCAGACCTACCAGAAATTCTGGGTTTGGGACTCAGCAATCTGTGTTTTTTTAATGAGCCTTCCCCATGATTCTGATGCATGTGAAAGTGTGGGAATGCTGTGTGTCGAGGACGGAGCCCTCAGCCAGGAGACAGGGCAGCTGTGTTATAGCCCCAGCTCGGGGACACCTCAAACAAGTCACTTGTCTCTCGCCTTGTGCATCTTGTCTAGATTGTATTAAATTTGCAAGAAAGCCTGGTTGGGGAGGGGGTGGTGGATGGAGGAGTGGGGGCGGGATAAGGAACTCTATCCGTCGCCTTCTCTTTAGGTAACACCAGAACATTGCTAGTTCCTCCTCAACCTCCGCAGTCCCAGATTCATGGGGTCAGAGAGCTCCTGCTCACTTGGGTTTCCCACAGCCCTGCTCCTCCCTCCCCTCCTCTCTTCTGGCTTCAGCCCATGCCCTCCACCCTCTGGTCCACAGGTCCCTCCCTGCCCTCCTCTCCCTGGGAGACCCACCTCCCAGCTGACCTGTCCCCCAGACTTCTCCTGACCTGCCCACACCCCTTTGATGTAGAGTCCTTTGTTCTAGAGCTTTGGGGTTTCCTCGGATCTCTGTTTCTCTAAAAAGAAACAGAAGGAAAAACTGATCAAGGCTTCAAGCCTAACGATTTGGGTTTTACAGGCACCATTGCAACAGACCACAGTGGGCCACAACCCTGCAGCCGACCCGCCCAGGCTTGCTCCTGGGCGGGGCTCTCTCAGTGGAAATCCCCTCCCACGCTCAGCCCTTTAACCACTTTCTAGCCCAATAACTTTCCTGATTCATCAGGGATCCCTTTCGTCTTGAGAGCGCTCGCTGCCCCCTCTCTGATGGGGCTGAGTCTGGGCTTGAAGGCATTTGATCCCAGCTTGGGTCTGGCAGAGATTGGACTTGTGGGCCCAGGGATCAGGTTGGGGCCTGCAGAATTTTCCCTTTTCCCATATCGTTCCGGCATCTGGGTGCCCATGTTGGAGGAGCAAAGGGGCAGCCCTGGCATGACCCTCGTCTCCAGGAACAACGGGCTGAAGGGCAAGGACAGCAGAAAATAGGGATCTCGTGGCTTTAACCAACCTGCCCATAATAGCTGGGCGAACCTGCACACATCAATTGCTTTCTATTCCATAGCTTTCTTTTTCTGTTCTTTTAACACAAATCATGTGTTTCAAGTGCAATTAATACTTGAATGCATTTTTGTTGCAAAAAGAAATCAAAACAGAAAATATCTTTTCATCACCCTTCCAGTGTCCCCATGCCCCCACCGACAACAGTCCCCTGGTAAGTGTTTGTGCCAGACATTTGTCTTTACTTCACACACATTTGCACCCAGAATATTTTAAAGCAGTGTTCTCATTGGTCATGGGAGGGGTTGGCTGGACAATTCGTAGGTCCCCTTCCAGCTCTGACATTTTCTGTATTTGTAGGTGGCTCTTCCCTCCCCTCCTAAAGAGCAACCGTTCATGGGATCTCACTACAATTATGCTGCGGAAGGGGGTGGGGGTGGGGGAATGTGTAGAAGAAGAAAGAACAGAGGGAAAATAATAGTGTTAATGATAGTTCCTTCTGGGACAGGGGGATATACATAATTTTTTTTTTCCTGCTTGCCTTTGATTTCCAAATGTTTCATAGTGAGTGATTGTGAATTTTCATGAGTATCGCTTTCATAATTGAGAAGTTCCTATATAGTGCCATTGTCAAGATCAGGCAGGGGAGGCAGTGAATTGTCCCGGCGGGGGGTTCTCCTAACTGTGGTACAACAGGGTCCAGAATGACCGAAGCTCTATCCCGATACATTTGACCATCTGCAAATGGGTTTGATGATAGCACCTATCTCTCGGGGTTACCCTGAGGATTCAATGAATGAACACATTTAAGGTCTTCCAATAAGCTATGGCATACAGTAAATACAAGAGATGGGAAAGTGATACTTTCTGTCACAGGGAAAAAGGATATGATAACACGCACAGTGGGTCATAAAGAGTTCTGCCCCCAAGTGACACAAATTCCTTCTCATCTTAATTTAGAAGCCAGAGCAAGCCACGTGGCCACATCTAACTTCAAGAGGAGAGAAATGGAACCCTCCCGTGTGCCCAGAAGATGGGGAATATCTGTAAAGAGCAATGCGGCCGCCATGGGACCAGTTAGTGTTCCCAGGAGGCAGGGTGTCCAGGGACTTCCCTTAACTCCTTGATTAGAGAGAATCAACCCCTTGGCCCAGAACCAAGCCCTCGAGCCCTCTGGAGGAGTCAAGTTGAGGTCAACAGAGTGGAACTGTAAAAGGCTCGGGGAAGATGCTTCAGAAAAGGCACCAAGGGCTTGTCTGGGCAGGAAAAAATGCCCATTAAGGGCTTTACTTACCATAATCTACTTCCTGAATTTTCATGGCCTTTCGGGAGAGTCTTCGTAGGCCCATAAACTCAGAACATCAGAGTTGGGTGGGTCCCCTAGAACCTGGCTGCTAAAGTGTGGTCCCAGGATCAGCAGCATCAGCACCACCTTCCCCTGGGAGCTTGTGAGAGATGCTGGATCTCGGGCCCCACCCCAAACTACTGAATCATAGTCTGCATTTTAACAACATCCCCAGGAGATTCCTATGCACATTAAAGCCTGAGAAGTACTTCTCTAGAATTAATTTAGGCCAACATCTTCATTTCACGGAATGAGAGGTTGACACCCGGAGGGAAAGGGGAGGAGGCTTGGCTCAAAGTGACACAGCTGGTTCCAAGTTTGGCACACCACTTGCCAATGATTTTGTGTAAGTCACTTAAAAAGTCACTGAATCTCAGTTTCCTCTTCTATGATTAAGGGGTTATATAATCACTTCATAGTGCTGATGTAGGGATCAAGTAAGACAACATCTAGACCAGTGCTGGGACGTAGCCCATAGAACATGCTCAGTAAATGCGAGCTACTGCTATGGTCCTAACTCACTGTTCTAACATCACATCGCATACCTCCTGGCACATGCAATGTCTTCTAAAGGAAGAAGGAGCAGGGAGTGGGGCATGGACCCAGCTGCCTGTGTTTATATCCTGCTCTGTCATTTGACCTTGAACCCAGGTCCTAAATTGTTCTTTGGTTCTTGGCTTCAGTTAGATCATTCGTAAATGGATATAATGAAGGCCCCTACTCATAGGGTTATTTTAAGGTTTAAATGAATTAATACATTTATGGTCTTCAAATAGATGATGGTACATAGTAAATGCAAAAGATGGATGAGACATCCCTCCAAAATGTCCAAAAGAGGAAGTCTAGATTGGATGGAGCCAGGGCCCTGGGAGAGTAAGGATCTTTCTCAGAAGGAGCTGCTTCAGCTTTGGCCCCTTGACCTACTGCAAGTCCCCGGGTCTGCTTCTCCAGCCCCTGGAGGACAGCCCCCAACCCCGGGCTGGGTCTTTCTCAACTGATGAGATGGCCTCCCTGGGCTCCCTGGTGCCCCCATCAGGAATGACGGAAAGGCCAGAGAGTTTTTGTCCTGGAGGACCACAGACTCTGGCAGGTGGGGCAACTGTTTTCAAATCTCAGAAGCACTATCACCCCGGAGAGGAGTTAGACCTGCTCCGGATGACTCGAGGGGACAGAAATAGGAAGCTTCAGGAAGTCCTCTCCAGTCATTACAACTGTTCAGAGGCAGCCACAGCTGGCAGGTGGGGCACGGGGCTCACCTGAGGGGTTATCCAAATACCAATTCCAAATACAGATTCTCAGACCCCACCCAGGCCAGCTGAATCAGAATCCTTAGGGGTGGGGCCAGGAGTCTATTTTAAAAGCCTTCCGTAATGTCTGTAATGATTCTTGTCATTTTGGTGAGCCCGGCGTGGCATTAGGGGAGGGGAGAGCCGTGGAAGGAGTGAGAATCAACCAGTAGATGATCTGAGTTTTCTCTCTAGATCTCGACCATCTTCCTCCCTGGATCTAGGTCTGGAGAACGTGACCTCACTGGGTTTCTGCCTCCCAACTAAGGATTTCTGTACCCTTGATTTCGCGATTACTCCCAAAACCTACCGGCAGCTCTAACCCCCTCATCCCTGCACCCCTTCCCCTAACCCCCATGGCTCCTTCTGGCCCTTCTCCACCCTCAGCCCTTCAGATGACCCAAACAGGTTGCTAGGACAGGTGGAGGAGGCAAGTCCCAGGGCGCTGAGCTGGCCCACCATCCAGAGAACGAGCTCTCTTGCCCACATCAGGGCCACTCCTGCAGCCAAGGCATTGCTTCCACCAAAAGCTGTCTCCTGGGGGCGCTCCGGACGCCTAGCTCAGCCATCACAGAAATGAGGAAATACCCAAGTGAATACAAAGATCCTTGCTCCCCCTCTTCCTTCCCTTGGGTCAGTTCTATGGTCGGAGATACCGCAGGGCCCTATTGAGAGCAAATCCCCCAGTGGGAATTTATTACCCGGGGTTTGCAGGCCAGCGCCCTCTCGCTGCACAAATTGAGGTACCCCGGGCCAAGGGGGAAAGGAGCTGGGTGTGGGATCCGCAGAAAGGGAACTCCCGCCTTGTGCCCCGACCTCACAGCGCCACCTGGTGTCTCCGGGTACTGCGCCGGCGCTGCGCCCGCAGATGGAGGGCCCCTTCCCTGCTGGTGGGCTCTCCGTTTCCCAGGGCGCCGTGGCCTCCGGGGGCTGGAGGGGCTCCCTTCCCTCGGAGCCCTCCCGCTCCACCTTGTCCTACATCGTCCAGAGCGTGCTTCCGGGCCAGTCACCTCCGCTTACAGCCCTCTGCCTTTATTCCGGTTTCACTCCCAGGAAGCGCGTCCAGCCTCCGCCCCCCCCATGGGGCTGCTCTGGAAGATCCGCCGTCCCAGAGCTTGCCAGCTAGCTAGTGTCACAGAGGGAGCTCGGAAGACGGCCTTGTGCCACGCACCCACCTCCAGCAGCCAGCAGGGGGCAGCCTATCTCCAGATTTGGGCCCTAATGGCTCCCATCCTGGCCATTCCTATAGGCCCCTTCCAGAGGCTACTGTGATCCCACCGTTTGTAGAGCCTTCCATCCATCCATCCTCCTCCCCACACAAACCCTTCCCGGAGAGCTTCCCGTTGGCGACATCCTGCTTTGGACCTAGAGAATTTATCAAGACAAGGTGACCCGCCCCACCCTGGGGAACTCACAGCCCACGCCGCACTCTCCTCCAGCTCTTATACCTGTCACCTTGCACTTCCCTAGTGTTCTGCACCACTAATTGGTCTTATACGTGTTTAGGTCCCACTCCCAGAGTCACAAAGAGGAGTCTGTCAAGGCCACTGTTGGATCTGGTCAATGGACATTACGTGTACAAGGCGTGTTGTTAAAGTCTCTGCTTGGTGTTTCGTTGGGTATCCCTAGGATGAAGGACACAGCAACCCCTCCAATGAACTCTGCTTACAAATAAGGTCAGCCTTCCGCGGGGCGGATTGTGGGGACCGGCCCCAGACTAAATGTCTGTGTCACCCTCACAATTTCTATGTTGAAATCCTAACCCCCACGGTGAGGTTTTAGGAGGTGGAGCCTGTGGCAGGTGGTTAGGTCAGGAGGGCAGAGCCTTCCAGAATGGGATTAGCGCCCTTGTCAGAGAGCCTGAGCGCTCCCTCCTCCTTCCCACCGTGTGAAGACAGGGCAGAAAGCCGACCAGGAACCAGGAAGCGGCTCCTACCAGACACTGACTCTGCCAGCACCTTGATCTTGGACTTCCCAGCCTCCAGAACTACAAGAAATAAATTTCTGTTGTTTATAAGTCTCCTGATTTGTGATACTTTGTCGTAGCAGCCCAAACAGACAAAAACAGAAATTGGAACCAGGAAGTGGAGTGTTTCCATAACACATACTTAAATATACGGAAGTGGCTTCGAAACTGGGTCATGGACGGAGGCCAGAAGAGTCCTGAAATGTCTGCTAGGAAAACACCTACACTGCTGTGACGGGACCTGTAAAGGACATTCTTGTGAGAGCTCAGAAAGAAAAAAGGAGAGCCAGAGAAAGCCCCAGTCATCTCAGAGAATAATAACCAATAATTACAAACAGAATGTTGGTAGAAATAGGGATGGTGAAGGCCATCATGACAACAAATGAGAAACATGTTAGTGGAACCTGGACGAAAGGTGATGCTCGTTATAAAGTGGCAATGAACTTGGCTCCATCGTGTTCATATTCTAATGTTTTGTGGAAGGTAGAACTCATGAAGGACGAAGCTGGATATCTAGCTGAGGCGATGTCTAAGCAAAGTGGCGAAGGTGTGCTTGGCTCCTTCTGCGGGCTTACAGTGAAATGCGAGAGGAGAGAAATGACCCAAAGCTTGGAACTGGTAAGCAAAAAGGAAGCATAACTTAAAGGTTTGGAAAATTCTCAGCTATCCATACTGCAAAAAATGAAAACAGTAAGGGTGTGGCCAAGTGACTTCATGATAAGGTTAGTACGGGTCAGCCATGTCAACGGAAGCCAAGTGCTTTCGAGACAATGGAAGAATGACCCAGAAGGTAATTCGGGGATGATGAAGGCTGCCATTTCCATCACAGACCCCCAAGTAAGGGGCTTGGGGGCCATGGCTTCTCTCATTTAGGTTTTAAACAATGGGGCCACCAGGAGCCGGCACAAGGGTGGGGCCCTGGCAGAGTCCGGCATAGGCAGCACCCTGCTGGGCCTGGCAGTCATGTCGCCGCCCCGGTGGGTCCAGAAGACAGGGGATTCTTCTCAAGCTTTCAGGTCTAATGGAATTTGCCTCATTAGGTTTTGCACTTACTTGGCACCCATCACTCCTTTCTTCTCTCCTATTTCTTCCTTTTAGAATAGAAATGTCTATATGCGGTGCCTGGCTGGCTCAGTCCATAGAACGTGCAACTCTTGATCTTGGGGTTGTAAGTTCAAGCCCCACTGGGTGTAGAGACTACTTAAAAAAAAATAATAAATGAAATCTTAAAAAAAAAAAAAAAAGGAACTGTCTATCCTGTGTGCATCCCACTGTTTAGTGTGTCCCACTAATGGAGGATAGGCAGGGACGAGGGGCTCCCGCCCTAAGAGGAAACCACCCTTAAAAGGATTTTACACTGCCCCGGAAGGAGCCCTGCACCCTTTCCCACGTGATAGGTAGAGGATAACAACCTGACTGGGTGGCAGGCGCAGGAAGGGGTAATCAGATTAACAGTCCGCCCATAAACATAAAAACCCCTAGACCCAAAGGCCGAATCAGCAACCGGCTCAGGTCTCCTCCCTCTTTGGGAGCTTTGTACTATCGCTCAATAAACCTCGCTTTGCTGCCCACCACTCTTCCTCTGATCTGCCTCTTCATGTTTCGAAGCTGTGTGACCAAGACCTACGGGCAATAAAGGGAAAAAAATCCTCTAACACCACCACTGTATTTCAGAAGCACAGAACATGTTTTTTCCCAAGTTCATAGCAGGGGAGGAAATTTGCCTGCAATGAATTGTACTTGGGAGTCTCCCTGTATCTGCTGTAGGTGATGCTCAATGAGGCTTTGGGCTTAAAGTTGATGCTGGAACGAGATGAGGCTTTTGGGGTGATCGGGATGGCATGGATGTACTTTGAATGTGAAAAGGACATGAATTTGGGGGTTCAGGGGCAGAATGCTATAGACTGAATTTTGTGTCCCCCCCCCAAATTTATCTGTTGAAACCTAATCCCTAATGTGATGGCCATTAGGAGGTGAGGCTTCTGGGAGGTGATGAAGCCATGAGGACAGAGACTTCAAAAATGGAATTGGTGGGGGCACCTGGGTGGCTCAGTGGGTTAAACCCTCTGCCTTCAGCTCAGGTCATGATCTCAGGGTGCTGGGATCGAGCCCCGTGTCGGGCTCTCTGCTCGGCGGGGAGCCTGCTTCCCCCTCTCTCTGCCTACTTGTGATCTCTCTCTCTGTGTCAAATAAAATAAATGGAATCTTTCACAAAACAAAAGAATGGAATTGGTGCTTTTATAAAAGAGGCTCCCGGGAGCTCCCTTGTCTCTTCTGCCGTGAGGACACAGCATCAGGATGACTGGCTATGAACCAAGAAGCAGGCCCTTATGACACCAAATCTGCCTGCGCCTTGATCGTGGACTTCCCAGCCTCCAGAACTACGGGCAGTACGTCTCTGTTGTTTATAAGCCACCCAGTCCATGGTATTCTGTTACGGCAGCCAGAACAGACTGAGACAGGGCCCGGACCACACAGCCCGCTGAGCTGGGCCCCTCTACTCCATCCGTCCTGGGCAGAAGTAAACTTTCTGGATGCGACGCAAAAGTTCCTCTGGCTGAGTTTCCCTCCCACTCTGGGGTTTTCCAAGCTGGAAGAAGTTCTGAGCACAGCTCTGGGGCCTCGCTGAGCCCCTCAAATGCCAAAGCTCAAATAGTTTTCACACCCAGATGTGGGAACGATGGCTGCCAGACGGCAAGGCAGCAAAATTGGGCTGGTCGGGTCATCATTTGGGGCAGTGCGGTTCAGTTAGAACTGATACTAGAAAGTAAGCAGCGCTTAGAAAAACGGGAACAAACCATATCGATTTCCACCTGAACTCCTGCTAATCCTATGGCTCCAATAAAGCTCCTGCCCAGCCCCGTGGTTAGCTGTACTCTCACAGATACGGGATCCGGATACCAGAGTTCTGTTCTAAGAGCTTTATTGACCAGATGAGAAGTCAGCTTGAACACTGCTCGTGCCTGCAGCCCCTCCAGGTGACTCCTCCGTCTAGTGTTGCCCTTTCAGTCACTGGGAGCAGCAAGGCCTGGCCCCTCCCCTTCCTCTTGCTGCTCCTGACCTGGGGCCTGGAAGGGATGGGGGCGATGTGGCCAGAGAAGGGTCCCTGGAGCAGGGTAGGGTGGCAAGGGCAGGGCTCCAAGTGGGCAGGCGGGTCCTGAGGACTGGGCACATAGGGAGGCGGTGTCCAGATGAAGACTGAGGCTGCGCGTGCCTCCCTCCACATCTGAGGGTCGAGCAGGAGTGGTAGGAACAGAGCGCTGGCGGGGTCTGTGCTGGGACGGGGGAGGAGCTGCCACCACAGCCTCGGGCCCGGGGGTGGGGCAGAGCTATTTACCCTCGTGTTTGGGCCACTGTTAAATGAAAGTGTGTGTCGGAGGTGTTTCATTGCCCCCCCTCCCTCCCCACCAAATAAGGAACTAGATGCCCGGGGAGGTCAGACCACATCCTGACTTTGGGTCCTCAGACCCGAGTTGTTTTCCTCACCCCACAGGGAGGACAGCAGGTCCGCAGAGCCTCGAAGGCGAGAGGCCCAGAGAAGCAAGGAGCCCCTATAGTCCGTGGCCCTGTCTGTATGGCCTTCTGCAACCGTGGTGATTCCCCGAGCTGGAACTCTCCAGGCCTATCCTGAGGGACACCAAGAAGCCCACCCTCTTACGTGCAAAGGAGAGTCTCCGGGGTCTGATGAACCACCAGCTTCCTCTGCCCCGTCTTGGTCCTGCTTCCCTCTCCCCCGGGCCTACTGCTCCTCTGGGATCCGAGATGTGGGCTCAGGGATCTCGGCCCGTTGACGATGGACACTCAGCCTAGCAGGCTAAGAACAGAGGACTGCGGGGCAGGGTGTGGGGACAGGGGCCTCGTCCCACCTGCACGAAAACACTGAGGTCTCCTGCTGGTGATGGTGTCACGTCCCCGGCAGAGGGACCCCCTTAGAGGAGTGGGATCTCAGGCAGACTCCAAACCAAAGGGAGCCGAACACCCAAGTTCAAGTCATTAGTGATGTGTGGCAGGGCTGAGAGAGGGAGGAGGAGTCCTGGAGGTCGCCAAGGCTGCTGGGAAGGGAATGGCAATGAGAAGCACAGGAGTGGGCAGCGCGTGGTGGAGGCGGCAGCCTCACTCAGAGTGGACCAAAGCCCCAGCTCCTTGCCCAAAGCCAAAGCCCTTGGGTCCGAAGTTTTTCGCGTAGCATCCTGCGGAGAGAGAAGGGGTGAGGCCCGGCTCCTCCTCCCCCAGGCCACACCTCCCACCGAAGATCCTCCACCCTGGGCACCTAGCCAGGCCTCTGGGGCAGCAAAATCCACCCAGCGCCCCTCGCCCCTCACCCTGGTAGTGAGGAAGTCCTTAGCTCCACGTTATAGCCTTTTCCCCTACT
The DNA here is from genome assembly GCA_028534135.1 of Potos flavus. Taxonomy (NCBI): domain Eukaryota; kingdom Metazoa; phylum Chordata; class Mammalia; order Carnivora; family Procyonidae; genus Potos; species Potos flavus. Next base: position 34,360,206 of record CM052893.1, read on the forward strand.
GCCGAAATGACAGGAGAGGCCCTATCTGCCGTCAGGGCATCTGGCTAGGAGTTAGGAACCCAGGCTCTGGCCCCGTCCTGCCCGTATCTGCCATATGTTCTGGCCAAGTCACCTTTCCCTCCGGGCTTGTCTCCTCATCTGTAAAGGGAAGGATCACACTAGAAGCTCCGGCATCGACCCCAAGGCCAGGAATCGGTTTACATTTAGCAAGTGCATAACTAGTCAGCCCCCTACCCCTCAGACCACTCGACCCTCGCATTAGAGGTGACGCCACCCACCTTTGCAGTAAATCTCGCCATCCTTGTCGGCCAGGGTGGTGGACTCGAGGCCTTTGCCGCACTTGGCGCACCGGAAGCAGGACTTATGCCAGGACTGTGGAGGGAAGGGAAGAGTTGGGGCTGCCACCAGGGACGAGGGCGTCCCTCACCCCGCAGCCCCATTCCCCTTGACATAAGGACAGTGGAAGGATTCGAGACACTTCCAAAGTCTGCTCAGCTGGTACTGTGGGAAGACATGGCCCGTGGGGCCAGGCAGTGGATGAAGCGGGCCACAGACTACACACGACCTCGAGCCATCTTCAAGCAAGTGTTGCAACGGCTGGATGGTTAATGGCACCAGCTGCGCGACAAAGGGCAGGCGAGGGGGTGGCATGGCCACCGAGGTAGCTGTTCCCCCGCGGGCAGGCACAAGCCTTCTCCACACCCATCCTGCCTGTGGGTCGGTGGTGTGGGCGTGGGCTTGGGCCGCGTCCTGGCACCGCTAACTACTGACCACACAGCCTCTGCCATTTCCTCCTCCGGGAGACCCCCGTGCCCACTTTGCAGAATGATCCTGAGACCCGAGTATACACGCGGACAGTGCCCGGCCACGGCGAGGGCTGTTGTAACTGGGATTTGTTCCAGAACTGGGCTCCTTGTTGGCCCGGAAGCCGCTCCCTCTTAGAAAGTGGGCTGCTGGTATCTGCCTTGCTCGGCGGCCGAGAGGATTAGACAGCTTTAGCAGGGTACCTTGTGCCTGGCCCAGGCCCGGCCCGGAGGAGGCCCTGAGGCCATCGGATGGAGTATTACTCGGAAGGAGAAGGGCTCTGTGAACTGCACGGAACTCAGCAGAGAAAGGCCTGAGGAGCGCGGCTTCTCCAGGGGCCACAGAAGGCCTTTTGGGGTTCTAAGAGGAGCCTGGGAGCAACAGAGGGCTGAGAGCCTGCCGGGGAAGAGGCGGGCCCGGGTTTGCCCACAGTGATGGGAGCCAGCCCAGACACGAAGACTTCTCAGCACCCCGCTCCCATCAGCAACACTGAGCAGGCCAGCCCGCTGCTGTGTGGGCAGCTCTGCAAAAACGGGAAAGCCAGGGGCAGGCAGCGCGCAGGCCACACAAAACAGGGCCTTTTAAGGTCAAAGAGACTCCCTCAGCACAGCCTGGGCTGGAGAATGAGAAAGGAAGCTGGATCCCCTCAGACTTCCTGGCTGCCTGACCCATGTACGCTGGCTCTTCCTCCCAGGCCTCGGGGACAGCGGGGTCCAGAGAGCTGAGGTGGGGGGGCCCACATGGCGGTCTCCCCCCAGCCTTCGCCTCCTCCTCTGTGGAGCGTGGGGCTGCTGTGCCAGCTCTCAGGCTGGAGCAGGGCTGCAGCACACGAGGACGGCCACCCACCCCTCACGGGGCCTTGCCTGCCCTCCAAATACGCTGGAACCCTTTGCTCACTCATTCAGCACCCAAAAGCACCTCTGTTCCTCGATATTTCTTTCCTGGCCAAGGCCAAAGAGAGGTGGGAGCTTCTCCAGACCTTTTCCGCTTGAATACAAAATGCTCTTATCCCCACCCCTCAGAAGTTACAGCCTTAACCTAGACCCTGTCTGGGCAACAGACATAGTGATTCTGAGCTATTTTTTTTATAACTTTCCAATCTCCTAGTGAGACGCAATGAGCAGAAAAGATACCAACTGCGAAATAAGATTAATATCTCCCGTTTTCATATCACTTAATTCAAGGCAAGGATCATCATTTTGACCTCACACGAATCCCCCAAAGTACACAACAACAGTAATAATAGCACTAACAATAACAGCAATGGCCGACGTGTCCCCAGCACACCCCAGGGGCTGCACACTGGGGGCCCCACTTTATTCTGCAAAACAGCTTTGTTTGATGGGACTGTCATTTGCTTTCCTTTACAGATGCAGATGGGAGGCTTAGAAGGGTTCAGGGATTTGCCCAAAGTCACACTACTAGTAAGTGGCAAAACTAAGGGTTGTCTAGGGTCCAAGGTCTTTTTTTTTTTACAGTCATTTTGAAGATTTTATGTATTTGAGACAGAGCGTAAGCAGGGGGAGGGGCAGAAGGGGAGAGAGAGAGAATCCTAAGCAGACTCCCCACTGAGTGTGGGGACCGATGCAGGCTGATCCCACGATCCTTAAACCGTGACCTGAGCCAAAACCAAGACTCAGACACCTAACTGACTGAGCCACCCAGGCACCCCTAGGGTCCAAGGTCTTAATCATGGTGCCAGGATTCATGAAGCTGTGGAAACGGGTTCAAAGAGGTCAAGTGGCCCGAAGCGGAGTTAAGAGTGGTAAGAGTACAGGCTTCCAAGTTAGAGGGACCTAGGCTTGACTCCTAGCCCAGCCACTGCCTGCCTGGAAGATCTGGGCAAATTAAGTTAATGCCTCTGACACTCGGCTTCCTCACCTGTAAAATGGGGATAGTAATACCGATCTCCAACCGTGACTGTAAAGGTTACAGTAAGAGCCTGCTATGGTCTAGATGGTGTGGCCTAAGTGTCAGTTCCCCGTCCATTGGTCCTGGGCCCCTTCCTCAAAGCGGAAAAGACTTGAAAGCCAAGACCCGAAGCCAGAAGAGCTGCAGACAGGCTCCTGGCCCAGCTGTTCTAGACGCTTGCAATGTGACCTTGGCCGAGTGACTCCTCCATCTGGGCCCCTCTGGCCACAGACTGAGGATGCCTCTACTGTGATTCTCTGACCGCCAGTCTGGAACTGCCGATTCTCCTACCTCTTCTCCACTGCAGCCTCTCTGGGAGGCGGGATTGTCTCCCTGGGACGGGGGCTCACTACTGTGATTCTTACTGTGTTCTGGGGTTGGGGGTCCCCAGGGGAAAGGCGTACGTGGCGGTCAGAAATAGTTTGCAAAAGCTTCCCAGGGGGCTCTGATCTGCCCTGAACCTTGAAAAATCTCTGCCCTGGGGGTACATGGATGCGTTTCTCAGAGTCCAGGTCTTACAATATGGGATGTATGTGGATTTTCCAGCGGCTCTTAACATTTGGGGATCACAAATCCTTTTGAAAATATGATGAAAACTGTGGAAAGAGACATGTTCCCACAAAATTTTGCATATACTTTTAGGGGGCTTGTGGCTCCTTTGAAACCCATCAGATTGATCTTTACAACTCCCTATAAAGTGCATATAAGCATTTAATACTCAGTTTCATCAATGGCGGGCCTGCTATCCTCATGAAAAAGAATGCTGGCCAAGCCACCTCTCCCCAGAGCCCATGTGTGCCTTCCTCAGTTCTTGCAGACTGGAAGGCACAGGGACAAGCAACCCACAGGGACAAAGGGTTACTCCTTCCCTAGAAGGAAGGGAGTTAAACCCCAGTGCTCAGGCTCCCTTGATCAGACCCAGGGTCCAACGTACAAAGTCCTAAAACCCACATGTCAGGAAGGTGTCTCCCTAGCCCATCTCCCCCCAGCCCATCTCCCCAGAAGCCGCCTTACCTTCCCGGCACCAATCACCTTCTCAGCCGCATAGACTGCCTGGCTGCATCGAGGGCAGCGCTCGGAGCCACCAATCTTCTGCGCAAACTTGGAGGCGTTGGGGTTGGTGGTGGGCCTGTGGCCAGGAGCCCTGCATGGGCAAGGACGTGCGGTGAGACAACTTTCACAGAGGCGGATGAGTAGGGCTGGCCCCGTGCAGGCACGACCCTGCCTTCATCTCACGCCCGGTACGCGGCGGCCCTCCCAGCCAGGGCCTCCAGGGTCATCTCCCATTTGACAGATGGACAGACCCGGGGGCTCAGCAGAATGCTGTTTCCCCAAAGCATCCTACTTTCCCCCGCCACGGGGTTAAAACATGGGCGTCCACAAGCAGCTCATTTGCTAAGAATTGCCCTCCTCTCTTCCCCATTCCTGCAGCCTGCCTATTAGATTCTTTCAAGGAGAAATCTGCTGACAAATCATTCTCTCTGGGGCAACGACCTTGGCTAAAATGTGCTCACTCATCTGTCATTTCTGTCCATTCCCCCCAAGGTCAAGATGCTGGCTAGGCAGACTGCCAACAGCCACTGTTTCAATAGGTTAGAGGTCAGTGGGTGCCAGTGAAACCTGCCATATTTCCAAGGAAGGGAGATGGCTGCCCCTTAGTGCAGGGGAGAGAGATGGTGAGAGAAAAAGGCGGGTGGGGCAGTGCTGCTACTTCTGAGCCCGGCGGCTCTGCGCCCGTGGGACCCCCAGCCAAGCCACTGAGCCTGGGCTGGGGTTTCTTATCTGAGAAAAGAGGACATTGGACCAAGTGATCCTTGGGGCCCCTCTAGCCTCTAACCCCTATGAAAATATAGGCTGCACCCTCCACACAGGGAGGAGCCTCGCCTGTTTTATTCCCCAGTGGACCCTCAGGTCCTCTCGGCCCGACACCCAGTGGGCCACTCTAGGACTCCCTTGGAAATCAATGGCTTTCTGAGCCTTCCACAGCTGAACCAAAAGTGGTTGCAAATGTGTGCGACACGGGGGTGGGAGGAGAGACCTCAAGGAAGGGGGTGGCGAGAGTCTTGTACTCACTCCTCGTGCTTGATGCCCAGAGACTCCCCCTTGTCGGTGCTCAGCGTGCCTGCGCCCTGCCCGTAGCCGTAGCCTTTGGGCCCGTACTTCTTGCCGTAGCAAGACTTGCAGTAGATCTCCTCGCCGTGCACAGCCACAGTGGTGCTGTCCAGGTTCTTCTTGCAGACCACTGGGGAGGGAAAGGAGGATGCTGAGCTGGCACTGGGGTGAGCTCCTTGACCACCGCAAGCCCCCCCTTCCCCCCACCGCCGCTGAAGCTCTCCGGGCGCTCTGAGAGAGCATACCCTGACCTTCCAGGAGCAGCCTGGAAATGGAAGTCAGATGGCCAACGAGCTGGGAGGAGGGAGGGAGGGGATTTGCATGGCCTCATTCTAGGAATGCCGGCCGAGCCACCTCTGGCAAGAGGCCACACGTGCCTTCCTCCGTCCCCTCCACCCTCACACCTCGCCAGGCTGTGGTGCCCCCACAGATGGTGCCCCATCTGAGGCGACAGCCTAGCTGACCCCAAGCCACAGGAAACCTGCTGAGGGCTTTCGCTCTGCTGGACAGAGACCACGTGTCCCAACAGGAGAGAAGAAAAAGAAAGGAAAGAAGGGCCGGGTTTTCCTGCCTCCCAACAATGGAATTTTGAAGAAACAATCGGGGGGGGGGGGGGCTGCAGGTGAAGTGATGCACCCAGAAGAAAAGAAAAGTTGCATATTTATCAAGTACCCAGCATGATGGGCCTTGAAATGAGATGCAGGTCATGCTAATCACAAGATCTGGAGGCTCTGATCTCAGGAACCAGCTTGCCATAGGAAGAACCGAGGTCAGACTCGGAAGAATTCCTGACTCCTGGGGTATGAGCGGCTGGGAGGAGATGAGCGTCAGAAAGCCTGTGAGTCCCATACACCCTCGTGTGCTTGTCGGGGCCTGTGCCCAGCCGTCCAACGTGAAATGGTTTGGAGCCTGGGGTCATGTGCAGTGAGACGGCTCAGAATCAAATCTCAACTCTCTTTCTTTCCAGCCATGTGACTTCTGTGTGATGGGCAAGTTATTTTGCCTTTCTAGCCTCCATGTCTCCATTTGGTTCTTTTTGGGTTTTTGTTTTGTTTTTAATTTTTTATTTTTAAGTAATCTCTACACCCAACATAGGGCTCGAACTCACAACCCCAAGATCAAGAGTTGCATGCTCTACCGACTGAGCCAGCCAGGCACCTCTCGCTGTCTCCATTTGTAAATGCAGACAATAATATCTACCCCAAAAGGTGGTTGGGAGAACTAAATAAGATCTTACACATGGGGCGCCTGGGTGGCTCAGTCATTAAGCGAATGCCTTCGGCTCAGGTCATGATCTGATCCCAGGGTCTTGGGATTGAGCCTCGCATCAGGCTCCCTGCCCAGTGGGAAGCCTGCTTCTCCCTCTCCTACTCCCCCTGCTGGTGTTCCCTCTCTTGCTATGTCTCTCTCTGTCAAATAAATAAATAAAGTCTTTAAAAAAAAAACTTACACGTAAAGTACTTAGCACAATACCCTGTACACTGTAGATGCATAATAAATGTTGGCCACTCTTATTAGTATTATGTAAAGTTAGTGTCACGAGGACACAAGGGAGGAGGAAGAATAGGCCCAGGCCTCAAAAGATCATATGCTCCCAACCCCCATCTATTTCTCTCAAGAGATTTGTCCTCACTCTATCTGCTTATGTCTTACCCTACAATAGCAATTTGGTTCTATGATATTCCTTCGGAATGGAGATTGGGTGTGCCCAACTGGACCACATCCTCAAACATGTCCTTCTGAAGAGGGAGCCCTGGAGAAGCCACGCCTCTCACCTCCCCCTGAGAAGGCTCTCAGCTCAGCTCCTTGCAATTTGCCATCCTCTTGCCTTTAATGGGTCCGGCCCTCTGCCAGCTCCTCTCTCACCCTGAGCCCCAGGTTGCAGACTTCAGACTAAATAAGGACCCTCTAGTCCTGCCCTTGAGATCCTCACCTCATTCCAGTGTTCTGGGCGGCCCAAATATGGAACTTCCCACCACCTCCCCTGGGGCTTGGCTCCCGGGAAGGAGGGAGAGGGAACTACAGGCCAAGGGGCCAACATTCCCTTCTAGGGCGGGAAGTCAGGAGCTGGCCTGGAATTGCTTCCCGTAAGACCCAAGTTGAACTGGAAATCCCAAAACCGGAGGGAAGGCAGAGAGCAGAGACAAGAGCATTTGGGGAAACAGAGGTCTCTTTTGAGTGATCTCGCCAGCAGGAGACCCAGGAGCTCGGCCCAGAGGAGACGGCAGGGCCTACAAGTCATTAACCTCTGGGCGGCTCCTGGCAGTGCCAACCGAGCCCTGACTTCCAGCTCCCATGTCAAGACCACCTCGTCAGTTTCTGCCCTGCTTTTTCTCCCCCAGGCCCTCCTGCCCACCATGGCCCACCTTCAACACCTTACCCGGGCCTCCCGCCCTTCCACCTCCATCTGGGCAATATAGTCTGGTTACATGGGGGCTCAACCGAAGACTCGATTGAGGGGGATTTTGAATGAAGGCCTAAATAAATTTCTACCAAAAAATGTAAAGATTTAAAAAAAAAAAGACTTAGGGGTGCCTGGGTGGCTCAGTGGGTTAAGCCTCTGCCTTCGGCTCAAGTCATGGTCTCAGGGTCCTGGGATCGAGCCCCACATCGGGCTCTCTGCTCGTCGGGGAGCCTGCTTCCCCCTCTCTCTCTGCCTGCCTCTCTGCCTACTTGTGATCTCTTTCTCTGTCAAATAAATAAATAAAATCTCAAAAAACCCCACAAAACTTAGGTATGGTTAGTTATGCATTTGTTGGGAAAATGTCCTTCCAGATGCCACAGGCTCGGTGAGGCCTTCTGATGCTATTTTGAAATATGGGCAGGAGGCAGTCCCAGGTGAGAGGTTGGAGCCCCCTCACCCCACCCCAAAACAGAAAGGGATTCCCTCTGGAAGGAAAAGCAAGCCCCACAGAAAAGTTCAAGCTCACAGAATTGGGTCAGGTCAGAACCAAGCCTGATTCCCAGACCTGGTTGTTTTCTGCCGGCCCAAGGTCCCTTTCAGGTAGGCCTCCTGTGGGACCAAGGGGGTGAACAACTAACAGCAAACCTCAGCCTGTGGGTAAGGAGATGCTGGTGTCAGAGGGCGTGCAGGGCTTCTCTGAGCTTCTCCTGTGCTCTGGGTTCTAGAAAACAGTGTAATTTCATCAACCAACCACCATCTACCTACCTCTCCACAGGGCTGGCTGCTCAACCCCGACCAAGGGGGCTGGCGGCAGTTCAGAGAAGGGCCTGAAGCCACAGGGTAGGTCCCCAGTTGCACAGCTGAACTCTTCTGCCTGCTAGCAAGAGCTGGCCGCCCCTACTGAGACCTCAGGACTAGACTGCAGGCCCTCTCTCTTCCCGCTTCCGGGTCAAAGGCCAAGCCCACGGCGGAGGCCATTCTCCCTGACTCTGTTACATCGTCCTGTCTTTGCCTGTCTGTCCCAGACCCTCAGGAAAGGGAATGTAGGTCCCATGCTGACGAGAAGCCAGAGCCAAGGACCCGAATGGTCAGAGGCCCAGCCGACCAAGGGGCTATGGCCCTCATGCCGCCCGGGCCCATAGCCTGTGAGCCTTAGGAAGGAAAGAGCCCTCAGAAGAAACTTAGGAAGGAACGTCCTTTGATTCTCAGGGTCATTCTGAATTCTTGGATTCAAGCCAGACACTTACCACCCACTTCTCTGAAACAGGGAAGCGATGCTCCTTCCATCCTTAAATCAACAACAGCCTGCTGTGTGCTCAGTGCCTCTGACACCAGGAATCAGCGAGTTATGGAGACACCTGGTTGCTGGGACGTCTCTGAGCTGGGACACCCAGGAGCTGAGCTGGCCCGGAGACCCCGGGGAGACTCGAGACCCTTCCTATGGCTGTTACTTTCGTAACACCCCCTCCCAGCCCTGCTCCCCAGTCTGACTTTCCACAGGTGTTTCTAATCCTCCACACCCCCTCACGCCCTGCCCCGGGCCTGCTCCCTTCCTCCTGTGCCACCCCCTGAATTCCTGCCTTCCCCCAACCGCGACCGAACGACCGCTACTCCTCCACAAGCGGGACTGAGGCCTCTCAGCTGTGGCCCCTTGTATGATTAAGCAACACGTGAGAGCAAAGCCAGAAGCCCTGGACCCCAGCAGCCCGGACCCTCTTCCTAGCCCATGCTGAGCCCTCTGAAAAAATAAACGGCTGGAAAATGAACTGCTGATAGCAAGATGGGGCTGCTGGCGGCCTCCTCTGTGGGCTACAGGCCAGCAAGGCCCCACTGGGGCTCATTTACTCCCGTTCTTTAGATGCAGCCCTTGGGTGGCCACTCCAGCCGGCTGCTCAGGGTGCAAGGCGGCGGGGTGGGGGTGGGGGGCTGCTGCCCTGTGCTGGGTGGCTCCCAGCTGGGTGGCCCGGCAGCAGGTGGAGATCTGGTGAACATCCAGGGACCCCTGGTCCATCTGGTTCCTACTCGGGATCACAAATCACCTGGGAACAAAGCGGCCACCAACACTCCCAACTCTGCTTCATGTGATATGGGATGGACGGGACCCCCTTTGCGGGATCTCTCAGATGGGCTAGGAGGTCTCCTTCGTGTCACCACACCATGTTGCCTGCAGCTCCCTCAGCACCGCGCACGTGTCTTCGTGTGTATCTGGGTGTGTGTATCTGGGTGTGTGTGTGTGTGTGTGCATGCGTGTGTGTGTCCGGGACAGTGTCTATCATTTATTGAGCATTCAGAACTGCGTTTTAAGTACTTCGTTTTCCAAGCTTCTTTCTGCTCATTCTCACAACAACTGCATGAGGTAAGTGTTACTAACTCCCCTGTAATCGTGAGGAAACTCAACCCAGGAGAAACTGAGTAACTTGCCCATCGGCGCACAGATCACCAAATCCGAACTCAGATTCAAACCCTGACCCCCTGGATCCAGAAACCCAGGGCTTCACTAAGACATCCCCCTGCCTCCCATCCCACTCTGCCCGCCCTCACGGAAAACTCTTCCTCTGACCAGGACCCTCTGCTCTCTGATCGCAGTGAATTAGATCATTTGGAAATGGGGGATGGGCGCCCCCTGGAGGCAGGGCTTCCTGGGGGCTCTGAAAACAAGGATTCCTGGAACCACCTCATGGCTCCCAGCTGCTTGCTCTCTGTCGCCCGGTTTCCTACTCATCCGGGCTTGTGATTCGAGCCGCTCTTGCTCCGGGTAACTGGGGGTGGATGTCAAAGATTTGCTTGCTCATCTTCCTCTTATCCCAGGCTGTTGGAGCAAAACGGGAGGTGAGGGAAGTGACCAGGCTGGCCCAGCGGGGTGGAAGAAGGGAGAACCCTGCTCTTTCTCCCGGCTCCGTGTCCCCATAAAGTAGCAGCCTCTCACCTTTCAACAAGGGATCATTTGGGTCCAAATTTGGGTAAAACTTGGGGCCCAAAGTGGTTTCCCCTTAAATGATGGTACTGTGGCAGGGAGAGAAAGAGAAAGGGGAGTGGAAAGTTTCCCTAAGCAAGTCTGGAAGCTTGGCTCGCAGCCACCCGGCGCGGCTGCCACCCCCACCAGCTCTGGCCAGTTCCTCCCCTTAGAAAGCAGCTTCTGAGCGGAACAAAGAGGCCTGTAAGTGTTTCCCGCCCCAGCTGTGCTCCAGCCAAATGTCAAGCTGTTTACATCCCATGGGGCCCGTCCCCTGGGGTGTTGACAGGCCCAGCCTGCAGGGGCAGGCCCCTGTCCCTGTCCCCACAGCAACAGCAGTTGGGCCCGGGGCGCATACTCACTGCACAGGAAGCAGGATTTATGGAAGCTGCTGCCTTCGCACTGAACCTCTTCTGCAAAGTAAACCGTCTTCTGGCACACCCCACATTTCTTGCCTCCTCCCCAGTTCGGCATCCTGAAACTGGACCCAGACATGGGAGTTAGTTTTCCAGGGAGCTGGAGACCCTGACTGCCCATGCCGGAAGAGCCACAGGCAGACCGAGGATGGCAAGAGGGGAGGCAGAGCATCTGTGGTGGTCCCCCCAGCCCTGGCAGGGCACTTCCTCCTGAGGGTTCCCCATGTCCTTCTCACACGGCCACTTGGGGGGCTCCCTGCCCCAGTGCCACTGCTGTATTTCCAGCCCGGGGCTGGGAACTCTCAATGGGATAAATAAGCATAAGACGCTGTGGAAGCAAGACATCAAACTCTCCACTACATGTATCAACAGGGATGGATCTCAGAGGCTCGTTGGAGCCAAAGGAGCGGATACACTAGAATTCACAAAACACAAATCGTTTGTGGAAGGTTCACAGACAAAATTCACATTGTCAAGGGATGAACCCGTGGGTGGGAAAGTTATAAAGAAAAAGCAAGGGAAGATGATCACAAACTATTCTCTTAGACTTGTTACCTGTAAGACAGGGAAAGGCCCATGGCTGGGGGCGTGGGACAGGGGTTCTCCAGAGGGGCTGCTAAGGCGCTGATAAGATTATTCCTTAACTTGGGTGGTTGTCCCAGGGGGGCTCACTTTACAATTATTCTCTGAACTATACATGAAGGTATTATATACTCCTTTATATGTAAGACACAGCTCACCATAAAAAACAGAAATTTGGGGGGCACCTGGGTGGCTCAGTGGGTTAAAGCCTCTGCCTTCGGCTCAGGTTATGATCTCAGGGTCCTGGGATCGAGCCCCACATCGGGCTCTCCGCTCAGCGGGTAGCCTGCTTCCCCCACTCTCTCTGCCTACTTGTGATCTCTTTCTCTGTCAAATAAATAAATAAAATCTTTAAAAAGGAAAAAAAAAACAATTTTTTTTAAGCGGGGGAGAGGGGGCAGGCACACAGGACACAATTCTCGAGCCTTAGAGCCCATTAGAAGCAGGAACACACAGGATGCCTGGGTGGCTCAGTTGGTTAAGCAGCTGCCTTTGGCTCAGGTGATGATCTCAGGGCCCTGGGATCCAGCCCTGCATCAGGCTTCCTGCTCAGAAGGGAGTCTGCTTCTCCTTCTCTCTCCCTCTGCCCCTTCCCACTGCTCATTTTCTTCCTCTCTCTCAAATAAATAGATAAGATTAAAAAAAAAAATCAGGAGTGCTGGGGGGCTGCAAAATCAGATTGACCAGTGCCACCCCAGACCTCAGAGGAAGTACAGGAATCGAGATTTTTTTTTTAAGATTTTATTTACTCATTGGACAGAAAGAGCACAGCAGGGGGAGCAGCAGTTAGAGGCAGAAGGAGCAGCAGGCTCCCCGCTGAGCAGGAAGCCTGATCTAGGAATCTGGGTTTTCAATAAGCGCCCCAGGTGAGTCCAAAGCAGGCAGCCTGAGACCAACTTTGAGATGCTCTAGGTATTGGTTCTGAGTTGAGGCCCGGATACCAGACAGGTTGGGTCCAATTCTGAACCCCACGCACTGGCTATGTGTACCTTGCACAAGGTAGCTGGTCTTTCTAAACCCTGATTTCTGCATCTGTAAAATGAGGATAAAAGCAATGGCTATTTCACAGATTCTTTCTAGGGATAAAATGAGGTCTGGCATGTCGAAAGCATGGTATGGTGCCTGGCCTAGAGTTAGCGTTTGCTAATTGTTATTACTATTCTTTAAAGATTTTATTTATGTATTTATTAAAGATTTTATTTATTTGAGAAAGAGAGAGCACGAGTTGGGGGGAGAGAGAGAAGCAAACTTCCTGCTGAGCGGGGAGCCTGACCCGGGGCTCGATCCCAGGACCCCAGGATCATGACCTGAGCTGAAGGCAGACGCTTAAGGACAGAGTCACCCAGGCGCCCCTGCATTTACGAATTATTATTAACACAGGAGCCCAAGACGGCAGGAGGGGACATACTCCAGGTTGGTCCTGATGTGCCAGAGAGCGGCATAGCAGGTGCACACCACAGAAACTTGGAGAGCAGAGACCCCCTCAGGCTGATGGGGTCAGCGTCTCTCCTTCCGTTTCACTCATCCATCCAACAGACACATGACTGAAGGAGGAAGATGACAGAAGTTCACGGAGGGCGGGGTCCCGAGCAAGGTACAGGCGGCCACGAGTGCAAGACGGGGGGATGAAGTAGCCCGGATGTGGCGAGTATAGGATCACGCGGGGTGCTGGAAAGGAAGGGGGATGGTGCCAGAGGCACGTGGCGGGGACCTAACCTAAGCAGCCAAGGTTATTGGCTCAAAGATGGGCCAGCTATACATTTCAGACCAATAAAATAGAAGGCAGTTCTGGGGGGCTCTGGAAGAAAAAGCATCCGATCTTTTGAGAGACCTTCCTGGAAGCAAGTCCCTCTTCCTCTTCCCCCAGGGAGGAGAGGGCTCTGAGGTTGCTGTCCCCAGGGAGATAGGCAGTCCTGGGATGAAGCTGACAGCAGGGAAGACAGAGCTGAGAGACAAAAGAAACTGAGTCTGCAATGTCATCATTAAGCCACCAAATTCAGCCAAACCTAAAGGTCAATCCATCTCTGAATTTTCCAGTTAAACAAACCAATAAATTCCCTCTATGTTTTAAGCCCATTACTTTACAACTGAGTGCATCCCCCAGAGAGACAGCGATTATGGTCGTGCTGCTTCTGGAACCTCCTTCCTATTCCGTCCCCAGGCAGCTGCCAGATCTTTTCTGTGGACTCCCTGCTTCCTGAGAATAATCACACCCCTCACCTTGAGATTCTCCCCTGCACAGTCTCCATTTCCTTTTCCCTGCTGGCTCCTGTTATCATACCTCACCCATTATCAGGGTCAGTGATTGAATCGTTGTGTTCGCTCCCGGAGCAGGACCTGGCATGTGGGGAGTGCTCAGAGCTGGGGGAGGCTGCGAGCAGGCAGGGGGCTGAGACTGGGGCCCACCGTTCTCTCCCACATGGGTCTAGACGGGCTGCAGACCACTGCGGAAGGCCAGTTTTCCCCTCTGCAGGTGCTGCGCCGACCACAGCCCCTCGGGCTTACGTGCATCACTGTCACAGCCCGCAGGTAGGCTTTCTCTGCCGGCGCATGACCTCTCTCTGCCTTCCTCAGATAACCCCCCCAGGGCCTGGGCTCCCAGATTCCAGAGGACAGTCCCCAGCCCCAGCCTCTGATGTGCCACCATTCAGTCCCTTGCTCCACTCCGCCCTGAGGATGCCAGGGGCCAGCTGCCTTGTGGGGCAAGAGCTCAGGGCTGCAAAACCCTATGATGTGCGGGGCGGTTGGGTGAGAAGAGCGATGTGCCTTGCTGTCTGCCTCAGTGTCAGCCCCTCCCCCCTTCGTGCAGCAGAACCCCAGTTCCACTCAGGCAGCCACCCTCCACTGTGTGACACCCGGGGACGCGCTCCCATGCCCAGCTCTAGGGGCCCACCGTGGCCGTCCCGTTCCCTTGCAGGGGCGGCTTCAAGGACAGGCCGTGAGTGTGAGGGGAGCTCTGTTTGGGAAGCTTCTGGAAAAATAGGCGTGGCCATCTGGAGCCACATAGGTTCTCCTCTGCCTCTGAGGAGGTGACTAGGCATCACCCCCGGAACTCCCGCGGCCGGGGCACCCCAAACGACAGACTACCATCAACTGTGTGCCTGCTAATCACCACGTTACGTCTATCATCCCTTTCGTCCCACCTGGGGATGGGGACTACACGCCCACCCTACAGATAAGGAAAACGAGGCTCAAAGAACAGAACTGGGTTCCTGTGCAGGTTTAGCCACTTCTGGGCCCTCTGTCACCCCCACCGTCAGGCTGTCGCCCCATCCCATATAAGAGCGGCCGTGCACAGTAGGCACACACTACACCAATGCTTGGCTCTCTCCTCCCTTGCCAACCCCCTGAACTAGCAGGGGACACACTCCATGCCCCTAGGAATAGCCCTACGGGAGGAAAGTTCCCCTAACCATGTGGTTGGGAGCCAGTCCCAAGCAGTGTTTTGTTCCCAGATACAAAGCCCTTCTCCCTCTGGGGGAGCCCACAGCTCCATACAGGCCTCTCCTTGTTCTCCCTGGCTCCACGTCAGGGGCCCTCATCCAGCAGGGCCCCAGGGAAATGGGAACATGGGCGGAGAATGGGTGAAGCCCAAGGACCTGCCAGTGAGGACAGTCTGCCTGGGATGCCTCTGGGCTGCCCCATCCCTTGGAGCCTGGCCATGAGGTTGGGGGTCTCCTCTCAGGAGCCTGCTGAAGGGACAAGGGCTCCAGCACCTTGGGGGAAAAAAAAAACAATGGCTATTCACTGACTGGAAGGGTCCCAGGCTGCCCCTGCAGGTGGGCTCTCCATCCCCTCTGCCCAAAAGAGGAACCCTCCAGGGGACCTGCCTGCAGGGAAGTCTCAGCTGGAGGGAGCCCTGGCTACCTCCTTCCCCACAAGGGGGCAGGGAGCGCTCTTCACGCCACCCTCCCCTCCTCCTGCTCAGCCCCTTCTTTCCCACAGCCACATATCCGTCATCTATCAGGAGGCTGATTGCCTTAAAAGGAAACCTGTTTCTCAGAGTTTCTGGAGTACTTAGCGGGACACCTGGCTTCTTCTCAAGTTCTGACTTCCGACGCCCTGTGGTAGACGCTGAGGAGGAAAGTTCCCCAGGTCCGAGTTCAGGTGGGAGAGTTCAGTGGCGAGGAAAGTGGGTCCGAATTCACCCGTTCCTGGACGAATGATCTGGGGCAATGTCCTTTCTTCTCTGAGCTTCAGTTTGCTGGTCTCTAAGTTGGCCCAACCACTGGCTCCCTAAGATGGCCGCTCTGAGGAGGCAGTGAGAATCACGGAAGTGATGGCATGGTGCCAGGCGCACTGTAAAGGCTCAGTCCTCTGATCACCACGGACAGGGCTGGCCCGGGTAAGCTTCACACAAGCTGTGAGGCCAGATGCCGACCGTCCTTCCCAGCTAGTCCACATCTGGAAGGAGCAAGGCTGGAGCAATAACAAGCCAAATAGGGACCACGAATTCCTGACTCATCTGTCAGCCCCGCAAACCAGACAAGTGACTTGCCCTTCTTTGGGATTTAGCTCCCCACTGGCGACTTGAGATGCAAGCGGAGGCTTGTGTCTTTAATATCAAGCTCTTTTGTGTATTGTTCTTGGTGTTCGAGAAGCATTGCTATCTTCTATAATCACATCATCCACCTGGTGGGTTTCAGAGACTTACATTCCCATTGGCAACTGCTGTCTGTATTCTGCTTTGGCCTACTTCACCGTGTTGCTAATCTCAAAAGAGAATAGGGCGTGAATTTTCTGCTGAATGGCTAGAAATATCTGGTCAGCTATTTACCTCAAACGTCAGGATTCTGGGTGCCTCAGTCAGGTAAGCATCAGACTCTTGGTTTCAGCTCAGGTCATGGTGTCAGTGTTGTGAGATCGAGCCCCCATAAGAATCTGCTTGAGATTCTATCCCTCTCCCCCCCACACACTAAAAAAAATAAATTAATTACTTAAAATTTTTTTAAAAAAGTCGGGATCCTTAGGGCTGGCTGGAAGCCAGAAACCAAGGATTGGCTTCTTCTGATAGGGTGTGCACACCTTCCTATCTAGTTGTCCCATTAACGACTGTGTTCAGACCCTCAACCTTGAGAAGAGGGATTCAAGATGGCGGCTCGCACAGCAGGAGAGAAAGGCACAGGCCCTCCTGTTCACAAGTATCATGAAAGTCGAGACAAGGTGATGGGCTCCGTGTGGCCATGTTTCAAGTCCAAGGAACCATTTCAGAGATATACACTCCTTCACCACTGGCCACAAGCGCCTGAAGGAAAGCCTCCTCAAACCACCGATTTGACAAACCCTCCCATGTCTTTATTTCTTCAGTGGAAAAATCCCATTTCTCCCATTCCAAAATCTCTTATTCCCTAGGGTCAAAAAGCGACTTCTGGGCACAGGGCTCAGGTCCCCACGCCCTTGGTCCGGTAGAAACCTGTCAGGTGTGTGTCTAATTAGACGTGCATGGCTCACATTACCTGAGGTGGGCGGTACTGGGCCAGGCACACAGGAGAGCTGCCATCCCACCCAACCTGCAGCTCAGCCTCCTCCTCCACACCCCCACGTCAAGAGAGTAGCCAAGGAGACAGAGAGAAAGAGAGGGGCCCTGCCGATCAGGGTTCAGGACCCATGTCTTAGAGGTGACACCGGAAAACCCAGGAAACAGAGCTCTCCCCCTCTGGGAGTTCAGACATCTGAAGGTCAACCACGGGAGAAGGAAGGGAGGGTCTGCGATTTTTAAAAAAATATTTCAAAACTATTACAAGAAATCCTATATTATAATAGGTCTCACAGGCTACTTAACAGATCAAGTTTCTTTGGGTCTTTTTTCTGGAATGATGTCAATGTCCAGTGGTAACAACTCGAGGTCCCATGCTGAAGGGTCTGACTGATGTTTCCTGGATTGATTTTTAAAAAGCAAAAACAAATTAGCACTTAGACCTTATACAAACAGGTTGTTCGCAGCTGACTTCACAGGAAGCTCCATCCCCCGCGACCCCCGCGTGAAGAACCCCAGGCAGGCACACTGGAGAGGGAGGGTCTGACTGCCTGGTGGGGGCTGAGCCTGTGCTCCAGCTGCAAACCTTCTATTCCTTCCTCCTTTGTCACTGCTGAGGAGCCAGACGCTGCCTTCTGGCCCTGGGGAAACCTGGAAATGCCAGAGTCTGGAAATGCTAACTGCCTCCGTATTTACACACTTTACCATACATGGCAATTACTCAATGCCGACGTCAGAAAAATTCCTGAGGTGCTGCGTAGGCCAGCCACGTCATTACCAGAGAAATTCCTGACAGCTAGAAACCACAGGCAAAGACTCTGGTACCCAGCACCCCCTCTCCCTGACCTCCCTACCCCCAGCTAGCTGCTCTGTGTGTGTGTGTGTGTGTGTGTGTGTGTGTGTGTGTGTGTGTCTTTTTCTCAAGCAGTCTCTTTTCCAGGCTTCTTTTCTTTCCTGCAAATCTGGCCTGGAAATTCAAACACGCACCAGACCTGGTGAAAGCATATCCATTAGGATCTGGGACCTAACATCCAGGGGTCTCCTCTCCTCCCTGGCCATGCAGCGCAGTGGGAACCTAGAGGTCACGAGTTCTAACCCTGCCTCCATCCACGTTCACAAAGGCAAAGCCGTATCTTCCTCAAGCACTTTATAAGCCACAGCAAAGCACTTTGTAAAGTGTATTTCACAAATGGCAGGTAGTTCCTTCCTAACTGATCTAGAAATCGGAAATGTACAAGGGCAAAGAAAAATAATAACAAAGCGACTGAGCATGGGTTTGGAAGGAGTTTGCCTATGTTTGAACGGTGCCTCCACAACTGACGAGCTGCACTACTGGGCAAGTTCCTTATCACCCCCGAGCCTCGGTTTCTTCATCTGTACAATGGGAACATCAGATTGTTCATAGATTATTCTAGATGATACATGTGAAGGATTTAGGCCCATCCCTGATGCATGGTAAGGGCAGTATCTGCTTACGATTACCTTAAGGAAAGGCCAACTCTAATGCTCACTGTTCTTTTTGTGACTCTCTAGATATTTGCCAATATGCCCAAGTAATGGCAGATAGTTGACCTGGAGGAAAGGTCCTTTTGTTCTCCCTGGCAACTCTTTGTTTAGAAGCTCTCACAGGCCCCTCAGAATGTACAAGGCAGGGCTCTTCAGTCCTCAAGCAAACTCACTTTTCACAATAAGCTGGGTTTACATGAATATTTAAAACATTGGCAGCCTATCACAAAAGTCTTCCCAGTTTGCTCTCCCCACCAAGAGATCCACAGTCAATAAAAACTGTCTTTTTTCCCCCTCACCTGGTTCTGAGTACTACAGAATGATTTGCAAGGTTTAGGAGTGTCTAGTAGGGCCACTCAGCTAGAAGCCTGTATCCACCTCTTTCGTTCTCCCAGTGTTTGCCGACCACCCTCTGCGCGTCAGTGCTACCCTCCCAGGCTACCATGCTGCTCCGGGGAGGACTGGCAGGCTCCAGAGGCAGATGTTTACAATTCAAAAAGGAAACACTCGGGCCAGGAAGAGAGGTACTGGGGCAGACCAGAGGCCACAGGCTGTTTTCCACACTTCATTAGCCTGGTTGCCGAGCTGGTGGGCCTGGGCCCGAGCTTGAGCTTCTCCCCTGCGTCCCATCCCCCCCAGACCCTCTGTACTGGGCAGCGTCCCCTCCCCCTCGTGCGGCCCACACCACTCCCTCTGCGGGATAAACTTCCTTCCTGCTCTAACTGTCCCCACCCCGGATATCCTCCCTGAGGCAAAGGGTCATTCCCTGGGAAGCTGTGAGCCGTGCAAGGCTGCCTTCGGCAATGACAGGGTGAGAGCCACCTGGGAGCCGCTGAGGGCTGAGGACAGTCTCTCTTGCAGGAGGCATCGGGAGGCACCCACCGAGCGAGAGCTAGGGAAGCTCAGTGCCCCTGTCCCCAGATCCCAGGAGAAACCCCCAAGCTGCCTGAGACACCGCCAGCACGTGCAGCCTCCCCAGCTTCTGGGAAGGAAGGGGGAAGACAAGAGAGAAGACAGTCATCCAGCCCTGCCGTGCTCCGCGTCTGTGCAGCCCATCCCCAAAGCACCATCTCCAAAGGAAACTGAGCACTGAGAAGTTACTTCGTGCGTCCAAGGTCACCAGGATGTTAAGTGGCAGATCCAACTGTCAAGACTGAGCAAGTCTGCCTTCCAAGCAGTCTCTCAAGGAAATTCCGGCTGCCTCTTCATGACACGCTTTCTGCCGGAGCCCAGTGGATCTCCTCGGTGCCACTGCAGCTGGATGCCAGTGCAGAGCCCTTCCAGGGAGGGAAGGCCCACCGGGCTCATTTAGCCCGGAGCAGCAGGCGGGTGGGCGGCTGGCGCCCTGGCGGCTAGGGAGGGGCCGAGCCCAGGCTACTGCCCCCTGCCTAGACCCACGTCCTGGTTAGCTTACAACAGCAGAGGGACCCAGAGCCTGCAGGATACTCTCCCACCTGTGCCAGCAGATCAGCACCCGCTTCAGAAATTGCTCCTGGGGTAACCTATTGCAACTTGCTTTAAATTTGCCCAACACCAGTTCCTTTCTTGCTTCCCAGCCCTCAAGGACTGATGCCACAAAACACTGAGGGGGTGGGGGGGGCGCATAATTGTCTCCACCTAGCACCAAGACTGGGGGCGGGGGTAGGTGAAATGTTGCCGCTTCCACCTGGTTCTCGAAGAAGAGGAAAAACTGACACCTGCGCTCAGGGCACAGATGCTCCAGGCTGGGCCGTGAAGCCAGATGTTTCCCCACCCCGCCCGCGGGCACGTTCTCCTCCCGAGCAGGAGGGTGAGGGAGGAGGTGGCACGGATGCCCTCATTCCCCTGCGGTACAATGAGCGTCAGTGGCGCGAAGAATCGCTGATTGTTCTGCGGCCAGACCTGCAGGCGGTGGGGGAGCCGGGCCACCCCGGGTCAGGCGCACGCAGGAGCCCTTTGTGCCAGGACGCCCGGAGCCGAGCCGGGAGGTCCCCAGAGCCTCCCGGAAAGGGACGCGCCGCTCCGGCTAAGTGCGACCGCTTGTCCCACTCCCGCGGCCCCGGGACGGCCTCCTGGCCGCACCACTTTTCCTTCCAGCGCCTCGCAGCGCCCCAGCCGAGCCGGGCGGCCGGGGAAGTCGGGCAGGCGCCGCGGGGATGCCGCGCCGGGCCGGGAGCGCACTGGGGCCCGGGAATGCGCGACCCCGGGGCGCACTCACCTGGCAGCTGGCTCCGCTGCGCGCAGGCGGGAACGCTCTCAGAAGCGGCGACTGGGTGCGCCCGGCCCGCGCCCGGTTTTGTTCCGCTCCGGGGAAGGCGTGTCCCGGGCCACGCCAACCAGTGGGCTTTGCACACTGCACCACACCAGGGCTGATGTCATGGCGCGAAGCCCCGCGGCGCTGCCCCCCCAGACCCGGGGCGGCCAGACGGCGTGGGCAGGAGACGCCAGCTCTGCCCCTGCGGACCCACTGTGCACCCACGCAGACCCACTGTGCGCCCCTCCGCGGCTGCTGCGGAAGCGCCTGGGGCACGTGCTTGGACCTGCCCGGGTTTTCGTGATTTCCTGGTTTTCAGATTTACGGTTGCAGATGTGAGCTGAGAGATCAGACTCCTGGTAAACTTGTGCCCTGAGTAAAAGGGCGAGGGCATGGCTTGTGGGGGGGTGGGGGGGTGGGGGGTGGAGTCTTACATTCGCATGTGCTGGTGGCAAGGTGTAAGGGACACATTTGGGCGCCAGAGTAAGACAGGTCTGAGCTCTGATCTTGCCCCTACTTACCAGCTGAAGCTTTGACCCAGACACCTAGCCCTTCTGGGCTTCAGGTTCTGCATCTGTAAAAGGAGTACAATCCACAGGGATGTTATGGGGGGTAAAATGAGATCCTATGGGACCAGTAAGCTCTCAGCAGTGGCCCACCATATGAAAAACACTCAACTCTAACTCCTTCCTCCAACAGCTCTTGTCCCCTCAGCTTTCCCCAATCTTCCCTACTCCCAGAAGGAGAGCGCCCCAGCCCGGAAAGCAGCAGTCCCAAAAAGTGAGTCCTCCTCTGAGGCTTTTCTCGGGGCCTCCAAGCTTTGGTAGGACAGACACAGGCTCGGGCCACTCAGAGCTGCCCCTGGAGCAGTGAGCAGTGGGTATGGCACCTTCACCCAGTCCCCAGCCCTTCCTGCCTGCCCGTTATAGGCGTTGCAGGGGCCGCAGAGGCTCACACTCTGCCCGGGGTAGAGCCTCACCTCTTTCTCTGACTCAGGAACAGCTCCGAAACCCAATGCTCTGAACAGAGAAGGAGCTCCCCAGGGGTCCCAGGCCCGGGGTGGGGAGCAGAACCAGGCCCTCGAGCCATTTCCAACCCCCACGCGGCCCTGCCTTGGCCGGAGCAAGGAGCACTGCCCTCTGTGAGGGACTCCTGGTCTTGGGTTTGGAGGAACGTGGAGAATCCCAGAGGCTGACGTTCCCAGGAATGTGAAGAGTGACAAAGAAGTGAGAGCCTCAGGGAGATAAAATCTAGTTTGTGGCTTCCTGTAGCTCCTTCACTATGTTTCTAAGTCAAAGGGGAACTGACGGCTGGTGTTATCTCCTGTTGTCCAGGGCTGAATGACATTATTCACACTGAGAAATGAACTATACTCAGATCTTAGGTATACACTTCACTGTGATTGGGTATACTTGGTGGGTGTGCCCTTGTGTAACTTTCTACTGCTCTGTTGGGCTCTAGAATGTTCCCCGAGCCGGAAGTACTACGGCCTCCTTCTGCCCATAGCAGTTAATTGGGGGCAGGTCCTGGAGGGTTTGCTGGGCAGCTGGTCACCCCTCTCTGAGTCCTCTGTACAAGGCGCTGCCCCATCTCCCAGCCTGGAGAGGCTCAGACCCTCAGGCGCTCAGACCCTCGCAGGCTTCATTTCAAGTCCCAAGATCGCTGAATCAACTCTCACCTAGGAATAAAATCAAGCATCTTATTATCCAGAAAATGAAGTATTTCTCTAGGTTTTTCTTATCTTCTCCCATAAAAAACATCTTTCCTTTGGCCAGGCCCTTCATACACACAGGGCCCTCCAGGATTGGGAGGTCTACAAGCACCCCACCAGGCCATCCTCGTTTGACCCAGCCAAGATGTAGGAGGAAAAGCCAAGAGAATCCCCGGCCATTCCTGCACTGAGCAAGCAATAGAGCAGCAGGTACATTAAATCGCAGAACTTCGATCAGCGTCAGAGACCATGGGTGCGCTGCCCACAGGTGGCAATCGCACCGGATTATCCTCTCCCTTCAGTTCCCAAGATCTCAGGGAGATGAGCTTTGAAGTCTTGCCCAAGATTTTACAAAAGGGCCAACTCCTGCATTTCTTTGCTTGGCCTGGGTCTGTCCTTTCTGGAGCTGTGGGATGGTTGGTGGATTTCCCCAGTAATGACGTGCCAACCCGGGCCGTGCCGTGGCCTTAGGGAAGATCCAGGAAGGGAGAGCGGTAACAACGGTCACACTTGGGTTTCTTCCAGAGGATCTTAAAGCACCTCGTAAATAGAGTGGCTGTATAGTGTGTCATCCAAACTGGAACGCTTCTGATAGCGAACAGGATAGTGTTGGTCTTCGTAATTACCCCAGGGCGATAGAACTGTCCCAGGCAAACCAGGATATCCGGTCACCCTGCGTGTCCACCCACAGACTGCATCAGGGCACATCTCTTAGGAGCTGTCGAGGCAGAGCTGGAGGTAAAGGAAGCCGAGTAGGCTCTGCCCCACCTGCTGCTTTTCCAGAACCTCACAAGTTTTGGTTGTCGCCCTCCCTGTATGCTGCCAATCATCTGGGCGTGGTCTTGGATCGCTCATTTGCAGATAAAGAAGACTCGGGGCGCCTGGGTGGCTCAGTGGGCTAAAGCCTCTGCCTTCGGCTCAGGTCATGGTCTCAGGGTCCTGGGATCGAGCCCCGCATCGGGCTCTCTGCTCAGCGGGGAGCCTGCTTCTCCCTCTCTCTCTGCCTACTTGTGATCTCACTCTCTCTCTGTCAAATAAATAAATAAAATCTTTAAAAATAAAATAAAATAAAGAAGACTCAGGGAATCAGGCAGGACTTTGGGACTGAGGTGAATCAGAGGTGTAATGGGGTCATCTACCATGCCAACAGGCATGAGCCCGATGTTGAAATCACACAAAAGGCCAGTAAACACCATCAACACTTGGGACAGCACACAGGCTGAAATTCTTAGGACAGAGATATTCGTTCTGGCTGACCTCAGTTTCGAAACTGTGCCCTGGCTGAGTCCGCCCACCTCTGCAGAGATAATACAATCAGAGCTCATCACTGAGACATTCTCTGCTAGGAGTTCTAGAAGGAGATCTGGCACACACAGGGGTGTGGTTGCTTCTCTGGACTCTCAAAAATGTCTAAACGTTTCAGTATCCTCACCTCCTCTCTGTGCACTCTAGCCCCCAGTATCTCTGGATTGGAACCTAGCCACGGGGGATGAAGTAGGGCAGACTATGGGCGAGCAGGGGGGCTCCTCCAACTTCCAAATTCGTCTGCTGCCTTCTCTGACAACTTCTCCTCTTTCCTCCTTCATCTGCATCCTGATGTCCTGCCTTCTTGCTCCCTTCTTGCTGCAAAGTGTTTCTTTTTCTCATTGATCTCAGGTGAGGAGGACATGAGTGTGAGACAGAAGCTGAAAGTGAATGTGGTTGGCTTAGCTTTGCCCATCATCCCAGAGAGCTTAGAGATCCAAGATGGGCCACACATTTCTCATTTGTCCATCCATCCCTCCATCCATCTGTCTATTCACCCATCCATTCACCAGCAGACATTTATTAAGGTCCTGCTCTGGTCATGTACTATAGGTTCTGGGAATATGGGAAAGAATATGACTTGGATCCTGACCTCAAGGAGTTTATAACCCAGTGGGTAAACCAATATCAGGGTCCCTGTGTCTTTCAGAGGCATAAGGGAAGGGGTATGGAGGACAGTGAGCAGACAAGCAATGAATGCTTAATTCTCTTTTCGTGGAAGAGGGTACAGGGTCAGGAAAGTTTTCTTAGAGAAAGTGAGATAGGAATGGAGTCTTGAAAGATGAGTGAGAGTTGGCCACGAAGCAAGGAGAAGGGGCAAGATCCTGGAACAGCATTGTTAACCAGGGAACTACAAGTTCATGAGCAGAGCTGACACCTGGGATAAAAGACCAAGTCCTGTGAGAGATGGGGCTGGCAGGCAGGCAGGGACCAGAAGAACATGGCAGCCATTTCAACTGTTTGAAGGAGGGCAGACTGTCCTGAGGGCAATGGGAGCCTTAAAGGATCTTAAATAGGGAAATGACACGGACAGTTCAAAAGCTGAACGTTCAAAAGCTGGACGATGCTGAGTTCCTATGAAGGCTAGATGAGAAGGAGGTGAGACACGAGCCAGGGGGGCCCATCAGAAGATGATCCCAGTAGTCCAGGAAAGAGATGATGGCAGGCAGTAGAGTAGGTGCTGAATTTAAGAGTTGTTGAGGACACAGAATCTGCTAGACGTGATGACCAATTGGCTTCTGGAGGTGGGGTCCAGAATGCAGCAGAAAGGGAAGGAGGGAGGAGTCAGGGATGGGTCCTGGCTTCTGGGTTGGACAACTCACTAAGATAACTCAGGAAGGAGCTGCGGGGTGAGGGGCAGAGAGAGGTAGTGAATTCCTTTTCAGATTGGTTGGATTTTAGATGCTTGAGGAACATCCGAGCAGAAGTGTCCGGTAGGCAGCTGGACACCAAGGGCAGAAGAGAGACCAGGGTCGGAGGTGGAGATGTGAGGGCCTTCCGTCTAGAGAGAGCTTGAGAACAAGAGCAGGTTCAGGACCCCAGGGACACCCACATTTGATGGCGACTGACAGCCCACAAAGGAAATCATTCCGAGAAGGAATAATCAGAGATGTAGGGAGAGGGTTTCAAGGAGGAGGGTGCCATGACATGCCCAGGCCAGGCCTCCTTCCCCCGAGGCCCGGGGAGACTGGAGGGGCACGGAGACACCGGGAGAGAAAATGGAGAGAGGGTTCAAGAAAGGCCAGGGTTGGTAGGTTGAAGTTTTAGTACTCCTTCCCCTTCTCCATACCCCAGAAAACGCGTGACTGGTTCCCTCGAGTCCTTCTTGAAGGGGTTGAGCATTCTGTGCAATGCTAAAGAAATGAATTTGGGGAATAGGAAGATTCAAGGAGTAAGGACTTCACGGCACAGATTAAAATATTTTTCAACGGGTGTTGCCTTTCCTACTTCCCAGGGGGACTTCAGAGCCATTTCCTGGCTACAGTGGAGCCCAAACAAAAGGAAGGCAGCTTAGATCACTGTAATTCAGAGGATCCAGGTCCAGCCTTGCAGTTTGAATCTCAGCTCTGCCTTCGATCATTAAAATGAATCTTAATAGCTAATTATTGAGCACTAATTGCATGTCAGACACTTGACACCATCATCTGCATTAATCTTCACAGGAACCGAAGACGTGAGGACTATTTTTAGCCCCTCTTTTGCATGCGAGGTAACCAAGGCTCAGAGTGGCAACTAAGTTAAGGGGCTGTGACTGTAATCTAGATCAGCTTTCTTCCCGAGTGACGAGAGGTCAGACTGCCCCATATGCTCTCAGAAGTTTCCCCTAAGGTCCCCCTGAGAGCAGAGAGGGGCAGACGCGTCCCTCTGGAGGACCTGAGGACGGTGGCAGCGCCAGCCCCCTCCTACATCTCTGAAGTCTGAGGTTTTCTTGTAAAAGTTTATTTACATTTGCGTTCTCCTTCACACATCCCTGTTTTCTACTTTGTTGTTGTTGTTGTTTATTTACTTACTTACTTATTTTAGAGCCCAACACAGGGCTTGAACTCATGACCCTGACATCAAGACCCGAGCTGTCAGATGCTTAACCAACTGAGCCGCCCAGGCGCCCCTCCCTGTTGGTTTTAATGAAAAGATAATGCTGAAAATGAATGAGGATTGAGAGAAAGGGAGGTCCTTGGGAAGTGCGTCATTCTCATTGGATAGCTTCAGGAGCCCCTGGCAGCCCAATGTGGACCTCTGGGACTTTGAGGGGACCCAATACAGGGAATGGATCATCTCTCAGGCTCTTCGCAGCCCTGGATCTCCCTGGACCTTGTTGGATCTGGCTCTGCACTTCTGAGGCTGTGACAAGGCAAGTCAAAAGGGGTGGGGGGCTGGGGTGGGGGGCTGGGGTGGGGCACCTGGCTGGCTCAGTCTGTAAAGCTTTTGACTCTTGATCTCAAGGTCATGAGTTCGAGCCCCACGTTGGGCATAGCGATGACTTAAAAGGGGGGGGGGGTTGCTATAGAATGGGGCCTAGCTCTCCAGAGCCCGGCTCTTGGTCTCTAGAGTCTCATTTCCCAAGGAGGAGCCCTGAGAATCCCTCCCTCAGGGTTTGCAGGAGAAATGAGCCTCAAGGCCAAAGGCAAAAGAAAGACCAAAATATCTGCAAGTGAATGTCATGAAGATAAAATACTTGGAGGCAAGAAGAAAGGAAATCCATCTGGAAAGAATCAGCCAGGACACTACAAAGGGCTCTGGATTAGGAAATTTGTTCTGATTTTCAAGCTGACATTAACACTGTGAAGCACAAAGAATGTTCCAGGGGAGCTTGAAAGGTGATTCAGAAACTCCTTCAGGGGAGGCTCAGGGGCGGGTCCTCAAGAATGTCTGTGGAACAGGCTGCACGACTTTAAAAATGCCCACTTCCCCTTCCCATCCCCTCGGCCTGCAGCTCTGCGGGCCACTTCCGCTCCTGCTCCCTCTGCAGACTCTGCTCCCTCTCCGTCCAAAACAGCGCTGGCTTGTGGGGGGCTCTCAGAGCCAGAGTGCGGGCAGGGACAAACAGGAGGGGCTGAGAGGGAAAAGGGAAAGGGGGCTCCCCCCCTCACCTGCAGCTGGCTGGGCAGGCCGCTGCTATTCTGAGCCTGACAGGCTGGAGGGCGAAGTGTAGCCAAGGCCTGGGCTGAAGGCTCAGGAGAAGGTTCTCTGAAAGATCTACCCCTAATCACTCCAGCTGCCCTTTGCTCCTGGTCAATTTTGTTTCCCTCTTGCTTTAAAACGTGTTTTTCAGGGACGCCTGGGTGGCTCAGTGGGCTAAGCATCTGCCTTCAGCTCAGTTTATGATCCCAGGGTCCTGGGATTGAGCCCTGAGTCAGGCTCCCTGCTCAGCAGAGTCTGCTTCTCCCTCTCCATTTGCCTCTCCCCCCCACTCATGCTCTTTCTCTCAAATAAAATATTTTTAAAAATAAAAAGTAGGCGGCCTGGGTGGCTCAGTGGGCTAAGCATCTGCCTTCAGCTCAGGTCATGATCCCAGGGTCCTGGGATTGAGCCCTGAGTCAGGCTCCCTGCTCAGCGGGAGGTCTGCTTCTTCCTCTCTCACTCCCCCTGCTTGTGTTCCCTCTCTCTCTTTGTCTCTCTCTGTCAAATAAATAAATAAAATAAAATAAAATAATAAAAATAAGTAAAATAATAAAACCTGTTTTCACTGTTTCCTATCTAGGCCACCACCTTTGCAGCTCCAACTTTCTCTGTGATCATCTGGCCAGACGGCAGTGTTTGAAGGCAGTGAAGTAAATTGGAAATAACCAGACCTTAGGTAATACCTTTAACACCCCCCTGTTCCATTAGGGCCGATTGTATGAAATTAGACTGAGAAGAAAGGATTAGCTGACTTTTGGAGTCATCAATCTAAAGATGAGCTGAAGACACTTAAGAGTTTACTAAACAGGAAGGTCTCAGAGGGAAGGGATTGCAGCTTACTCTTCTTTGTAGCTCACACAGTGCCTTACACGGAGCAAATGCTTCATTAATATTTTATGAATGCAATAAATTGACTTCATAGTTTGCAAGGTAAGAACCAGGAGCAAGGCTGCCATCTGCTGGTGAATTTGTGAAAGACACTTTTCAGGGGCCCTGGTAGCCTAAGTGGCTCTTTACTCAGTAACCTTGAGAAAACTCCCAACTTGGGTGCCTGAGTGGCTCAGTCCATTAAGCGTCTGCCTTCAGCTCTGGTCCTGATCCCAGCGACCTGGCATCAAGTCTCGCATTAGGCTCCCTTCTCAGTGGGAAGTCTGCTTCTCCCTCTTCCTCTGCTGCTGTCTCTCTGTCAATTAATAAATAAAATCTTAAAAAAAAGAAAGAAAGAAAATCCCAACTTAAGTGTGCCTGGTTGGGTTAGTTGGTAAAGCATGTGACTCTCGAGCTCAGGGCTGTGAGTTCAAGTCCCATGTTGGGCATTGAGCCTACTCACAAAAAATAAAACCAAAACCCTGATTTAGACAATCCTTTTTTCACCAGGATCTCCTGACACTTAAATTCTTCTGCCTCTCACTCAAGACATCTTAGGTTCCTAGTAGAGAAACCCAAACTATCCTGAGACACCAGTCAGAGAAAAAGGTCTATGAAGGTACAAGAAAGCTATTTTGCATCTCAGGGCACTTCTCTCCATTGACGAATGTTCGCTCTCCCAGATACATTTCCCCATCATCCATCCAGACAGAGATGTGAGCACCCACGGCAAGCCAACTGCTGGGCTCAGTGCAGGAGTAGACGAACCAGGACTTTACAGGGGGATGTGTTATGGGAGACTGGCACTGGCAAAAAGCACTGGGAGCCCAGGAGGAGGACATTCCACTGCTGAAGTCAGGGAGGGCTTACGGGAGCTGAACATACGATGATGGGCTTGGCCATAAAGGGTGGCAAGGGTTTCGACGTGTAGAGATGGGGAGTGTTCCGGT
The DNA here is from genome assembly GCA_028534135.1 of Potos flavus. NCBI lineage: Eukaryota > Metazoa > Chordata > Mammalia > Carnivora > Procyonidae > Potos > Potos flavus. The sequence goes on from CM052893.1 coordinate 34,389,057, forward strand.
TATCTATTGCCGTGTAGCACAGCACCCCAAACTTGGTAGCTTAAAACAACAGTCATTTTTATCTCTCATGGCTCTGGGTTTTACTGAGCTTGGCTAGATCTAGATAGTTCTTGCTCAGGATCTCTCATGTGATTGCAATCAGATGATAGCTGGCTAGAGTCATCCTGGAGACTTCCTTGCTCACATGGCTGGCAGCTGACGCTGGCTGTCGGCTGGGAGAACAGTTAGCCAGAATCCCTACGTGTAGGCTATCCAGGAGGCCCGGATTCTCTCACAGCATGGCAGCTGGGTTACAAAGGCAAGCATCCCAGGGCGCCTGGGTGGCTCAGTCGGCTAAGCATCTGCCTTTGGCTCAGGTCATGATCCCAGGGTCCTGGGATGGAGCCCTGCATTGGGCTCCCTGCTCAGCGGGGAGTATGCTTCTCCCTCTCCCTCTGCCCCTCCCCCTGCTCATGCTCTCTCTCTCAAATAAATAAATAAAATCTTAAAAAAAAAAAAAAAAAAAGGCAAGCATCCCAAGATGGAGATGCCTTCTTCCTGCCTTCTACAACTTAGCCTCAGAAGGCACAGAGCAGAACTTCCCTTGTTCTCTACTAATAGAGACAGTCATAAAGCCCCACCCATTTTCCAGGAAAGGGGACATGGACCCCACCTCTTGATGTGTGAGTGGCGAGGTTCTGGAAGAGCACGTAGGATAAGAAATATTATTGCGGCCCTTTTTGGAAAGTACAAATTGCCACAAGCAGGAAGGTTATTCCAGGTAGCTACCTGCATTGATGGTATCTTAGGAGATGCGTTTTTCTAAGAGAGTAGGCCATTTCTCTGTCTGGGCATTGCTAAGTGAAAACACGAGACTTTAGAAATATTCACTGAAACATCTTTACTAAGAATTATGAAACCCACTTCTCCGAAGGGGAGACTCCAAGAAAGGGAGAGATGCATACTGAACTCCCAAGGGGAGGGACAGGAGGCTGAGACGGATGGCCAGCCCCGGGTGACCAAGACAGTGGAGTCGTGGTCATGGAGGGAGCCCATCTTGTGAGGTTCTGCCAAGACGGATTCTTAGAGGGGGAAGAATGGCCTGGTGTCACGACAGCAAGTGGCCAGGAATACCCAGAGGCTGTATCCCAGCGGAGTCTTTGAGAGCAGCGGTGGGCCAGGCCCAAACAGGGAAGTAACCATTAATAAGCAGCTGTGTGTCGCCGGAGAGATAAGATGTGCACACATTCACTTGGGAGCTATCAGTTTGTTGTAACACAGAGGTAGGGAGCAGGCCTCATACAGGAACAAGAGCTAGGTCAGAGATAAAATACAGCCCTACGGTTGCTCGGTTGTTACCGTAAAGCAGCTGACACTGAGATGAATAGGGAGTGAGATCAAGGACCCGGGGAGAGCCTGGGGGCCCAAGGCCCTTGGTGGCACTAGGGCCCAAATGCTCAGAGCCCTCTGTGTCAACCACCAGCCTTATAGGAAAAGATGGGCAAGCCTGGCTGAAAGGCTGAATGAGCCAGGAATGGCGAGATTCAAGCTTGGCTGGCTTGGGAACCAGAAGTAGGGAAGGTTGTAAGTAGGGAGTCGGTTTGCTCAGCAGCTGCAAGGTGTCTCAGTGGGGAGCTTCCGGTGACACGGTGGCTGGGCCCTGAGACCTGAAGGGGAAGGAGATTTTGGCTTCCATCTCTAAGCATATTCCATCACCTAACCGTATCAATAATACCATTAAATCTAAAGGTATGAACACCTCATTTATTATTTTTTAAAGATTTTATTTATTTATTTGGGAGAGAGAGCACAAGCAGGGGGAGAGGCAGAGGGAGAGGGAGAAGCAGACTCCCCACTGAGCAGGGCCCCTGATGTGGGACTCGATCCCAGGATCCTGGGATCATGACCTGAGCCAAAGGCAGACACTTAATGACTGAGCCACCCAGGTGCCCAAGAAATGAACTTTAAATATGAAAACATTAATAAAAGAATAGGAAAGAATATACTATGCTAACACTAATTAAATAAAGTT
>CM052893.1:34391167-34421631 GCA_028534135.1 Potos flavus
AATGAGAGAGAGAGAGCATGGGAGGGGGAGGGTCAGAGGGAGAAGCGGGCTTCCTCCTCCAGATGAGAACATTCTTTTTTTTTTTTTTTTAAAGGTTTTCTTTGTCAGAGAGAGCACAAGCAGGGGGAGTGGCAGGCAGAGGGAGAAGCAGGCTCCCCGCTGAGCAAGGAACCCTCAATCCCAGCGCCCTGGGATCAGGACCTGAGTGGAAGGCAGATGCTTAACGACTGAGCCACCCAGGCGCCCCCCACCCCCGTGACGGTGTTTTTGGATGGGATTAACATTTAAATCATTGGACTGCAGAAATCCAATTGCCTTCCCAATCAGTTGGCTCCCCGAATAAAAGCATTCCTCCTGCCTGATTGCCTTTGAATTGGGACAGGGGCTTCTTCCTGGGTCTCCACCCTACTGGCCTCTGGACTTGTATCCCCTCAGCTCTCTGGCCCTCAAACTTAGATGGGAACTAAGCCATTGGCTCCCCTGGTCTCCAGCTTGCCAGCCCACTCGGCAGGTCTCAGGACCTGTCAGCTCTGTAATTGCCCGAGCCAGTTCCTTACAATAAATGAATGAATAAATGAATAAACACATAAATATTCTCTTGGTACTGTTTTTCTGGAGAATCTTGACTAATACAACAGATGTGTTTGTTACATTATTTCCTATACCTTTGGCATGTCTAAAATATTTCATAATAAAATTTTGAATAAATAAATAATGAATGATATATTGTAAAGATATCAGGTGCTATAGAGGTCAAGTAACATGAAAACTGGAAAATGGGGGCGCCTGGGGGGCTCAGTCGGTAGGCTTCTGACTTTGGCTCAGGTCATGATCCCAGGGTTCTGGGATCCAGCCCCACATCTGGCTCCCTGCTCTGTGGGAACCCTGCTTCTCCCTCTCCCACTCCCCCCGCTTGTGTTCCCTCTCTCGCTATCTCTTTCTCTCTCTATCAAATAAATAAATGAAATCTTACACACACACACACACACACACACATTAGGGGAGTCTGGATGGCTCAGTTGGTTGGGTTTCAGATCTTGCTCTCATGGGTCCTGGGATCCAGCCCCGCCTCCAGCTACCAATCAGAGGGGAGTCTGAGGATTCTCTCCCCCTGTCCTGCCCCCAATTGTATTTTCTCTAGAGAGCTGTCTCTGAAATAAATAAATCTTAGAAAAAAAAAAAAGAAGAAAGAAAATGCATATTAGATTCGGCTTCTGAAGCCAAGGACTGCCCTTGCTGGAGAAGTTTGGGCACTGTGTTCAGAGTGGAGGCCTGCCGGCGATGGGTTGTAGAGAGACAAGGAGTACACATACCCTATACAGCGAAGGAGAGCACCGGGTCTGTTGCTAGAAAGGGGTGCGGGGTAGAGGAAGGGGCTTAACAATGAGTGACTTTGCTTCTTGGGGCTTCCATACTATTTCTGTTGGAATTATCAGAGTGCCAGTGCTCCTTTGGTCCCTCTTCCTGTTCCAGTAAAGATTCTGGAAGACTTGGATTTCATCCCTTGGGTGCAGAAAAAGATTTTTAAAATAACTAACCACAGATGCAAATATCCTAGATATCAGCTTAACTATGGTTTTCCAAAGAGCATAAGAACAACCTCTTTCCATGGAAAGAAAGACATAAAGCCATGATTATCACATATTAGCCCCAGGTCTAAGGGGGGAAAGTCAGACGCGCAATAAATTAAAAGTTCAGGAAGGCTCTGCACTGGAATAAGAAAGGAGAGGGAGCGAGGAGAGGTTTTTCTTTCTCTTTCTTTCTTTCTTTCTCTCTCTCTCTCTCTCTTTTTTTTTTTTTTGGTTGAGTGGTTGAATTTGGCTAATGGAGTGTTGCTAATTCCCAATTTAGGTTCGCAGGGATCAGCAGCAGGGCGTTTTTCCGAGTCACAGGGGCTGAAAGGACGCACTAGTCTGTCTCGCTCCTCCCAGAAACTCAGTCTGGGTTTTACTTTAATTTCTTCTGGGTCTCATCAGAGGAGCCCCAGATGAGAAGATTCTGTGCTGGGGTATTTCTTCCTACCCCTCCCGGACGGATTGCAAGCTTTTTCCAATACTCCATTCTCTCCCTGGGGCTTTTTCCTGGTTGCTGCAGAGAGAAACCCGCCAGCAGGGGTCAGCAGTGTCTCACATCTGGCCTGGAGCCCCTGCCACATAGGCTGTTTCTCCTGGCACCGCCAGAGTTGATGGGGAACTGGAGAATACCTTCCTGGTAAGGCCTTGGCACCACTCTGAGCATCGCCGGCTCAAGATTCCTTTCCCTGAGGGCGGAGTAGCACGAGGAAATGGAAGGTATGTTCATTCAAAGACCCAAGCGGGTGTGGGTGTACATCTGCAACGCCGAGTCACCATCTGGTTTCTACCAGGCTTTTATGTGTATTGGCATGTGCCATGCATTGTGTGGATCTGGATGTCGGAGGACGTGTGTTTTGGGCTTGCCTTGCTGAAATTTTCTCAGCTCCCTGGGATTTCTGGATTCGCTCAGCACCCAGGCGCTCCGGGAGGGTCGCTTGGCTCTCCGGGAGGGTCGCTCGGCTCTCCCACGGCTTAGACCAGCGTTTGCGCCGCGCTCCCACGGTGGCTGCCCAGTCCACGCCTCCACGCCTGCTCTGTGTGGAATGGAACTCTTCCAGGGCTGCAGTCTCTGGAACGAATGTCTCGGCGGCCCAAGCCACACAAGAGCAAGTTCTGCTCTCGTTTCCAGACTCTTCTTCCTCCTTGGCCCCACTGCCAGTCTCCTCCCCAGCTCTAGTTCTCTTTGACTCTGCTGGTCCACATTGCAGCTTAGCTTCCAGGATAGCTAGAGGGATGGGTCCGTTGGATGTGCCTGTCTCTCCCCTTGCCCCCCCATCTCCCCTACCCAGATGTGGTTCGGGTGGGAGTAGTCAGAGAACCAGCAGGGGCTATGGGATAGCCATACAGCTGGAAGCAGCTCTGGACTGGAAAGGGTTCCAGTCTGTCGCTGAGATTCTTAGGGCCCTGGCACCTTCCGAGCAGCCTCCGGGGGCTAGCTGCTGTGACAGGCAGAGGCTGTACCTTTCCGCCTGCCAAAAGGGGGACTTCTGCAAGCCAGGGCACCTGGCCTGCTTTCCCAGGAGTAGAGTTACATCAGCTGATCTAGGCAACAGGTGTAGGTTGCAGGCTACAGCTGCTGCCCAGCACATCTGTACGCATGGGGGGAGGGTGTGTGCCCCAGCAGGGCTTGTCAATCATTCCCGCACTCCCCAAAGCTGAGGGGGATGTGCAGAAAGGGCCAGAGAGGGAGACAGATGTGGGAAAACTGGGATAAGCATTCAAAGAGCGCTTCTTTCCTGGAGATCCCAAAGGAGGACCCCTTGCCAGTTTGCCCCAGAGTCAGCCTCGCCGGCCGGCGGCAACTTGAGAGTCAAAGCCTGGAGTCCTCCTCCTGTCTTGCTGCCCCGTCCTTTGGCTGCAGCCCGCAACTCTCCCTTCCCGGTTGGCTCAGCTCAGGCCTCTGCAGGCTGGAGCTCAGAATCCTGGCTCCTAGAGGCTCTCCCGGAAAACTGGGAGGGAAGTACTTGAAAGAATGGCTCTTTATACATGCAAATGATCTCTTGCCACTTTAGTTCCTCAAACCACAGAATCAATTGAAGGGGGAACATTCTGGAGCTCTGGGTCTGTGCCAGGCACTGGATCCAATGCTTTACCTGTATCACCTCATCAAATCCTCCCCCAAACCCTGGCAGGTATGTGTTGTCAGGATCATTTTGTTTCATAAGGGGAGAAATCAAGGTTACGGTCACACAGAATACAGTGAATCTGACACTCGATTGCTGCCCGGACTCCATCCACCGGACACACTGCCTCCGACCTCCCCATTCCTGGGAAATCCCACATTAGGCCCCATCCCTCTTCCCCATGTAGGTAATTCCCCGCCTATCCCCAACTCATCCGTTTTTGTTGAGTGCAGCCAGAGTCACCTCTACGACCTTTATCGAGAGGCTCATTTGGCAGCTCACAGCTCTCCAACACCTCCGGTCACCCCATCACCACCCACCAAAGTGGATGCCACAGCGCCCACCCTCTTGTCAACGGCTTCTCACACCCAGTTCCCTTCCCTTGGTCCCATCATGGGCCTGCAACTCTTTTGCCTCTATCTACCATTCTTCAGTGATCCCACTTCAGCCTTGTTTTTCCCTCTCAAGACATTTTTTTCTTAGTATTTTAAGAATATTTATTGATATAAGAGGGACGCCTGGGTGGCTCAGTCGGTTAAGCATCCCACTCTTGATTTCGGTCAGGTCATGATCTCAGGACCCTGGGATCAAGCCCCCGTCGGGCTCTGTGCTCAGCGTGGAGTCTGCTTGTCCTTCTCCCTCTGCTCCTCTCTCTCACTTTCTCCCTCAAATAAATAAATAAATAAGATCTTTTAAATTTTTTTTATTTTTTATTTATTTATTTGACAGAGAGAAATCATAAGTAGGCAGAGAGGCAGGCAGAGAGAGAGGAGGAAGCAGGCTCCCTGCTGAGCAGAGAGCCTGATGCGGGGCTCAATCCCAGGGCCCTGAGATCATGACCTGAGCTGAAGGCAAAGGCTTTAACCCACTGAGCCACCAGGCGTCCCAATAAAATGTTTTTAAAAAGAGAGAGAGTCTAGCTTGGGCTCCATTCCCTGTCCAATGGGCAAAGGTGGCTACATCATTTCTGGGATCCAGTGCAAAATAAAAAATGTGGGCTCCTTTGTTTAAAAAATTATTGAGAATTTAAAGATTGCAACAGCAAAGCATTAAACCGAACCGGGGGTCCTTCTAAGTATGGGGTCCCGTGTGACTGCACAAGTCACATGCCTGTGAAGCTGGCCTACCCATGGGCTCTACAGAGATGGCCGTCTCCTAGTTGCCTTGAGTCAATGCATCCCCTGTTCTGAAAATGGACATTCCTGCCTCAGCCTCCACATTGGCTCTTGGCCTTTGATTCTGCACCCAGCCTCCCCCAGCTGCATTCTCTGCACCAAGGCCAGCATGCTGGGCATTCCAGCTCCAGCACAAGCAAACTCCCGGGGTCCGGGTCAGCCAGGCAGCATTGTTCTGCGGTCACCCACAAAGAGCAGGGTGCAAGACAATGACATCCCTGTGCCTGGGGTAGAAAGTCTCTCCAGAGATGAGAGAGCACTGAACTCTCAACCAAGAGACCTGGGTTTCAGTTCCAGCCCTGCCATTAAATTTGCTGTGTGCTCTTAATGGGTAAATTGCTCAACGTCTTGGCATCTCAGTTTCTTTATCTCTTAAAGGAGAGGGTGGGATGAGATTGTCTTTAAGATCACGCCCAGTTCTAAAAGTGTGTACATAAATGACTTTAAGAGGCTATAATGGTAACCATATTTGCTTGAGCATTTACCCCATACAATTCACAAGCTCATTTAATGCTGACAACAGTTCTAGGAGGCAGGCACCGTTCTTCCCATTTTACAGATGACGGAGTTGAGAGTCAGATGAAAACATATCCTAAAAGAGGAGATATTCTGGAGGGCCTGGGTGGCTCAGTGGGTTAGGTCATGATCTCAGGGTCCTGGGATCCAGCCCCACATCGGGCTCTCTGCTCAGCAGGGAGCCTCCTTCCCCCTCTCTCTCTGCCTGCCTCTCTGCCTACTTGTGATCACTCTCTGTCAAATAAATAAATAAAATCTTAAAAAAAAAAAAGCTGTTAAGAAGCTAGAAATAAAAGAAATGTACTGAAGCTAGAAAATGATAGAGCCCTTCACCGCGACCCCACACTGCCACCTAAAGACTCCTTTCCTCTGCCTCTACATAGCACTTGAAAGCATGGCCTCAGGAGGTAGACTGCTGGTTCGAATCCTCCCTGGCCCTTCCAGCTGTCAGAACCACACAAGATACCTCAATTTCTTCACCTACAACATACAAATAAAAATGATACCTATTTCAAAGGGTCATTGCGAGGATTAAATGGATGAATGTATACTTAAGTGCTTGGAACTGCAGTTGGCCCACCCCCAGTAACACACAGAAGGAAGGACTATGACTCTCCTTTCCAGGATGGCTACAGCCAGAGCCTGCCTTCTTCGAGGGGACTGTTTCTCCTTGCCAACCCCATCCCTATCCTGCTGGCCCCCTTAAAGAAACATTTGTCTTGAAAAGCCATCTTTTGGAAAAACACTGTGATGACTTTCAGTACATCTCACATCCTGGTAACAGAGAAAGGGAGAGGGGCGCCTGAGTGGCTCAGCCAGTTGGGTGTCTGCCTTCAGCTCAGCTCATGATCCTAGGGCTCTGGGATCGAGCCCCACTTCGGGCTCCCTGCTCGGCGGGGAACCTGCTTCTTCCTCTCCCACTCCCCCTGCTTGTGCTCTCTCTCTCTCTCACTCCCTCTGTCAAATAAATAAATAAAATCTTAAAAAAAAAGAAAGGGAGGGCGCCTGGGTGGCTCAGTGGGTTAAAGCTTCTGCCTTCAGCTCAGGTCATGATCTCAGGGTCCTGGGATCGAGCCCCACATCGGGCTCTCTGCTCAGCAGGGAGCCTGCTTCCCCCTCTCTCTCTGCCTACTTTTGATCTCTCTCTCTCCCTCTGTCAAATAAATAAATAACATTAAAAAAAAAAAAAAGAAAGGGAGAGAAACAGCATCTTCCCGATAAGGCAGTGACTCGCCCAAGCTCGTAAAACATTCATGACTGTGCCAGCTTTTCCCACAGACTGTTTCTCCCAGGTCCTCCTAAGCTCAAGCCATCAGCGCAGAGGGCCCTTCTTAAAGGGGACCCTGAGGCCAGTCCTGAGGCCGGAGTGGCCACGGATGGGGACAAATGCTTTGCCCACCCCCTCCCCCCAATCCCATCGGCATGCAGCCCCTCCGGGGTTAATGAGTCAGGCTAGAAAGGGCAAGGGTTACTAGTGGACAGTCAGATGCCTACCACTAAAAAGTGAGTTTTCGAGCACTGAGCCCCCAAGCAGAGAGCACGTGACTGGGGTGGGGAAGAAGCGGAGTGGGGGGGGAGGACGACTGGTGCTTTGTCTCATCATCACGCTTCTGCTTATATTTTGCACAGCACTTTAGAAACCACTTTCTCTTCCATTATCTCACTGAATACTCACCTAAGTCTTGGTGGGTGATTATCGTCATCCCCCGGGGGGGGGGGGGGGCACCACCCATTTTTACCGAAGAGCGAAGAGCACACTGAGGTCACGCCCTCCAGCCAGCAGCCGAACCGAAGCGCGGACTCAGGTCTCCTGACACCACGCCCGGTGATTTTCCACTGTGCTGAGGAGGAGGAAGTCAGAGGCTCCCTCAGACTCCACCTCAGAAGCTCTCAGACATTTATTAAATGCTCAAGAAAATCAAGCCACGTGCTGTCTTCATATACCCGCGGAGGGCCTTACCGAGGGCTCTGGAAGGCCTGAACAAGAGAGCCAGAGGTAAAGGCAGTCCCTCCCTGGGTCCCACGGAGTGCAGGGGCTCTGACTCTGTTCAGACCCCCAAGGTCCCACATCAGATACCCCAAGCGGGGAAACAAATGAGCATGGGTCTGCAGACCTCAAGGCAGCAGGAAAACAGGCAGAGCCCCCCAAGAAATCAGGTTGGGTCTGGAAATGCCACTTGCTCTGCTTCCTGGGGCTCCCAGAGCCCTCATCTCAACTCAACCAGGTCTGAGACTCTATGGGGGTGACAACAGCCTCCCGGGCTGATTTTTTAAAACCCATTTGTCACATTGACATTAATCCTCTTGTTAACAATCTCTTGCCCTGAAGCAGGGTTGGCTCAAAGCTGTGGAAGGGGTGGGGGCAAGGGGAAGCTCTTGGGTTTTAAGGCGTCTCAATAAGGTCAGCAGGGCCTGGAGGCCACCTTCTTCACTGAGGTGGGGAGGGGAACACATGCTGAGCCAAGGCCCCCCAGCAGAGAGCCTGAACCTCCTTCAATTACCAACCTTCTCACTCTCCAGCACCCCTGTTGTTTTCCCCACCCTCTGCTCTCCACAACCAGGCCACTGCCTTTTCTTCTTATTGATTTTCATATTTAAGGAAAATCCATTTGCTTGATTCAGAGCAACTGAGTCATCACTGTGTTCAGAGGAAAATCACTCACAAAGTAGGCACTTGGCAGAAGCCACTGCTGGGATGGGCGGGGACCCTGCTTACACCCCAAAGACGCTCTGTCCAGAGCTGCTTCTGGATTCTCTTCTCAGCTGCTCTGTCCCAGCCGCTTTCTCTTTCAGGAGCCTTCACATCCGCTGCCTGCCGCCCCAGCCAGGGGGGGCCTGTTTGTTCTCTGCCCCCCCCCCCCAACATGTCCACATGCTATTGTTTATCTGTTGGAGGCTTACGATGGGGACACGTGGAGCAGGGTCAGAGGGGACTTGTATGATCAGCCATTCATAAATGGGGGAGAAATATTAATTGTACGCACTGATGGAAGAAATTTATCCCTTACAAAATTATGGTTTTGGCCCTCTTTCCCTTTCTGGGTAGCACCCAAGGAACTGCATCATTCCAACATTACCCACGTGGGTGAGAGCCCTGTATCTAGCCTCAAGACGGGGTCGGGGCGGTTCAGTCTCTGTTACTGGTTTGTATGACTGTTGTGTCATCCTGGTCCCCGGGCCCAGGAGAGCCAAAGAGCTCAGCCAACCCACTCTATGAGGCCTCAAGAAGAGACAGTGCTTCTTCTTAAAGGACCAGGCCTCCCCTTTGCAGGCAGAGGGGACTGTGAAGAGCAGAACAGAATTCCAGTTAGCGCATCATCGAATGCCAAATGGATGCAGGATTGCAGGACTCAGACTCAGTGATGCATATAGAATGCTACCAGGGACTCTGCTAAGCGTGTCACCTGTGTTCATTGCCCTTAATCCTCCAAGCAATCTTAGGACATAGTGGCAATTATTATCCCATTTACATACAGATGAAGAAATGGAGGTGGTCAGAGATTAAAGAAATCATTCAAATTCCTATGGCTAGTCAGTGGTAGATCCAGGAATTTGAACCCAGGCAGTCTGCCTTAGGAGCCCATGCACAGGGCAAGGGATTGATCTCAGGCATCCCTCAGACACAGCCCCCCTCCCCACCGCCAAAGACAATTCATTCCTTTCATGGACAAAAGCCATGTAAAAATCTTCTCCCCTGATCAGATGGGGACGTCTTCAATGTCACTGCTAGTCCCTGTCTAAGGGTCCTTGATCCTCCCTTTATGTCCATGTGCACTGTGACCTGATTGGCTGGATAGGGGCTCAGGCAAGGCTCAGGGGGCTCTCATCAGGACTCTGCTCCCCACTGGTTGATGCTGCTGGTCAAGCATTTGGAGACCTCCCAGGGAGTTGGCATTTTTTTGGTTTCTATCTCTCAACATCTCAAGACCCGGGAAATAAATCAGTTCTCATGTTGGCTGGAGCTGGTGAAATCTCTGGTCCCAATCTGCTGGGTCCTTGCCCACAGCTGCTCCCTTTCACTTACAGAGCTCGAGCTTGATCCAGGGGCACGATCCACCTGATCTCCTTCTGGACTCTTCCTGCACAGTCGAAAGCCCTCAGGCCAGGAGGCAGGCGTGAGTGTAGGAGGGGTGTGTGTGGGGGTGGAATCCTTGCACTGCAAAGAGGTTGCACGAGGTTCTGGCTGAGGACCTCCTTCCCATTCTCGCTCTTCAGCTCGTGTCATTTCCTCTACCGTCTTCTGCCCCCTCCTCCCACTCCCACGACCCTAGAAGGAAGAGGGGCAGTGGCAGAGTCAGGAAAGTGGGAAGAAGTCACGTTATTTTACTGAGCACCTACTATTTACCAGGCACTTCTGGGGCCTCCCCGTCCTCTGCACCCACGAGTCCCAGCTCAGACCCGGGTAGAGAGGAAGGAAGGGTGGGCGGAGTCAGAAGCCGGGCGAGGAGGCTGGTGGATCCATCTGCCCCCTTCCAAAGAACGGCCGAACCAGCGACAGCCCCGGGACGTGGATGGGGGTGGGGGTGGGGGTGGCGGGTCCCCAGGCAAAGGAAAGGCTCAATTGTGCAAAGGCTTCCTGCCCTGCCAGCTCTCGGCCCCAACCCAGCCACCAAGCAGCCGCCTTTCTGGGGCCGGGAAGGCGGGACGGGAAGGCGAAGGCAGGAAAGGGTTACGGGAATAGCTTTCCAATGACAAAGTCTGGAAGGGACCCATGCCTCCGCCCCTCTGCGGGTTAAACTGGCACAGTGCGGGGGGAGGAAGGCGAGGGGGACCAGAAGCAGAGGCTCCCCTCCCGCCCCCCCCGCCCCCCGCTGTCGCCGGGCACCCCCTCCCGGGGCCCGCGTTGTCGGAGGCAGCCGGCGTGTGCCTGGGGCAGCGGGTCACGAGGCTCCGCCCCCGCCGCCCGGCCCCGGGGGACGCACTTTGTTCAGGATGCCGCCTCCCCGCTCATTGTGGGGCCGGGGCTGGCGGCGTCGGCCCTAGTACGAGCGCGCGGCCGGAGCGCGCGGCGGACGCCGATCCCCGTGCAAGGGGCGGACCCCGCCGAAGACCCCGGAGAAACTTTCTTATCGCGAGGAGAGCGCGCCTGGCCCGGCGCTGCGCGGGGGATGCGCGACTCTGCGCGGCGGCGGCGGCGGCGGCGCGGACCGGGACCCGGAGACGGAGCGGGCAGGCGTGCCGGTGAGTGGCCCGCGCGGGGTGGTCGCGGGGGCGGGGACCGAGCTGCGCGCGGCGGCGGACATGGGCCGCCGCCGCTTCCCACTCCGTGGGGCCGGGACCGAGCCCCGGGGGGAGGTGAGCCTGGTACCCTGGGGAGGCTGCGGGCTGGGCTCGGGAGAGACGCTGGAATAACAACGGAGGCGCGGGGAGGGTGTGTGCCGAGACGTCCTTAGGGGACTGCGCGTCTGCTCCAGGAGTTGACTCACTAGGGGCTACCCAGCTCCAGCCTTTCCGAGCCTCAGTTTCCCTTTCTGTGAAATACCTGCAACGTAAAGTGTGTTGAGATCCTATAACCAGAAACACCAAGTACTGCGTATTACACACTTACACACACACACACACACACACACACACACACTGTACCCACATTTTCTCCCATCCCAGCGGAGCGAGCCGAGCAGCTGGAGCAGGTGACCTTGCCGGGCTGTTTCGGAAAATGTTCACTGGGTGCCCAGGTTGCTGCGAAGCGTCCGCCCGCCAGACTCCCTGAGGCTGTCCTCTTTGGCGCCCGCCCAGAGGAAGCCCTCCCCGGGGACGCGGGAGGGAGGAGAGAGGGGAGGTTGGATGAACACCAGGAGCTCACCTGAGGGCGCTCGGTGCTTGGGCTCTTGTGGTCCCTTCTATTCTCGGAGCGGATAGAACCTGGTCATAGCATAAAGAATCAGCCTAGTCTGCAGAGCCTAGTCTAGGCTGAGAGGGGAGGCAGGATCGGGGAGGGACGTGAGTGGTGAGTGGTGGGGCAGTGTGCAGGGGTGAAATCCACCCAGCAGAGAGGGTTCCTTGTCCCACGGAGCCCAACACTGGAAAATCAGCTGGTGAGTCAATGGGACTTTGTTAGGACAGCCACAGGGCGCAGCTGGCGCCGGCTTAAGGGAAGCGCCCGGATCCCCCCTTGATAACATGCTGTTTATCTGGCTTCCTGTTTCAATGATTGGGATACCATTGGCTTGTTCAAATTCAATGCTGAAAAGCCTGCGGCCACGTTCGCCCTGCAAAAGCAGAGGGCTTGCCTAGGTTTTCATCTTTTCATCTGTCTTGTTCCGGATGCATGGTGTCCCCTACGACTCACTTATAATGGGCAGCTGGACTTGGCACAAAGAACCCCTCCCCCAGGAGGCGGAGCTGCCGCTTCTGAGACCTTGGCTCCCTTCAGACCCAAAATAGGTGTGACTTCAGCCTGCTTATGAATTTTTTTTTAATCCTGCCTTGAATTTTGGTTGGTGTGTCTTTGGGATTAAACTGGGAAAGGAGACTGTGACTCTGGATTTCCCCCCTGAAAATGAGCTTTATCTCATCTTTCACGGTTAATTCCTAGGGGAAGTTATCAGTTTGTGGTTCCCTAATCAGCCTGGGTTGCTGACTACCTGGATGATCAGAAAGCAAAGAACTTGCCTCTTTGTTTTGGTTTTCACTTCTTTAAAATGGAGCTGGGGCAAATTGCTACTCCTGAAAGAACAGACGAGGCTTTCCAGATCTGTGCTTCAGGCTTTAGGGCCTATTTCTGGAACTTCCCAGGTTAAGGGGGAGCAGCCCCCACTGTGAACTCCAGAGATTTATCTGAACTCCCTTAGGGCAGGTTTCACATTCTGCTTTTGTTCTAGACATTGGGGATTTGTGCGCATGCCTGATCTCCCTATGAATGCCAGCCAGCCAGGTACCCCGGCTGACCACCCACAACACCCAGCACATAGTAGACACTTTCTAGATGTTTGCCGAATAGTACAACTGGAAAAAAATCTAAGGAACACCCATCCAAGTCTGGGCTTCCCATCCACATCAGGCCCTTTTATTCATTTCTGGGGACTTGTTTCATTGCCTTTCCCTCTCAAAACATGGTCCATAATGGGGTTGATTTGCCCACAGGACCACTTGGGCCTTTTGTGAGATCTACTTGGGGAGCCCTGGCCTGGGGAAACTGAAAACAGGATTGCTGTTTTTGCTTCCCTTGCCAGCCCTGCTCCCCTCCTGAGTCTACCTGGCTCACTCTTGGTCAAGTAGATGAGTGGCCTGGAGTAGAAATATCTCTTGTCCGTTCTTTAAAATTTGTCTCTCTTTCCATCTTTCTTGTCCGTCAGTGTCACTTCCCCTTTTTTTTTAAAGTTCTTTTGAATTCTTAAAGGGTTTGGCCTTTAGAAAAACTAGAATGTCAGAGTCAAAAGGATCTCTTCCCCTCCCAACCCCTGCCCTGCCCCTCTTCCCTTTAGGGACAAGAATCAAAGGGGGGACGGACTCAAAGCCACTGAGCTGGGGCGCTGCAGAGGCCAACCTAGAACCCAGGTCTTCTGGCCACCCATCCAGGGCTTAATCCCTTTGAGCAGATCATCTCCTTGCACTCAGACTTTTTCTCTGCCCAGTGTTTCCATCCATAGATCTTGGCAGATGCCCCTTAGCTGTTAGTGAGAGAGGAACAGAAACAAGGGGTAAGGAGAACTGCCTCCGTAAGGGAACCAACCACCAGCTCTTAGAGTCTCTGGAACATGGAGAACTAAGAATGTGGCAATACTTGGCAAACCCTTCATCTTTCTGGCCCCTCATCACAAAACAATAATTAAAAACACTTTTAGTTCCTTCTTCAACTTAAAAAAAACAACAACAACAAAAAACCCCAACCAACTTTTCAAGTAAAAAAACACCCTCCTCAGTAAATAGTTTGCTGGGCCTAATCTGTTCCCTCAACCTCCCAGGAAGGCTGACTCAGGCCTGATTTCCTCCGAGGGGCCTGGAACTTTGCTTCCCAGTTTCCTGTGAGTCTTGAGAGACGTGAGGGGAGGCAGGACGGCCAAGACCCAGGCCTCTCGGAAGCGCCCATGGATGTGACTCCGCTTGCCCCACACTGCCTGTGCAGTCCGCACTACCGTCCCCATCAAACTTATCTGCTCTACTTCATTTTAATATGAGATGCACTAATAATGCGTGAAAAATTAAAGGTGCCTCCACCGACACCGTTAATAACAAAATGTGTCCACTTCAGAGGAAGCTGAGACTCTTTTAATGTCCAGTCCTTAGATGCTCTGGAAGCTTTTGTGAACGGGATGGTTTTCTTAATTTCTTTTTCGGATTGTTCATGGGGGGTGGTATATGGAAACACAACCAATCTTTGTGCGTTGATCTTGTGCTCTTGAAACTTTGCCAGATTTGTGTATTCGCTTTCGTAGCCTTTTGCGTGTGTGGATTCTTTGGGATTTTCTATATGTAGAATCACATCAACTATAAATATAGTTCTACTTCTTCATTTCCAATTTGGATACCATTTATTTATTTATTTATTTACTCATCTTCCCTAATCGCTCTGGCTAGAACTTCCAATATAATGGTGAGTAGGAGTGGGGAGAGT
This sequence comes from Potos flavus, assembly GCA_028534135.1. Lineage (NCBI taxonomy): Eukaryota > Metazoa > Chordata > Mammalia > Carnivora > Procyonidae > Potos > Potos flavus. Next base: position 34,405,110 of record CM052893.1, read on the forward strand.
GGACGTCCTTATCTTGTTGCTAATCTTAGAGGAAAAAGCTCTCAGTTCCTCACCATTGAGTGTGATGCTTGCTGTGGGTTTTTCATAGATGTCCCGTATCATGTTGAGGAAATTCCCTTCTTTTCCCAGTTTTCTAAGTGTTTTCATCATGAAAGGGTGTTGGATTTTGTCAGATTGTCTTTTCTGCACCAGTTGAGATAATCATGTGTTTTGGTACATGACATCGATTGTTTTTCTTGTGTTGAATTACCCTTCCATTGCCGGGATAAATCCCTCTGAATGCTTTTTTTGTTTTTTAATTTGCAAAGTTTTATTTCTTTTATTTAAAAAGACTGCAGATGGAGAGTCTGGGTGGCTCAGTCAGTTAAGCCTCTGACTCTTGGTTTCGGCTCAGGTCATGATCTCATGGTCCTGGGATCAAGCCCCGGCTCTGGCTCCGTGCTTGGCATGGAGTCTGCTTCAGATTCTCTCTCCCTCTCCTTCCTGCTAGCTCTCTCTCTAAATTAATTTATTAAATTTTAAAAAGACAAGAAAATTTGACACACTGCTAACAGTGCAGTTGGGTGGGTCAATGCACATTCATTATATTTTTCTTAAAGTCACTGTACTTAAAATGTTAAACAGTATTTTTTTTTAAAGATTTTATTTATTTATTTAACAGAGAAAGAGGTCACAAGTAGGCAGAGAGGCAGGCAGAGAGAGAGGGGGAAGCAGGCTCCCTGCTGAGCAGAGAGCCCGATGCAGGGCTCGATCCCAGGATCCTGAGATCATGACCTGAGCCGAAGGCAGAGGGTTAACCCACTCAGCCACCCAGGCGCCCCTTAAACAGTATTTTTATTGTGGTAAAATATACGTAACATAAAATTGACCATTTTAACTGCTTTTAAGTGTACAGTTCAGTAGCATTAAGTGCATTCCTCTTGTTAGGTAACCATCACCATCATCCATTTCTAGAACTTTCTTGTCTTCCCCAGCTGAAACTCCCTGCCTGTTACAGTGAACTCTGCATTCTCTACTCCCCCTCAACCCCCCAGCTTCTGGAAACCACTGTTCTACTTTTTATCTCCATGATCTGTGAGGACTTGGTAGTATCTCGAAAAGTCAGGACTTCATGGCTTTAATTGAGGGATCAAAGGACCTCACCTGACTTCCAAAGGGAACATCCTAGAGGAATTTTGATTCGGATCTTCTTGACTTACAAACAGTCCCTCAACAAACGCCCGGGTGTCAGAGATGTTCGTTCCAGATGGAGAGACGAACGGATTCCTGGTCATCACGAGGCTCAGAGGGCACCCAGATCAGCCTCTGCGTGAGCCTCGTTTTCTCCAGTTCAGTGGTTCTCCCTCTTGGCTGCACCTTAGAATCACCTTGGGTTGCTTTTAAAAATTACTGATTCCTGCCCCCCCCCCCCCCCAAGGGATGCGGCTTCATTCGGTCTGGATTGCAAACCTGGGTGTCTGTCATTTTTTCTAAAGCCCCCTCAGTGACTCTGATGCACGGGGAGGGTTTCAGCTACTCAGTGGTTGAGCTGATTTATTCCCTGGAACCCTTGGCTGGTCACAGCTTCCAGTGACGCAATTCCCTCCCCATCTGGACAATAATACTGACCCACTTTACATCCTTCCCCTGATTTTAAAATCCCTTTGTAAATAGAATAAATGTCAACTTCTGTAGAATTAAACTTGCAAACTTGTAAAGAACCATAACTGTCATGTAGCCCTATTTTTTTTTTTTTTTGCTTTTGCAGAGACCTCAGGCCCCTCCTAAAACCTCCCCACGGGGGCGGGGGTGGGGGGGAGACACACACATCCAGCTTGGACACCTCTGTTGCTGGGCAACTCCCAGCCACTGTGGGTGTGTTGCAATCATCTTAGTCCCTATTTGGACAGCTTGGTCTCTCAGGGTTTCTTCTTGTAGTAATCTGTCCTGGGTGGGACTTCTAGTCACTGGCGAAAGACAGCAAGAGGTGAATGGGCTTCACAAAAATGCATCCCCAAATAAAGTAGGGCATATGCAAAGTAAAACATGTGGTCTAAGTGCAATCGATCTGCACAGTGACAGCCTTTCAGTATTTGGAAACAGCTACCGTGTGCCTGTCCCGTCTTTTCCCTTCTGCTCTCGGCTGCCGTTTTTTGCAGATCTTCTTCACCGGATGTGTTCTCAAGTATTTTCTGGGAAGATGTATGAGGTAATAGCAAGGATTTAGGCCGTGAAATGAGCCGGACTGGGAGTCAAGGCTCAAATCCTGACTCTGCGTGTCAAGTCCTTAGTGCATGATGAGTATTCAGCGAATATTAGCAATTGAGATCATATTATCCACAATGACATCATTATCTCTATCTGTGTGACCCGAGGCCAGCCAGGAAAGCTCTTAGAGACTCAGTTTCTTCCCCAAGAAAAGTTGAATGAAAATGCCTTACTCCGAAGACGATGTTCCCCAGCTTGCCTGATCTCACCCTCCTTCCTGTCCTTGGGCGATCCCTATGATCTGGCAAGTTTGGGAGACACAGGCTGGGAGTGATTGTGTGGATCAAGTGAGACCACTGAGCCCTGACCCAGGCCCTGGGCCATGCAGTGTGTGAGCCCAGTTCATGCCAGATTGCCCCCTCCCCCCCATACTAAATCATCCTTAAAACAAGCGACAGTGTACCGCGATTTGAATGTGTTGTGTCCAGCATGAAACGCAGCCCGCCAGTGACATGCTTACTGGCACACGCCATCCACAGGCCGGTCGCCTATAATCAGTTAGGCAAAGCACTTTTTTTTTTTTTTTCACTTTGTAGATTGCCCCCCTGCAAACCTGGGAGCTAGCCTGTCAGGGAAAGGATGGGAACATGATGGCATAAAGGAATGAGAGAGTCCAACCATATCTTTTGCTTTATATTGTTTGTTGTTGAACTGATCCATTTTGTTTTGGTGTTACTTAATTTTTTTTTTTTTTTGTAGATGGCAAGGATAGCATAGAATATAAAGTCAGTTCCCAGTGCCTCTTTTCCCAGTTCATTGGTGCAGATAATTGACTTGACTGGAAGGAGTAACCGGGTTCTGGGTAGTGCTAAGATACCAACTGTTCTCTTCCTGCTTTCTTTTTAATAAAAGAGAGACAGCTGATGAGACACCCGGTGAAGGAGCCTCAGCCAGGACCCAGACCCGGCAGCTGTCTGCCTGGTCTCTCATCTGGGCGGCTCCATCCCTCGGCCCTCCCTCCCCAAAGCTTCAGGACCAGGACTCCGTTACCCGGGGCATCCCCGCACCACAGAGTGCTGACCGTGAGCCCCGCTAAGCTGGGAGCTCTCCATCACCTCCTGGGCACGGTCAGCTTCATAAGGGCTTTACGCTGTCAGCAAAGCTGCCCCTGCCTCACTGGGAGGGGCCGTGGGAGCTGCAGTGTCGGGGTCTACACCTGATCCCCAGGGTAGGCAGAAGGGCTGCGGGACCCTTAGGGTGTTTTCCAATGCTGAAAGTGCACACACAAGGTTTTATTCTGAAAAATGTCAAGCCAGTAGAGAAAGTGAAAGATTAGTACCATTAATATCTGGATTCACTGATTATTAACATTTTTTTAAAAAGATTTTATGTATTTGACAGAGAGAGCGAGCACAAGCAAGGGGAGCAGCAGGCAGAGGGAGAGGGAGAAGCAGGCTCTCCACTGAGCAGGGAGCCCCAGGTGGAGCTCGATCCTAGAACCCCGGGATAGAGACCTGAGCCAAAGGCAGATGCTTAACCGACTGAGCCACCCAGGCGCCCTGTTAACATTTTTTTTTAAAGAATTTATTTATTTGGGGTGCCTGGCTGGCTCAGTCGGTTAAGCGTCTGCCTTTGGCTTAAGTCATGATCCCGGGGTCCTAGGATCGAGCCCCACATCCGGGCTCCCTGCTCGGCGGGAAGCCTGCTTCTCCCTCTCCCATTCCCCTTGCTTGTGTTCCCTCTCTCGCTGTCTCTGTCTCTGTCAAATAAATAAATAAAATCTTTAAAAAATAAAAAATAAAAAAATAGGGCGCCTGGGTGGCTCAGTTGGTTAAGCGACTGCCTTCGGCTCAGGTCATGATCCTGGAGTCCTGGGATCGAGTCCCGCATCTGGCTCCCTGTTCAGTGGGGAGTCTGCTTCTCCCTCTGACCCTTCCTGCTCTTGTGCCCTCTCTCTCTCTCTCTCATTCTCTCTTTCAAAAAAATAAATAAAATCTTTTAAAAAATAAATTTAAAAATTTAAAAAAGAGCTTATTTATTTATTAGAGAGACAGAAAGCATGAGTAGGGGGAGGGGCAGAGGGAGAAGGAGAAGCAGACTCCTGCTCAGTGGGGAGCCTGACGCAAACATAGGACTCGATCCCAAGACCCCAAGATCATGACCTTGAGCCAAAGTCCATGCTTAACCGACTGAGCCACCCAGGTGCCCTGACTTAACATTTTGCTATACTATGCTCTCTCTCTTTCTCTCTCTTTCTCCTGAGCTATGTGAATATAATTTGCCAACATCATGACACTTAAGCCCTAAATACTTCAACATGTCTTTCCTAAGGACAAGGGCATTCTCCTACATAACCACAGTAAGTACCATAATCACAGCCAATGATAACTGGATTTAGCAGAAGTATTTAATCTGTGGCTGTATTCATATTTTCCAGTTGTTCCCCAAATGTCCTTTAGAGAGCGCTGTGCATTTTTCTCAACCACAGGCTGCTGCATGGAGGCCTGAATTGCAGTTTTCTCTCCCAGGAAGAGGGAAATGAAGTCATGATCCCTTAAATTGGGATAGTGAGGCACTGAATACAAAGCACTTAAATTTCAATTAATCTTTATTTCATTTTTTTTTAAAGATTTTATTTATTAAAAAAAATAATAAAGATATTATTTATTTATTTGACAGAGAGATCACAAGTAGGCAGAGAGGCAGACAGAGAGAGGAGGAAGCAGGCTCCCTGCTGAGTAGAGAGCCTGATGCGGGGCTCGATCCCAGGACCCTGAGATCATGACCTGAGCCGAAGGCAGAAGCTTTAACCCACTGAGCCACCCAGGCGCCCCGCTCTTTATTTTTTTTTAAGATTTTATTTATTTGTTTGACAGAGAGCACAAGCAGGGGGAGCGGTAGGCAAAGGGAGAGGGAGAAGCAGGCTCCCCACTGAGCAGGGAGCCAGACGGGACTCGATCCCAGGACCCTGGGACCATGACCTGAGCTGAAAGCAGACACTTAACCGACTGAGCCACCCAGGCGTCCCTCAGTTAAACTTTATAACCACTGAGTGAGATAGGTACTAATATCCTCCCCATCTTACTGGTGAAGAAATCGAGGTTCATAAGGTCTTCTCAGTGGCCCCAAGAGTATGAGCCATTATTACCTCTCCATGCTGTGCCAGGGAATAGTTACAGAAAAAGAAGATCTTTTATTTACTGAAAGTCTTCTGTCCTTCACATTTCCTATCCTCTTCACCTAGTGTTAGCAGGTGTTCAGATGTGCTCTGCTGCCCCCATTTCACAGATGAGGAAAGTGAGAGCGAGGCTGGTGGTAAACAATATTTACATTGTCAAGATAACATAAACGACATTTATTGGTAATCTTGGAGGAAGCTCCATATGGTTGGATGTAGTTGCTGGACAGACTATAAGGGCAATTCAGAATAAAAGCATGTCTGACTGAAGGTGAGCAGTGCGGGGTGTGGGGGGTGGCCCTGGTACCCTGGTCTTATGCCAAGGGGATTGGAGAAAGGCTGTCAAAGTGTTAGAAAATAAGGAACACCTGGCAGGCTCAGTCAGTAGAGCGTGCAACTCTTGATCTTGGGGTCATGAGTTCAAGCCCCACATTGGATGTAGAGATTACTTAATAAAACTTAGGGGCTTCTGGGAGGCTCAGTCAGTTAAGCGGTTAAGCATCTGTCTCAGATTCGGGTCATGACCCTGGGGTCCTAGGATCAAGCGCCCCTGCTCAGCAGGGAGCCTGCTTCTCCCTCTTCCTCTCTCCTTCCCCCAGTTCATGCTCGCTCTCTCTAATAAGTAAATAAAATCTTTAAAAAAAATTAAAACAAATAAAACTTAAAAAAATTATTTAAAAAACCCATAAGAGGGACGCCTGGGTGGCTCAGTCGGTTGAACGTCTGCCTTTGGCTCAGGTCATGATCCCAAGGTCCTGGGATCGAGTCCTGCATCGGGCTCTTTGCTCAGCGGGTGGCCTGCTGCTCCCTCTGCCTGCTGCTCCCCCTGCTTGTGCTCTCTCTCTGACAAATAAATAAATAAAATCTTAAAAAAACAAACAAACCCACAAGAAACCAAATTTTGAGAATAAAGGTGCAAAATAATAAAAGGAACTAAAATCAAATATTGAAAGGAAGAAAAGGAGAGAGATGGGTTTAGTGTATGTTACCCATCATTTTCAACTATTAGGTAATGGTTGATATTATCTAACAGTGGCAAAGCAGGGAATCAGGTTATTAGTATATTATCTAGAGTAACCACCACAAAAACTAATAACAGAAAACTATTTGGGCAGCAGGGTGGGGTCGGGAAGAGGTGGAACAGGAAGCGGGAGCTTGTTATCATAAGGTCTTTTGTCCAGTTTGACGGTGGCCACCCCTAATAGTATGGAGAAAGGCAGGCTTTGAATTCAGACATCCTGGCTCCTAAATACAGAGAAGGAGCAGGATGGCAGGCTGGGCCCTGCAGAAGATTCTCTGAAATGCTAAGCCGAAACCAAGAGAGCCTTCCTAAGACCTTGGTGACCGCTGGACATGTTTTTTTTTTTCTTTTTTTTTAGAGATTTTATTTATTTATTTGAGAGAGAAAGCACGAGAGGGGGGAGGATCAAAGGGCGCAGACTCCCTGCAGAGCAGGGAGCCCGATGTGGGACTCGATCCTGGGACTCCAGGATCACAACCTGAGCTGAAGGCAGACGCTTAACCTAATGAGCCACCCAGGTGCCCCGCAACACTGGGTGTGCTTGCCTGGAGAGAGCCCCCCAGGACACGGCATCCCCAGGAGGGTGCACCCACACCCCACATCCCACAGGGAGTATTAATACTAATGTTGTAAACACAACTCAAAGATTTTTATGATTTTGCTTTTCAAGGTATTTGGACATTGGTGACTCATTTCTTTTTTTTTTTTTTTTTTAAGATTTTATTTATTTATTTGACAGAGAGAGAGGGATCACGAGTAGGCAGAGAGGCAGGCAGAGAGAGAGAGGGAAGCAGGCTCCCCGCTGAGCAGAGAGCCCGATGCGGGGCTCGATCCCAGGACCCTGAGATCATGACCTGAGCCGAAGGCAGAGGCTTTAACCCACTGAGCCACCCAGGCGCCCCTGGTGACTCATTTCTTAATAATTTAAAATGGGTGACTTCTGGGTCACCCTGAACAGATGCAGAAATTGCTGTAAAGTGAGAGAAAGGTCACCTACAAGTTATTTTCAAAATATAATGAATTTTTACAAAAAGTACATTTAAATATCGGTGCAGTTGACATGTTTCATTTTATAGATGTTTCATTAAACTGTGATTAGTTTCAGTTTTGCAGTTTTATTTTTTGTATTTTGGAACCCATGGCATTTTCTTCCATAGGCCTCTGAAAAGCTGCTCAGTTCCAGGCCTTCTGTCCTAGGCACTGGTGGGGTGGGCGGTGAGTGCACATATCTGGCCCCTGAGGGATCTGTGGGTGAGTATTTGAGACCCACACCACTTGGGGACACGCGTGGCCCGAGCCCGAGCTTGTAGCTCCGCTACACGATTTCATAGCCGACATCTCATTTCCTTTTCATGGCAACCCTATGAGATGGTAAGGTCAGCATTCCACTTTGTACACATGGGGAAAACAGGACTCAGTAAAGTTACGTATCTTGCCCAAGGCCACATCGCTTTAGGGAATCAGGTGGGGAACTCTGACTCCTGACCTTTGTCCTTTCCAATACTCCCACCGCGTGTACAGCAGAGTGAGCAGCGAGCAGCGTCTTTAAGGGCCCTTGGTTGTCATATCTGTTACACATATGCAGAAATCACATTGAGGTTTCTTGTTTGTTTTAAAGATTTGAGAGAGAGAAAGAGAGAGAGCATGAGCAGGGGGAGGGGCAGAGGGAGAGGGAGAAGCAGGTTCCCCACTGAGCAGACAGTTCGATGCGGGGCTCGATCCCAAGACCTTGAGATCACAACCTGAGCCGAAGGCAGATGCTTAACCTACTGAGCCACCCAGGCACCCCACATTGAGGTGTTTTTTTTTTAAATTAATTTTGTTACTGCATTTATTTTGACAAGTCCTTAAGATTTGTCTTTCAGTGAAAGCTACTTAAAAGTACATCATCAATGTTATCACTCCTGCTAATTTTACCCAGTCAAGGGAACAATGTAAAAGTGTTATATTTTGAGTTCTGTTTCGCATTTTCTCCTCAGAGTCGAAAATAACTATTATGCGTGAATTTAGGGCTGCGGTAAGCTGACAGTCCATTAAGACTTTCGCTTTTTAGCTGGTCTGGCCGCAATAACGTGGCCTTTCCCTGTTGACCCTCCTCCCGTGATATCCAGGTCTCTGTCACTCACTACCTGCCGCCTTAGGGAATGTCATCACAAAGACACATCACACCTCTGAGTCATCTCCCCACTTCCTCATGCTGGCCACGGCCAGAAGGAAATCAGAGGCCACTCGGGAGGTTCAGAAAGTGACCGCAGGGCTGGGGTAGCCATGGGAAGTAGGTGGGAAGGGCCGTTGTGAGCTGGCCGCAGGGACCGCAACACTCTCATACCCACATCCAGGCCCAGACAAAGGCCTCTGTGTTTGGGATGGCAGGGCTGGGGCAGATGTCGGTGGCGGGGGTTGGTGGGACAGTCTGGGAGAGGCTACCCGGGGCAGAGACAAGCCTGTAAAGTCATGCTGAGCTGGACTGAGAGCTGGCAATAGCCTCCTTGGGTCCTGGCACATAGTAGAGGCTCAGGAAATATTTGTTCATTGATTACTCCCAGGATAAGGGGCACATTTGCCCTTAAGCTGAGGAACAGGAGGCAGGAATGAGTGCAAGTGCTCTTGGTCCTGAATTTCCCTGGCTGGTTTAGAGGCTGCGTCCTTGCTTCCTTGGCTGCTCCCTGACATGGGGCCTCTGAGTGAACGATGTGGTAGGAAATGCGGTCTTTGGGGTCAGCCTGACCTGCAGCCTCCCTGAGCTTCAGTTTCTTCCTCTGTACAATGGGGACAATCGCGCCTACTCCACAGAGCTGTGGGGGTCATCCTAGAGGGTGTTACAGACCATCTGGCAGAAAGCTGATGTTAGTCATTGTCACTGCCCTAGATCTGGCTGCTCCGTGGCTCTCTGCACTTGGTCCCGGGAGGGTAAACGCAGGCTAGACGTGACTGAGCAAAACCAACGATGCCACAAACATTCAGCTCCCCAGCTCTGCAGACTCTGCTTCTGGGTGGATTTCCCCCCCAAGGGGGTGTTTATATGCCAGACAGGGGGAAATGGTTCCCCGTCTGAGGGTCAGACAGACGGGGTGGGAGTGGTGCCGGCTCTAAGACGTATGGTCCCTCCGGGCCGCGCCGGGCTCCAGACAGCAGGCCTCTGGGGGGTGTGGGGGAGTGGAGTGGCCTGGGGTTTTGTTTGGCAAAGCCCGCCTATTATCTGGCCCAGGCTGTGTTTCCAGGGCATTATAAATAGCACTGGCTTCGGGAGGAGAGGTCGCAGATGTGGCTGAGGCAAGTGTGCGGGAAGGTGGGAGATTGGAAATGATGAACTCAAGCCATTGTGGGCCAGGATGCAGGCTGGGGCCGTCTCCATGGCAGTAGGACACCAGGGAGGCTCAGCCCGGGTGACTTTGAGGCAGAAGGCCTGACTTAGAAGCCAGAAAGCCTGTGCTCAGTGGCCCGTGGGCCGAGGTGCCCACTCTATTTGCTTCCATCTGCCTCTTTGTAGAGAGACCCGAGCTACTGCCTGAACCGGGCAGGGGACTGAGCAAGAGCCTGAGCCAGATTCCAGCTCTAGAGAGATGAATAAAAGCAAATGGCGCCTCACCTTCAGCGACACCCCCATCCCCCACTGTGTGCACTGGGGGCGCCTTTCCCTCCAGCCGAGAGAGAGAGAGAGAGAGAGAGAGAGAGAGAGAAAGAGGAAAGAGAATCCCTTACTCTTCTTTTCTATTTCAGAGAGAAAACCCCTTACTCTTCTATTTCATTCTATGCTCTTCTGAATTGAGATACACTTTACAAACTGTGAAATGCAGAAATCTTAAGTGTCCACTTTGATGCTTTTTTTTAAAGGTTTTTTTTAATTTTTAAAGATTTTTATTTATTTACTTGAGAGAGAGCAGGGGGGAGAGGCAGCGACAGAGGTAGTAGCAGACTCCCTGCTGAGCAGAGAGCCCGATGAGGGGCTCGATCCCAGAACCCTGAGATCACAACTTGAGCTGAAGGCAGACACTTAACCGTCTGAGCCACCCAGGCACCCCTGATGCTCTTTTGACAGATGAATAGACCTTCATAACCTGCATCCCACTCCAGACACAAAGCATTTCCATCTTCTGTCTCTTCCCATTAGTGCACCTCCCCCCCACTGCCCACAGTGTCACTGTGGTGATTTCTATGACCATCGATGAGTGGTGCCTGTTCTTGAACTTCATGTAAATGGAATCGTAGGGTATGATCTATTTTGTGTCTGGCATCTTTGGCTCAACATAATATTTTCGAGATTCACCCGTGTTGAATGATGTCTTTTCCTTTTAACTTCCTTTTTTTTTTTTTAAAGATTTTATTTATTTATTTGTTTGACAGAGAGAGAGAGAGAGATCACAAGTAGGCAGAGAGGCAGGCAGAGAGGGGGAAGCAGGCTCCCTGCTGAGCAGAGAGCCCAATGCGGGGCTCGATCCCAGGACCCTGAGATCATGACCTGAGCCGAAGGCAGAGGCTTTAACCCACTGAGCCACCCAGGCGCCCCTCCTTTTAACTTCTGATGCAGGAACGTACCACAGTTTGTTTATGGGCAAGCCCTTCCCATCGCTTCCATTGCCCGAGGAGCCCCATCTACCGAGCATCCGTGGGGTATCGGCCAGGGTTTGGAAAGGGAAGATGAGCTGGAAGTCTTTGAGGTCAGCCGTGTCACCTGTTTCTCCAGAATACTTCCCATTTTGGTGGCTTCCTGGAAAAGGCCCCGGGACCTTTTCTTTCCGTCGTGGTCTGGAAGCCACCCTTACCTCCTAGAGCCAGAAGTTCAGATCACTCGTTGAGAGGCCACTGGTTTCCCCGTAAGACAGTTGTTCTCCGACCTGGATCAAGCCAGGGCATCTTGAGAGGCAGGGGATGGAGGATGTTAGCCTAGAGGTGGTGGGAAGACACCCAGAGCAGGGAGGTGACACGACGAAGGTCCAAGTCTGCTTTGTTCAGTGAGAGGACCTCAGCACCTGCCACAGACCCTGGCACACAGTGGGGCTTTCGAGAAGGAGCTGTGGAATGGCCTAGTGGGTTGCAAGAGGGGAGTTGGGCCAGCAGATCCACTGTCCCATCCCTGACGTGGAGGGCCTGAGCGAGGGCAGCCTGCTGGGAAAAGAGTGGGAGAGTGGGTGGATTTTTCACAAAGGAAAACCCAGAGGACACGAGAGAGGAGAATCAAAGATGCGTGCAGTCTTTTTGGAAGAGCTCTGGACTGAAAGCCAGAGGGCCTGATTTTGGGTCCCTTTGGCTTATCTGTCAAATAGGTCTAATGCCGGGTATCCATTTGCTAGAACTGTCATAACAAAGTTCCCGCAAGCTGGGTGGCTTCAGACAGCTGAAATGTATTGTCTCAGTTCTGGAAGCTGGGAGTCCAAAACCAAGGTGTCGGCCAGGCCATGCTCCCTCTGAACCTGTTCGGAGCGCATTTCCTCGCCTCCTCTAGCCTCTGGTGTCCGCCGGCAATCCTGGGCATTCCGTGGCCGAGAGACGCGTCACCCCGTGTCTTTGCCTTCATGGTGATGTGGCCGTCTCCTCCCCGTGGTCTTCCCACCATCTGCCCGTTGTGTGTGTCTGCGTCCAAATCCCCTCTTAGAAGGCCAACCCTACTCCGAAATGACCTCATCCTAACCAGTTACATCTGTAGCAACCCTATCTCCAAATAAGGTCACATTTTGAGATGCCGATGGTTACTTCTTCAACCATCTTTTTTGGTGACACAGTTCAGTCCGTGATGTACCACCTGCCTGATGACATTGAACAAGGAGGCAATGCATGTGAAGTCCTTTGTCACTGGGATGCACGAGGCATGTATCGGAGTGATTTTCGCCAGGGGATCTGCTTTTCACTTCTTGCGTGCCCTCGGTCAAATCTCTCGCCCTTTCTGAGTCTCGGTTTCCTCATCACATTTGGTCTCTTAAGGTGGCCACATCTAAATCCTGCAGCTCTTTGCCTCTAATGTTCTGAGCTTTCAAGTCTGGGATCTGGGGGAGCTGTCACGTCATTAACAGCTATGGGGAAGTCAGGAGGGGGAACCAGCCTGAGTATCAGCAGAGACTTCCGCTAGGGCCTGCCCGTCATTGGGGTACCCAGCTTCCTGGTCCTGGTGGCTCGGACCCTGGAAAGTCTCGAGCATCTTCTCTCTGCACCCCCCGGGCCAGGCCAACCCTCACCTCAGCCAGGCCTGGGAAGGGGGCCTGCTATAAATAGCATTCTCCAATCACATCTTCCCATGCAGGAAACACAGCAGCCCGAGGAGGCAGGAAAAAGGTGTTTCCGAAAGAGAAGCCAGGGAAGAGAGGTTAGGTGGGGATTCTGGAGCCAGATAGGTTCCCGGGTGCAGGAGGAAAGGTACCGCAGTGGCAGCTAATGGGGGGTTCAGAGGTGGCTTTCGTGGCCCAGGAGCCACTGGGGTTGGGAGTCTTAGGATTTCTCAACTTAGGTTCAGAAAGTGCCACATTCATTCATTCGCCGGTCCATTCATTCATTCACTGAGCATTTGCCCGAGTTTGGGGCTGAGCTAGGGGCTCGGAGGAGCAGCAGAAGGCTCATTTATAAAAACGGGTCTGGTAAGCAAGCCAATGAATGCACTGGAGACAGCTCAGGGCTGTGGGAGGACAGAGGAGGGAATTGTAACTGCTGGAGGGGGCAGGAAAGGCAGAAGTGAGTGCCATTGGGTTGCAAAGGCATTTCAGGCAGGGAGTGAGAAATACCCCACTCCTCACCTCTGCTCTCCTAGCTGCATCCTTTGTCCAGCCCCAGCCTCCAGCACGGGTCTGAGGAGCTGCCCTCACCCTCCCCGTGGAGACTCTGGGCCAGGCCCTGGGGCCCACTTTCTGGACACTTGCCCCCCCTTGGCCAGCAGAGAGCACTGTCGTCCTCCCATCCCCTGCATTGAAAACATGTTAGGTTCTCAAGTGCCATCTCCTTGAAGAACCCTAGAAAATCATTAATCTTCCCCTATAGAAACAGGCTTAATTCTGTTGAGGTCTCTGCAGTGGCAAATATCACAGGCAAAAGCTCAGACCAGTGGGCTCATCCCCAGGGCAGGGACAATGGTGAGTCAGCTAGGGACCTGGGAGGCCTGACTGGAGGGGCCCGAGATAAAAACAGGCTGTCGTTTCTGTTAGGAAACTCTAGAGCATTCTGCTTCTGTGTCAAGTTGAGATTGTTTTGCATTCCCATGCCACCAATAGTGATGTTGAAACACTGCATTTAAACCCCGATCACTCATCCAGGGTGGATGGGATTAGGACTCCACACAGGATCCTGGCGCCTTCTGAGGAATCTGGCCAAATTTCAGCTATGCTCCCCTTTTTGTGACACAGTGCTTCGTAGTTTTGGAAGAAAGAGAAAAGTTGGGCTATGCGCTTCTCCAGGGTCCCCCCGTCCCGCCCGTGGGACAGCAGTCACGGACTGAGGCTCGCGTGCCCAATCATGTGCGGTGACTTCAGGGGCCCCCAGGAGGCCTTGATTTTATTAACTCTCCGTGTGGAGATCACTCGCAAAGCTGACTGTGGTCCCAGAGGTCCCCTGGGGTCAGCCCGAGGGAGAACCGAAGTCAGAAATCACCCCGCCGCCTCCAGCCCACTCAGCTACAACCTCCACGTTGGTACCTTCCTCTGCTGGTAATCCAGTGCCAGGGCATATTTCTTGATCTTCCCAATTCTCAGGTGGGTAAACTGAGGCCCACCTTGCCCGTGCCACTCAGACTGGAAAGAGTAAATAACGAAAGCCCAGGCGTAGCTGGTTGGAATCCAGTCCCTTGACCGTAATAATACCGAGAAATGTCAAGCAGGGTTTTTGTTTCAAGAGACCGGGAGGGGGTGAAGAGAAGCAGGAGCCCACATCTATGTGTCGAGTCTGGGCTTTGCTGGAGTCGGATGAAAGGGCTCCTCCGGGGCCTTGGAAAGGAAGCTGTCTGTGTGCTGGGCGGTGTCCGGGGTGGGTGTGGAGCTCTGTGTGAGGGGCTTGGAGGGGCAGGAAGGAGGAGGAGGCCTGGCTGTCCAAAAAAGAGGGATAAGAATAAGGATTCTTGTCCTTCTGCCACGTTTTAGTTCCACGACTTTGTGTAAAGTGCGTATTCCTTCAATGCCTTCGTCTGTGGAATGGGGGACATTTCATGGAGCTCATGGGGCTGGTGTGCGAACGGAATGAGCTAAGCCACGTCACACTGCTAGCACGCCGTCGACTTGGGATGTGGCTGTTGTTTCACAGAGGGCATTTCCTGGGGAAGCCTTGCGGCCCTCTGAGTCTGAGTTTCCTGTCTATAACTGGGGCTTTTCTTGGTTCTGGCAGCTCAGGTCTGCTGGGCCTGGGAGGCTGCAAAGAGAAGGTGCCGGCGCGACATGCGTTCCCAGTAAATGTCGCCTTTTATCCACTGTCTCCTGCCCCCGGGAAGCTCCCAGTGCAGTGGGAGATCTGACACTAGGGACTGGCTCACCGACAGAAGCCATCAAACAGCGACTCTTCCGAGAGCTGCTGCTTGGAGTCTCAGTGCGGGGTGGGGGAGGCTGAGGGAGGGCCTCCAGGCAAAGTTGGCTTCCCAGACAAGGAGAGCTGGGAGCAGAGAGTTGAAGGAGGTGAGAAGCGTGCTGTGGGCCAGATGATGGCCGGGGGGGTCTCGCCTGTGGGCAGAGAGGAGCGGGTTTGCCTCCGTAGGGTTCATCACAGAAGAGAAGGCCCGGTAGGCCAGAGCTGTGCAAGGACTGCTTGCCTCTCTCCTGCGTGGGTCTCGTTTAGAAGCCCTCGAGAACAGGGCGGTGTCTGGCCACTTGTCTTTGCACAGGGCCCGGCGCCATGCGCTAGTAGGTGCTTAATAGAGGCTGCATAGAGGGATTCTGGGAAAGGGAGAAACGGATCTGGCTCGCCCTTTGTCTGCAGGCCCTGGCATTTTCCTATGCTACCACCAGAGGGCGCCGTTGCCCAACAGAAGCCAGGTGGATTCCCACGCCCTGTGCTGACAGTTTGCCACTGTGCATCTTTTGGGCTGGGGAATCAGGCCCGGCGCCTCTCTCCTCTTCTCCAGACTAGAGGAAAGTCTGGGGAAGGCAGGCTCTGGTGCTGGGGGCACCCTGCCCCTACTGGAGGGCGTGGCTCGATGGGTCACCCCAGGGGGTTTAGCAGCATCAGGGAGCAAGCCGTGTTTGTCTCCCTGAGTGCCAGGTTTGCCTCCAGTTTCCCGGGTGGCACCAAAAAGTCTCTTATTCTTGATTTTGGTTCCACCTGCCACTGATCCCACCTCCCTACCACCTTCTCCCTTTTAGGCTTTGTTTTTCAGGATGTAAAGCTCATTAAGTATCTTGGGTGAAGGATATGGAGCAGGCTAGGAGGCTCTTGGTTGGCAAGAGCAAAAGGTCAGAGATTTTCCAGCGTTCTGATTCTGGGATCTTCTTTCCTTTCAGTTAGGAGGCTCTTAGCCAGGACCAGCTTTCCTCCACCATCAGCACAGCCTTCTGGCCTTCCTGCTAGGCCAGAGCAACTTGCCCCATTGCAGATGGGCAGAGCCGCCCCCCCCACCCCCCAACCACTCAGGCTGGCGGCTCTCCTGGGCCAGGGATCCACAGGCAGGAGCCCAGTAACCCTGCATCTGGGGCAGTTTGGGATGCCACGGGGAACGACATGCTGCAGAGTGAGGCAGAGGAGGAGCTGGGGTTGGCCCTGGGCCCAGGGTTCCTTACCCCCCAGCAGGCCCCAAGAGGCAGGGATTTAATGAAACCCTGTCTCCCATTCCTTCAGGGCCCAAGTCACTGTTCCCATGGAAAGAAACCAAGATCTGGACAATCTGGATCTCTGTTGCTGCGTGGCAGCGGTTCTCTCGCCCCTCTCCGCGGAGCCCCTTTCCTGGGACAGAGGAGCCACAGAGAGCTTCGGGATCTATGCCAGGAGCCCTGAGGCCTCCCAGGGCTCTGGCTCGGTGATGGGAAGGCCAGGCTGTTGTTCCAGGCCAGCCTGGGTGCCACAGTACAGGCAGTGGGCTCGAGGAGCATATTCAGCACTTCTCTCGCATTTTCCACTACCACAGGCCTTCCCGTCGTGCTCCCCAGTCATTATCCTTTCCAGAGGTCCTGAGCCATGCCTTCATCCAGGGGCTGGCTTGGGGCTCACATGGGGGGGGGGGGCCCTTGGTGCTCTGAACC